>OW285197.1:2107567-2855067 GCA_935421135.1 Bugulina stolonifera | reverse complement strand
GATATTCAAGAATAATCTGTGGCACACAAATAATTTCTCTTGTTTAGTTATCTACATGTATGTCTGAATAATCTGTGTTTTTGTAGGTCTTAGGCAACTTTAGTTGACTTAATCTCCATGTGTGTCAAGAAAGAATTGTAGCCAGCATCAGTGAGTATCATTGTAGTGTTTAAATTCAACTTCGTACTCTATCTCAGTACCCACTACCATTATGCGCCATGGTCTCCATTAATGGAGCAGTATGTTCTTATTATGTTCCAAAACTGAAACTTCTAATTTGGGTTGCGTTTGCTAGTCTGTTGTATAGTACAACCATATTATAATGTTTCTATCGGTATACATGTAAATGGTATTTGCAGGAAACTTACTCTCTGTAGACTTTCTATTGTAGAATGTTTTCTTAATGAAGGGCAGCTTCAATAATTGATGAGTAAGCGGACAGTGCAGGATCTAAGCAACTATTTGTCTATTACTGAAAATAGAAGTTTCTTCAGGATAAGCCACATGCACTACATATACAGATACAAATGAGTTGAAAGGTTAGTTGGAGAAAGTACCTTGATA
Source organism: Bugulina stolonifera (assembly GCA_935421135.1). Lineage (NCBI taxonomy): Eukaryota > Metazoa > Bryozoa > Gymnolaemata > Cheilostomatida > Bugulidae > Bugulina > Bugulina stolonifera. The sequence continues at coordinate 2,854,503 of OW285197.1, read as the reverse complement.
CACTTAGAGACCAATCAAATGATGCAAGCCAGCATTTAACAAGTACATTGTGTACATTATTCTGATGTGAAAATCAGCTAATTAATTAATTAATATTATAGTTTTCCACAGCAAGTACAACAGCCCTTATTTGAGACTAAATGCGCTAATAGCATCACTTTTGGTTTGGCCAGAGTAACAAGAAATAATCTATGCTCTTCAATTTGCATTGCTTTGTAGCATATGCTTAGCATCTTGTCCTAATACTGCAATTTTACAGCAATCTAAATCTTGCACTATACAATAATTTTATACCGCTACTAACATTATACTGCTTGAAAACTGTAGGTTGTTACATGGATTTTTACCCCTTATTTACATGTACATGTGCATGTAGATTAGCATTCATGTTGAGATGGAACCCTTAGCGCTTTCTGTACTTTCACAGGTCTAATAAGTTGATACTAATTTGTAATGTACATGTATTACATAACAGATAGCTGAAGAGGTGAATGAACTGTAGGAGGAGCAGACAAATTCATAGGCCTAGACTTGGTTCAACTGCTATAGACATAACAGCTGGAAGCACATTGTACAATGTAAGTTCAATCCCTTGCATAATTTTCAACAATCTCACAGTTTACCCAGCTATGGTAACTTTTTCACTCTTGACAGCATTTTATAAAGGTTTAAGGAGTGTCGCTAATCTCCCATAGATATGCTATTTGGACTACTTTATGGAAAAATGTTGCTGCAGCAAAAGACAAGTGAAATGTTCTGTATTTTAGATATATGAAAAGGGAATTCGCTCTGCTCAAGAGAACCGCCACCAGTGATGAAAAAGATGCGGAGGCCATGGGTGAAAGAAATCCAAAACTATGTAATTGTACATTGACTTGGTTATCAAAGCTTTTAACTGGTATTACAAGACAGTGCCTTAAAACTGTTTTAATAAACTGTATAATGTGGTGACCGGCTGCCCTTGACACTGAGGCCGCCCTTGACACTGAGGCCGCCTTTGACACTAACACCTTTGACACTAACGCTGCCCTTGACACTGACTGCAGTAGGACCTACCAGACAGCTCTATGTTAATCTGTGTATGTGACAGGACACTAAGCAGGCCAGGCCAAGTGGTTAGATGGCTATCATCCATATTAATCTATTATGTAATTGTTATGCAATAATCACCCATTATCTTATCTGTGATATTTATATTATTATACTTACTTGTGTATTCTCGTCTCAGTACTACAGAGTATAGAAAAGGACAATTTCATTGTACAGAGGAATCATCATTATACCTAGATAGTGTTTTTCACACAATACACTATTCTACTTAAACTACTAAATACCACTGAATAGTTGATCTGGGAGCACATAGGATAGCAGCAAACCCAGTACCTACTTAGGGTGGCTTGAACCAATAAGAAGTTATCATCTCTCTACTCTTACAAGTTAGCAGTGGCTGGCCTGTGGCGCACAGCCATTACAATAATGTTTTATTATTTCACTTTATGATAATTACATCACCGCATGATGCAATGTTTCCCAACTACAGGTTATAGGGTGCCCAACACTACAACATTAACTAATGCAACAGTATCACTAAAATGCACAATAATTAACATTGCCAAACAGAGTGAATTTTGCTCTTGAACGTAGGCACGATCTCATTCGCTAGCTGTTCATTGTTAGTAGGAAATAGCAGTTCATGTAGTTAGACCTTGGTGTATTAGTAGTTGTCCTCTCTTCACACACTGACCATCAGCAGTACAGAAAACACCCAGCCTTGCATGTGCATTGTCTACTGGGCACTCATTAGCTATTTATTGTAATTATAAATTAGCCTTTCTCAGCCAGTTATGTTCAACTTCTACCAGCAAAACACAAATGGTGAGAGAGAGGACAACTTCTATTTATAACAATTCTCTGATGAATGAACAAAATCTAGGAGTATCAACTTGATATACATGTTGCAATTCTAACTAAATTTGTAATCTAAATAATAATTATTCTTCAGGAGCAAGGGCCTTCATTCAATAATGATCATAGAGAGAAGTTATCCTCTCACTTTCCATCTGTCTCCTACTGGTAGAAATGAAACAAAATAGATTGAGAGAGGACGACTTCCAACTGCAATCAATAGTTTTGCGCCTAGAATTGTATTTCTCCAAAATACATTCAATATTAATAAAGAATCTTCCTGAGAAAGGGTTAAGTTATGATTTCATATTTTTATGTGTAGCCTATTCACAATTCACTGTATTATAAATTATATTCTATAAGTCTGTGTGCATCTAGTATGCACATGTAGGATGAAGCTCCCTGTCTGTATTCTTCAACCAAAACAAGAGCAGCAGCATCACAGCAAAACAGGTTAAAATGACAGCTCAAGAACTCTCTGTTTAGGTTTTGGGGCACCACTGTTCATGCTGGGTTTAATGGGCAGTGACTGAAGAGCAGTAGTGAAAATGTGGTGAAATCATACACCACCATTAATAGATGAGAAACAGCTAAGCATGTGATACATGTACATTGTACATCTACCATGTACGTAAATGTACATGTACAATGTATATGAAATGACACAGACTTATTCTGTCCCATCCTTACATTGCACTTGCATGTATTGAGAAGATTATGTGATGTGCATGTAGACAGGTGTACAATTATACATGTCATATGGAAGTTAATAATATTAAATATTTTAGCTTCTCAAATTGAAGTGTATTGCAATACCTGCTTGAAAGGGCTGCAGTTGCAGTAACACATTTACCTACGTGGTACTATTAGTTAGAGTAGGCTAAGGCATGAAAGTACATGTCATTCCTTTCTCTTGCACTACATGTTGCCTTGCTTGCAAATAATTGAGAACGAGGAAGTACTAACAGCAGTGTAATTGGTCTATCAATATTATTACATGTAGTTCAACAAAGGTGGCCAGGGCTGATCCCTGCTCCTCTTTGATATACAGTATATCTACAATTTATTAGCCACAGGGGCCCTTGTCACATGTGTTCTGCACTTTTTCTCTCTGCCTTAGAGATCTTTGTTGTTGTTGAGACAATGAGTTGAAGAATTACATACCTACATGTTGGATTATAATACTCTTATACATTAAATAACAACACCAGACCTCTCAAAATGTTACATAATATACAATGTACTGTACATGTACATGTATAACATGTACATGTACATCACATATTGTTCATAATAATGACATGTACTAGCAGTGTACATGCATAATATAAAACATACTGTGTACAATTATCTAACAATCTAACAGACTATCCAAACTTATGTTCCCTGCAGAACCGAAGCAATTAGGGTAGTTAGAATAGACAGACAGAGCCGAATCTATCACACAGATCATAACCATGTAAATGTGAGAGACATACGTACATTGTATATCGGACATAATAATTATTCTAGTGAGACCAGCAGCAGTAGGTCATACATAAACAAAAGATTGAAGGTTCTCTCAGTGTTTATTTTAGCATATTGTATAGCTTCAGGTTGTGTACTACCCATGAACGCAATTTTTAGTACATTCTTCCAGCAGACAACGACTAAAGTAAGCCTAATCTACCAAGAATACCTTCATGTACATGTTGATCGATCCATTAAAACAACAGAAAAATAAAATTATAGATGTCACATACATGTAAAGAGAATACAACTTCAGTTCAGAATATACAAATGTACATGTGCATGTATCTTGCTAGCAGCTCTAAGAGGAACACCATGGATGCATGAACGCAATACCATACATGTACATGTATATTATGTAAGTTACAAAAATGTGGTAGGAGATGCACTGTTTTTGTAGCAACTGTGTTTACTCAGCTGTGTAAAAGAGAGGGCAACCATTAGTGTAGATGGGAAATACTGAAAACCAGCATCTAATATTATACTTGCTTTCTGTAGGAGGCTTTCAATTATTTCATGTATATATTTAGTAGTTGTCCTCCCTCCTCCACAGCTGAACAATTGCAGTATACATACACGTAGCTGCTGACACGTGCATTGTAAATGATATTCTTACTAATAGTAGTTGGAGCACTTTTGTACTTGGTCAAATATGCATGTTAAATCCACATAATTTAACACTTGGATGTTTTATTCCCTGCATAACATTTGAGAGAGGGGAGACAACCCAGAAACATTGTGAAAAATAGCACATGCATTAGCCCAGAAGCCTATAGCATTGACACTTGTATCATAGTACTGCTGTGTCATGATATTTAACAACATTATCAACTATGGCTTGGCTTCTGGAGTCTTGTTATGCTCCTACAGTAGAATGAACTTGGTAGAAATACTTTACTTACATGTACATTCAGAAAGATTGATTCTGGAAGCAATTCAAATTTAAATTGGTTATGAACTCATGATCATGACTTGTGAAGAAGTCACTAGTGGTTTGGGCTAGGATTGGCATTGTTTGTACACCATAGTAGCGTGAAAAAATAAACTCTGCTATCCTTAATGCTCTTTCACAGAAGGCAACTGTTTTGTACATATTTTCGACACCTGCCTAGTAGTTCCAGCTGTAGTATAAGTCTAACATACATGTACATGTAAATAAACAGAGAAACATAATTTGTATTGAATACTTGTTTTATTACAACCTGTTTATTACAATAATTACATAGATATAATTGAATTATTATACTTCTTTCCTTTTCCCTTCCTCTGTAATCTCTTCTTATTCTGCAAATGAAAATCAGAATTTTATTACTGCAATTTGCAGAAGAAAATCACAACTTTGTAGAGGCTATGTTGATGAATGTTGGTGCAACATTGGCAGAATGACTACTGCTTACCAGCAGAACCCTTTTACTGACACTAAATAATACTAACTAATTACATGACTAATTCTACCAGCTTCTTATTGATTATAACTACATGGGTTGAGGATCAAACAGGTGACTGGGCCCCCAAGCTAGAGGCCAGGTACATAGCGGCCAGGTACATTGCCAGGTACTAGCGATATTACATGTACATATAATATGGCTGTGTGTTCACATGCATTTCAGTTTGTAAAACTGCATGAAATGTGGTTGAATACGACATTAATGCAGCACAAATGCAGGTATCAGTCGCTGAAATTTTCAGATTGCTGGCCAAGACTATGAATAACAATAAAACACAATAAATGATTGCTAAGCCAGGGACTTGCACATGCATGTACCAAACATACATGTACATTTATTAAAATTTGAATTGAATACCACTGATTTAGAACCTACATTGTACAAATATATCATTTATTTTAATTGTGACATACAGTACCTGTAGTTGAATCCATTAGTAGGAAAGGGAGCATAGGAGTGAAGTATCTTTCTTCTTCGTAAGCCCATCATTACTGAAACATAAAACAACAAAAGGTTGATCATCATTACTTATGCAGACAGTTCACCTGGCCACTAGGATTAAATGTAGAAACAGTAGAAATAAAATTATACAATAGGGCTAGTGCTACCCTCTATCATTACATTAATTAACCCATGCCAATATCTTATAATAAAACTAGGGGTTCTATCAAAATATCTATTTTTAAACTCTGCGGCATCATGGAGCATGGTATCTCATAATTTTGTAGAAAGATACAATATTAATGACTGAACTGACATAAATACTCGATCAGAAATATGTTACACGGGACTGCTTGATTGTTAGAGACTATTTGTACGTGTCAACAGAGATCTATATTATTGTGAATACATGAGAAAGGCAATCATCTAAGTATGTGTATAAGCTAAGTTGCAACTGTGAGAGGTTGTTGTGCAAACAAGGTGTAGTTGACCTGCAATCTAAACTAATTTTGTGCACCCATAACTATGACAAGAATGGTAAAACAACCGGCTACCATTTTTCTATTAAGTTCATTAGCCAAATTTTCACTTACTAACAAACAACCCTGCGAAGAGCATGATAGACATAGTTAGCTTTTCTCTAAAGTCATTAGAAGATCTCCCATGTATCTAAATAGAATCAGAGTAGTCTCTCCCCCACATGCTTGTGTTACCTAGAAATACATATTATACAAAGACATGTTTGCTATGATAGCAGGTTTGACTATTTGATACAATGTACAGCGTGAAAAAGTTGAGAAAATCGGATACAATTTATGCGAATTGACATTATTAGTAAGGGTGGGTAACTCTCACTGCAAACATTATCATGGAAATTTTAACCATTTTTGACTACTTTTCGTGCAGTTTAGCATGAGATAGTTACTCCACTAACAGTTTAGATATGATTATAAAGCTATGACAGCCATGGTGCTAAATAGTGGGTTTGCAAAGAAGGTCAACTTTAACAATCAACTTAATAATCCTAATTTAATTGAGACTGTACACCCCATGACATTGAAAAATCCACTGAAATCAATTAAAGTTAATTCGGAACTGGGAAAGAGGTCTATCTATTTTACTGCCGCTAATCTATTTGGTGAGCATGCGTGGGACCTACGAGGCCTCCGCGGTGGGGTCTATGCGGGACACCTGGCTGCTCATCTCTGGGAGCTTGATGCATAGTGGGTGGGCGCAGCGTGTGTCCCTGGTTGCATGTGTCAGCCTTCTGTGGCTGGCGAACCTCTGGAATGGGGCTGTCACAACTCTAGTTTCGAACTATGTGATTAGCCCCATGTTCTATTACCTTATTTTAATATCACTACTATTTGAATAATGATGACATAAACTAATATAAATAAATGAAAAAAAACATGACTCTGTCAGAAGTGCCATGATGTTCAATCACAACCCAAAGTAGTTTGACAGCATGCATGTTCTTTACAAATATATACTACTAGGTGTAAATTTATACACTTTGTAATACATGTTGGTTAGGGCATTGCATGGCTGAAATGCAGGTCAAGTAGGCCTATCCTGTCTGTTTACCTTAAACAATTTTAGTCATATGTGACACATTTTTTAGCCTACTATTATAGGTTTAATCTAGTTTTGACCAACCAGGCAGGCATCCTAAGTACAATAATACACTAGGGAATTTTTGCTTACAACTTCATAGGATTTGCTCCCACATAAGTCTGACTCTTCCTTTGATGTTGGAACCACACTTTCTGGTAGCTGCCAAGTGTCTGCATCTTTCTGTCTTTTCCTTGCATCAAATAAAAATCCTGAAAACGATATGGAATATAATATTATAACTACTAGTTAACCCATTAGGTCCTATTGTGTTCTAATTCAATGGGCATTTCTGTCCTAAGAGAATTCATTGTTTAGCAGGCTTATGGACATAGCTTCATTGTTATGCAATTTGTGTTAAAAATATCAACATTTTCATATACACATATGCATATATTCCAAATCAGCAGAAAATTCTCTACATTTTGACATGTATTCCAACCTTGTGCTACCTATATTGAACATCCAAGAGGGCAATGAACTTTAGCTATATCATTTTTATCATATCCCTCAATGCACAAGGCTAAGGGCTCACATATCATATCCTCTAATTTGAATTCTCTCTTAGATGTATTCTATTTTCTTACTTATTCTGAATCTGCAAAAAATTCTCTACAATTTGATATATGTAATAGCTCTCCAAGTCTTATGCGTAATGCTCAACAGAGGAAGAGTTTCTGGGTATGTCGATTTGAAAATTACCATGAATACATTTTATACATGTACATGTACATTGTATAATATAACTGTTTTATGTCATATAATATTAGAGGTGCTACCTTATAAAACCAATACTACATCACAATGTTTACATGTGATCTATTTATGGTCATACAAAAGCAGAAAAATTAGTATGTGCAATGCAGATAAAAATAATATGGTATTATATAAAATATGTCATACAGTTGAGAAGATGATACGTAGCTACATATAATATGTACATAAATGTTAGAAACAGAATAATATAACAGGTGGATATGCATGTGGCAAATGACAGGGAAAAGTAATGTCACAAGCAATGCCTGCTAATGATGGGATCAATGTTCATGGCTTGTTACTGTTAGTACCTCTACCTTTGCCTGTGCAAATAAATAATAATAATTTACACAAAATTTTGGGTAAAAAATAATCTTATGAATTAGAAACTATTGGCCAGGAAGTGAATTCTTAGTCTGTTCCCCTCATGCATATGTGTCTGCTAGGTTGCTATAACAGTGAACCTGGTACTAACTTTCTAACCAGAAAGTGAACATGATAGCTGTGCACCTACAGGTACAAGAGCAATTAGAGAGAGTATATGGGGTAAAGCTTGATTCATAACTACAAGGCTGGCTATAAGCTTGTCAATTTAGTGCATGTAGCCTCCACACAGCACATAGGACCTACACTGGGAAGATCAATGATTGCAGAGCCAGAGGCAGTCAGTCTAGTACATGTACTTACAGAAGGAAGGGTCTAACTACTAGGCTGGTGTGTGAGCACAACAGAACAAGAAGAGGAACAATGATATTGGAACTTGCTACCAAGTGAACCTGTGTACTATATGATGTAGTCTGAACCATGGATAATTCAAAAGTGACTAACTAGATGGTTGGTTGTCTGGCAACATACATGTACACTTGGGCTTCCGTACTAGGCGACTTGAACATGAAATCATGTACGAAATATCAGAAAAAAATACTGGTGAGAAACTATGAACCAGGAAGTGAATGTTTTTGCCTGACCACCTACATGTACAAGCATCTGCACCTACTGAGCTACCAAAACACTAACTGTGTACCAGTACATGTACAGATTACAAAAGGCGTATGGATGAGTTTCCACTGCTAAGCAGGAAGTGAACAATGGTACCTGGCCACCTAGATGCACATGTTCCTACTAGTCTACTAGGACATCAACTGTGTACTATTAGAAGTATAAATAACGCAGAGGGAAGAAATGAGTTCCCACTACTAACCAGAAAGTGAATAATGATACCTGGCTACCTGCATGGAACCTGTGAACCTGTGCTTGTACATTAGATGTGGAAACAGAGGAAGAGGGTACACAGTCGTGTAAAACTACTATGACCAGGAAGTGGATATGCTGCATATACACAGACTATAGGCCATGCCCCTTCTAAATTTAGAACTTGTTAGATGACCTTATGAAAAATATCTACTAATATAACATAGGCCTACATGTATATTATTATTTCTGGTAGTTTTAGACCATGTCATAAGATTGAGTAAATAATTGTAAGATGTATTGTGTATGCCAGTCCAGAGTACCAGCTAGTAGCCAGCAGATATAAATATAGAAATAAAATAAATATAATAATAAATAAATAAATCTGCAAGGCCACTAGCCTGGGACTAGCTACATGTTTATAATAATTATAGCAGTAGGGCATTATGTTTTAACTCTGCTACTAAGGTGCTAGAATTATCCTGGATTATTCATCAAAACCATTGAGTGATTTAGTGTGATAGTAATAGCTGGAACATTGATCCCCATTATGACTATTTCTGTAATTTTTATTCCAATAGCTGAGCAAATGCTTTATAGCTGTCATAATACTTACATACTCTCAATCAGCTATAATCACAAGCTCTATCACAACCAGCAATGTCATTATCAATCATTGGCAATGTTCAAATGGAAGCAGCCATCGCGGTAAAATCTCCAATTTTCAAACACGCTGTTCTCAAAATTTTCTCATCTGACCTATATAATTTTCTACTCCTAGAATACTGCTGGATAGCTCTAGTATCCTAGCAACCAATTATTATAGCAGTTTCAGCTTGATAAAAGCTCATACAGAAATGAAAGTGAAACCTCAGTGGAGCGGGCGGCTACGGGCGTTACAGGAAAAAGTTGCCAGGGCGGCAACGGGCGGTATAGGACCTAATGGGTTAATGCAATAATGGTTTGAGCAGATGAAGTTTTGATCAATCATTTACATAAATATAAATAATGTTATTTAGGCCTATATCTATAATAAGCACCGGTCTGAATTGATTGTAATAAATTTACTGGGCTGCATTAATTTGGTCTTTTAGTTGGTTATAGTAAAGCACTGCAGCCTACATGGTTTTGACATGTCCAGTTGGTTCAGTTTTGGAGTTCAAATAACCTAGGAAAGCTTAAGTTTTTTCTTCACCCTTTCACCTTTTCTGCAATGGTTTTATCCTTAGCTAACCTACAGCAACAAGCAACCGGGTACAAAGAAACCCTTGTCTTCACTCACCAAAGTTTATGAAGATAAGGGTTGCAGTCTTCTACAAGTCGGCTAGCTGCCGTAAATCCGTTTATCCTGCTAGCCAATAGGTGCACAGCTCCTTGGCACAGTCTCCTATGGGATGCGTAGGATAGTTGTAGTTCACTACATAACAAAGCTAAATTTAAACTTCTCTTATTTCAGTCTCTATCCAACAGAGCTGGATCTAAGTCAACAGGTCGACTCATTGCAAACTTTTGGAGGCAAGCCAAGTTGAAGTCAAGTCAGAGCTGCTTCAAGTCGGTGTACAATGCAAGTCTCAAGTCAAGTGGGAGACAACTTCAAAAAACATTGACAGGTTTTTTTACAAAACATCGCCTTTTTAATAGACATTGCAATCTATTGCATACCAGAGCTGGGTCCAAGTCATAGATTGACTTGCTAAGTCAAGTCATACGTCGACTTGACTTGGACTTGTCAACACGCTGACTTGATTTGAATTTGACTTGCATATCAATGTGACTTGACTTGGACGCAGCAATGACTTGTAATTTTGACTTGGGTTCTGTCAAGTCAATGTGGAGAATAAAGTAGTGCAAGTAGTATGGTGTAAGTAGTGAATACAATGCACAATGCACAATGCAATAATTAGTCAAATAAACTACAATACGTAGACTGGAATTGCAGGACTGGCCAGTGAACACTCTGTACTGTCCCATGTTCTGTTTATATGCTATGTAACAGAGTATCACCGTCACCAATACTGTATATAATACTACATGACCAGTCTCAACTGTAGTGCCAATATTGCTACATACATAGACTAGTTGCCATAATTAATGTCTAGCATACATGCCCATCCAACTACATTTTGGCATGGTTTTTCATGCATTGGAATGTCTACTAATAGAAAAAAAGTGATGTTTGGAAAGATGTACAATAATCTTGAAGTTGTCTCCCACTTGACTTGCATTTCAACTTGCAAGTAGACAAGCGGCCTTGAACTTGACTTGTGACTTGCATGACAGCTGACTTGACTTAAGGTAGCACTGACTCGACATGGACTTGACTTGCCTCCAAAGTTTTAAAAAATGGCTTGACTTGTTGACTTGCAAGTCGACTGGGACACAACTCTGTTTCAAACCATGCAAAAGTTTAGCCGGGTATGCATGCCATTCAACTATGATAAAGAACCAGTCTATAGATGATGTAATGAATGATATTGGCACTGATATCTAGACTGGTCATGTGGTATTGTACATTAGTAATGGTGATACAGTGTTTAATCGGACGTAAGCAGCACACGATAAGGGGGTGTCAACTAGCTACCCTGTAATTCCAAACTAGTTCATATTGTAGTGCATAGTCTCAAACCCCTAACCCTGATATACTCTGAGGAAAGTGATATGTGGGTAGACAATTAAGACTTGTTTTTTTATGTTGGCTAAACAGTGTACACAATTTTATCCGTCACATTGACTTGGTATACCCCAATTCAAAGTCCTAAGTCACAAGTAATTCAGATTTTCAAATTAAGTCAAGTGAAGTCACATTGATGTGCAAGTCAAAGTCAAGTCACCAAGTTGGCAAGTCCAAATCAAGTCGACTAGTGAATTAAATTCTTGTCAAGTCAAACCTATGACTTGGACCCAGCTCTGCTGCCTTACATGATAAAACTTAGGCCTACTACAACTTGGAAACTTTCAAAAAATTGATTTGCACGATTGGGAGGGATTTTGAGACTGTTTGAAAAGGACAGTTCAAAACAGGACCTTTCGAAACTGGACAGTTCAACACCAGGCAGTTTGAAACCTCTAAACCCTAGACTTCAAATAATTTCTATTTTCAAAATTATCTTTTATTTATTTGAAATTAATTGTATGTAAGTTGTGCTCCTCTAAAAATAACCAAAACAGTTTCGAACAGTCCGGTAGTGAAATGTCCTGTTTTATCTGTCTTTTTGAAATGCCCCTTTACCACTGTAAGGATAGGGCTTACACAGTAAAAGGCCGTATCAAATACTCAATTAATATTACCTTTAAAGTTAGTTTTCAGCATTTATGTTATTAACAGGGTAAACAATTTAATAAAAAATTAAAATTTAATCACATTTTCTTATTTACTATAATTTGTTTTTATATAACTATGCTGTAATTAGGCCTATTACCAATAATAATTTAATTTACTTATTTGTTCATACGAGTATTACATTATTAAATTTTATAATACTAATAGTACGCATAGGGACCTATACCATATGCTAGTATAAGAATTTAAATTAGTAATATAATGTCCGCATTCATATGGAGATTATTGTGTCTGCTTACTTCTTTTCAGTTTTTAGCCATTTACGATGTTGGCAAATGAAAACAATAATAAATTCTAATTCAAAAATAAAATTGGTAGACATTTAGGCCTAAAATATGTTTGTTATAATTAATTATACTTATTTTACACTATTTTATATTAATTTAAACAATATCAATATGAATAATTGTTAAAATCATTTAAACTATTGACTATTTATTTAATTATATTATAATGATTATTATTATTATTATATTATTATAAATTTAATTTATATTGAAATTCACGCATTGGATTGATTATCTTAAAGTTATGTAATAATATTGCATAAATTATTCATATGTCATACCACATCATATGGCTTCTATAGCATAATTATATATGATAATGACTATGGGGAATTAAAATCACATGTAGTTTAGTAAAAGTATAGTAATAGTGTGAGTATCGAGTAGGTCTAAAATAAAAATAAAAATACTCAACAGAATAGAATATCAATATTTATATTACTGAATATTATATATAATTATCATTATAAATGATTGCAATTTGCACTAAAGAAATACTACACAGTGATAGTCAGAGTTTGAGAAGTAAGTGATTTGTGAACCTAATGCTGAACTTCTCCCTTTTCAGCCAACAGCTGGTTCCATTCTAAAGTTCAAGCAGTAGGACAAAGAAACAAACTGAAACTGAAGCAGTCTGCATAATATGCAAGATGGAGGTTGGAAAACTCATTTCAAGAGAAGACAATTACATTATTAATAATAAATAGCCTTTAGGTCCTTTCCACTTATTTATAATGGGCCTCATGGTTGATGCCCTAGTCAATAGAGCATTGCTTTTAAGAAACCTGAGCTAAAGCATGCTTGCTGTTGGGGGTAACATTGACAAAATTAGAAGTTACTGCATAGACTATGGTCAACATACCAAAGGTACTGCAAATGTGAATAAGAAGTAGAAGAACATCAAAACTACTTGTACAAGAAAAATATGAATTAAGTATAGCCACATTATCATTTGAGACCAAATAATCAGTTGTCCACCCCCACTCAAAGCTGATCCAACTGGCCTGCAATCAATAGACCGTTCATTCATGACGCAATGTACTTGTAGCTATATAATAATATAACAGCCACAGTTGTCATTTTACAAAAATGTATTGACACTGTGGTTGTTCTAGGGTACCCCCCTAGAACAACCATATTTTGCATCGCCTTTCAATCCTTCGATAACCTATATGGTAATTTTCCTGAGGGATGTACTGTTCTCCTCCCTTGCATTATCTGATGACATAACGATAATGGATCTGATCATTGTAGATAACATTAAACTACAAGGTGTTGCCCTGCATGTTATTATGCTAGACCTACAATACATGTATGTGCTACTTACAGCTGCATAAAAGTTGTGCATTTGTGAAGACTTATTTTTTGTTATATAGATATGCATGTCATTTTATGACATGTGGCTGAGAATATGCCAACTACATGATATGCATGTACATGTTTGTACACGTTATTTAGAAAATTCATTGATATAAACTTGAGTTCTGGGTATGATGATCTACAGTGGCCCACTTAAGAGTTAAGCAATAGCTGTGTATGACTCTAGTCTAACGGTATTATAACTAAATTCTGCATGTTGTGCATCTTGAAACAAATAATTATAACTATACAAAAATATTTTAGCATGAAAACGCATGTAAAGTGTGCACCTACTTGTAAAAAGTTAACAAGAGTTTAAAGAGGCCATTATTTTATTGGAAATAATGCCGTCTAGGACATTGTACATAGTTACGAGCATTTTTTGTCTATTGCATAATGTTGTGTTCTCCCTTCACCAAAACATAATAATGCTAAAATTGTATTGTATTGTGACCATGTGAAGCGCCCGGATTCAAAGCCGGCCATTCACAACTTCTTTGGTCTGACACCGTCTTTATTTGCCCCAGTGATGTGGAGAATGCCAGTCACCTGGAAACAGAAAAATTCAAATGCCAAAATATTGATGAGATAATATAGCATAAGCAAGCTGTCAGGAAAAGTAGTAGCAGTTCACAATTTCTGGCGAATACTTTTCCAATAAAAGTGAAGTACATGTTCCTGAAGTTCGAAAATGTGACAAGCTGGCATGATGACATTGACCTACTACCACTTGATGCTGCCATATAGCCCTTATAGCCACAACCGGGTGTTAGCAGTGTTTTTCTTCGTCATCGCAGAGTCATATTAAAAAATGTTAATTCTGGACACAACGAAACCAGTATATTTATGTACAATGTATATTATAACTAATTAGAAATCAACTTTGGCTGGTTACTAGTCAAGGTTACTGGACCTTTGAATACACTGTAAAGTAGCGTGCCAAATGAACTGGTTCCATCATTGGTAAACCAAGGTATGGCAAAATAACCAATGATTTATGGGTCCTTTCAAAATTACTGGTTCTGGCCTTATGAGCAAATGAAATAAATTTGCACCGATATTGTACCACACTGCCAATTTACATAGACCTAAATGTACATGTTGTATACTTACAATTGCCAGTTTGGCCATTTTTGCACTCGCATTTGAAGCCCGGGGTCAGGTTAACACACCGAGCATTTGGAGGGCATCTTCTATACCACTTGTTCTTACACTCATTGATATCTAAAAAGTCCAATGTAATAATATTCAGGGTGTGGGATACATGCCCACCATTTTCGGAATTCTTAAAATTATAGCATAGATACAATATAACTCGGTGGTTATAACTAATGCCGGGGGTTGGTAGATTACAAAGGCCACCCTCACTTATTGTATTTCACCTACATTGTATATGGCACTAGGGCCAATTCTCCATTGATGGAGTGCGATATTTCTCCCCAAATTCAGTAACATCAAAGTAATATCAACACTTTTTTACCATGAAAAAAGTAGAGGAAGATCTGTTGGGTTGTTTACACATGTAAAGAATTACACTTTGCACTAGTTAAAGTACATACAATGCAAAACAAGACCAACAAGCATGACACTTGAACTGCTTTACTATAGTTGATGTTTCTCATCAATGCATATTTCTGCTCCAAACACACAAATCAAATTTGTACAATGGTCTTCTACATGTACATGTACACATAGTTGTAACCAATGCTAGAGTGAGCACATCCTACTGTTATCACAACTAAGTCAACTATGGACCCATAATCATGGGTTTTCATTGTAACTGTACTGTACATTACACTGTAAATCACAACTAAGTTAAACGTTGATCTCATTGATGGATATATAATTATGAATTTTCACTACCACTAAAATTACTCTGTATATTACATTCTCATGCACATAGAACATTATTTTTTCTACTGTGAGAGTATTGCATAATTAAAGTTTGTTTCCCAGCACTAATGGACATTTCTATCCTAAGCTGCTCGCAGTTCACTAACCAAATAGCGTGAGAAAGGTCCAAAACTAATGCTGTTGAGTGCAAGCTACATGACTTACCGACACACATTCCTTGTTTCATTCTGTAGCCTTGTGGACAGACACATTTGTATCGTCCTGGCTTATTCACACAGGTAGAGTTCGTCGGACAGATGGTGGAATTATCCGCACATTCATTTATATCTGCAGTAGAGGTGGAAAAAGACAGAGATAAAATACTTCAGTAAATGTGTTTAAAACAACTGGCCTACATACATGTACATTTACACGTGCAGTAAGCTATTATTTTTTTGAAGTTATAACAAATGTCACTGGAATTATGTACATTTACAGCGTAAATAACATAGAGACGACAATTTTATTCAACTGTAGTTATAGCACAACGTATAATATCTATATTAAGGTTTTACACGGTTTGCAGATGTTGTCAGGAGTAAAATACGGTTGGAATAATCTTAGTTAGAAATTAATATAAATCGCCCCCTAATGCACCTAAAAACGAAGTAAAATGATGACCAGGAAAAATATTGTTCTAACATACATGTACAAATATACATTGTAATGTAATATGAATAACCTTTGATCTTAGCTATTTACTTACAATATTATAATGTTTATAATAATTATTACTAAATCACTGTTAGGAGAAAATATTGTAACTTAACTAAGATTCACTTACCTTGACAGGTGTTTCCCTCCATTACATAGCCAGATGGACAAACACACTCATAGCTGCCTTCAAGGTTCACACAGATGGCTACTGTATCACAGGTTGCGGTACCATCTTTGCATTCATTGATGTCTGAATAAATCAAATTTGTATATTGAACCGAAATTCTTATAACATCTACTAACCTGTTTGTAGACATGAACCAGTAATAGATGCTCGTGAAATATAAAAAGGGTGATATTATAAGCTAGATGACTCATGATCAAATCTACCTTGGCAGCATGTCAACATTTTTCAAACAGTGAACAGAATAATAGAATTCTAAGTCACTATAACTCTGTGTGTTAGTTGGACACAGGCAGTTCAAGTGTAAGATTCACTGTAATAGTTGCTGCATTCCAGTCTGAAGATTGTAAGTAGTACATGCATGTATTTCTGACAAGTCATGTAAATATCTAGGTAATAGTTAGACACTTGGTTAAGAAATGTTACCCGTGCAGTTCTTTCCATTCCCAGTGAATCCTGGATCGCAGAAACATTGAAAGCTGCCGATGGTGTCAACACATCTTGAGTGACATGGTGAGCAGTCATCAATGGTACGGGCACATTCATCTGTGTCTGCAATTAAGTAAAGTATTCCCCAGTTTACATGTTTTATTGTTATTGTATAAACATTGGATAATGTACAATATAATATGCACTGTAATATTCCCAGCTCATTGCACATGTGATGTTATACACTTCTACAGAATGATGCATGTACATGTACATATACGTACTATTGCATGTCACTCCATCGCCTTCGTAACCCGGTTTACATGAGCAAGTAAAGCTTCCCACAGTGTCAGTACACTCAGCATTCTCATCACAATTGTCTTCATCATCTTCACACTCGTCAATATCTACAAAAATCACATATCTGCATGCACATGTATATCATTTTGTGTGGCCTAAAGCCCTAAAGGTCATGGCTCAGTAGCTTAGGTAGGAAGGGCTCTGAACTATCATGCAGCATATTCAGGTTCAAACCCCTTGAATGCCATTACTGGTGTTATGAAAATCATCTAACCCTCAAGCCCTCCTGTGCCATTGTGGTTCCTCTTCTATTCCAAATTAGAGAAACAAAGTTTCTGATCTTAGCTTTGGTACCTAGGATTAACGATGAGAACTAAACATGCAAGTTTTTGTCGGCTTAATGAAGAGATGGCTACCAAACACTATCTCCATGTACGTGTACATATACATGTACATGTAACTAAACTTTCTTTAGAAACTCAGTGCTTGTTTATATTAAGCCAAAAGATTTTTATTAACTCCAACCAGCAGCCATAACTGGGATCAACAGCTAGTTGTGAGCAAATGGGTGTTTAATGCTTCATCTCCTGATTTTATATCTGTGTGATCAAATGTCTATGTTTATTCAGTAACACTGATGCCTATGTCATTAGCAGGCTTGATTGGCATCTACCTGTACATGTGGTTAAGGTGGAGTGATGGTCTACACAGAACTGAGATGTCGTCTCATAATACTGTATAACACATAAACAGTAGAGTGTATCAGAATAATACTGCAAAGCATGACCTACTTTCACAACTGCTACTAAATAATACTGTGCAGCATGACCTACTTTCACAACTGCTACTAAATAATATTGTGTAACATGGCTTACTTTCACAACTGTTACCATCCCCATCGTATCCAGGGTTGCATGTACACTCATAACTGCCGAGTGTATCATTACAGGTGGCGTTATCATCACACACCTGCTGGCCTTGCTCACACTCGTCTATGTCTGGCAAGAGAAGACAATACAATAATATTATGTTATGAACACTAACTACAGTCATGTGTGCACCACTCGCAACAAGTAAATAGTAACACAAAATCATGGTTCAACTTCCAGCCATTCTCCATAATATGGAGAATGATATATTATATCAGAATGATATCAGATAGTGCACATGTACACTGTTTACATGTAACTACTTTTAATTCCAAACACAGACACTCAGAAATGAACTGGATTCCATCAAAAATCTCGGCTGAAAAGATCAGTTTGCCAAGAAAGTCTACTACAGTAGGTTGAAGTAGTTCTGGTTGGGTTTTATTTAGACTTAAATTTACTTTCTTTTGCAGCATTGTTAAAAAATACAGAATAAAACCATGCTGTTCCGCTATTACGACTCAACTCCTTGTAACATCAATGAATTCAGAATATATAAATTGTAGACCGCTTGAGGTTCTATTAATTCCCCTTGATGAGCTAGCTGTTAGATGAGTTGTTAATACAATCTGAATTGAAATACATATTTTTTGTGGGTTCACAGCGCGTTAGGTGGTAATGCACAGACTATATCTTAGACTTTGCTCCAGAAAAGTATTGACTTTAATCTGATTAATTCTGGTGAACAATACCTACTTGTGCACATTACTTTAGCGTCTCCTGTATAACCGTCGTTGCAGGTGCAGACAAAACTTCCAGCAGTGTTGTCACATTTCCCATTGACATCATCACAGTCATCCTCATTGAGGGCACATTCATTAATGTCTGCAAATCATGCATGGTCAAGAATGAAGTAACACTGTAAGATTGCCCTGCTACAATGACTGTTTATTATACAGCAGGTGCAGCAAAAATTAATATTTGGATGTTGGTAAATCCAGCCTGTGCTCGCCATTTGCATAATAGCCCTAAACCACCAGGAGTTGAAATAGCACTCATGTAACAAGACACACATACATGTATAATCATTATAGTCAAGTATGGCATACCATTCATGGCATGTGCTAAGAAAGCAGTAGCCGAACAACATTGCAAAATCTACAGACAATCTATGAGCTAACTTTGTCTAGTCGACGAGAGTGGGGGGAGTAGTGATTTTTGTCAGATCAGGTGGTAGAAGCAGCTCGTTTCAAATTATCATTTGTCACTCACCTGTACAGTTTGTTCCATCTCCTTCATAACCAGCATCGCAAGTACAGTTAAACCCTCCATCTGTATCTGTACAGGTGGCTCTTCTATGACAGTTATCCAGTTTTCTTTCGCATTCATCAATGTCTGAAAGCGTTAAAAAGGACAGTTTGCAAACTATGTGACTTGTTTAGTTAATGATAAATTATTATTCGTCAAAATACGTAATCATACAGCTTTAGTCGCTATTGGTGAGAATTACTCTTATTGCTGCTTTTCATTCTATTTTAATGACACCAGAGCAGCAAACGCACAAAATTTGTTATTCTTTACATTTGAAGTTCAAGTTTAACAGAATATGACAGCCAAGCATGGAGCTGCGTGATTACGTAATCTGTTATGGCTTGAGCATGATTATTTGAAATTTGTTTTGATAATCTATCTACAGATATGAGTACATACAGTTCAACTGTATTTTACTTTTACTTACAGTACCGTCAAATGTTGAATATTGCTCATGGAAAATGCGAGTCTATAATTTCCCACAACATCAGCTGTTGAGCAATTATAATAGTTTAGACTTACTGGTACAGGTCTGGCCATCTCCTTCATAGCCCTCATTACAAGTACACTCAAAGCTGCCAATAGTGTCATTGCATGAAGCGTTCTCATTGCATACTCTCTGTCCCTGGCTACATTCATCTATATCTGAATGAAGCAAATCATGTGTCATCAAATTAATGACAACAAACTACCAGTGCATACATGGGTGTCACACTATGGTAGTGGCCTACATGTAAACACAGAAGATGTAGCACTGGTATAATAATACTGTAGAAGTCACAGTGTATACGAGTGACAACAGCAACAGTGAGACTCACTCAGAGCCTGAAATTCTGCATTGCCTATCTTGTCAGCTCCAGAGTTTGTGACGGATGGCCATAGCCCTATAGGGTGAGTGCGTTTTCTGTCTCTGTTTACATTCACACATACATGTACTAACATTTACACATGCATGTACTAACATTTACACATACATGTACATGTACTAACATTCACACATATATGTACTAACATTTACACATACATGTACTAACATTTACACATACATGTACTAACATTTACACATACATGTACATGTACATGTACTCACACATACATGTACTTACTTTCACACATTGTGCCATCTCCTGTATAGCCGTCATTACAAGTACACACAAAGCTTCCTGCAGTGTTTTCGCACTTGCCATTAACTGTGTCACAGTTATGGTTACCACGGGTACATTCATTAATGTCTAAAAAACATTTCCATGTAATAATAGCCACTGTTAGAAAATATGTATAGCAGAGCGAGGCTATACTGAGATACATGTATACATCCAATAACTGCATTTCTTCCAAACCAACTATTACATTATTAATTAAAATAATAATCATGTTTATACACTATTTGACTAGCATTGTGAATTTAAACAATTAGTCAACACTCTGAGAGTGTAAAAACTTGGAATCAAAATCTCAAAGACGTTGTAGCAATCAGCTTTGCACTACATAACGTTACTTATTGTCTCTCCGGTCATTACTGCCTTGTTACAAGTGATTCAGGTGTTGCGTGCTACACATACATGTAGGTATAAAGCCAACTACATGTATGATAGACATCGTACTTGCAATTGCTTTTACCTTCAACCTTTCAACTAATTTACCAGCAGTAACAGTATGTTCTGTTATTGCGTTGCTGTTGATACAATGACCTAATAGTCTACCTGTACAGATCTGTCCATCTCCTTCATATCCAGATATGCAAGTGCAGTTAAACCCTCCCTCTGTATCTGTGCACTCAGCCTTTCTGTGACAGTTATCCAGCTTATCTTCGCACTCGTCAATGTCTTTAAAAAAAAAATTGTTATATATCTTTCTGCTTTTCAGTAATTTATACAGGTGATGAAATAGTTTACTAATGGTCTGCGTACTAAATCACATTGTGTTACTGCAAGTTGAAATATGCTATTTATATTACCACCATCATTACAGTAAACTTGAATTAAAGAGCACAGTGGTTTGCCATACTAAGGCTACAGTGTATTCTACATGTACTTAGTATATAATATTGATTATAAAAAATTGAACTTATGTTCTCCAAGCAAAATGAAAAATTTTCAAGGGAATTTGTATGCCTATGTTGTGAGTCAGAACCATATAAAGCATTTTTGATGCTAATAAAAAAAACGATGAAAAAATTCATCAAAGTTGACACATAATCGTAAACACTGAGCAGGCTTTGTCTGGCATCTCCATAAAGCAATAAAATATTATATTGATTCGGTTATTCATGAAGTATTTGGGTTTTCCCTAGTGTTATTGGCACTGACTGTATTGAAAGAACAAATCTATGCTGACATTCAAGGTGTTCATGTTGCTGCTGCTCCTACATGTATATCAATTGACAACTGCACAAGTTTAATAACACAATACTAAGTAAGCCCTGACAAAGTTCTCACCAGATCTTTTCACATACAACAATATTATGTTTAACAGGAAATGCCATGGCATCCCCTGCATTCATGAGTTAGCCTCTCATACATGCAAGTACCTGTATTTGTTGGTTTTTTGTTGAGCATCAAATAATTGAGATTTAAAACTAGCTTACTTTGACACATAACTCCATCTCCTTCATATCCAGGTTTACACGAGCATTCATAACTGCCCAGTGTGTCGTTGCAGTCAGCATTGACATCGCAAACAGCTGGAACCTCAAGGCATTCATCTATGTCTAAGTAAAAGGCAAATCCAATTGTCAGCTTACAGACAGAAAAGAAATTTGTTTGAAAAAGATAAATTGCTGAATGCTACTTCTCATACATTGACAAGATGCCAATAATATACATTTACATGTACACTTCCATGTACAGTGTAATAGTGGTTGGTTTGTAAGCCAAAAATCTTTGTATATCCACTAGACATTATTAGTTTTATGCATGTATTATAATAGATATCGAAAGCACAGTCAATTGGATCACAAATAATTACATGTATATTTATGAGTACTTACTTGCACACATTACTCCATCTCCTGTGTACCCGTCATTACAAGTGCAAGTGAAACTACCCTCTGTGTCTTGGCATTGGGCATTGACAGGGTCACAATTGTCCTTATTCTCGCTGCACTCATCGATATCTGTGAAAATAATTATCGGTTAATATTTTTAAATGGAAACAGTCTTATTGGGGTATAAACTACTTTCTTCTCTTCATCCACTTACAAAAATAGTGATAGAAGGTCGAGTGACGCGTGCAACATAACTTACTAGTGCAGTTCTTTCCATCTCCTTCATAACCGGTATTGCAGGTACAGTTGTATCCTCCATCAGTATCTGCACAGACTGCATTTGTATCGCATTCATCTATATTACGTGCACATTCGTCTATATCTATTCAAAAGGAAAATTGTATACAAGTCATGCAGTTCATTTGGTGAACCACTGCGATATTACTAGGTGTCTTGTGAAAGAAGAAAATAGTGTCTTTACCAGTAGCCTTACATGCTTTGCAGCTTTACGGAACAGGGAATAAATCTGCTGATGAACCATGGATTGTCTTGCAAATGAATTCTTAGGACTAACTGTAGCTCATAGTGTAAAGACTGGCCTCCTGAACTAGCATATGAATTATTGCAACAAGTTTTAATACGTCAAAAATTGTTTGTTTAGTCCGTGGCCAAAACTTACTGTCACATATTTTGCCATCTCCTTCATAGCCCTCATTACAAGTACACTCAAAGCTACCAATAGTGTCATTGCATGAAGCGTTCTCATTGCATACTCTCTGTCCCTGGCTACATTCATCTATATCTGAACATAAGAACATGGTAAAACTCCCCGTAAAAAAGGAGTGTCAACCCAAGTGATGGTAGCATTCACATTAATGTGGATTAAGTTCACTCTAAAGCCTTGAACCTTGAAGCATCGCCATACCTGGCATAGCTATGAGATTATTAGTTACAGCACATATTGAATGAAGTGGTACAATGACTACAACCTTAAATGCTCCAGATCGGTGCAAAGGAAAGTAGTCGCCTTTGGTGTTTTCCTAGCTATAGTGGCTTTTGTAACATCCCTTATTGAACATTTCTATTAATTAGCCTGAGACTAAAAAGTGGTTTGCAAAGTTATTACTATTAAAAATACTCTTGCACTAAATATATACCGTAGTGTACCTACTTGTACATGTAGTGCCAGTCCCGGTGTAGCCATTGGTACATGTACATCGAAAACTTCCTGCAGTGTCTTCACATTTTCCGTTGATTGTGTCACAGTTGTGTGTACCACGAAAGCACTCGTCAATATCTGTGAAATATCACAATGCTATACAGTGATGGCCATTCAGTCTGAAATAGTGTCGAAAATATAAATAGATTGAATTTTGGTGAGATCCTGGGCTTTTTTTATTTAAACCCAGCACTAAATCTCCTTTGAGGGAGCATATAGAATGTATTACAATGTAGAACTAGTGTCTTACTTTTTATGGTGCATTGCCCCCATTAAAACTGTACAATTCAAAACATGTTTTTAATATTCGTGTCAATAACAAGTGGAAACAGAGTTTAATGAGAAAGAAATTCTAAGGCCCCTGTTATCTATTCATAACAGGCAAATCATTAACATGGGTGTTTTTGCCTGGAAGTTGATCCCACTGACAGTGAAACTTACTAGTACAGTTCGTTCCATCTCCTTCATAACCAGCCTCGCAAGTACAGTTAAACCCTCCATCTGTATCTGTACAGATGGCTCTTCTATGGCAGTTATCCAGGTTATCTTCGCATTCATCAATGTCTGGAAGTGTATAATTAGTTACATTTGTATCTAACACAATCATGCACTTTCATCACATTATTTGTCAAGGTTGACCATTACTACACTATGTACTGTATAATGTACATGTAGTTGTACATGTACAGTACCTGTTCTTGCTTGGACACATAATGCAAGTAATCATAGGACACATAGATACGCCATTTATATGTACATACAGTTCGCATGTACACACATAATGCAGCTTTATAATGTACATGCACACTTAATCTGTAATGCGCAATGTATGTAATACCAAACTTTCCATAGGCATACATGGAAATGATTACAGCAATGATTATAATGATGGAAGGATGACATGAGTATAATTTTACAAATTATACAAGTTTAGCCACTGATTCAATTGGAAAATCAATATTCAATAATGGAGCTCTATCACCTTACCCAATGCAGTATGAATATTATAACTGTGTATCAAGTATCATGTACATCATTGGCTATAAATACTAAATGCCTTCAAGAGTGCTGGCGATCATGTCATAACTGTACAAATTTCCATGTGTGATTTTTTTTTATATTTGCGACTATATGGAAGTGCTTTTGATTGAAAATAGGGTTCCCACACTTACTGTCACAGTTCACACCATCTCCTTCATAGCCTGAGTTACATGTACAGTTAAAACCTTCATCAGTGTTAGTGCATTTGGCATGAATGTCACAGTTATCTGTTCCAAGGCTACACTCATCAGTAACTAATCAATTAGATTGAAACATTCTTGTATACGATGTAGAAACAATAATAAATACTACATATTGTGTGTTAGAGTCCACTTGTCTTTGATGAATGTTCTGAGCCAGTATAAAACAATAAGAAATTGCTTACATGTTATACAGCGGGTACAGACAAGTATATATTACGAGGTTTAATCACAGGCAAAGCCTGCACATTATTGATGAGACAAAAGATATGTCTAGAAGACAGATTACAATCTGTTCTTGCCCTAAGTTGGCATATATGATGTCACATGTGACGTGTGGTTCGAAGGCTTACTAATCAGTGTATGTCAACTCGATTTGAACCCTGAATCTTCAGAGTTCCATCCCTTTTGGCAGGTGCTTGAACGCGGCTAGCCACTTCCTGCTTCCACAAGTACTTTTTCTCTATAATCTGGTTACTCTTGATTGGTGCAATAAGGTTTGGCATGGAAAATGATAGACAGTAGTTTAGTCCTGCACCAGACTTATGAATTCTTCTCAAGTAGCAGAACTTAGTTTTTTATCTCATGTTCACGCCCCTTCACGTCTTTAAGTGTCAATGGGGGGGGGGGGGTATCAGAACTAGAATATTAGCCCTTGTCCAAAATTGGAAACCCCATTGCGATGGCAGAATAACCAGTTTTGCCGTCACTATCTATACGAAAAAGACAATATTATGAAAAGTACACTCTTTAGCTAACTTACTTTCACAATGTGTGCCATTTCCTTCATATCCTGCTTTGCAAGTACAAGTGAAACTTCCACTAGTATCACTGCATTCTGCATTAGAATCGCAGTTGTGGGAGTTTTCCGAGCATTCATCTATATCTGCGAAGATGTTAAGGGTGTCATGAAAAGAAATACATATATGCAGCTGAAGAAATCAATTTTTCTCGCATTCATGCTTTAGTTAAATAGAAGTCACAGAATTGTAAGTTGATGTGGGACGTTTCCGCCCGGCAGTCTATTACTCAGCCAATAGAATTAAATACTTACTGACACATGCCCCACCAATCATTCTGAATCCTTCACTGCACACACACTTGAAACCATTTAACAGGTTCACACAGTCTGTGTTGTTTCCGCAGTCTGCAATCCCCTCGGAGCATTCATCTTTCACTGAAATTACATGACGTAACATCATAGTTAGAAATTGAATGAAAATCCCCTGTCTTACTTTTACATGCAGATATATGTTTTCCTACAAATAGGTGTACATGTATAGTACACACAAATTACAAAATTTTAGCAAAGACTTTGCTTAAAAAATAAGGCAAGTTTTTTGTGGCTACTCATTCACTGTATCAAGAGAGGTACAGAAAACAAATATACTTGCAGTAATAACAGTATAGTTGTATAACTTTTAGTGGGCATTTTTAATTGTGTTGCATTGTTTACATGTACTTGGTTAAGCAACGTTACTGGAGTTGACTATTGCTGCTTTCTGCTTAGTTGTAGGTGTTAACCCTTTGAGGCCCAGGCAAGATCAAAGAGATTGGTCCTGTGGCCCAGCTGTTTTTTATCACTCGAGAATAGCTGCAGCGTGCATAAATAAAAACCTACGTTGTGTTTCATCAAATTAAGCTAGATCTTATGGTTAGACTTGCATGAAAGCTAACAAGGTTTTGGATCTGGATCTGATATTTATTTGATATTTTGCCTTGTGTATCAATTGACATGATTGGGTGTTAGACCAGTATTGTTCGAGAACAGATATCAAGTGCTATTGGCCATGCTACCCCTTCACTGCCATATCTGCCAGTAATACATTCTTTTGTTATGAGGGTGTGGTTGAGAATGTCTGCTATAAAGCGGTGAAAGAATTATGCTTCTATGTGCCATAGAACTGATTTTATTGAGTAGAAAAGACGAAATCGTAAGATTCATAGCGCGAATAAATTTGTCGATACCGTTGTACACTGGGCATAACTTGTCAAAATTATTGTACATTTGTATACATAGAATTTGTGCATAGTTTATGAAACAAGGTTTGCTATCATTTGTGGTAATCAGCAAAGTATATGGCACACAGTGGTACATTGCATACCAAAGAAGAAGCTATGACTGGGTAGCTGAATAGTAGAAAACTAAATGCAGCTATGCTTTTGTTCTAGTAATGAGGATTCCCCTAAGTTGGATGGCTAAATCATGGTACAATGAAGTGTGAGGTGTTTGGAAGGTGTGGCTACAAACTTTCTTAGCTGCTATTGGCCTAACTTCCAAAACAACAGTGCCATGAGATAAGTTTCGGTTACACAATCTAAGCATTAGTGCTAGTACTGGGATATCCCCTAAGTTTGCTGGCAAAGTCATGCTTCAATGAGGTAGAAGATGTGTGGAAGGTGTGGCTACATATCTTAGCTACTATTGGACAAAATTTCAAAACAATAGTGCATTAAATAAAGCCATGAGATAGGTTTCAGTTACATACTAGTGTATCCCGGTATATATGGGATTGGTCCTTTAGGCATAGTGAGCGCTCCCGAATATACCGGGATTGGTCCTCAAAAGGTTAATAATTATTACTTACCTACCACCATGAATTAAGTTTCTACATATAGTGTTTAATCGGAAAAAACAATGATTTTTTCTGTCTGATCTTGCCTGAGCAAAATAAGCACTAAAATTCACATTGAAATGTTCTATTGGTGAAACACTTGCTTCTACTGTCTAAGAACTACCAATCGTTCACATGTAACATACCTTCTCCTTTATCTGATTCTATAGCTACTTTGCTAATTCTTATGAATTCATTTCCGTTGGCATCTTGTCCATAAATCTGAAATATGATAGTATTACAAACAGCTCATGCCGGAAAACATGAAAATAACGCATTGTTGCACTTCTATTCAACGGTAGACGCACTATTGCTAAACCGTAGAAATAACAAACTTTGAGTTGCGGGCTTCTCCATGTACTGAATAGCTGTCCAAATTTACTCTTGTTTTGACAATACTAGGGGCTGCAAGCAACCTGACGAATATGATTTGTCCGGTGACATGTACATGTACATAAGGTACATGTACATTCCGGTTCTAACAAGAATTAGTTTGGGCTCTACAAATTATTGTTTTTGAATGTGTTCGTTTGTAAGCTAAAAATTTGCAGAACACTTTTAAGACTTGGAAGAAGACACCCAACCAATCAGTGCTACATGTAGATGGTAGAAAGTTCTAATAATTTTATGACCTACCTAACATTCAATAGTTTCTAGAAATTCCAATGTGGAAACCATTCTCTAGTTTATTTATAGCTGTTTACTATTATTTTTTTATTTCAGCCATTCATTTGCTTACCTCCAAATAGAACAGTCCTGGCGGCCCATCAAAAGCATCTGATTTAAAAATGCAGGGTGCTATGAGTACCACATTGAGCTGGGCCGCAACTTCTCCACCAACATTTCTTATTCGAACATATTCAATATTTGTGATGTTTGCTGGTCCAAAAGCCTTGATATATGCACGAGATGTCACCCCTGTAATTGAGAATATTAACATTTGTATCTGTAAACTTTTTCTACTTAACATTGAATCAAATCAAATAGAGAAACAATTACCAGACCATTCCCCCCACTTACATGCAGTTGTGTATGCAAGAACTGATTGTAGAAAAGCTCCTAACACATTGTATGACTATGAAGATGATGATGATGATGCTCAGGTGCATCCTGTAATATTAGTATAATAACAATAGTAGCCTACACTAACACTTTTCAACACTGTATGTGCATAGTACATACTGTACTACCTGCCTCTCAATTTCCTACTACATGTATAAATACCATTGACTGATTTGTTCATCTGCTTACCAGCAAGTCCAAAGCACTAAATAATTCCAGGCTGATTGAGTCAGAAGGGAAGTAAATAAGCCATAATTTGCCGCAGATGTTTAATCAGGGGACCAAATTTAATCTCACTTCTGATTTTACTAATCAGAAAAAGAAGTGAGTAATATTTAAGCACGGAAAGGATAGTGCTTCAACACCTTAAAAATTGCGACACCAAAACTGACAATGATATGATAACATTCGTAGTGAAAATAATGTGTACCTTCAAATGGGCTAATTGATGCTTTTTCAAAGTCAAAATCATCATCAAAATCCAAATCAAATCTTCCATCAAAGTCCACGCGACATTTCCCTACAATATTGCATGAATAAGCCAATCTGTGCATAGTGCCAAGCAAACCTATATTTTATTTGGAACCTGTAAGAATGAGTATTGAGATAATGAGAACATATACACATAGATACACATACATGTACATTTACATCTATGCATATACATTGCATGTGTATACGTTAATGTAAAGGAACAATCATTCCCAACTGGCAACGGCAACTGGCAAAGTTTGAAGGATAACATATAATACATCATGCAATTGTAAATGTAAATTTACATGTAAATGTTACCACAGCTTCTGGTGTCAGTTGCTATTCCGCACATTGGCTACTAAATATACACCTACCATTAACTTGAACTGTAGAGTAGTCCACAGCGCCGAATTCTAGCTCATATGTTCCTGGTTTGAATCCATGTTTCTGCTTATCCATTCTGATGACTTTAATGGTATCTAGACTCAGCATTACTTCAAAGTCTACATTTTCTGTCAACTCATCACCTACATGTACAAGTAAACACATGTAGTTCATACTATAAAATATCTGCATCTACAAGTATTTGTTCTTGAAATGAGACCAACTAATACACAATGAGAAAGTCACCAGTAGTGCATTGAACTAAATCTTAGCTAACCCTTATCTACATGTACATGTACATGTCCATCACATAGCAAATGGATTCATACTTCTTTGTCATAACAAGATTACTTCATAAGTATAATGTGGACACGTACATCATGCACTCAACACAGCTACATGTAGAATAACATTCACCTGATGGTCCATAGACTGTGAGTTGCTGAGCTGTTCCACTGATAGATATGGTCAGCTCAGACAGAAAGGCATCAACTGGAAACTTGTGGATTTTTTGTACAATACTATTCTCGAATGCCAAAGCGACCAGATCAACACAGACAAATGGAGCAGTCGGGGGTTGCAGGAAGGTCATTGCTATGCTGTGAAGCACCTAGAAAGTACATTACAATACCGCATAGTTCAGTTTGATATTCAGTATTAATGGGCACGTTTGAAAATTCCTGCAGGTATTAATTAGCTTACTGTGCCAACCAGTGAAATTTGGTTTACATTTTTGAAGCAAGGCAGAGTAACAGAATGACATACAGGTAAAGGAAAGAACGAGTTAATCCAAAGAATGTCTTAATTTCCAAAATTAATTCTGAGTGATGGATGGACAATAGAATTTACAGAAAGATTAACGAGATTTGGTGATGATGCGGGATATGTGTGCGTACAACATAAAATGGTTTTGTCTATAAGACCCAAAGTTCCTATTACTTATATCTGTGTGTATACTATGACAGTATTTTTTCTGCATGTTCCCCATTAATTAATACATACAAATCTTATGCGAATTGTCTATTGATACACATATCATCCTGTGTGTAAACAGCATGTGTTGTAGAAAGATACAAACCTTTTCAACATCACTTCTGTCAGATACTCTTATTATCTTTCCTGAACTTCTCGTAGAAAGGCTTTTAAAATCTGGTTCTACACCAGATCCGCACGTTCCACTTAAGACAAAAAAAATCTGTAAAAAACAACCATACTAGTGACTAAAGACCTCAAGTCACACCTTGTAGCTTTCCACTTTGCTTGTTTTATCACAAAAAAATTGGTAAAATGGTTTCACTTGACTTGTGAAGGGACTAAATTGTTGTTACCTCTGTTGATCAACTAAGGACAAACTATTTCTATTTGACAGATACTACAAAACCACCACACTTTAAATGCTCTAGGTATGTTATGCAAGTGCATCGTTGTGGAGAAGGTTATGTTACGGAATCTACCTACGCGCAGACATTGGAAGATATATCACCAGTGTTAGACAGACTATGATCGGTGTTAAACAACCACAAAATGTGCACAGAAAACAAAATACATCTCAGCAGAGATGAATAAAAAAAACTTGTGCAAAAATGCTTTTCTGACAGGCTTAAGTCTACTGGTAGGAAAATGAACAGAATAAGCTTCAAGTTTCACAAAGTTTGAATCCATTATCATAGTCTATCGATTCATCGGCTAATTCATTCATGAACTCTAATGTAAATGTGTGCATGGAATACCTTTGTCTGTTTCACTTGAATGGAATTTTCAATCTCTTTCAAGACTATATCATTAGTCGCTGCATCGGCATCAGTGAACACCGTCATAATCGCATGATGATCAGCCTCACCTATTCCTAGGTCTATACCTTCGAGGGCTTTCTCTGGACAATCACTCCCTTTCTTGAAGTAGTTAAACATAATGGTCATCACACAATTCATGTACAAGTATCAAAATTCTAACCTCAAATGTAATCGATCTACATGTAAGTAAATTATAAGCAACCATTTTCTAGAGCCTATGATTTGTTATCCCCGTACTTTTGCACAGCACCGTAGATTTAGACCTAATTTCAGTAATTCTCAAAGAGCATTTGCTACTATATACATTATATAAAACTCATGCATGATGTTCAATACATATATTGATAGTGCATCAAGATAAAATCACTAGAATTTAGGCTGCATTGTATATCGAACAATATACTGAGTGTGTAAATAGTGCTAAGTAAAAAGCATGATGTGAACTTGGAATTTTTACTTCTAAGAAAATCTGCAGTCTTATAATTATGTATGTATATTCAGGCAGTTGTGGTTATATAATAATATTGTTACAAGCTCCATTTCCATCTTGGTAACAATAACATGGATATTGTGTAGAATAGTTCTATGCGATGAGTTACTTCTATATTTGTTGACTACAAATGTCATAGTAACATTCAAACCATTACATTTGATATTGCTCTGTAACTAAGTGTACATTTAGTTGACTTATATACTCACGCGTGGCTCCAGACCAGCCAAGGCAGCAAGGAACTCATCCCCATCTTCTGTTGTCTTAACAGGGCCAAATTCTGCAATATTACATTGGATTAATCATTACATGTACCTTGGAAACTGAATCTTCATCAGGCATGAAGATTGCAAATTAGTTTGAAGTAGAATAAATGATACTCAGACTCCCGTCATTCTTTTTTAAGGGATGCAAAATAGAAAGATTAAATTCAAAGAATATTGAATGATGCGACCGCTATTAAAATTTACAAAAACTCACCAGGGTCATTGAAGGAAGAGAGAACATATTGTTGTATGCTTAGATTACCAGCTTTGTCTGCATCAACAAGTCTGGTAAGGGCAGCCCGTGCCTATTAAAGCAAAGATATTTTATCCTTTAAATACTACAAGGGATGATAGTGTACATAATGCAGAAACTACATGTATATGTCCATAAAACGGGCCATGGCATGATGCACTCAAATGTATCAACAAGAAGATCAAATTAGCGGCAATAACCGAAATCTATTCAAATTTATTAGAATCTGGAAGTGGCATGGCCAAGCTTTATATGGTAGAGAAGCTGTCTCACGTAAAGATTGTGCCACATGCTAAACTACAAGTAATTAATAAATATTGTGATGGTACAGGACATTTGTATACGAACCCAACTCCCGGGCGAAGCTCCATCGCGCCTTAAGTGCCTAGTAGTTGTTACAGCGCTACTCACCTGACACTAACATTCTCATAATTAGTGTTCGTATACTTACCTTCAACTGCATTGCATGTTCAAACCACTTAATTACCGTCTATATACGTGTCTCCATGTGTCTATACTCATTTCTTATTCATGTATGTTACTATATGTTATTGTACATAGTTACATGATTATTACTAAGTATTTTTAATGCCTTTTATACCCAAGTACAGAGGCCCGACCTCTCAGAATTCATTGATATTCATTTTGTATATGAATTGGACCATTATAAGCAACTTTTGTAGAACCCGAACTATTTTGGGTCGGCCGTCGGGCTTCCGGCGGCCATCTTGTTGCGCAACTTCTGGACGACCACACGTCGTCTTTTCCCGACGTCACGTCGGCCGGAAGTCCTTATACTATATAAAGGGCACTGTTCTACTGTTCATTGTCTCAGTCTACACTTGGCTTTCAATAAAGACACATCTATACTTGATACAGAGACTTTCTCTTCCTTTTACTAGGTCATTCGCTTAGCGAACCGCCTACTAGGTCGAATTACTCTCTTTCATTGTATAGTCTGAAGGTCGGACTTGGGATCAGATGGGTCGTCTTTGGTAGTATTTGGGCTACTGAGACCGCTCGATCTTTCACGTAATGCGAAGTCCTATTACCACTCATAGGCACTTCATTTCTGGGTCGATAGTCGTCCAAGGACAACCGCACCAAATCACAGAAACCATCACAATATAATATATATATATATATTATATGAGAATATCATTCAGGACTATTAACTTCAAAAGCAAATGCTGGAAAACTTGATGAGAAAATCACAGTTAGTTCATACAATGCTAATTCAGAAAAAATCTAATACTGTAAAGCTTTTGGCGGGCTAGTAAAACAGTTATTGCAATGTGTACTAGACCTAGTCATACTAAAGTCCATTTGGATACATGTCGGTGATTGATGGGTTTTTGGAGAAGAGCATCCAAATTCATTAAGATACACACATATTACATTTGAATGTATATACATTTGTATGCTACAGCAATTTAGACTGTGTATGTTTATTCAATTTTTAAGACAATAATGCATGTACATCTAAGATAGATCATATTATATTATGATACTTGCAAGAAGAAAGCACATGAGCCATGTTATGAAAAGAAGAAACTACTCATGACTGCTTGCAGTAACTGTGTTCCTTCTTCATAAATATGCACGCTGCATGATATTTTGGAAATTTTTTATTAAGTTGAATATCACTAGCCAGAAGCTTTAGATGGACACAGGTTAAGCACCTTCAAAGTGATTGTACATTCCTAAATTTGTAAGTTATGCCAATGCTGATGCAAAATGCACGATTTTGCCTATAAAACAAACATACATGCACAATCCAACCATGTAATGCTTATAGAATAAGATGACACGGCTGTCTTATACTTTGTGGTCAGATGGGAAGTTACACCTAGAGTACCAACATGGTGGCCAGTTGCTGCAAGCAATGCAAAAGCTCAAAAAATTATATAACTGGTCGAGATTATTATATCAGTAAATTATGTGGAATTGTTAGATCTCTGCTGCATTCTTTCAGTGTAAACATTCAAAATTCAAGCAATTTATTTATAAAACATGAAGCACAAAAGTTGCGTTTGGTGAGCAGAGTTGAATTCGAAACACTATTGTGTAGTACTAGATAGGTAAGTGTGGGCAAGAGAGCACAACTCTCCCTACATTAGTTCAAATACAACAAGGTGAAACATTGAAGATGCACTGAAAACTCAATACTCACTGCTGCGATGTCTGGACCCATAGAGCCAGTTGTATCAAACACAGTGGCAAGAGGCATTCCTGGTGGATCCACCTTAAATTCAATGGCTAGTACACTTGATACCGACAGCAAGACCAGTAGCGTCATCTCATTCACTTTTCCCTTCATTCTGAGCAAATTGTTCTTACAAGTTAATATTATAGATGAAGTACTAGAAGCTGAAATGAAAAAGACAAACAACATTCAATTCACATACATGTACAATTCCCTAGCTTAGCTTAACTCACTTCAAAATTCATCAGTCGGGAATAATAAGTTTTAAATGCATCCTATTTTCGATTTGGTCTAGCATTTGGATGCATAACATTGATTACCATTTCATACTACAAGAAATACATTTACAAGCGGAGTTACATGTTTGCTGAATTGCCATGTCATGAAAATATATTTAATTCTGGCTCAATAAATTTCTGAACATCCACAGAAGTCTTAGATATACATTGTACATGAAATGAATTTCTGCAAGAACTTTGGTATGCCTCCATCCTACATGTATGTTAACAAAGTCGCTATGACTACAATGTGTGCACATGCAATAGCCACTTGATATGTTGAGCACGATCATGTATTAAACAAAAATCGGTTATTTGATTGAATATTTTATTCAAAACAGAATAAGGCACCGGTGCTCTCCAGGCATTTGTACAAAAATAGACCTGTATGTACATGTAAGTATCCATGTACAATGTAAATAGGCAAATTTATTATAACTTATCATGTTTGGTGACTCTTATACTACAGTTACTTACCTTTTTCCAATCCTTGTATCACGATAGACAAATGATGGACATGTGGCAGTCTTAGTGTTCGGATTGGCAGTTTATATACTACAGTCTGCTTGCTACTTCTAGGGGTGCACCACTTTGCTAACTCTGTAGTACCATAAGTCCATGATTTTAGTGTCCACGCGTGCATTTGTATTTGTACTGTTTAGTTTATATTGGACTTACATTTACATTGTATGCGATGTGGGTATCGATCATAGTGAAGACCTATAATGAAGAGTACAACCACTTCAAATGAATGGGTTTCTGGGGTAAAATTCAAAGCATTTTAAATAAAAAAAGTGTCAGTGCAGCCCTACAATGGTCATTTTGAGCAGATATAGAGATGGAACGTAATGGGCAGCTGTGACTCAATACAGACACATAAGTAAGTCACCACATGTACTTTATTCACTTAGTAATGTCACTTTTCAGTCATTTATGACATTGGTTACTTACTATTAAGCATCTATATCATGTGAGCTATTAACTGTAGCAGGCATCGAGTTAATGTTGGTAAAATGTCTTTTAGATCAGAGTATGGATCCCACCTTTTAAAATAACCGGGAAAAATAATTTCATATTTTTTGCCATGTTATTTATATCATGACATAGTATATAATATACAGTGCTGTGCGAAAGAGCGGAGATGGTCAGTAAGATAGACTATAGAGAATGTTCATTCAATGTTCATTCAATAAAACAGATATTAGCAGTTATAGCACTACATGCTACAGGTTCAACACACCAGTCTAGTGTGTTGGCATGTTGTTCATGAGATAAACAAGTAGCCTATATTGACCAATCAAGTTGCAAACTCAAAAGTCATTTGTTAATTTTTTGCAACAAATTGTGCTTTTTATTGTCTGAGAATATTAACTAGCATTTGTTCTACACGCCCATTTTTTCGTTTTGTGATATTCCTAGTACAACAACGATAAAAACTCAATTGAAGTTTTCTGTTTATAATAACATAATGCGTGGTCTGGCATTCACTCCCTGCAATGATGTTATTCACTAGTTTTAATAGAGCTGGGTACCATGATGACATCACGTATCCCAGTTGGTATTGTGCTAACTGGTTCAGCTACTACTAGGCTTTCTAATGGTGTATTCAGCTTATAACTCCAAAATTTCAGTACAGTCCACCTTTAAAAATAACTGGGAAAAATAATTTCATATTTGCCATATTTATATCATGACATAGTATATAATATACAGTGCTGTGCGAAAGAACGGGGATGGTCAGTAATTATAGATTATAGACTATAGAGAATGGTTGGTTACAATTTACATTTTTGTTGTTAAATGAAACCTCCAACAAACAATAATTGTATATCAAATCAATCAGGAGAGTCAGGAGAAAATTACATCAATAAAATTAAGCTCAGTACACTATGCAGAGTAGATATATAATGTGAGAGAGATGTTTGTTCAGAATCAGATTGAGATACGTTTTTAACATAGCCAGAGTTTTGAGCATGATATCAAGTCATGCCAGCTGCTCTGCATAGTGTACTGAGCTTAATTTTATTGACATGATCTTCTCCTGACTCTCCTGATTGACTTGATATACAATTATTGTTTGTTGGAGGTTTCATTTAACAACAAAAATGTAAATTGTAACCAACCATTCTCTATAGTCTATAATCTGTAATTACTGACCATCCCCATACTTTTGTAATAGTGTAAGATATTGACAGAAAATCTACTGTTAAATTTCATACTGGGGAGTAGGGGGGGGGGAATTGAGGTTTGGAGTGGGAGTAGAGGGTTACTACCACTCAGGCTAGCTATTTATACAACAAGTAATTTTCCAGATTTTTTTTTATTCTCCTCCTTAACGTGATAATCTCTAGTCATTACTACTACTTGGGTACTTCAGATCTGCTAGACTAGCATCAGAGCTGTATACCAGTCTACTTTGGGTTTAGTAGCAATCATATTTTTTCTCATCGAAACTGCCCAAAATGTAATTCTATAAACACATATGCACATTACATTGTAGGAGAGCAGGTAATTTATTTGCTAGTCTCTCTCGAGCTCTTTCTTCCAGTGCACTGACTTGGCAGTCACATAGTGACTAAAATAAATTATTAAAGATAATGATAGTCCAATAATAACATGAACTACATGCAGTTATTTAAATGGTTGAAATGATCTAATGTAATCAAATTTGATCAGAATATATAATTTTGTTGCTAGAACTACATTACTGTGCGTGTACATAATACACACTGTTATATGAAGAGTCCATGCAACCCATCATACAACATACATGTATATAAATATACATTATACCACACTGTGTAATTGTCACGTATAATACCATAATTATATACATGCAAGTGAATGTACATGTACCATGTCAGTATAGTCAATTGTGTGAGCATACTGTAGTATGCTCTACCAAATATATTTAGGCGTTAAAATACAATTTGTCTTTCATACAATGGACAGTATTCATGCATACAATATCGGTATGTACAATGTACATGGTCACTTTTCTTGACATCTCACGCCCCAAGCTTTGGGCAGTCTTAAGGATTGATAGGTCCTGCTTTTGCGGTCTGTATTCGTATTGGAAATCAAATTGTGTTCTCTTTTCTGCACAAGACCAATGTAATGATAATTTCATTCACCAGCAAAGTTTATAAAATTTATTTTATGCAAAGAGCTAGATATTTGCTACAAATTTCCATCCTTTCAATGTCTTATGACCATTCCACTATATTATATATACATGTATATACATTGTACTAGAATGGTTGCTAATGACAGAAAGTGTGTGCATCTATACAGTAGGCGTGTGTTTAATGTACATGATTGCTTCATTTTGGTTTGGCAATGTACATATAGGACACCTGCAGTAGATAAACTACATTGAAATGGGTATCATTAGTATATACATCTACATATCTTGTGGTGATCACTTTCTGCAATAGAATCCATAGCGCGTCTTATCGGTACACCAGAGCATGAAAACCAAACCCATGGTCATTCGATTAACCAGACGATTCTTACAGCATTAATAGACAATCTTTGTAAGGTATGCTGCGTACTCAAATTCACACCGTTGTCTAATCTCATTAACCATCACTGACAATAGAGATGGAAATGTGCATATTGTATAGGAGTCATCCTCCCTCAACATAAAATAATTTTGCAAGAACTTATTGTCACAGCACTTTCAATCTATTTAGTTTGCAGTTTATGCAGACCAACTGACAAGAACCTGTGGGAATCTCACCCAGTAAACATGTTTAGTCTATACAAAATCAATGGAGGTCGGCCGATAATGGTATTTTGCAATCTACACGTCCATATTGCAACATTATGTCCCGTTGTTAACAGCACCAAGTATAGCTTTATTATTACCATGATCAAATGGTGGAGTGCTGTCCAATGCCTTCACCATATACAGTGTAAATACATACATGTATTAGCTATCACAACCGGTACCATTAACTATGACAGCCAATTATATTATACAGAGACATAATTAACCCCATCATGCTGTATACGAAGAAGATAACTCTCTGACACGCTATTGGAAAAATTTAAAGATTTTATTATTCATGTTAATTCTTATAATCCTGCAATTTTTTATGGTCCTTTTAGTTTCAGTAGCTATGAGCAACGAAAGAATTAGTACATTAGTTGCCTGTATTGGCTCAAATTACTTTGTAACCCTAAATTTGTGCCTGCGGTCATAGGAGCAGCTGACACTGAGGGCTGGCCTGCTACAAACAGAACTATGTGAATTTAGTACACACCCAACTAATTACTATCATACAATATGTACCTAGGCTAAGCTAACCTAACTCACTGGCTCCTCCTAAGCTGAAAGTAAGATTGCTTAAAATGGTTGCAGAAAAGTGGTACTTTCTATTCTACATGCAGAATTATTTAAATGTATTTCGTGTAACCAAAGTTGATTCGCTGTCATTGCATAATATTATGACCATTATTGAACAAATCTATTTCCCCACTCTATATTGCATGTTAAATATAATGCAGTATTATAATACATGTACATATATATAATAATAAGATATGAGAGCTCTCAAAAAGTTTATATTGGAGCAATTGCAAAAAATTGTCAAAACTAAAACTGTTCGAATGAACCTGTAAAAATTAGGTGAATCGTTTTTACAGTCAGTCCGCGCTGTACACTCTAAGAACTGCGCAAACCACGTACCAAGTTATCACTGTATTGGAGGTTTGGAGTAGTCCTATCTCTGAACTAGAATAGGTATGGTAGGAGTTGTCCCACTTTGCCCACATAGTTGACTGGGGTCAGTGGACTAAACTGTTGATCACTTGTCATGATCAGGCAAGATATGGATACTCCATGGTATTATTATGAATTATGGAAACCAGATGGACACTGCTTTCTTAGCACAAATAACAACCCTAATGAATCTAAACAAACTGTCAACTTGAAACAGCTGCCGACTAATGGAAATACTAATTCAGGAAAGATGACGCTATTAATAGCAGTAACTTTCAACCAACTGCTGTAACGAGTCAACATGCACCCGGTTTTCATAGATACTGTATACAAACATACAAACATACAAACATACAAACATACAAACATACAAACATACAAACATACAAACATACAAACATACAAACATACAAACATACAAACATGCAAACATACAAACATGCAAACATGCAAACATGCAAACATGCAAACATGCAAACATGCAAACATGCAAACATGCAAACATGCAAACATGCAAACATGCAAACATACAAACATACAAACATACAAACATACAAACATACAAACATACAAACATACAAACATACAAACATACAAACATACAAACATACAAACATACAAACATACAAACATACAAACATACAAACATACAAACATACAAACATACAAACATACATGCAGAGAAGATAACTCTATAATACTGTATGGAGAGAAGATAACTCTGTAATACTGTATGGAGAGGAGATAACTCTATAATACTGTATGGAAAGAAGATAACTCTGTAATACACTATGGAGAGAAGATAACTCTATAATATTGTATGGAGAGAAGATAACTCTATAACACTGCATACATGTAATAAAAACAGGGCCGTACATGTAAATACTGTTGTATAGAGAAACACTAAATATGGGGAAAATAACTCCAAATGATATAGATGAAAGGCTGGTACTGTGGCAAACGAGGATTGCAGTGAGCTCAAAAATCACAATAA
Source organism: Bugulina stolonifera (assembly GCA_935421135.1). Taxonomy (NCBI): domain Eukaryota; kingdom Metazoa; phylum Bryozoa; class Gymnolaemata; order Cheilostomatida; family Bugulidae; genus Bugulina; species Bugulina stolonifera. Next base: position 2,814,023 of record OW285197.1, on the reverse strand, counting down.
CGTCACAATACCACAATGTACCACAACTGCGTTTACAACGTTCACAAAAGTTCAACAACATGTCACAAACTGTAACATACTGGTGTCGTTCAAACACGTTGTTTTGAATTACACTCAACTATAATCTTGATTTTCACAAGCATTGAAACCGAATAAAGCGTCATCATCACACTTTGGTTATTTGTTTTAAATTTCAAGTTCCAATAGAACCGCCATTGCACTCATTAATAGAGGGTTTACTAATTTGATTTCCGATTCGCAGGAATAGCAATTGTAGTGTCACAGAGAGCAAAATACCCAATTAATAATGAACTAATAAATATTGTTACCAATTGATTGATATGTGTGCCTCCAATCTATTTGTGGCTCTCATTCAAGGGGAAACACCCACTACCCACTGCCCACTGTCCATTGTCCAATGCCCAACGCCCACTGCCCAATGCCCACTGTCCACTGCTCAAGATTCCAATAAATTGTTAGCATAATATTATGTCAAAACTGCATATTAATAGCACATCTAATGCTTATAGTATTTTAGTAAATTCTACTAAATGACCAACGATGGTACATTAATTATTGCTCAACAATATGCAGTATAATAGTTTTCACACAATGAAACTTTTATTCTAAAATCTATTGTTCAAAATGCCATAGTTCATTACGCAACATACACAATGTCAACGTAGCTCTTTGGCTAAAACTATTGGAAGTTATGTGGAAACAGGTTACAGCCTTTCTAATTCTCTATGAAGGGTACGTACCCGTACATGAACTAGCAGTGTTACTTGTATTTTAATCTGCCAATTGTAGGGTCTGTGGCAAGTTAGAAATAAATCTAAAATGATAATAAATGACATAATGTAGACATACGTACAATGCACAATAATATTATACAACCAGGCACTCCTTCATATCATTGATAGAGTCTACATGTAGTACATGTAGTGCAGAGGCTTTCGATGCGTTAAGCTGAATTTTGTTCCTCACAATTGTATTCTTCCGCTCGCAGATATGTGCTAATGGAAAACACATTCCGGCTAGATGAGTTCAAGGTCATATCTTCTGAAGAATCTACTCGCATCGCATGGTCCTATGTTGATCTCAAATACTCAGAGATTGGATGGAGTAGTACTGAAGTATCCATCAGATGGGTGGAGAGAAACAATAATGTCACATTTTTAGTAACCAATACAAAGGTTAGTTACTGAAACACGCGTACAACCAACAGTTTATTTGACTGCAAGGGGCAAGCCATTGATACTCCATTCCTTAAAGAAGCTTGTAAACTAGTAAAACACCTTCTTCAAAACGAGCTACAACGTATGTGTACATACAGTGTAATTAAACAACTTGCTTGACTTTGGCTTTGACCTGCTTACAGTCATAGGCACTCTAAGACTGGGTTTTGAATTTACAATAATTTACATTTCCTGTCATGTGACGCAGAGAATGCACTGTGAAGTGCTACTCCAAGTGCAAGTGTAAACCAAATAAATCAACAGGCAGGTGAGCATGTTTAAAATGTAAAGTACAGATAGGTCAGTGGCCTTAGTGGGCAGGCTTGTCATTGAGCTATTATGAGAGCGTATGTGTGTACTTGGTTGGCTAAGATAGATACCTGAGGGCAAAGTAAACGTGATAAAGATAACAATCGGCAGACTGAAGTCAAGTCAAGTCTTAATCACCCAAACCTGTATGCAGCTGTGCAGTTATGACACTGTGGTACATGTTTTGTTAAGTTATGCATTCACAAAACATGAAGAAGCTGTAATGACCACATTGTGTATTATGTATTTTTGCCACTGTCATCATTAGTTATTTTTACAGACATGTACATGTACATGTACATATGTACATGTACATAATTATGTACATATGTATATGTACATAATTATGTACATGTACATATTATGGGCTTACTAAGTATATGAACGCAGTCACCCTATTCAAATTCTGACTGTATTAGCCAACTAGCCAAAACAGTTTTGAAAAGCACATGCTTCTAAACATGAAAAGATTTACGACAAATAAGTCATATTATCAACTTTAGAAAGTGGCGACAGCATTGTGAAAAAGTAGGTAGGTTGATATACAATGTACAGGGTATAATCCAGGTGCATCTGGGAATCTCTGTCAGCAGACTGATCAAACGTCTCTGTTAATGAATGTTTTAGACCTGGCTAGACATGCAGTACCTGGACAGGGGGTCACTCTATCAATTAGTCGCCCGTATGCTTGATAGAAATGCTAGACCAGTATCTGATTTCCGTGTGATAAAATTCACCACAGGTAAGGGGTGTAAGAGATCCAAAATGGTTATAGCTGATCAGTAGAGTACATAATAAACTGTGTAGAGTACAAGATTAGTTAATGTTCTTCATTTACCTTGCATATTTATGATAACTGAACATTTGGGGAAGTTATCAAGCAGCTTTGGAATTTTTCAGCTCCTTCCAAGGTCTCAAATTTCACAGCAAGTTTAGAATATGGAAACAATTCAAACAGAAATTATCCTAAATTCATCTCATTTGAATATGATGTCCAGAGAAAGTCAGATTACAGTGGACACAGGATTCAATGTGGCATACGGATTAGCAACGGAAGCCTTAATTACACATTTGAAGCAAATTACAAGTTCCAATATGCCAGTGAGTAACAATGGCATTGAGCGGAGCAGTTTATTGTGAGAGATAAACCACTGAGAAAACATTTTGGGCCAAGTTGAGCTTTTTAAAATCATACAAGGCAACTGAAAAAAACGTTTAGCACAATACAGGTCCTTCCCGCTGCGTCAAAAACTGCCTCTTGTTTACTTCTGGTGGCGTAACTCTCACAATAAATTTCTCTGTTACAGAGTAAATTGTGTTTTCAATTCTGAGCACAGTCATGCCATTGTTCAATAGATAACACTTCCTGATTTCATGGCGTTTTACATGAGTACATTTGAGTTTAGTAATAGTTCCAACCAAAATAAAATTTGTTTGATGTCACTTATGTCATTCAGTCAGCAGCATCATAACATTACGAGTAAACCCCAGAGATTACACTATTGTATGTTATTTTCTATGAAAATAAACATGAACTAAACTCTTGCTATCAATATTGAAACAAGTCTTAAACATAATAAGTGTATACTGCCCATATCTGGGAAAACAACGTATTGGTTGATTTCTAAATTTTACAAGAGAGTAAAAACCGCGTTTGCTTTCAGTCAACAGGTATAAATGCTTCAAAATGCATTTTTCAAAATATCAGTCCAATCAGGGAGAATATGATCTGTCTTATGCTGCAAGAATTTTCTTGATTAATTCATTTTTTTAAAAATTAAACTTGATACATTGTTTTGTCAGTTATTCTTTATATGCTTCAGTATAGGAAAATTAACTGGGAGAACAATGCATTGCCATTGAATGTTCATTCAAAGATGGGCAGTTCTATTGAATAACTCAAAGTCAATGGTTATGACATGGCCTCTGTTATGGAATCAGGTTTCTATTGTTAAACTGCAATGCTGTGATGCATTGTTTTGCCAGTTATTCTGTTGGAATTTGGTCAGCCCAATGTTTTCTCAGTTAAACTATTGCAACATTTACCCAATGCAGTGTTTCATATGACTTAAAAACACTATTTACAATGTGAATTCCAATTTAATTTTTTTGGAAATGAAACTGTATGTTATGAACATCTCAAAAATGTCAAAAGTCAAAATGAAAATTTTGGTGATACATTGTTTTCTCAGATATAGGCAGTATAATATGCATGAATGGGGATCTAAAAGATGTGAAAGTTAACAGGATTTGCCAACCTCAGCCATTAAAATAATACAGTCATGTAGTTTAAGGTTTTATCTCAATAGTTTAATGAGCACTATAGTGTACATGTACAGTCAGTGTAAATTATTGCTTTACTCTAGGCTGGAGTGAAAATATAGCTTTTCGCAAACGAGCAGAACAAAGTTCAAATGCTGTTGAAGACGGTCAGACTTTGGGTGCTGGCCGAGCTGTGGATAGATTGATAGGACCCTCTCATCTTTTAGCAAAAACACTTTATGAAAGCAATCCTTGGTGGAGTGTGGATCTTGAACGCATCTTTCAAATAGAGGTGATGATACTTTACAACGGTCAGCAATCATGCACGACAAGCAACTGCCGTAAGTTGATGTTCCCATTATGCCCAAACTACGCATGCATAACTGCACTGATCTTTGTCATTCTGTCTGCCTGTTCTTCTGTCTGCTTGTTCTTCTGACCTGTCTGCCTGCCTCCCTATTTGACTCTCTGTCTGACTGCATGCTTGTCTGCCTGACTGCTTGCCTGTCTGCCTACCTGCCCGCCAGCCCACCTGCCCACTCTCCTACGTTCATTTGTCTGCCTGCCTACCTGCCTGCCAATCTATCCACCCATTCGCCTATGTTCGTTTGTCTGGCTGCCCGCCTGCCCGTCCTTCCGTCTGTCCGTCTGTCCGTCTGTCTGTATGTCTGTCTTCTATTTTACGCTTTACTCGAACCGGGATTATGAGTAAATGGTAGCACTACAGCGAATGGTAACTAGTACCTCCATTACCGTTATAGACATGCAATCAGACAGGAAAGACACGCCTCCTGCTTCTTATCTGGTTGTAGATTGTGTTGAATTTAGCATACATGTAGCTCATTCACAGACCGACAATGTTATATGCATACATGTAGCTCATTTACATACTAAATGTAACTGATTCTAAACGGATGGTTTTAATAACATGCAGCAATTAAAGAGCATAACAACCATACTGTATGCTACAATTTACGTAAACGTAACAGTAGGAAAAGATTTGTATCTAGGCAAACTTATGGTTGATGTAAATGTAAAATATATTCTCTGATTGAAGTATTTTTTCTAGAAAAGCTACATGTATTAATAGGCCACAATAATATAGTGTATATACATGTAATATTATGACATTAATATCAATTTGATCATTTTAATGTAAGCACAACAATCATAATTGTGCTACACGGAAAATATATGTATAACGTGCAATGAATAACTCTGTCTGAAATGTGACATGCGCATGTGCAATGTGCATTGTACAATGTAGGTAGGGTATCAGCCAGGATAAAGTACTTCGCAGATAACAGCCGACGCACAGAAGACTTTTGCTTGAACTCAACAACAAATATATTAAGCAGACTACAACTTCTGGGAATTGGCCCAAGAGAAGTGGAGAAGTTTGATCCACCATTTAGTGCCAGGACCGTAACGATATGCTCTGAGAATGTTATTAGAAAGTCTCTTATGCTAATGGAAGTTGAGATCTTTGAACTGGGTGTGTACTTGACTAATCACATGTAAAGCTGCATTGATCTGGTATCTTGGCAACATTTTTGTGGCCGAAGATGATACCTTGTGTTTTAGCATAATTATGTAAGGGCAAATCCTTGTGGTCTAACTCGAAGTTTAGGTATGCACTGTGTCTACATGCCCATTTGTAGTCAATTAGATGACTCGTGCAAAGTCTCTAAACAACTTAATATACAATGTACATGTACATGTATTGTAATAGTAACACAATGTAGATGTCTTGGACAGTGTTTGTCTGACCGAATAGTTTAATAATGAATAGTAAAACAAGACACAATTTCATAGCATTTTGTCACATTAAAATACAACCCAAGGCTAAATACCACTAATAACAGCACAATGTTGCAGCAAAACCATTTCACCTAAAGAAATCAGTACAGATTGAAAATACAAAATTTCCTTCTGGCAGATCTCTTGCTTGTCGCATTTTCTCTGTGGTAAATGATTCTACGTCACCACCAGCTAATCTCTCAAGGCCATTGATAACGGGTGAGTTGGGACCTTAGTGTTCTTGAAATATTAACACCTTCCCTGACTTTCAACAATGGATAATTACTCCATCACTTTTTGCTTGACTGACAATATTATAAACATGTACATTGAAAAATGTTGGTGTGGGATAATATTTTAATGATGAATAGTAGTACGAGACACATTTTTTACATATAGAGATTTATGCGATCATCTAATGATGTTACTTGGACAAGTGACAAAATATTAGGAAATAAATATCTATAAATTTATAAAAAATACGTCTTGTACTACTATTCGTCATAAACATGTAAAATTTATCAGTTTGTTATGAATGAAACTGAAAATTTGTAGGATCACAACTTTATTTGCATAAACTTACATGATGTGGTTGGGCATATACAACAATAATACATCATTATATTCTACATCTATGTGTAAAATTAGAAGGCGATTAGTACAGATTAATACCATCAATGTTCATGGTTGTTTTCTCCTATTTGTAATTACTTTTTAGATACATGTACTACCCTTTTAGGTGTGCCATTGTGTAAAATGTGTACGTACATCATGTGAATAACGATGAATCATCTTGCCATGTCGAATTCGATAATGCATGTATAATGTATAATAAATAATGTACATCTACAATATACGCTTATGTATCAATCAAGTATGATGATATGCTGGTTTACCTTTTTTGAATACTCAGAGTCTACATACCAGTGTAGGAATGCTCATGACGTTAGCACTGCATGCAGTTGCATTATTACAACATACCTCTGCAGAATTGTTTCTAAAATACATGTCTAATTATTTTTAGGCCCCAATCCACCCAAAGAGGTTATTTTTGACTATGGGAATGATGCACTTGTCATATCTTTTGCTCTGCATCAATCAGACCTTGATCTCTATAGCCAGATACATATTCACTTCCTGCTTGAAGGAGACCTTCATACACTGGAACACTCGGTAACTTGATATAATTTACAGCTTATTGGAGTCACATATGTAACTCAGGCACCCACTTTCAAATCTACCGTCAGGCTTCTCGTGTATAGGATACATGTTTGGTAAGGAAACAACGCGGCCTACATGCAGTGTCCTAAAATAAGTGTCTGGATTGAATAATATCTTGATTAGCTGTGTGGTTGACATGACTGCTATACAAACATACATGTACGTTATGATGTACTGTATATTGTATCAACAGCTCAAACACTTTCACGTGCACTTTTATAGGGAGGCAGTAGTAACAAATTCACCTTTTATTGCTACGTCTCTCTTAGCTGTCAATAAAAAATCCTCCTGTAGTTACATTGCCAAAATTGTTTCCAAGATTTCTTAATGTTACATTTTTCATTGAACGTGACTAAAGAGGGAGTTACACAACATGTTTGGCTATCTGTAAAAACTTTCAGCTTGAACTTGTTGTACAACTTCAAATTGCAATATATATTATAATAATTAACAACCCCGTATTGTGAAAGGAAGTTATACTATTGTACCTTTGGTCAAGCTGTGTGGAGAGCTACAGATATAATCCGGCATTGCGGCATTATAATTTAATCAGAGCCCAAAAGGTGGCAACTTGATTATCTACATGTAGATCCACCAGATTGCTACACCATTTGTTTGATTTAATTGGTGGCTAATTTGATGTCCCAGACACACATTACTGTGTTTACTCCGTTACTCTATTCTGCCGCCAGAGCTTCTGTTAAAATCGCAGCAATTAGTATCCATAATTCATCTAGCCTCTTTAAAGTAGGGCTATTGTAATACAGACATTATTTCCTACCAATGCAATGATGTGTTATGTATGCCAACACTTTAATTTGAGTACTTGGGTCAAGGTCACTTACTCTGCCTATCTCTGTAGCTAGTGTACAACATGTAATTGTGTAAAATATCTGACTCTATGTTGATGCGTGAAAGAAATACAAAGTAATGTACTACCTTGACTAAATAATACTCTTATAGAAAAATCGAGAACCATCCGCTGTAATTCATAATTCAAGAATGACGAAAAAGTTAATTCAATGCATTCAGCTATCATATATGCTGTCGTATATCTGATAATATTGTGGGAGTTTAGTTCTCAGAACAATTATAATATAAACTTACATGTACTACTGTGTGTATGTACATTCATAGGTTACTTTTGCCTACAAAAAGCTATTGCTCCCCCTAGAAACTTATACAGTGGAAAGTTGGACCTCTGCATTGATGTCTGTTGGCAGAGTCAACTCAAACTACAATTTTACATCCACATTTGTAGCAGGTAAGTCACTAGCTGTAAGTACTAACTGCAGGTAAGTTACTAACTGTAAGTACTAACTGCAGGTAAGTAGTCACTAAGTGTAAGTACTAACTACAGGTAAGTTACTAAGTGTAAGTACCAACTACAGGTAAGTTACTAACTATAAGTACTAACTACAGGTAAGTTGCTAACTGTAAGTACTAACTACAGGTAAGTTACTAAATGTAAGTACTAACTACAGGTAAGTTACTAAGTGTGAGTACTAACTACAGGTAAGTCACTAACTGTAAGTACTAACTGCAGGTAAGTTACTATAACTGTAAGTACTAACTGCAGGTAAGTTACTAAGTGTAAATACTAACTATAGGTAAGTTACTAACTGCTCTGTTTATTGGTATAGGACATTATTTTAAACGACAGTCCCTCATGCTATACAGTGCAACTACACTAAATAATATGGAAAGTATTTTCAGGGATCTGAATGATGAATAATAGGCAGATCCAGATATTTTACACGCAAGCAACAATAATATCAATTATACAACAATTTACTTTATTCAATATTCCATGTACACAGCGACCTATCATACACAGCGACCTATCATACTCAGCTAGCGGTGCTGGTAGTGATATTTATTGTAATCAAAGAGATTTCCTTTCAGATCAAGCTTTAATCACGCTTGAACGCTTAAAGGGGAAAATCACAAATTTCGAAGTGATTCTAAAGTGATAGTTCAAAATCTGGCGGTTCTTGATGTCATTTCCACAGATATCAAAATCCGCGTTTTTATCCAAAAAATCGGTTTATCTGATTGGTCATGGGCGCATCCTTGTTGGTAGTCTAAGATCTGCAGACTTACACCGATATGCGAGGCGTTTAATATATGCCTCGTTAAATCCACTATATTGCGATAGCCGTGCTGTTTCCGGTAAGTTTGCGCATTCACAGTTTAGTGGTTTGCGACGGCCACTTGTGTTTTTTAGTAATTTCCAAAGTTTTCTGCTACTTACACTTACTTGTCTTTTATACTGACTAATAGCTCACGGTGTTATAGATTAGTATATAGCTGTACGTAGCTTGCTAACTTTGATAGCTGTAGCCTATGTAGCTTGTTAACTTGTGCTGTACAAAGTGGTCACTTAATAAATGCCATCAGCAAAGATAAGACACACGGCATATTCTACAATGCATATTCATCCCCGCTGGTAAGAAATCAAATCAAGTTATATTATAATAAGTATTTGTTCATTCTTTTCTAATCCTACTAGATTATTTCCCACCGACTCTGACTGACAGTCACTGCAGTTTCACTGAACTATAAAAACCGCTAGTTTCAATTTGTTTAAAATAATTATTTATCATCAAATAATTTATGTTTGTTTTTATTTACTTACATTGTATGCACGTAATTAATTAATAACTGTTCTACCATGGGTTTCATTGGTAGTTCAGCGGAGCTAGCAGTGACTCTCAGTCAGATTCAGCTAGCAGTGACTCTCAGTAAGTTTCCGTGGGAAGTATAACATGAACTGAAGCTGCAATAAAATCACTTTTATTTCTTTGACATCAGATTGCTGTTGACTAGACACAAGACAAATGAATCACCAGTTACTGCTTCCTTGCCGGTGTAAATTAATGATTAAAAGTTAAACAATCAATTGAAGGCAATGCAAATCAATATAATCATATATCATTCAATTTATTTAGTGTGTTGCTTTTACCAAAACAGGCTAAATATAAATGATTAAAGCTGTTAGTTGGAGATGGTAAAGCAACATTTCCAAAAAAGATAGTTCCAGCAGGACGTTTTCAACTGTATAATTGAGTTTAATTAAATGAGAAATTATTATTAAAAAGGAAAATTAATGGGTGGGGTTAGGGGTTAAAACTGTCACGGAGAGGTTTAGTTTGGAACTATCTTTTTCCCATTGTATTGGATTGCAGTACATCACTTCACCTCCATACTTTCCTGGTGTTCTATTTCTTCCTTTACTGCCTATTTTAATTTTATTTTAATCTTGCTAATTTTCATTTCATGGCGTGCGTTCAGATAAATAAAACTAAAGTAAGCAGTAAGTAAGCCCAATGACTGAAAGAAAAAACAGAGATGCCAGACTCAGTTAATTCAAGCAACATTTTATGGCCTATTAAAAGACTCATTTCCAAAATAAAGCTTGCAAACATCTCTGGAAAAAACTAGTATCCTATGTATGTTTGTACAATATTATGAATCTGTTCCACAATACTGACCATTAAGAAATTTACTTTAGCCTCCGTGACTGTGGCAAACCCTATTGATACTCTTAACTATTCTCTAAAATGGCATAGGCCTATGTGACTAAAAATATTGGGCCTACACTGTGGTGACTTGGTGACTACTATATTTAACTACTACTATTACTATTGATAATTCAACTTCTGTTGATTCTATTGATACTGTAGCTACTACTGCTACTACTGGACCCTCTGGTACTACTGCGACAACTTACCACTTTTCTACGACTAACTATTATTGTAACCAACTACTACTATTACTACTGCTGATTTTAACTACTTGCATGATTACTACTAATGCAACCATAACTAACTACTGAAATCACCGTAATACTGCTACTACACTGCTATCACTTTAACTTACTGCTAACTACTACTATAAGTAACTACTCCTACTGCTAATACGAACTACAGCTAACACCACAACGCTGCCTCAGTATGCAATTGTCCTAACTGTCAAATTTTCCAAAATTGAGATGTGCATTTTGGTGAGTTTCTGTATTTCCTCTAACCAATAAACTTTGTTAGACATTGATCTGACTGTTAGAACTGAAAATATCCATGTGCAATTGTCCTAACTGTTCACCCAGCAGAGATGATTCATTGTGCTTAATGTCCTAACTGCTGAACCAATCATATCTTACTACACAACAATGGGTTGGCCAATCAACAACATGTCATGTGACTATACTGCAGCTATGGAGGGAAATTTGAGGAGGCAACTTTTTGATATTTCTAACTTTTCCAATGAATTAGAGTACTATAGGTGAGTTTATCCCATGTATTCTTATCCATTACTGAAATCATGATAATTCTCAAACTTGTGGCTAATGAAGCATGTGTGATTGTGCTACTGTGTCAGTTTTGTAAGCTTTTATGAGCTAAAAGTCAAAGTTTGTATGCAAAATTTATGTAAAGTTTGATGTTCCACTGATTGTATCCGTTCACAATCTCTATTTGCATATTATTATTAATGTTGCCAGTGGATGGCTAACTGATCAAACGACCAAGAACTATTGGAAGTAAGAGACCAACTAAACATTTACCATTATCTTGCTTAGGAATGATGACAATGGGAGCCCAGCTGACTCACATGATGACGGCTCTACATTCGCAACGTTCAGTGATGTACTGTCAGAACCTGAGGCACAACACAAGGACATTGAGAACATTCAACATTCAAAAATGCCAGATGAGCAGCCATCTACTAGCAATATTATCGCAGCATCTCTTCTACCACATCAGCTGCCTGCAGCTCAATCTACACCTTTCTCAAGAAACTTAGGAATCTGCGATGCTACTATCTCATCCAGTAGTAGTAGTGATTACACCACAGAGCATACCGCTCATGTAACTACACCGGATGCTCAACGGTTACCAGCTACAGTTAATACACGCAAGAGGAAATACCAGCCAAGCAAATGGAAGTGTAATATTCGCAAAGCTGCATGTCAGCACGGCAAGGAATATACTTCTCGAAAAGGAAAGGAAGTTGCCGCCAAAGTTCCAAAGCTAAGTGATAGGTGTGGCAAGAAATGCAACTTTGGATGTCATGTGATCTTCCCAAATGATATACGCTCTACTATATTTGCTTCATATTGGTAGCTTGGATGGGAGAAGCATGCACAATATTATGCTAAAACTATACAATCAGTGAAGTGCAACTCCTCTCGAAAGAGTTTCAAGGCAAAGAGATCACGAACTATTCACTACCAGCTTCAGAACGACGAGGGTGAGCTGTTTAGAGTCTGCAAAGACTTTTACCTCAATACTCATGGCATTAATCAGTCACGCATTAAAACCTATCTTAAACATGTTGACGATGTTGGGATACGCCATGTTACTCAACACCCCTCTCCTTCAACCAAGATACCAGAAGCAAGGCTAAATGAAGTAAGAAGACATATTGAGAGTTATCCTCCAATAGAATCGCATTACTGCAGGAAGGATACAACCAGAATATATTACCCAGAAGGCCTCAGCATATCTCGCATGTATGAAATGTATCGCGATAAACTAATAAATCTTAACCAGAGTGATGATGTGGTCAGCCGCTGGTGTTACCAGAACACATTCAATACGGAGTATAACATTTCATTCAAACCCCCAAGCAAAGACAAATGTGACAAATGTTCACTTTTTGACACCAAAATGAAGAGTGGTATAGCAACTGAAGAAGATCAAGCCGCTGATGAAGCTCACAGGGAGAGTAAAGGTCTTACAAGGGATCAAAGACATCAGGACATTGGGGAAGCAAACACTGACACAACCATCATGGTATCTTTCGATCTTGAAAATGTGTTTGCGCTGCCCCGCACAGCTGTAGGTGTAGCATTCTACAAAAGAAAGCTCAATACCTACAACTTGACAGCTAAAGTCTATCATTCGAGAGCAGCTTACTGTGCGGTCTGGCACGAAGTCATCAGTGGGCGAGCTGGAAACGATATAGCAAGTGCGCTTACCTTGCTACTCAAGAAAATCATCAATAACAACCCAGCCGCTAAACATTTAATCCTCTGGTCAGACTCTTGTGTCCCGCAAAACAAAAATAGTCACATGAGCTATGCTCTTCAACTTTTTCTGCAGACTTCTACTCTAACCTCGATCACACAGCGCTACTGCGAACCGGGTCACAGTGCAATCCAGGACGTTGACAACCTGCATAGCTGCATCGAGAGGGCAATGCCATCTGAAATCATGTCACCAGTCAGCTTGGTTAGACATTTGAAATCTATGACGCACTGTGGGAAGAATCTATTTGTGCACATGATGAGATCCTCAGATTTCTACGACTTTAAGTCTCTTGCTGAACTTGGTTCATTTCAAAAGGTTAAGTTCAGTGCTTGTAAAGAGATTTTTTACCATTCTGCCGATATTACCAAAATCTCCTTCTCCAGAAAGATGGGCGGTGACCGCATGACAGTCAGAACTGTAACAAAACGAGGCACGAGAGGCAATCCAACAGCACTAACTAAACCAAAAGTGGCGAGTGCAAATCGCATCATCGCTGCAGAGAAAGCCAATGACATAAGGTCGATGCTAGATTTTATGACCGGTGGCGATTTACAGTACATGAAGAGTGTTCTGAGTGCACAGTAATACATACGTTTACATCAGTTGCATATTGACAAGAACCTGTACATTGTATTATGATAATATTATAGTCATGATAATATTGTGTTCTCTGAGTGTATCAGCGTCATGTTAATATCCATGTATTTTAAGCAGAACAGCTATATGGTTAACCTTATACCCTAACTTGATATTATGCCAAAGTTTAACTCCACCAAAGTTTGTTTTATTATGTAAATTTAGTTAATAAAACCTTCAAAAATGAAACCAGTTAATTATAATACATTTAGTAATGTGCTTGTTGGGTGGTTAGGACAATAGCAAACTGAAAGTAAAAGAATCTCATTGATACAATTGTCCTAAGTGAATATATTCATGTCTATAATTTCACCCCAAGACATAGAATTAGTTTGAAAGTTGACTTACCATGACTGGTTCACCTACAAATGCCACAAATGAAAATTTCATGCCTGTGTGTCAAATGGAACAATGTAATCTGGGTAGCAGTTTATAAAATTGCTCATTACCGCAAACAACAATTGCAGCAGTTAGGACAATTGCATACTGAGATAGCGACAAATGGTTCTTTTATTCTGCTAGTAAACTGCTGCTATGACTACTAATACTAAAGATAGTGGGCATACTATCAATGTTGAGCTGATACTAGCGCATACAGCTTGTTGACTTGTGTTGTAGGATGTTGCAGTGCCTGCTGCAGTTGGGCCACCAGATGCCGATATGCTCTCTTACTTTATTCTATAAGTTTGTAGTACTGAAGCTCTAATGAGTTTTACCATGCACTAGCCGATGCTTTCAAGAAAATGCAGTTTCATCTCCATATAGCTCTTCGGGTAGGTAGTTGTATGAATAACTACTCGGAATCCTGTATCTTAAACATTGATGTTTTATCGGCAAAGAAGATTTAGAATCTGATACTCCTTCAGAGTCTCTAATAATTTTGAATTTGGTTATTATAGTAATTATACTTACATGAATTATTCATTGTTACACAATCATGAAGACTGTGTGTGTGTAGGCAGATCTATGTGCAAATGAAAGTAATACACGAGACAGTCATTTCTTGGTTGCAGATAGATTCTGGTAAGATGTTCCAGACAAAATGTTATAGCCTTGGAATATCGCAAGAGACACCGATGGAGGGTAAACTATCCAGTTCAACCGGAACAACTTTAGGAAGAACCCTCATTCATCATTGCAGTTGGTCTGGTATCCTTGCCGGCAGTCTCCTTGAGGTTAAATATTTGTCCATTGCTTTTGCATGTAGGTGCAGTAGTGGTGAAAGCTAGATAGACCTCCTTACTCCTTAGCTGGGGTTTTGGAAAAGGGGAATAAATCTAGAGAAAGCGATTTCTGTTTAAGTTTTACTGAAAAACAGAGGTTATCTCAAATTTCTCCACTTCTGCATCTAAACAATTATTGACCTCCATGGCCTGAATCTTGCAACCATTTGCTATCAGCCATTATGTTAGCTGTCAACATCATATGGTCAACAGGATCAGTCTATAACTGTAGGGCTTGCCAGTGACCTCTACCTCACCAACTATGCAAGTGTTCAACTGTTGAAACCCAGGCAGTGAAGTTGAAGTTTGATCATAACACAGTCCACTCTGCACTCTGCACTCTGCTGGAACTTCCTCCACTTGTACACCTCTGCTCTGACTGCTCAATACTCTCTAGCACAATCTGTTGGCTATGTTATAAAATCATAGTAGCACATAAGTGCTACATGCTACATGGTGGTAATCATTAGTGCTTTGCCATAGATTCAGCAGTTAAAGCTATCCTAGAATCGCAGTAGCCTAGCCACCTGCAGTATAATATTTTAATGTGTACTTTTAATAATACTATTACCAATGTTTTCCATGGGTAGCAGAGTGTCAGAAATTATTTCCAATGATATTGTGTAAACTTTTTATACATTCATGTATATGTAGATATAATAAGAATTCGTGATTACATATAATGTTTAAACAAATACAGTGTGTTGTGCTATATGGTACCTTCAGCATGTACATGCACGTTCATTTGTCATACATAAGTTTTATAATGATAAAATGTATATTATATTACTGATACATGTACAGGTATAAATGCATTTGCATTGTTGACAGACGATGCTAAGGTCTATGTGATTGCACTGCACTGACAACTCAATTAATCCACTCAATTTATAAGTGCAGTCAAGAAATTGAAATGAAAGTAAGGAAAACAAATACATGTACAATTAGCATAGCATTATGTTATACGGATAATAGTATAAAGTTATCTCCCCAGGAATGGTCGATCGCCGGAAACCGTAGTCTCACAAAATAGAATGCCAAAATCTCAAAAAGGAGATAACTCCTAATTTTTCAATCATTTAGAAGGAGTTTTAATTTCACTAATTGAGGCATAAAGAGGGTCATAAAATACAAATCCTTAGTTACAATAAGAGAACATAATATGTTGATTAGGTATACTGTACAATAATTGTTTGAATATCTTGTTTAGAACAGCACAAAAACTAACTTCAAAGTAGGGCACAATTTGTGAATTTCTCCTTTAAGCTGTGTTCAGACATTAAAAGCAGTCTCATATGAACCAGTACGTTTCCGAATTTAAATGTACCTAATTCTTGCCAGAAATACTTGCAGATTGTACATGGATGACTCACAAACGCTGCTGCTAGTGATTCTTAGTGTTTTACAAACTCACATTGTATCAACTTCATGTTATTAAACCACTAACCCTCATTTCCTCGCATATGATACACTGCCTTTTAACATGAGTTTAACATTGGAGATGCTTTTTATCTTTTCCTACAGTTTCATAGTAATACAATGGTTGTTCTCGTCGTTATAGAACCAGCAAAAACTGAGCGACAGAAGATTATTACTAAGCTGCTTATTTCTGGCTTTACAATCATTCTTGCGTTTAGTGTCTGTATGACTGTGGTGCTGTCTACAAAGTACAAGAGGCATCGCCGATCCAGAAAGCACAAGCTGAAAAAACAGACCGTACAGCCATTGACCAGCAGTTGGCATGAGAACTTACAACCTCCTTTAGAGGGTAGGTTGTTAAAAAGCTTAAATTTTTGCTTACTTTTAACAAACAAGCACGTCAATCAAGAATTCTTCTATCAATGTCAGACGTACGTGAGCGAGCTCATATAATAGCATTTCAACATGTGGTACTAAAATCTATACCTCAAGAAATATTTCAATTTGCCAGCTCCTCTGAAAGACATGCAAATAAATAATGATTTGTACATGTAGGTGCTGAGCATTTGATATACATGTATATGGTGTACATGTAGATCATAATGTGGATATTAATGTGAAAAGAAGGCCTAATGTTTCATTTGCATTTATCAAAACACATATGGAAGGATATGGGCAGCCTTTAGCTTTAGCTCAAAACCGTATGACATGATATTTCAAAACGTCAAGCATAGCATAGATTTTTTCTTGTTACCAGAACAAGTTTATTGTTTTATGTAGGAAATAACTTTTATTGTTATATACATAAACCTTGCGGCGAAGTAAAACATTTAACCCAGGGTCGGGCGGAAATAGTAAAGTACAAGCGTAAGTAAAATATTGCTTAAGTGAACCTTAGGCTTTAAGGGCTAATACAATTACTAGTTACAATGAAACAGGTAACACGGTCGAATTGCCACAGTATCACAACATCACTAAAAATTTGCATCACTGGACATTATGCATCAACCCATTCTAATGCTGCTAGCAAAGTGTGTTGGCACAATTACAATGTAATATTTTTTCATAAATGAGGGTGGATGCAGCTGCTGATTAGAATGGAGTGTTCAACTGGCTCACCAGGTGGCACAACTCCAAGCATATTGCAATATTTTCTAGCCACTAATCCACCATATTATGTTTATGATGTAAATTTTACATTTTCTCCTGTACAATGTAATTAGCTGAGTTGTAAATACAATTATAGCTCTCATTTTGGCTGCATATAAGCCAGCCAACATTATGTTGGCTTGAACACTGCCCCTTGCTACAACAGAACAACACAGCAGTCATAATACATTTAATAAGCAGTAAAATAACTAGATATCTTTTTCATATGCACATGTTAAAATGTACACTGTTCATGCTCCGTATTGAAATATTACATGCAGTTACATATGGAACAAATAATGATGTCTTTGTAGAAAGTATAATCATGGTAGTCATACATTACATAGCACAACTCCAATAACATTGATTATTCTTCTGCATCTGTAACATTACGTCAATATGCCTTAATGATAGAATTCCCTGTCTAGCTGATTCACTCATACATTTACAGCTGTAATAGAATTACCTCCACAAACACTGTGGTCATTAGCTTGAAAAATACTCTATACACCTTCTTGAGTTGCATCATAACCCTCTAATGGTGACACGCTTTCTACATATCATTGTAATCATTATCTCAATTACATACATTTGCGGCTCCAAAATGGTGTAAAAAAGACAAAAGTACAATTACATTGTAACTTTAGTAAAACTGGTATATCTGCTTCTGAGAAACCCATTGCCTTCAAAGTATGCTGTCATCTTCTTTGTTAATAAAATAGGAAACACTACAATGTGATATTATAATTATAATAATAACTGTGCTGAAATCTAATGCTCAGTTTAATCACTTAGGAAATTAAATGAATACAACAGACCCATATTTATAGTGCTCTAACTTGTATAATATATTAACAAACATCTAGTTTGGTGTCCAGGACAAGTGGTGCACGATTGTACGTTTAAATAAACTGACATGGATTGAAGTTTTCAGTCATCAAATTCTACAAGTACAGAAAGCATTTACCAATTTTGCCACATTTGCATGTAATTGTTTAGGCAAGTGGCACCATACACAATAGGCGTATTTGGAAACTGTACTAGTTCATATAGCACAGGCCTAACTATCCGAATACAACTTGAGCGTTCAGGCGTGACTAGTGCTTGCTCTGAAGGGAAATCCCCTCGCTAAGTGAATATACTTTATATTATTATTGCCAGGCACGCCTTGCCTTGCGTTATAGCTAGCGCTATATTATTGAATAAAATATATTGTTATTGCCGCAGATTGCTATTTATAAGCTTGCACGGTGCAATATCCGTATAGCCTTATGTCAACCTTCGACTTACCCCATGGGACTTCCTAGAAATATATGTACCTGTAAAATGTACATAAATCCGTGCTTGATATTTTTTTTTAAAAATATACACGTACATGATTGTAATATTATATGCAATTTAAAATCATAAGGTACAGTTAATACTGTTCAGACTTCATTTTTGACAATACTTTGGAAACATTTTAGTGAGAGACCCTCTGCTACCTACTGAACCTCTACAAAATGTCACTTCTGTGTGGAGCAATTTACAACCAACCAGTACTCTTCAAAATGTCAATTCTGGGTGGCGAGCTTCAACCCCATCCAGACCTCTGCAAAGTGTCAATTCTGTGTGGGGAGCTCCAATTACAACCAGACCTCTGCAAAGTGTTAATTCTGTGTGGGGAGCTCCAATTACAACCAGACCTCTGCAAAGTGTCAATTCTGTGTGGGGAGCTCCAATTACAGTCAGACCTCTGCAAAGTGTTAATCCCGTATGGAGAGCTCCAGTCCCAGCCAGACCTCTGCAAAGTGTCAACTCTGTGAGGAAGGCTTCGCACCCCGACAGACCACCTCAAAGTTTTGAACCTGAAGACTATTATGAAAATATTAAACATACATAAATTTATAAAGACTTTTAATAATCTATTACATGCTCTTTGTCTTTGAGGAGGTGGATCTATTGCAAAGTCATGTCCTTTGTCTATGATGACGTGGATCTATTACATGTCCTTTGTCTATGATGACTTGGAAGTTTCATGCACACGGAACAGAATTTCCAATAAAAGCATCTTTTGATGAACCAAAGTTAACTGTACTATTATTGTTTTTGTTTGTCCCGCATTGCCTGAGCATTCAATACTTTTTGCTGTCATCCGTTGTTAATGTATTTACATACATGTGATATAGGATTCTAATTTCAAATAAGAAATTAGTTAAAGATAAGAAAGAAGGATATCGCTGCCCTAGTATGCAAATGTCCTAAGTGTGCACAATGTAAAGTGGAGATATTGCAATGTCAAAGTTTGAGGTGCCCAAATTGCGATTTCTTATCAAAAGATTTACACGAAAAGCAGTGTCTAGGTTGAATATTGATTTACTAGTCCAGATACAGTGCTTTTGCATATTTGCAGTGAGAAAAACTCCTAGATTTAACAATTTTTGATTGCAGTTAGGACAATTGTTCTACCAGAAAACAATGAAATGAGAGTGCTAATGTCCTAAGTGTTACTGAGTACAATATGTGCATGCAATGTGGTTAGAAGATTGAGTTGTATATTACGATTTTTAAGTATTTAGAAATTGTGAACATGGCAACATATTGTATTAAGGTATATTTATGAAATTCGAACTTCATCAAGGATGCAATTACGGTGTACATGCGATGTGTCATATAATTATAATATCCATTTCCATGTGCAATGAATGTATATTGTAGCTTATAACTTAGAAAATAACTAATTGATGCAGTCAGACATGGCTTTTGTACTTCAATCTTAACCATACAACCATTCTAGCTATGGTGAGATTAGTAGGGTAGTGGAGGGGGATGGAGTGGGAAATGATGTAATTTACAAGTATTGTTTTTGTTCTTGTGGTATATTGCTGTCATCAGGGTTGCATGCTGATGCATACTGGTAACAGACGCCAACTTCATCTAGGATTTAGGTGGGTTTTTTAGCTAGAGATCCTGCTTTATATTTTGAGGTTTTTACACACCCCCTCTAAACTATTGTTGATGTCACACAGTAAACAGTGCTTGACTTTTGAATTAGATCAACAAAAGCTGTATCTTATTGGCTAATTAATTGTCATTGACCAATAGTTGATTGAATTGTCACTTAGGACAATTGCATTCAAGAATGAGCATGGGGCAGGAATGCACATAGGACATTTGCATTCTCATTGTGAAGCAACCAGAGCTGATAAAACTCTACAACAAAAAGGAAAATGATGTGTGTTCAGTCACACATACACTGGTGCCAATAACTCAATTTTTGAAAATTGAAGCAGTTAGGACATTTGCATACTAGGGCAGCGATATAATTACTAATGATTACTTTTAGGTCCTCCGTGGTTTGCAGTTCTCTTTCTTTTCAAGAGTGAGATCTAAAACAGATTTACATGATTTGTGTACGTGCACAGTATATAAGTCGTAATCAGGCAAACAATGTTGAGTGGAAAATCAGTCTATGATTACAGTTACAGTTGAGTCGATACTAATTTTTCACGGGTCTTGGTGCTCCAGTATACCACAGGCACTTTAATAATTGGCCAGGAATATTCTGCCAGTTGCTACATGATGACAGGCAACTTTTATTTTAACACTGGAATCTGACAAATTTCTCAATTACCCAATGGCCAAGAGATTAACTCAATCCAACAAAAACCCCACTGTCACTCTGTACATTTAGCAAACACATAGTTACATGTAATTGGTAGAGGCACCCATGAATTCAGTCCAGTAGGGGGAAAATGAAAATATGAGGCAGGGAGCTGCAAGGTCAAAGTACTGTAATGGTTTCTGGTTTGCGAGCGGCCGTCCTTGGACGACTGCCGACCCAAGAAATGAAGTGCCTATGAGTGGTGCTAGGCCTTCTCATTACATGAAAGATCGAGCGGTCTCAGTAGTCAAAGTGCTACCAGAGACGACCCATCTGGTCGCGAGTCTAGCTTGTAGACTATACTATGAAAGAGAGTGATCCGACCTAGTAGGCAATTCGCTAAGCGAATGACCTGGCAAAATGAAGTGAAAGTCTCTGTATCAAGTATAGATGTGTCTTTATTGAACGCCAAGCAAAGACTGAGACAACGAATGATAAAACATGGTTCTTTATATAGTATAAGAACTTCCGCCCGACGTAGTGTTGGGAAAAGACGACGTAGGGTCGTCCGGAACTTGCGCAACAACATGGCCGCCGGAAGCCCGACGGCCGACCCAAAATAGGTCGGGTTATACAAAAGTTGCTTATAACCATCCAATTCATGTACAAAATGAATATCAAGGGATTCTGAGAGGTCAGGTCTCTTTACATGGGTATAAAAGGTACCAAAAGACTCAGTAATTGCCATACATGAATGTACAATGATATATAGTTAAGTAGAATGGATATAAACACATAGATACACGTATGTAGACTGTAAATGAATGGTTTAGACATGCAATACAGTTGAGTATGAGTATACGAACAGCTGGATATGAGAGTACGAGTGTTAGCTGAGTAGTGCTGTGGCAACTACTAGGCACTTAAGGTGCTATGGGGTTTTATCCGGGTAGCTGGAGTCGTATACAAATGTCCTGTACCATCACAGTACACTCATGATGGAGATTTAGCTGCAGAATTTGATTCTCTTGCAATGCTATGTAATGACTGTGGTACATGATTTGCGAAAATTTTTGTGCGTTTTACAATCTGAGTTCAGCTACACAAAATTACAAAAAAACGGTCAAAGCATCAAATTATTGGCTGATTTGACCTGCTTGTTAGACAGTTCAGTGGCTAATAAACCTATCATGTTTAGTATGATTAGACAGAGCAGCTGGTCAGCTTTTAGAAAACATGCATACTGATAGAAGTTGTGTCTCTCAGTGTTGAGTAATGATGTTTTAAATATAGTCACAAGCACTTAGCCACCAGGGTTTGACATAATTCTACCCTGGCGGTAAGACTTTAAAGTGTTAATGGTTGCCAGAACAGAAGCTTAACTTTGACTATTTAATCAGAGTAGCCTCATGGGTGGCAGAGTATTACCAGGTGCAACATTCTGACGCCTGCCCCGACCTTATGCACATGTACATGTACATCAAGCAATCTAGTTATTACCTTGGTAGTGTGAGCCAAATTTGAACATTTAAAGTCATGCAGCAACTGTGCAGCAAAGAAGACATTTTCTGCCTCAATCACCAATCCAAACAGGAGATCGCAAGTTACGATAAGGTTTAACATGCATGACACATTTTCACATACATGTAGTTGAAGTAGGTATAACATACATTGTAGTTACTTGCGCCAAGCTAACACTGGAGATAATTTGTTTCTGTTTGGGTATATCAGAGGTTAAAATTTTGATATGATGATGATGTTAGGAATAGTGTCGGAATATGAGGAGTAAACAATATTGTACCTTACAATGAGTACTACACTGTTTATTATCAATCATAGTACATAGTTACAATCTTCACCAAATTTACTTCGATAGTTCAAGGTGAATTAAATAATAATTATTAGCAATAATACAATGATATAATGTAATTGGATTTTCAAAACTTGCTGAATTCTAGATTATTCATTCCTTACATAGCATCATTCCAAACATGCTAACAATATCGCTTACATGTACATGTTGCATTTCTGTGTTAGTTAGTACTAGTACTTGTAGACGTCAACATAAAAGGTCAAGTTAACATAATTCAATAAAAAGTGCACTGTTCTTGGCATAAGCACAGTGAACACCCAAGTTGTGACAAATCATGGGATGGGATTACTTTTGGGGATTTCATTCTCTTTTTCAGTATTTACTAACTGTTTGGATATTTTTGAATACTATATGTAAGTTAAATTACACTCGTTTTAGTAAAATCCAAAAAAATCATATTTAATAGATACTTCATGCGACTCGTCAATACGAAAATAATATGGGCGGCTGTACCTTAATTTAGCAATAGTTCTGTTCACTATATATACATGTAATAATGTTTAAATGATACAATAGTAAGTGATCAAACGGTTATGGTGTTGTTTCTGCGACACCCAGGTGAGTGTGATATTTTTTTGCGTTTATTGCAAATTTTGAAAGACATATAAAAGGTATTGAAAAACAAATAACGTAACTGTTGGAAGGCATTCCAGGCTACAGATTTATTGGAATGTCAGCAGAACAGATGTGCACTCATCCAGCTGGGATCACACGCGACTGACCATAAGATCTGGAAAAACAACTACCAGTATACGGTCCCCTATTCAGGGCAACACGGTAAGGCTAGGAGGGCAACAATGCTTTCACAATGCTAAGGAAAATACCAACAATATTCATATTTCGGATTTGTCACCCAAAGGCATTTGAAATGAGCCGGGCGAGCGTATCTTGTAGGCCAATGAGGTTGTAGCTGCTACGAAAAATTTTGATATAATAATTGCAAAATTTTCTTGATGCTTTTTATAATCAGCTAGTCTATAATATATCCTCATAACTCAGACTATGTGGAGACAAGTAATAATTGTCTGAGTAATGCGAACTCTGATCTGCTTGTGGCATTTGTATGTGATCGTTGCATGCATTTAGCACATGCATACAAACTACATTATACTAATTTTTGCATAGTCATTTACACGTGCAGTCAGTCAAGTACGTACGTCTGTACACGGGCCTATGTAAATTATAGTGAATCACAAATGAAAATTAAAATAATTGTGTATGTAAAATTCATAATTATGTCAACCTATGCTACATGTACCCAATGCTACACGTATAAATGCGTGTAGCATTGATTGAGGACATGTCTATTGACTACCACAGGCTGGCTTAAACTCAGTTCACATTCATTCAAAATTTTATTTGATAGAAATATAGTTGGTAACCATTCTCTGTTTGACAACCTTACACAGACAAGAATGTCTGTTCAATAAATCCATCAAAATAAAATACTGTAGTGCGAGCAATATTTCGAGTACTGAGGCAGTGAGGATTTGATGGTCGGATGAAGGCTAGTATTGCAGTCATACAGCTGCTACTTTATCACAGCGAATTCAATCTACATGCACCTGGCTAAGGGCCAATGACTAAGCCTTCAGGCAATAGAATTTGAGACACCATTGATCGATCAAATTCCACTGAGACATCATTGCTCTTCCTCACAAACAGAAGCCTTGAACAAGCGTACACTGGGTTATAATATGCATGTATGTGTATGTATAATATTGCTCTTGTCCAGAAGTAGAAGTAACCGAGTGAGTTGACATGGAATATTTCTCTGCTTACAGTACTCATCAGAATATGACAACCGACTCAACCACCTTCACAGTGGATTAGAATACCTGGTAATCGTCCAACTAGTAGATGCTAGTTTCAACTCAGTTTCTAATGAAGCACAAACTAGTTTCATTTTGCGTAAGTTTAGATTATAAAGTGTAGGAAATGTTTCGATGCTACTTCTTTTAGTTTTGTACATTTTAATTTTCTTTACTATCATGTACATGGACATATGCATGTATGTGCGGATAAAAGTGTATTAAAAATAACTTGTATACAATATGCTACTAAACCTGACGTGCTTTGATACAACATTTTCAAATGCAACATACATTTCCATGTACATGTGTTGAAAAAATCAAACCATCATAAACATAATTATTTGTCAGTTATAGCTTTACCCACTATTTAAACTAAAATAGCTCATAAATTTTAAAGAGATGATGTAAATATAGTTTTAATCCTGGTCACTTGCAATCTTTATGTGTAATATTGTGTTTGTAAACAGAACACAAATTCTTTTGTAGCACCAAAAATTGTGTCAAGCTTTTCAGCAGCTCTAGACTATCAAAGTCTAACTGAGAATGGCATTCCCAAACACGTTGCTTTCTACTACGACATACAACGTAGATCTCATTACGACAGGCACAGAATTCAATGCGGAAAGAGGAATGGTGATGGGTCACTGGAAGCAGAGTTTACCAAACACTACATATATAAATATGAATCTAGCAAGTATGTAGTCTCATCCGGCATGGTTCACTAGTTCTACAACATGTACATCTACATGTACATTACTGCAAATAAAACCTCATCAATTATACAGCATATTTGACATTCAAGTTTAATATGGTTGAGGAATGCGTATCCAACCTACGCATTTATGTACTGTGTGTCGGTCTTTTCACTGAACTGACCACTCTATTGGTTACATCTCGTTAAAGTTAAAAACTTCAACCTGCTGTCGACTCTAAGCTCTCAATGTACATATTACAAGCAAGTTTCCAATTACTGCTGCAGGCGGATGATGAAGCCATTTCTGAAGCATTTGCTCATCTCAATATACTATTGTTTAACTACTGTGTAAAAGAGATTATTATAAGTACAACTAGCAAAATATAGGAACAGAATGCTTGTGCATGTAGATGATAAGTTAGACTGGTTTGCATTAAAATATTAAAAATTTTAGGTCACCACGTCATGTACAACATGGTAATTAATGTGCTATGCTGAATCTTAAACCAGCATAAACACATTTGTTTATGTTGACTATTCTTTGCCTGGCCATGTGAATTCTGAATCAGTTTCGGATACAGTATCTACAAGTAACTTCCTCACCAAATGGGGTCATTCAAACTAATTACACTGTAGGCGAAACGGCATAGGCCATTTCAAAGGAACTTTAGCCTTTACCCCAAACCCTAAAATTTAAAATGAAATGAATGATAGCATTATTTTGGTGAATGCACATTTATGCACATGTCCATGTACATTTGCATGTACATTTGCATGCACATATACCATGTACATGCAGATATACAGTGCAAGTAATATACTGTACAAATTAAGATTGCAAAAAAAATAAAAATCTACTCACAGATTTGTTGTGATCTTGTAGCTGTAACCGAAAACATTGCATTCAACAAATCAACAAGCATGAGCTCTACTTACCGTACAGTTGCAGGCTTCCCTACGGAATCGAAGTATTCAGTTGATGGACGCATATGGCTCTATGTTAACCCTGCGCAAACAGAAAGGACAGGAAACAGATGGTGGACAGTAGACCTTTCAAAGGTCTATGACGTTGAGTTGATGTTGATCCATTCACTTCAAGAGACATGCGGTAACAAGTACTGCCGTGAGTTATTCCCCTCCACATTAGTATTTAGTTAGCAACTAGGTGACTGTGATGCACAAAACTGTATTATTACCTCACTCTCAAAAAAGAACAAAAAAATGGGGTTAAATTGTTGGCAAACAAGATCTGCTGAGAATCTGATTTTCTGCTTGTGTGCCGCTCTTCTATCATGTGGTTATATTATTATTCATACACGCTTTTTATTTTTAGTTGGTTAATGTTTGAAGCACAAGATAATTTGTGTGAGCATATTATTATAATTCATGGAATCGGCTCAGTTTACATTCTGTGATAAAATACCTCCCGATCAACTGTACTGTCCTGTACTGTAATCTCCTGTACTGTACTCTCCTGTACTGTAATCTCCTGTACTGTACTCTCCTGTACTGTACTCTCCTGTACTGTACTCTCCTGTACTGTACTCTCCTGTACTGTACTCTCCTGTACTGTAATCTCCTGTACTGTACTCTCCTGTACTGTAATCTCCTGTACTGTAATCTCCTGTACTGTACTGTCCTGTACTGTACTGTACTGTACTGTCCTGTTAGTACTGTACTGTCCTGTACTGTACTGTACTGTTCTGTACTGCACTGTCCTGTACTGTACTGTCCTGTACTGTACTGTCCTGTACTGTACTGTCCTGTACTGTACTGTACTGTCCTGTCCTGTCCTGTACTGTACTGTACTGTCATGTACTGTACTGTCCTGTACTGTACTGTCCTGTACTGTACTGTCCTGTACTGTACTGTCCTGTACTGTACTGTACACTGTCCTGTCCTGTACTGTACTGTACTGTCATGTACTGTACTGTACTGTCATGTACTGTACTGTCCTGTACTGTAGTGTCCTGTACTGTACTTTCCTGTACTGTACTGTACTGTCCTGTACTGTACTGTCCTGTACTGTACTGTCCTGTACTGTACACTGTCCTGTACTGTACTGCCCTGTCCTGTACTGTACTGTCCTGTACTGTACTGTCCTGTCCTGTACTGTACTTTCCTGTACTGTACTGTCCTGACCTTCCCTGCTCTGCCTTGTCCTGCTCTGCCTTGTCCTGCTCTGCCTTGTCCTGCTCTGCCTTGCCCTGCTCTGCCTTGTCCTGCTCTGCCTTGCCCTGCTCTGCCTTGTCCAACACCGCACTGCATTGCACTGCCCTGAACTTTGCTGCACCGCATGGCGCCGCATCTTACCGCACTGTCCCTTACCGTGCCAAACCGCGGTGCTTCACAAAATATGAGGTTTTATTTACGTTTATTGTAATAACACATTGGTTTCAGTAATATGTAGGGGTCTTTCTGAGGGGAAATCAATTTTTGAAGTAGCAAAATATGTACAATGTACATTTTTGTCAATTTAGGTATCTCTCCATACATATACAATATATACATGTACATGTAGAAACTGAAAATTGTTGCAAAAGCGCTGATTTTGAAATATTTTGTTTAGAAAGTGCTTAAGCACTGTTGGTCTAGTTTAAAGAATAGATTTAATGTAGCACCACCTGCCACATACTGCCAGAAGAACATCTTCTTCAGCAGATAATGAAAAACATGTACAATGTACGCGTATTTCAATATTCATGTTGAGAAGTATAAGAAAAATAAAATGCATATTATGATATTATGTAAAATCTAGTGCTTTAGATAGAAAGTTAGATGAATATTATGATGATGTAGTGGCACACTTTTTTATAAGAATTGTTTGACAGGGAAATTGTATGAGTGTGGACAGAAAATATCCATATTAAATTAAATCCGGCTTAAATCTGAGTACAACTTGAATACAATCTGAGTACAACTTGAGTACAATCTGAGTACAACCTGAGTACAATCAATTATGATAACTTGGGTACAACCTGAGTAACAACATGAGTACAAACTGAGTACAATCTGAGTACGAACTTAGCACAATCATGATGCAGAGTACGGACATGTTGTGCCATACTGACAGTCCGGACAAGTTAGACTCCACACAGCCTTTATGATAGATTCATTCACAGCACTGCTACTGAGGCTCTATGCATGTTGTACGTAATTCACTTGAGTTTGTATAGATTAAAGCATAGAGTCATGTAACAGATGTGAAAGGATGAAGACATACTTAAATCGTCAACTACAGAGGAAAAAGAATGTAACAAAATTGCACGCCATGTGTTAGAATCTGGAGTTGCATTGTCTTTGCACACAATTTATAGCTAGTACCAGTGTTTTTGCCCCCCCCCCCACCAAAAAAAAACATGTAAGGACCAATTTTTTTCTAAAATAATATTAGCACATGTGCTAATATTATTTTATATAGCAACAGAACTTCCTCCGGAAGTCCTTTATATAGCAACAGAACTTCCTCCGGAAGTTCTGTTGCTATATAAAGGACATTGTTTTTACGTTTGTTGCCTCAGTTCTTGCTTGGATCTCAATAAAGACACATATATACTTATATACAGAAACTTTCACTTCATAGATATATGTAGGTCCTTCTACATGTAGTTGTTAAGGAAGGTCCTCGACCTTGTAACACTAACTGCCTACTAGGTCGGATCACTATTTTTCTCAGTATAGTAAACAAGCATTGACTCGGGATCACATAGGTCGTCTTTGGTAGTTCCTTGACTACTGACTCCGATCAAGTTTTCGTGTAATGAGAAGGCCTAGCACCACTCATAGGCACTCCATTTTTGGTCGGGAGTCGTCTTAGGACGCCCACACCAGAAACCAAAAACCATTACATTGGTGGCAGCGGTGGGATTCTAAAGGTCGTACTCTTAAAAACGGTACTAAACAGAAGGAAGGTGACCTCGGGCTCGGGACTATAACCCGACCGACCTCACTCTTTAAGACTTCACCGGCGATTAGGAATCGGACCCGGGAACCCACATGACGAGAAGGTGACATAAAGCTAAAGAGCACCCATAACTCTCGTGGTTCCGCTAGATGTAGCCCGACCTGCACCGGCTCTTCAACTAAAGACCGACCTCGGATCCCGAATAGATTGACGGTACTCAGTACGTCGTACTGGGCCGACCCGGCTTACCAACTAAAAGTAACTTACCTACTGACTAGACAACCTACCGGCATGGACCGACTAAAGGACCTGCTACAGCAGGTAATGTACCAGACAATACAGGACCCTGAGACGCTCACGTATAATGGACAGGAGGACGTGGAACTCTTCATAGAAGACTGCTCCACCATGGCAGCGCGTTGCAACTGGGACCCCAGAGCACGCCTCATACGGCTAAGAGCAGCCCTACAAGGAACCGCACTAGAGTGCGGACGACCCAGCTCGGTCGACGAGATATTCACCCGACTGAGGGGCAATGCGGAATGACTGCCAGAGAAGCTCGCTGGAAGCTATCCACTTTAGAACAACCAGTTCACACTTCACTTAGAAGTCATGCCGTCCTTGTCCACAGACTTATGGCGATAGCCTTTGAAGGAGCGCCTCCTGTATCCTTCGACAAATAGACCTTAGAGAAGTTTTGCTTCACGGTCCATGAACCCAGTCTGCGCAGGTACTGCACACGAATACAGCCCCATGATTTGGACGACGCGGTCGTGGCCGGAACACTCTTTCTACAGAACCACGATCAAGGGACAACCCGTCATAAAAAGGACCTCCCCAATGACCTCATACGGAAAGCTCTCCACATCCTCTTACAACGATGCCGAGAAGCAACAGTCGGGCTGACGGACACTTCAGAACCTATCTCGGTGGACGAACCTATTCCCACTGAGGCCAACGGAGGCATCAAACCAGAAGAAGGTGGGCCAAACCCAAACATTGGTCGCCCACCTAGGCCAACGGATACATCAGAACCCGTCTTAGTAGAAGAACCTATACCCACTTGACCTAAAAACAGGAGCACTAGTAAACAACAAGGTGGATCAGACTCACCCAATGGGCACCCACCTGGGCCAACGGACACATCAGAACCCGTCTTAGTGGAAGAACCTATACCCACTAGGCCCAAGAAAAAGAGTAGCAACTCCAATTAGGAAACACCACATATGGCTAGCCAGTCCTATGCCAGGCCGACGGTGCCACCCGAACCCGTCGTAGTAGAAGAACCTACACTCACTAGGCCAGGACAAAGCCAAAAGCGACTCCGCCCAAAGCAGGACACTACAGAAGTGATAAATAATCACCTCCCCCCCCCCCCCCCCCAAGGCCGAAGAGACGACTCAGAAGTCCCAGAAGACCGGGCCCGACCTCACAAGGTGCTCCCGGCACGTCCCCAACTCAGGAGGACCATCAAGATTTGGTCATTACCAAACCCGACCCTAATCAGCAGCTGAAAGTTCTCACATAAACTCAGTATAACCCGACGGACGACTTTTCGTGTGAAGAACTGCCAAACACTACAGTCCAAGTCTGCGGCCTAAGGATCGACACGGAGCAACCCGTGCTGAGTCAAACAGTAGAGCTACCTCTGAACCTCTCAATGGACATTCAAGTATTAACAGCCCGACCTGACCCAGAGGACGCGAAGTATCGCATAGCCGATGTCCAAGACATGTTGCCGACGCCGGAGAAACAGTCTATACTCCCAGCAGTTCACAATCAAAGAGCGAAGTGCTCTTTAAAAAAATTTAGTATTGCCAAACAAGTTCAGCCAAAGATACAGGTTGCCGAACTCTCGAAATCCCGCAAAGCCGATAGAGGGCAATCGAAGGCAGATAATGCTGTGTTCCCGCGCTTATTTGACGAGTTGAACGAAGAAAATGTGCCTGAGGCATTGCCTACAAATGAGCAATACACTCATCCCTCGGCTAGTATAAATACGCAGCTCACAGACGAGTAGTCCTTTCTCGTCCAGCATTCAAGAGTGACACATGTGTGTGTATCCCTACACCAACTGTTCCATGTGACAACATCTGCACTCTTGTCCGTGCCACTGTCAAGTTCAATAACAGCAATCGCATTCTTTCTCTTCCTGAAATGGACGAGACGGCTACGTCCCCTCAAAAGGACTACTCATCCCAGCCTGTATTCACAGCTGAAGGTAAGCAAATATGCGTACTACGAGATAGGATCAAACCAGTGTTAGAGGTGCAACCCATGTCTGTGACAATGTCAGGCATGAATTCTCTCTCCCTCCCCACTTGACCTGGACCAGTCGGGGCAGAGGAGAATTCCTCTGAACAATTTCACAGAAGAGAACATGAGCTGGAAGGCGGAGGTTACACATCAGACAAATTGTGTATTGTAGATAATCCTCCCCTTCGGAAGACACTAGCTCCAGATGGTACTCCTCCTGCTATTCCCCCTCTCGTCGCCTTCACTCTAAAGCAAGCCAGTATAAAACTACACAGACTTACTGATAAGCTACCTCTCGAACAGTCCCAACATTCAGAAGCTACCAAACTATGGATCAGTACCTCCACCCAGCAGGCTTGGGATTAATTGGCGCGACAAAGCCAGCCTACCTCCAAGTGTGGCTTCTCTGGGGCCACAAAGAGGTTGAACGTACACATATGGCAGCACTTTGCACAGTAGTATTGCCGATGCGGCGGCAGCTCAGTCAGCCGTGATGCTTTAGGCCATGACTTTAATCGGAGATTCAGTATAATTATGTGGGGAACGTCTATTCCTCGCCGATACAGTTAGCTACCCGGCACTCATGGAATGGTGGGGCGTAAAGGATCTCCCACCATTCTTACCCTGTCGTTCAACCATGGATGGTCAGACTGGAACAAACTGACCTGTGTATCTGCCAAACACTTGCTCTACTCGAAAGCGCTTTCCGAAGAGACGGCACAGCTCCTTTCCATCTCCTGAACTGACACCAGAATCAGCACCTGCTGACCCTGCCTCCTCCTCTTCCTCGATGTCAACCACCACTCTTGATGGACCATCCCCTTGGCAACCAACTCCTAGTACGTCAGAGGTGCATACAGCCCCCTTGACTGACGCGGACGCCTGCCGTCCTGGAAAGCGCAACCCGCTCCCAGGAAAAGGGTGCCAGGTGCCTATCCTGGTACTATCCATGAAGGTCCTCCACCCAAAGTCACTTGTACAGCTTCTCCAGATCTGTTGATCGAGCCTCTGCAGCCTAGACCTATACTAGAGGTCTCACCCCATTGCTCCCCACAAGTCCTGTCCAGAGTCGTCACCAGATCCTGCACTCTCCAGTGCCCCTGCTGCACATTCCAGCCAGCCAGGACTATCTGCATCTCCAGTATTGCCAGAGCCTGACGCTACATGTCCTGCATCTCCAGATCCGTCACTCCATGCTGCGCAGCAGCTTGCTGCCATCAAGCCCCGGATTCATTACATAGCCAGTCAACAACAGGTTGGGGACCCTTTACCCCAACACCTGGAGCCTCTCTATGCTCAAGAAATAACTCTTCGCACCTTAGCCGGCCAATACCTGGGACAGCCTCAACAACTCCAGATAATACAATTTACAAGCAGACTTAGCGGTAGTTCTAAGAGAGTCTGCCCTATACCGTAACCTTCTGAATTTAACACTAGAGGCACCCATGACCTAGTGTGAGGGGGCTGTGTAATGGTACGCACAGTCTTCTCTAACCACCTGACATTTATTACCATGTGTACTCATATGTATCTGCTTGTATTCCCTGCTACTTAGCCAAATACTGTTGCATATTCAAATATGGCATTAGTGAGTCATTGTACTGCTTTTTATACCCATGTAAAGAGGCCCGACCTCTCAGAATTACCTGATGTTCATTTTGTATATGGTTTGGATGATTCTAAGCATCTTTTGTATTAACCCGGCTCACTTTGGGTCGGCCATCAGGCTTCCGGCCGCCATATTGTTGCGCAATTTCTGGACGACCCTACGTCGTCTTTTCCCGACACTACGTCGGCTTTTTCACCGGAACTTCCTCCGGAAGTTCTGTTACTATATAAAGGGCATTGTTTTACGTTTGTTGTCTCAGTTCTTGCTTGGATCTCAATAAAGACACATCTATACTTATATACAGAGACTTTCACTTCGTAAATAGGTCATTCTAGTTGTTAAGGTCCTCGACCTTGCAACACAAACTGCCTACTAGGTCGGATCACTCTCTTTCTCAGTATAGTTAACAAGCATAACTCGGGATCACATGGGTCGTCTCTGGTAGTTCTTTGACTACTGACTCCGATCAATCTTTCATGTAATGAGAAGGCCTAGCACCACTCATAGGCACTTCATTTTGGGTCGGGAGTCGTCTTAGAACGACCACACCAGAAACTAAAAACTGTTACAGTATTTAGGTTTGGCTTCATGTAGCAACCTAGCAAATCTACATGTACAATTCTCTTGGTAGGTACTGCTAGCGCACAGGGCTTTGAGTTTTAGCATTTTTAACAGCTCAACGTTTCTTGCGCATTTGGATTACTTACATGTACATGTAAAACGCTAGACACTTTTCCTGTATTTCTCGAAGGAACCGGGGTAATTTTAGCTAGCTGAATATTATGAAGTTCTCATCAGATGCCAGCAATACAATATGGCCACTGTTCGAGAGAAACATTAAATATGTACAATGTAGTAATGTTAAAAAAATATTTGCACTTACTTGTGACCTCTCTCTCTCCAATAGATATAATCACTGCTTAAAATAATGTCCTAATGGAGCATGGAGAAGTGCTTGGTAAAAAGACTTTCAATTCCATGAAATGTAGAATACTATTATAATAATACATTAGTTGATGCAATCAGTTTGCCAAACTATTCTAGTAAAGCAACATTTCATAAAAAGCGAGCGATGAATTAATTAACATGGTACCATGACTCTTCATAAACACAAACGGCCATGTTTAACTTTGTAAGCTAGGACTGTTTCTACAACCAATCAACTTAGTGTGTTTGGTAAATAAACATTAAGCTGTAGATACATATACTGTACAAGGGCATAATTGCATTATGTATAAGTGAAGCATGACTTTTTATCAGCCAAATTGTAGAACTACAGTACATTTAAATTGTACATTTAATTTGGTGGGAGAAGCTGTAATACTGACGCTAGTATGTTTTGAATTTCTTCTATTCAATATCTACAGGAAAGAAACAGACAACCATTATCGCTGTTCTTTCCACAGTTGGAGCACTCCTCACCTTAGGCATCTCAGTGGCAGCCTACGTCTACTGGAGCAGGTTTAAGTTTATCACTTTATTCTGATACTGATAATGGTGACATACAGCGGACATGTATTTTGCCAAAACCAAACATAAATTCCTATTACAATATTTTGAGTTGTTAGTGTCACAAGATGGATTTTCCTTCCCTGTATAACTGAATAACTGTGTCACTGAAATAGTTATGTTCAGCAAACTGGACCCATGTCCAAAATATGGTGCCAAAAAGACTGTTGAGGAAAAATAACAATTGGAGTTGGTTCAAAATACATGTGTATGTACTTGAATATATATCATATACCTCTAAACTGAGTTGTGTTTCTAAGCTACATTTAAATGTACATGTAGCTACCACAATCCACTAATTCATTGAATCGAATGGAGGTAAAATTGCCGCTAAAATAAGATCAAAAAGTTGAGGCCAATTAACATACTATAACGTTTCTTGACCAATTTAATACAAGTAATTTATACAACTTCATTCTGGTTAGCTTTCACACAAGATACCCCAAACCCCAAACCCCATGTATGTTAAGTTTCTCTGCTAAAAGATATTATTAGCAAGTTAATTACAACCACATGAAATAAAGTGCAGACAAGAGTTTATGCTGAGTGATACTAGTTCATTAGGATATACTCTACATGTTGTACATGTAGAGTATATATATATATTTATAGACACGCATCTAATGATAGGAATGAGGTACAAGCTCCTGCTATGAACCATCAGCTCAATGAACCAGGAAGGATGATGGTGTAGATGATTCACATGTATATATTATAAAGTAGAAACAAGTCTGAAGAAATAACTGGTTCGACAGTTTTTTAAACAAGCGCGGTGATAATTCTGGAAAGTAGCACCTTCTGCTTCTAAGCAACTACATAATTGGGCTATTGAAATGCCACACACTATGTTCATACCACAGTATATTATCATCAACTGCCAGTTATCTACATGTACAAGTACACTGTATGTACTTAGAACATCAGGCTAAGCTGTTTGTTGAAGACGTCAACAATTTGCCACCCTGAAATCGTTGTTTTACTCAATTCATCTAAACTAAGAGCTCATTATTTTAGTCTAATAAAGTTTTTCAACTTGAAGCAAAGATCTAAATTTACTATTTACTGCTACTTATTAGCTTTTGATAGAACAAAGGTGTACAACATGCAGTTAGAAGGAGCAACATTTTGTTAAGCCATGTACATGTACATGTGGTTCCATAATCATTTCATAGTGAAGCTTCATCCTTGTCAAAATAGTGCTGCTTGAAACTCTAGAATCTCCAGAATCTGTGTGGTATAATTTAGACACAGTATCATAGACACGTAGACAAAATGTAGTCACTGGAGACCAGCAATATTGTACTAAATAGCTTTGAGATGATTAATGAGAATTCAACTCCCATGTTCATCGCTATTGGTACACATGCATTATCTGTGACAAACATGTACTAGCATAAACAGATGACCATTTGACAACTGGAGCTCTTCCCAGTTATTTCTTAATAAATACAGGTAACAGCAGAGTTTTGAGTAGATACTCATTTTATCCTAATAATCACACTAAAATCACACTGTAAATGATATCACACAACAAAGTGTTAAGCCTAGTAAGATATCACTAGCTAGCGGTAACATAATGATATGGTATAGAATTTTCTAATTCATATTACTTCTAATCTTCAAAATAATAGTGCAAATTTACATCTAACAAAGCAGCTAAGCGTACATCACACACATACATCATGTACTTCTACGCAGTAGTAGTATTAATGGCAGTGCATGTTAGTCTGTTTGATTATAGTCAATGAACCTCATTACGTAACCCTTAAGCACATATAACAGGGTCTGACCAACATGATAATGATCATTATAAAGATTGAATTAAAATAACAAAATGTTGATAGAAATAAGCAATATGACAGCGTATCCTACATGTAGATCAGTAGTAGGTATGATTGTCATTCAAGTAGTAAATCATTCTCTACATTCACTGCTTCACCTCAAATATTTGCTACGATGACAATAAATTTTGTTTCGTATTATAGTAGTCTCGTAAACTAATGTGTTTAGGAAAATCATGGCCAAGACTTCTACATTGTAAGCAGATCTAAAGTCGACATTTTGCTAAATAAACAATGCAAAATCATCTAAACAGGTTCTAGAGTTGCAGAACAATGTGGATAATTACCTCTCTTACTTGAAGTTTTGATTGGAGAACTTTACCCTACATACGTATAAACTGTTTATGAATAGATACATGTAAGTAACACCTAAATCTCTCAGTGTAGTGCTCTGTGTGAATATATTCCAGTAAAGTTTCATGTTGGAGAAATAACCTTTAAGTAGCATCTCTCTATTGTCTATCAAATAGAGGAAACAGAAACACTTTCCTGTATCTGGTGAGAGTCTTGAAGGGGACTGGAATTTGTAGTCTGTTCTCTGGGTTCTCTTCTGACAACCGATTAGTCAGAACTCTCATCCTTTCCTGTACCTGCAGATCATTAGCATCATCATTTTTGTATACACATACGATAACATCATAGGGCAGATAAAATGTTTCATAAAAGCTGTGCAGCATCCATGCGGCGAAAATCCTTTGTAAAACAGGGTTAACTTTGTGGGAGCAGGAAATGTATTTTACATATTATGTAAATGTATTCTACATAATCAAACAGGAGCTTGCGTATATCTATCCATTTTATCAACTTACTTGAATGTATGTTTATATAAACACAATAAGGCATTTAATTATGTAATGATCAGAGTTAGCATTGTTGACAAGCATCTCATGTTGTCAATTACGAAATTATACAATATATAATGTACATGTATATTATATTAACAATGCACATGTATATGTATAATAATGCACATGTAATACAAAACAATAGTGTATTCATACAAATGCATATCTTGCTTTGTGAGAATGTACAGTATAACACATATAGGCATGTTTTATTTATATTTCATAATAAATCACAACAGTGTATCTATGTATGGAGCAAACACATGGTACATGATCAACTTACTATCTTAAACAGACTGTAGATGTCATGGTGACATGAATGCTTGAGGAAAGTGTTAACCAGTATTCTGATAAATGGACTTCCATAGACAAGATGTCTCAGTGAACAGCTAACTGAAAGAATTAACTTATCTAATGTGCCGTTCTTACATCACAACAGTTGCAATTACATATATTTTTATAATAGGCACCATAAGCAGCATAATCTACATTGATAATCGTAGATTTTCTGTTTCTCAGGTTGTACATTGTAGTATTTAGTCTAATGACCTGTAGACTCAGATTCAAGTCTACAATATTTGGGGAGGGAAGCTCCACTAGTTTAAGCATGACCATGAGTTTCAAGCTTCAATTTGCTAAGCATTCCGGCTGATCTTCCAAAGAACTCACAACAAACACTTTATTCATTTCTCCAAAAAACATAAAGATAAATGAGCTCGGTAACAGAAACTGTATTACTTCAAAATTATTAGTTTAAGAACCAAGGATTTTAGTTCTTCCATAGCGTCATGGTGAGGGCTTTGAGTCACAAACATGAAAAATGCTGCAATATGTCAAAACAGTTCAAATGCGTACAATAGTCACAAATAAAACGGCCACGCTATCATGATATGTACAAAAATTGTGATATTTTCGGGTGAGTTGATACATCTATGTGCCAATTTGAAATTAACTTATCGCTGCCGTGTCCAGCTGGGTAGCTGAGGTACAACCATATAGCATGCAGGGCAGAGTATGGGGAAGAGGGAGTCATATGCTTTCAAATAGATGAAAGACTGTGATCCATCAGTACTTTTTAAATGATATATTATGTCAGCTAGAATCACGACTTACTTTCAGAGCATGACCTAAATACAATGAGATCATCTACTGCATTCATCCTGACGTCCTCACCTACATCTCGAGGTACCGGTGGTGCCTTACCTGCAAACACATACTACTTATAATTATACAAAGTGGAAATCTGTTTATGCAATGAAAGGGTATATATTTTACAGGGCTATAATTATCATGTCAGCTTTGAAATCTTAGAGTAACTGCAGAATTTAATTTTACTACAACAAAGACTGGAATATACACTTCATCCACGAAGCAATAAAGGGAGAGCGTGTAAGACTATACGTCTATGACAGTCGTCTGTGTTGGCATCTTGAGCATCGGAATGAAAAGGAACTCTACCGAATGCTGCTAGTGACTAGGGAGTAGACTAGGGGATTGAACGGCGGCTCTAAGGCTCGAGGACTTTCATGAATGTATTCAAGGTGAGAAGACACGCTTTTCCATATTGTCAACTATCAGCCACTACCACCACATACGATGCGATTTTTTCAATAAGCGACAGGTGCTGGGTTCTGAAAGGAGGAGTTCAGCTCCCACCATAGCAGTGTGTGAACCTACAAATTTGCAAGTTAACCATCGCAGTATACCACCGCTGCTAGTTTCACATTGAATTATTAAAAAATGTTTGTGTTGGCTAACATATTAATTATAAATAGTGATAGTAAATAGTAATTTATTTTAGATTTATTTCCTAATATTTCAATACTCCTCCTATTACAATATAGCCCTACATACTACATGTAGATTGGCCAGAAGACTTAAATTTTAAACTCAGACATTTGCAGTCTACTTAATCGTATCTCAGCACCCACAAATCAAATGCCTGTCTTCCAGATTTTGTCTAGTGGAGCTTGGGAGGCCTGTTCGATCATTGAAAGTCCTTAAAAATCAAACATGTGCTCAGTAACTTAATTCAGACTATTATCAATACCATTACACATTTTCCATGCATGTAATACTACTATAGAGACAGTTTCATACACATGATATCATTGTCAAAATTGCATACAATGTACCTGTAATGTGTTGTGAATTGTATCAGAAATCTCCTTAGAGAAAAACAAGAGTGTCTTCACATATAGAATGGTTAAACCATGCTATAACTTCATATTTACATTTCTGTTTAGCAGGCAACTGTTCATTGGCTAATCATTTACTCGGCAGAGTCTTTGTTAGCTTGGAACCTACGCAGTGTGTCCAAGATGAGACTGAGGCTAATATTTACCTGTGTTTGCCCTAGGATTATTATACTGAGGGTAATGATGTGGAACTGTATAACCAAAGGTTGGTTATAGATCCCATGGGAAACCTTCATCTGATATAAAGATTTGCTATTTGATATTCATTTTGTATATGAATAGGATGATTCTAAGCATCTTTTGTAATAACCCGACCCATTTTGGGACAACCATCGGGCTTCCGGCCGCCATGTTGTTGCGCAACTTCCGGATGACCCTACGTCGTCCTTTCCCGACACTACGTCGGGCTTTTTACCGGAACTTCCTCCGGAAGTTCTATTACTATATAAAGGGCATTGTTTTTATGTTTGTGGTCTCAGTTCTTGCTTGGATCTCAATAAAGACACATCTATACTTATATACAGAGACTTTCACTTCGTAGATAGGTCATTCTAGTTGTTAAGGTCCTCGACCTTGCAACACGAACTGTCTACTAGGTGGGATCACTCTCTTTCTCAGTATAGTAAACAAGCATAACTCGGTATCACATGGGTCGTCTTTGGTAGTTCTTTGACTACTGACTCCGATCAATCTTTCATGTAATGAGAAGGCCTAGCACCACTCATAGGCACTTCATTTTGGACTCGGGAGTCGTCTTAGGACGACCATACCAGAAACCAAAAACCATTACAATAATTATTATTAGTAGTGCAGTATAGTGTTATGGATCGTCAGATGACAACTAGTGTTCTTTAATTACATTTCGCCTTATCTATCATATTATAGCCTTCCCTGGTTGCAAGTCCCTGACTCCTCATTGGAAATACAGTCAACGGCAATAGTATAGCCAGTCTGGGCTAGTTAGTCTACATGTAAGTTCAGGTACTTCCTTTGATTTTTCTGCCCAAAGTGTGTAAGCAAGCATACATTGAATTCATAGCCTTTCGAAAGCACAATCCAGGTAAGTTGAATATTGGTAATGGTTGTATTGAAAGTAAAACTAAACCAAACTATGAGCATATTATAAACAAACATCTCAGCTAATATACACGATCAAAGGCCAAAAGCAGGTCAATTAGCATAAATGTACAGGCAAGAGCCATTTAAAAATGGTGTGTAAAAACTAGTTAACATGATATTACAAAGAATGTTGGTTCATGACTTAGAAATACATGTACCAGCATTAAAATGAAAATAAAACTTCAAATGTAGATTAGTATAATATATATGTAAATAATGTACCGGTACAGGAATAATAAAATGTGCAAATGAACATAATAATGTAGATGTAAATTCAGGAATAAATCAGGTTGCATAACTGAAAGTATAATCATACACATGTCACGGGACAATAGCAATAATTCGGATAATTCGCTGTACATAATGAAGATTAAACATGCGTGTTCCATTTACATGCAAAAAGTGTGATGAAACAATATTATTGGAATGAAACTAAAATAAAAATATTATGTAGTACAGTACATGGAAAAAACATGACACAGTGACTAAATGATGTGCATGAACATGCATAATGTTGTATATACAGCTACAAGCACTCAACGGGGAAACAAATGTCCATGATTGTATACTATACATCCTGTATCAAAGTATGTAACAGCAAAGAGGGGACTACTCCAAATAGAACCTAAGTAGGATGTGACATCAGATGAATTTGTGTACATGAGTATGAGGAATAAACTTGTGTCACTGACTACACTGGATAAACAGAGACTGAACAGTATCAACACTGAAGGAAACCTCTTCTACCCAACGAAATGGAAACAAACACAATAACATGGAATATCCAACCATAACCACGTGACAACCACATAGACCTATATTTAGCTGGATGTCTGTACGTCTGTATACAGAGTAAGAGCTGCATATACACCATCAGTCAGTGATTGAATCTCTCTGTGTAGCCTACTATACTCAGGAGTTATATTCTCCTGATCAGCTAAGAGTTTGTCAGTAAGATCTAAGGCTATCTCGGAGTTTTCTATAGACTGTGGAATATGACCTAGATGTAGCAACAAATAGGATATGTACAAGTGAACCTGAGCTAAAGACACCAACTTCCAGTTAGAGAGAGGAAGTGAGTCATAGTAACAGAGAGCTGAATATAAACATTTCCAACACTTCCTGTACTGGTGCAAGTGGAGATAACACTGTCCTAGCAAGTAGCAGATGTTAGCCTTAGAATCATTACTGCAGTTGGTAGGGAGCTGTTTGAGGATGCACTGAAGAAAACCTACAGCGTGTCTGTAGTCAGATAATTGGATCAAAGTCTCAGAGAGACCTGCCACTACCCCTCTATACACCTTGGGATATGGTGTGTTACTTCTACCTATCTGTACTAGTGCATTGGTATAGTAGTGTATGGAGTCTTTAAATTGACCTATTTTATGGTACAGTCTACCTAGCTTGTGGTAGCAGTAGGCTATATATATGTGGGTGTCACCATGTACAGCTCTAGTCATGTCTAGTGACAAGGTGTGGTAGTGAAGTGACTTCCTGTATTCACCTACATTAGCATATACATCACCAACGTTGGCGTGGCTGATGGCAATGGAGCCGTGATTTGTACTTTCACCATATACAGTTAGCTTCATATCTAATGACTTCATGCAGCAACTCAATGCCTTACTGTATTCACCCATGCTGTTATACACACTGCCAATATTGTTATAGCTAGTGGCAATAGAGGCATGTTTAGCTTCAGCACCATAGACAGTTAGCCTCATATCTAGTGACTTCATGCAGTAACTCAATGCATTGCTGTGTTCACCCATGCTGTTATACACACTGCCAATATTGTCATAGCTAGTGGCTATGTCAGCATGTTGACACTCAGCACCATATACAGCTAGCATCATATCTAGTGACTTCATGTAGTAACTCAATGCCTTGCTGTAGTCACCCATTCTGCCATACTGACTGCCAATATTGTTATAGCTAGTGGCTATTGAAGGATGTTTAGCTTCACCACCATATACAGCTAGTCTCATATCTAGTGCTTTCATGGAGTAACTCAATGCCTTGCTGTATTCACCCATGCTGTCATACACACTGCCAATATTGTGATAACTACTGGCTATGTCAGCATGTTGACACTCAGCACCATATACAGCTAGCATCATGTCTAGTGCCTTCATGTAGTAACTCAATGCCTTGCTGTATTCACCCATTCTGCCATACTGACTGCCAATATTGTTATAGCTAGTGGCTATTGAAGGATGTTTAGCTTCACCACCATATACAGCTAGCCTCATATCTAGTGCTTTCATGGAGTAACTCAATGCCTTGCTGTATTCACCCATTCTGCCATACACACTGCCAATAATGCTATAGCTAGTGGCTATGTCAGCATGTTTACACTCAGCACCATATACAGCTAGCCTCATATCTAATGACTTCATGTAGTAACTCAATGCCTTGCTATATTCACCCATTCTGCCATACTGACTGCCAATATTGTTATAGCTAGTGGCTATGTCAGCATGTTGACACTCAGCACCATATACAGCTAGTCTCATATCTAGTGCCTTCATGTAGTAACTCAATGCCTTGCTGTGTTCACCCATGCTGTTATACACACTGCCAATATTGTCATAGCTAGTGGCTATGTCAGCATGTTGACACTCAGCACCATATACAGCTAGCATCATATCTAGTGACTTCATGTAGTAACTCAATGCCTTGCTGTAGTCACCCATGCTGTCATACACACTGCCAATATTGTGATAACTACTGGCTATGTCAGCATGTTGACACTCAGCACCATATACAGCTAGCATCATGTCTAGTGCCTTCATGTAGTAACTCAATGCCTTGCTGTATTCACCCATTCTGCCATACTGACTGCCAATATTGTTATAGCTAGTGGCTATTGAAGGATGTTTAGCTTCACCACCATATACAGCTAGCCTCATATCTAGTGCTTTCATGGAGTAACTCAATGCCTTGCTGTATTCACCCATTCTGCCATACACACTGCCAATAATGCTATAGCTAGTGGCTATGTCAGCATGTTTACACTCAGCACCATATACAGCTAGCCTCATATCTAATGACTTCATGTAGTAACTCAATGCCTTGCTATATTCACCCATTCTGCCATACTGACTGCCAATATTGTTATAGCTAGTGGCTATGTCAGCATGTTGACACTCAGCACCATATACAGCTAGTCTCATATCTAGTGCCTTCATGTAGTAACTCAATGCCTTGCTGTGTTCACCCATGCTGTTATACACACTGCCAATATTGTCATAGCTAGTGGCTATGTCAGCATGTTGACACTCAGCACCATATACAGCTAGCATCATATCTAGTGCCTTCATGTAATAACTCAATGCCTTGCTATATTCACCCATGCTGTTATACACACTGCCAATATTGTGATAACTACTGGCTATGTCAGCATGTTGACACTCAGCACCATATACAGCTAGCATCATGTCTAGTGCCTTCATGTAGTAACTCAATGCCTTGCTGTATTCACCCATGCTGTTATACACATTACCAATACAGCCATAGGTAGCGGCTATGGAGGCATGTTTAGCTTCAGCACCATATACAGCTAGCCTCATATCTAGTGACTTCATGTAGTAACTCAATGCCTCGATGTATTCACCCATGCTGTCATACACACTACCAACACTTTTATAGCTAGTGGCTATTGAGGGATGTTTAGCTCCAGCACCATATACAGCTAGTCTCATATCTAGTGCTTTCATGGAGTAACTCAATGCCTTGCTGTATTCACCCATTCTGCCATACACACTGCCAATAATGCTATAGCTAGTGGCTATGTCAGCATGTTTACACTCAGCACCATATACAGCTAGCCTCATATCTAATGACTTCATGTAGTAACTCAATGCCTTGCTATATT
Source organism: Bugulina stolonifera (assembly GCA_935421135.1). NCBI lineage: Eukaryota > Metazoa > Bryozoa > Gymnolaemata > Cheilostomatida > Bugulidae > Bugulina > Bugulina stolonifera. Next base: position 2,769,612 of record OW285197.1, on the reverse strand, counting down.
CACCCATTCTGCCATACTGACTGCCAATATTGTTATAGCTAGTGGCTATGTCAGCATGTTGACACTCAGCACCATATACAGCTAGTCTCATATCTAGTGCCTTCATGTAGTAACTCAATGCCTTGCTGTGTTCACCCATGCTGTTATACACACTGCCAATATTGTCATAGCTAGTGGCTATGTCAGCATGTTGACACTCAGCACCATATACAGCTAGCATCATATCTAGTGCCTTCATGTAATAACTCAATGCCTTGCTATATTCACCCATGCTGTTATACACACTGCCAATATTGTGATAACTACTGGCTATGTCAGCATGTTGACACTCAGCACCATATACAGCTAGCATCATGTCTAGTGCCTTCATGTAGTAACTCAATGCCTTGCTGTATTCACCCATGCTGTTATACACATTACCAATACAGCCATAGGTAGCGGCTATGGAGGCATGTTTAGCTTCAGCACCATATACAGCTAGCCTCATATCTAGTGACTTCATGTAGTAACTCAATGCCTCGATGTATTCACCCATGCTGTCATACACACTACCAACACTTTTATAGCTAGTGGCTATTGAGGGATGTTTAGCTCCAGCACCATATACAGCTAGTCTCATATCTAGTGTCTTCATGTAGTAACTCAATGCGTTACTGTATTTACCTATTCTACCATACACACTGCCAATATTGTTATAGCTAGTTGCTATTGAAGCATGTTTAGCTTCAGCACCATAGACAGCTAGCTTCATATCTAGTGACTTCATGTAGTAACTCAATGCCTTGCTGTGTTCACCCATGCTGTTATACACACTGCCAATATTGTCATAGCTAGTGGCTATGTCAGCATGTTGACACTCAGCACCATATACAGCTAGCATCATATCTAGTGACTTCATGTAGTAACTCAATGCCTTGCTGTAGTCACCCATGCTGTCATACACACTGCCAATATTGTGATAACTACTGGCTATGTCAGCATGTTGACACTCAGCACCATATACAGCTAGCATCATGTCTAGTGCCTTCATGTAGTAACTCAATGCCTTGCTGTATTCACCCATTCTGCCATACTGACTGCCAATATTGTTATAGCTAGTGGCTATTGAAGGATGTTTAGCTTCACCACCATATACAGCTAGCCTCATATCTAGTGCTTTCATGGAGTAACTCAATGCCTTGCTGTATTCACCCATTCTGCCATACACACTGCCAATAATGCTATAGCTAGTGGCTATGTCAGCATGTTTACACTCAGCACCATATACAGCTAGCCTCATATCTAGTGCCTTCATGTAGTAACTCAATGCCTTGCTGTGTTCACCCATGCTGTTATACACACTGCCAATATTGTCATAGCTAGTGGCTATGTCAGCATGTTGACACTCAGCACCATATACAGCTAGCATCATATCTAGTGCCTTCATGTAATAACTCAATGCCTTGCTATATTCACCCATGCTGTTATACACACTGCCAATATTGTGATAACTACTGGCTATGTCAGCATGTTGACACTCAGCACCATATACAGCTAGCATCATGTCTAGTGCCTTCATGTAGTAACTCAATGCCTTGCTGTATTCACCCATGCTGTTATACACATTACCAATACAGCCATAGGTAGCGGCTATGGAGGCATGTTTAGCTTCAGCACCATATACAGCTAGCCTCATATCTAGTGACTTCATGTAGTAACTCAATGCCTCGATGTATTCACCCATGCTGTCATACACACTACCAACACTTTTATAGCTAGTGGCTATTGAGGGATGTTTAGCTCCAGCACCATATACAGCTAGTCTCATATCTAGTGTCTTCATGTAGTAACTCAATGCGTTACTGTATTTACCTATTCTACCATACACACTGCCAATATTGTTATAGCTAGTTGCTATTGAAGCATGTTTAGCTTCAGCACCATAGACAGCTAGCTTCATATCTAGTGACTTCATGTAGTAACTCAATGCCTTGCTGTGTTCACCCATGCTGTTATACACACTGCCAATATTGTCATAGCTAGTGGCTATGTCAGCATGTTGACACTCAGCACCATATACAGCTAGCATCATATCTAGTGACTTCATGTAGTAACTCAATGCCTTGCTGTAGTCACCCATGCTGTCATACACACTGCCAATATTGTGATAACTACTGGCTATGTCAGCATGTTGACACTCAGCACCATATACAGCTAGCATCATGTCTAGTGCCTTCATGTAGTAACTCAATGCCTTGCTGTATTCACCCATTCTGCCATACTGACTGCCAATATTGTTATAGCTAGTGGCTATTGAAGGATGTTTAGCTTCACCACCATATACAGCTAGCCTCATATCTAGTGCTTTCATGGAGTAACTCAATGCCTTGCTGTATTCACCCATTCTGCCATACACACTGCCAATAATGCTATAGCTAGTGGCTATGTCAGCATGTTTACACTCAGCACCATATACAGCTAGCCTCATATCTAGTGCCTTCATGTAGTAACTCAATGCCTTGCTGTGTTCACCCATGCTGTTATACACACTGCCAATATTGTCATAGCTAGTGGCTATGTCAGCATGTTGACACTCAGCACCATATACAGCTAGCATCATATCTAGTGCCTTCATGTAATAACTCAATGCCTTGCTATATTCACCCATGCTGTTATACACACTGCCAATATTGTGATAACTACTGGCTATGTCAGCATGTTGACACTCAGCACCATATACAGCTAGCATCATATCTAGTGCCTTCATGTAGTAACTCAATGCATTGCTGTGTTCACCCATACTGTTATACACACTGCCAATATTGTGATAACTACTGGCTATGTCAGCATGTTGACACTCAGCACCATATACAGCTAGCATCATATCTAATGACTTCATGTAGTAACTCAATGCCTTGCTATATTCACCCATTCTGCCATACTGACTGCCAATATTGTTATAGCTAGTGGCTATGTCAGCATGTTGACACTCAGCACCATATACAGCTAGTCTCATATCTAGTGCCTTCATGTAGTAACTCAATGCCTTGCTGTGTTCACCCATGCTGTTATACACACTGCCAATATTGTCATAGCTAGTGGCTATGTCAGCATGTTGACACTCAGCACCATATACAGCTAGCATCATATCTAGTGCCTTCATGTAATAACTCAATGCCTTGCTATATTCACCCATGCTGTTATACACACTGCCAATATTGTGATAACTACTGGCTATGTCAGCATGTTGACACTCAGCACCATATACAGCTAGTCTCATATCTAGTGCCTTCATGTAGTAACTCAATGCCTTGCTGTGTTCACCCATGCTGTTATACACACTGCCAATATTGTTATAGCTAGTGGCTATTGAAGCATGTTTAGCTTCACCACCATATACAGCTAGCCTCATATCTAGTGCTTTCATGGAGTAACTCAATGCCTTGCTGTATTCACCCATTCTGCCATACACACTGCCAATAATGCTATAGCTAGTGGCTATGTCAGCATGTTTACACTCAGCACCATATACAGCTAGCCTCATATCTAATGACTTCATGTAGTAACTCAATGCCTTGCTATATTCACCCATGCTGTTATACACACTGCCAATATTGTGATAACTACTGGCTATGTCAGCATGTTGACACTCAGCACCATATACAGCTAGCATCATGTCTAGTGCCTTCATGTAGTAACTCAATGCCTTGCTGTATTCACCCATGCTGTTATACACATTACCAATACAGCCATAGGTAGCGGCTATGGAGGCATGTTTAGCTTCAGCACCATATACAGCTAGCCTCATATCTAGTGACTTCATGTAGTAACTCAATGCCTCGATGTATTCACCCATGCTGTCATACACACTACCAACACTTTTATAGCTAGTGGCTATTGAGGGATGTTTAGCTCCAGCACCATATACAGCTAGTCTCATATCTAGTGTCTTCATGTAGTAACTCAATGCGTTACTGTATTTACCTATTCTACCATACACACTGCCAATATTGTTATAGCTAGTTGCTATTGAAGCATGTTTAGCTTCAGCACCATAGACAGCTAGCTTCATATCTAGTGACTTCATGTAGTAACTCAATGCCTTACTGTATTTACCCATGGTGTGATACATGCCACCAATATTGTTATAGCTAGTGGCTATAGAGGCATGTTTACACTCAGCACCATATACTGCTAGCCTCATATCTAGTGACTTCATGTAGTAACTCAATGCCTTGCTGTGTTCACCCATTCTGGCATACGCACTACCAACACTGTTATATCTAGAGGCTATGGAGGCACGTTGAGCATTACCACCATGTACAGCTAGCTTCATATCTAGTGACTTCATGTGGTACTCAAGATCCTTGCCATGTCCACCTAAATCAACAGATATGCAACATGCACCAGTCCTCTCTCGTGATATTGGCAACTTTACAGTGGTGATCAACTTCTTACTAATAAATAATATTAACAATGTAGGATGCAATAGGCGTATTCGGATATTGTACCGTGCAAGCTTATAAATAGCAATCCGCTGCAATAACAATATATTTAATTCAGTAATATAGCACTAGCTATAACGGTAGTTAGGAGTACCTGGTAATAATATTTATTGGAAACAAGGAGAAGCCCCTTCAAATCAAGCATTAGTCACACCTGGACGCTGAAGTTGTGTTCTGATATTTAAACCAGTCCTATAGAACCAGTACAGTTTCCAAATACGCCTAATGTTTCACATTATGCTACAATTACGTAAGTTTAATTAAGAAAGAATTTCCTAACTGGTTTTGCATTCAATATAGTCTGAAACTTGAGACCACCATCATGGTGAAATGAAGTTTGATTAGTACCACTACTTCCTAGATTTTAACTACATGCACATTTAATAGTGATAAATGTAGCTTGGGTAGTATCACAGGACATGTAGAGACTACCTTTGTGTGGCATAGTGAGCCTACACACACCGCACACCCTCTAGTGATTTAACTGATTGTTGAATTCTAATAATATGTTGATAAACATCTCTCTCAAAATATACTGATTAACAACATGTGGTATCAAATGGATTATAGCCTGTAACATACAGTATATAATATGTACCTTTGTTTTCCCTATATACCTCTTTTTGTGATTTAGCTACCGTTCCCCTTGAGCGCACCCAAGAAACTTCCTCTACCTAAAGGAGAGCAAGAGAGCTGGCACATGTAATAACAGGTATTGGTATGTGTGCAGTTCATAAAAAACATTTGATCTACCAACAGATTGCCACTATTTCTATTGCTTGATTGCTGCATTAAAATGAGTCAAGCCAAATTCATACTGTGAGTTACTAGCTAGCATCGCTGAGATTAAGTAGCTGTATTAATTTAGTCAATTGGTGATCGACTCCAGAAATTATTTATAGCATGATCAGGTACAGCATACCTCTAGTGGTTTGAGTCTAGTGAGCACTCTGGTTTCAGCAGTTTTCTCTTCTTCTAGTTTATCTGATTTCCAGTCATCCTTGTCTTCGGCAATAATCTCATCCTCTTCATCCTAAATTTATATGTACATTTCCAGATTTATTAATTTAATTAAACTCAAATATTGTAATGTTTTGAGCTGTGTTGCGAGAAGTTTTTGGAGGTTGGTAGAGGACGACCAAAGTAACTTCCACACATTACATAACGAGTGAACAGTTAGTTAATGCTCTTGTATTGTTGATAATGGCGTAGGTCGAGGTTGACACTCATGAAAGAGTCCAGAGTCGATGTAGGTCTGTAGGTTTATACTCCAAAGGAGTGTAGAAAGAAGTAGTAGAAATCTAAGGACTTAGGCCCGACGCCAGATTCCTAAGGAATCTGGGATCGGCTAAAGTTCGATGGTGTAGAACTCACAAGGAGTACAGAAAGAGTTGCTTAGACGAGCATGAGTTGAGCTCACCGCGTAGGTTTAAGAAGACCTTTGGGTGGAGCTACCTGCCTGCAAGAGTAAGCCTCTAGGTTTAGTTAGGAGATGTTGCTTTATTAGAGCGCAATCAACAACTGATTTGATACAGAAAAAGTGCTGGCTTTTATACTCAGGCCGGAACTTACGCTACAACATGGAGTAGTTCCAAAAAGGTCGGCCTTGCACAAAAAGTGCTTACAATAGTCCAGTATGAATAGTATATAAATATGGCCATGTTTAGAGACATCGGCCCCGAAAAATGTACAGGTAAAAGACTTAGAAGATATAATCAGGTTAAATAGATAATTGCATACATATGTAGAGTTAAACCATGCGTAAATGCGATAACCTGATTGGCTAATGATAATAATACAAAACACACTATGCATAGGCAGTTGATTATCATGATAGTAATGGAGTAATTTGCATGCATGCATAAAAGTATATTATATAGTAAGACAATGTCAATGCATGTAGCAGACTAAACATAAGAACAATGTCATAGCGTGGTTAGCCAAGGGAGACTAGCACCACAGAGGCTGATTCCCCACAATATTAAACTGGAATTTGTTCTTGGGCACCACAGTCTCGCGATTAATGCAGATGCACTTAAAAGAAAAAGTCAAACATAACTAGGCACTACAAGCAAATGGGCCTGTGTGCCCTGCATAGAAGGCACAAGTGCCCACCTCTTCTATTATAAAAATCAATGGCATCTCCTCGTATTTGACTATTACTCAGGATTTATAGAAGTCAGTCTTTTTTCGAAGCTCAGCAGCAAAGAAGTAGTAAATCAAATGCATGGTACTTTTTCAAAGCATAGAATTCCCAGTCTATTGGAGTCTAAGAATAGTCCTCAAATACTCCAGTTATAAGTTTAAGCAGTTCACAACATCACATGGCTTTGCTCACGTTACAAGTTCCCCAGAATAACCCCAGACAAATGAAGCTGCTGAGAGGTATGTACAAATGATCTAATCCATGCTCAAGAAGAAGCTGACCCATAACTTGCATTGCTTGCATACTGGACATCACCATTAGGGAATGGCTCTTCACCAGCAGAGCTTCTTATGGGAAGGAAATTGAATAATAATAACAATGATATCTGTGGTACCAGACACAATTCTTTAACGTGGCTGCCCAATAGCAGAGCTAGTCAAGGGGCCACCCTTGCTCCTAGAGCTAGATATTATTATAGTTCGATATGGTGCAGAGGGACAACCTTCTTCGCGGCGAAAACCTCCAGGTCATTGGTGGGACTCGAACCCACATCCTTGCAGATAACTTGTGTTATTGCTGCAAGATCAGAGTGGCTAGTGCTAGACCACTCGGCCACCAAGTGCTATGGCCACCAAGTACAATGTAGTTACATGTAGATACGAAAATAACACCGAGTGACGGCAATGCGATCGAAAAAGTTTGGCACAGGTGCTCCCTACATGTAGGCCTGATTCATTTAATGGACCAACTATTGACAATCAGCTTCAGTCTAAAACTGTTGCAATACGCTATCTGGTAGAGAAGTTAGGCCGCCAGACAAATTGGGACTTTAGGCTAGGTCGAATTTGGTGTGTGTCTTTTGTCTTTCTTTCGTTGACATTGTAACAAATGCAGCTCAGCATAGTTTTTTTTATACAGGCATAGTAAAATCTTAAGAGTAAGTTCCCAGTTATTCGTGTTTATTCCATTTTGTAAATTCAGTACCAATATAATTATTAAATGTTGATAGAAATGGAGATGTTGGATAATGCTTGTACAAGTACACGTATATTACATGTACATTGCATGCAAGCATAATTTTTTATTGCTATTGCTATTTTTTGTTATGGCTTAGTAGCTTGCTGCATGTACGTGTGCATATTTTGTTTATGTACAAGCGTATGTCCAATATCTTGAACAAATCAGTCTTGTGCACAAAAACAACATTATTTTTTGTGTGTTTTCAGTAGGTTACTTGTCATATCATATCAGGATAAAAAATTATGTAAATGGTGAAGATTGTAGAAAAAATATCCATAGTCTCACATTAAAAATTTTGACCAACATGGGAATAAATACTCAATAGCCTTGGAGATACAAAAGTATGACTCATTTTGAATTCTGGTCACAATAGCAAATGCCTGTAGCACATCCACATAATATTTCATAATATAATTTGATTATGTTTCACCTCAGACTTCATTGATGGATTGACTGAATTTTGTTCTCGACTCATTCTCTCCTCTTTTGATTGAAAAGCAGGATTTCAAACAGTTTTGAGTACAAAATTGGTTTATAATGATAATCGTGGCGAGGCCAGATATTTATAGCGCTTTGAGCATAGTACAATAAGCTACCTTTGTTGTTCATAGACACTAATATAATTATACTATACTACATACTACACAAATACATTTTAATGGAGAAAGTATACTACATACTACCTACATAAATTTCAATGGTGGAACTGATTATTCTCATGAATATTACTACCTCATATTACATGAAATAATGCCTTTTGAAATTGGGTGCATTATTGACTTTTACCATCATAAGTGCAGACCTGAATGGATAAGAACAAGAAAAAGCAGATGAACAATGAAAACGAACCACTCAAAAACGTGGTGCACGATCACTTCGCCAGTAGGGGAAGTTATGGGCCAGTAGAGAGAATGTTATGGCGACTGGACACACACTTTTGAGCATGGAGCATGAAAGCAATGAGAAATTAGACTAGTTTGTCGAGGGAGTGGAGAGAAGCGGAAGTTCTTCCAGATGGAGAGGACTGGAAAAGGAAATAGACGTTCAAGACATTATCAAAGGGATCAGAGCTGAGTTTGGGGAAAGTGAAAAAGGTATGCAATTGACATGAGTCTGCAGTCTGCAAATTCTTATCAAATCTAACCCTTGCCTAGTCTCAGAAGTTGACAGAATAACCTAGAAAAGGAAAGATGAATATGAGACATACACAGATAACATCAATAGAGGGGGAGCAACTGGGTATACACCCAGCTACAGAGGGAGAGGTAGTTGTAGAGGAAGAAGGTTCTTGGCATGTGGAGGATTTGGGTACAACTATGGAATCTGTAGAGAGAGAGAAAAAGCACTCAGACAGGAACAAGGAACGCCGGAAAAAATGTTACAAGCAATGGCGATTTTAAGTAGCAACACTCAGTTTGGATACAACAACTACGCGCAAGGATGCTACAATTGTGGGGAGAAATTGTCCAAATAGTTTTACAATGTAGAAAGGGGCTATTCTGATTAGGAGTTGTTATGACTCAAAGGCAGAAAACCGGAAAAGGTTCACATATTTTGGATGAAGTTGAAGTCAAACAAAACCATGTGGAAATTCAGAGTGGATGTAGCTGTGATCATGAGAGAAACAGCTAGATAATTGTGTTTGGAATGAAAGCCTATTCAGAGAGAATTCAGATAAGTGGGATGACATCATTTGCACATAAAGCATAAAGTACGTCTTCTGTTATTGTCATCATGAGAGCGAAAACAAGAGGAAAAGCCTATATTTTGGAAAGTATTATTCTGGAATTACTGCAAAGCCATAGATTGAACAGCTTGGTCTTGTGAGTACAACGAAGAGTATCCGCGAAGAAGTGGAGAAGAAGCACCCAAAATATTTCAGACAATCCCAAAGAAGATGCAGCCTTGCTATGCTTGAACGTGGCCAAGGAGACTCCCACTAGGATGAAGACAAGCCACACAAAAGGAATTAGAAAGGACAGAGAAAACAGGATTTATTAGAAGAGCTGAGAGACCGACCACCAGAGCACGTCGGGAGAAACATTAACACTCCCTCATATTGATATAAAGGTCTACTAACATTGGCTTATTGAATATTGCATTGGATATTACATACATGTACAATGTAGTCTATATTACATACAATGTAGTCTATAGCGCTTGCTACTACATTGGAATACTATACATTATGGCATCTTACATTATTGTTTTCAACACATTTGCCCATAAACTTTTTATTCATTAGTATGATTTTTATATTTTTTATTTTTTATCGTTTGTATTCTGTAAGAGGCTTTCACATGATACTCGCATGGTCTTTTCCACATTACAACCCGTACCAGGATTAAGCGCACATTATTGTAGTACTGTAGCGAAACAGCCTGCCAAGACATAGACTGTGTTCTTGTCCTTACATGCATTGATATTGTTTATTCATTCACATATACATTACATTGTCCATATATAATTACTCATTCATGCATTAAATTGTCTTACCTTGTACATTTTATATACATGCATGATCATACATTTATTATAACCAACTGCTTATCGTTTGCTCCATTATTGTTATCCACCAATCGGATTATTGTAACTACACTTGGTTTTTCCCACAGCCGGGTTTTTCCCGGCTATTTTTTCTTATCTGATTGTACAAAACTAAGTCTTTTACCATGTTCTTTTGAAGACCGATATCTTGGAATAGGCCCACATTTATATACTTTCCATTTCGGGCTGTTGTAAGCACTTTTTGTGCCAAGGCCGACCCTTTTGGTGGCCGATGTCGGGCGGAACCATCCATGTTGTTACATCAGTTCTGAACCCGATACCTTATCGGCCAGGCCAGATACCTTATCGTACCTTTACCGGAAGTATATTTAGTATATAAGGTAGCACATTTTCTGTATTGAATCAGTTGTTGATTGCGCTCTAATAAAGCAACATCTCCTAACTCAAACCTAGAGGCTTACTCTTGTAGGCGGGTAACTCCACCGGCGGATCCATAGATCCATACGGCTCGAGTTCATCCCCATCCCCGTTTAAGCATATCTCTACACCACTTCTACGGCTTAAGTCGATCATGAATTCTATATGAATCTAGCATCGGGCTTAAGTTCCTAGAATATCATAACTTCTTTCTACACTCCTTTGGAGTATAAACTCTACCGACCTACGTCGACCCTGGACTCCTCAATGAGTCTCAGCATCGGCCTACATCACGATACATAATTACAAGAGCACCAAATAACTGTTCACTCTTTATGTAATGTGTGGAAGGTCACTTGGTCGTCCTCTACCAACTTCCAAGCCCTTCCCATACTCGTACCATCGGCACCCGTATGTAAACAAACACTAAAACATTACAATACTTATTCAAGTCTGTACCAGGATATGCCTCATAGCGCTGACGTTTATTTAACCAATAAAATATTTTTAACAACCTTTGCTTTTTTTGTCTGACCGACTGTGCCTGGTCATGCTTACGTCAATTGGTTGATTTGAACCCATCTCTACCCTCCACGATAATCTGCCTTACGATTTAACGTTTAAAGTTTTAATCATGTGTTTTTGCTGATTTCAGACACTACAACGTCTAAACAGTTTCTTAGGTTATTTTTAGACGCTATAAATATACTACTACTATAAAACTGAGAGAAAACTTAGGTTCAGTACCCAGTTTAGTATTGGAAACTGATGCTACAACAATTTTTATTACACTGTTACTTATACGCTATCTTTGTGGAGACATCTCTATCTACATAATGTAGTAAGTTATTACACTCAGACATGCCATTATATTGGTATTTCTTTCTTGGTAATTATCTTAATACCTTTTGTTACTGATGTAGCATGTGCAAATGTTTTATTTTAATACATCATTGTAGCCATGATTTCAGTAGAATTTCAAATATATTTAGTAAAAATTGCTCTCTAAAATTTGGTCTAGTTAATTCCAAACCTCTAATTATAGTATGTTACATAACACTCTTGGTAATCGATATGAACTAGCAGGCATCTTGGTCAATTATTATTCGACTTAAACCAAGTGCATGTATAAGGTACACCTATATCATTTATGCTACTTTCTACTTCTTAGCAGCAAGGTTAAGAACAGCATACAACTCGCTCAATTAATATTATCCAAAACTGTACGTGCAATTAATAATCTATTCGCTTGCGCTTGCTTTACTTTTAAACCACTACTCAGTTTTAAAGTTTCACATTTTATACAATAATTCTCAGTCTTCTTTTAAACAAAATGTGTATTAGAGTTGTATACTGTTTAATGTAATGCACTTGGACCAATTATAATAAGCATCCAGCTAGTTTCAAACTGCATGTTTAAACTGTGACCCATAATATACAAGGGAGCTCGTGTTGTTGGTTCCATTGTCTTAGGAACAAAGCTCCATTACACTATAGAAACCATTGTATGGTTTTTTGTCTCAATGTATTTTGGGCACGCTACCATCCTGAGAGACAGCTGCATGTAATAAAGCAGGCATATGATGACAGTTTCTCTTCACCCTAGTACAAATCTTCATTACAGTAAAAATACACTAGGATCGTTAGATGGCAGTCAATACCCTTGCAAGGTGGAACACTAACTTTGGTTTTGGTAAATTGCCTTTTAAGATTTCTGCTGCCCCAGAGCTGTTCAATGGGCAGATGAACAATCTCCAGGATGGGCTGGCTGGAATTGCATGAAGGATTGATGACATTTTAGTGATGGGAAAACTAACAAAGCAAAGAAGACACTAAATGCAGACCACTGCCTTCTGTGTCCAGGAAACTGCATTATGTTCTTGTGACATGAGCTACTGTAAATTCTAGAGTGAACAAAGAAAAAAAATTAGAAAGAGAGTACAGAGGTCTTTAAACTACCTGACTAGACAGATCCCTATGTTATCAGAGACCAAAATACCCCCGAGAGAAATAGGCAAGAAGAAAGCAGACTGATTTTGTTTTGAGGCACATCAAGGCAGCTTCGAGAAAGTTAAGGAACTGACCTCGGAAGGACCATATTGCTGATGCCATTTTTTCACACCGTAGGAGTAGCCTTACTAAAAAGACAAGATATAGCCAGATTGAGGTTGGGCCAAAGGACCTATCAGAATGAAAATGTGAGATCAGACAAGAAGAAAAGTTGAGGAGAGAACAGGAAAGGAGAGAGGATAATATTTTAGACAGTATTGAGCAGGAAATGGAGAGAGAGCTAGAAGCGGTAAGGAAAAGGTTACGTGCTGAGAAAATACTGGAAGTGAATGATATGTGGTACAGAAAGAAGTTAATAACACAACATAGTAAACTTGTTGTAAATTTTAGCAAAACAATGCAAGTTATATTTCGATATCCACAGAAAAAAATTGACGTTGATGAATTCGATGTTGGAAAATTGAATACTGTTGATCACAAAAAATTTCTTAGTGTGACCTTGGATAAACATTGTAATTTTGAGTTCCATATCAATAACATTGTAAACAAAATCACCTTTTTATTAATGATGTTTCGCTATTTGACAAAGTTTCTAGACCAGAAAACAATGGTAAATTTGTATTACACTTTTATATACCCACACCTTATATATGGTGTGGAATTTTGGGGACATGCCCCAGACTATTTAATATTCAGCATTTTAATCAGCCAGAAGAAATCATTACGGATCATTTTAAGTCAACAGCCAAATTCACATGTTTCACACAGGTTTAAAGAATTTAAGATTATGCCTATTTCTATGATCTTCAAATATAGGCTTATAATATTATTTTATAAAAACCATATTTATCCCAACAAAAATAATCTTAATTTAATTGAGACTGTACATCCCATGACTACGCGTAAGACTTTGAAAAATCCACTGAAATCAATCAAAGTTAATTTGGAAATGGGAAAGAGGTCTATTTATTTTACTGCCGCTAACCTATTTGGTGAGCATGCATGGGACCTACGGGGCCTCCCCGGTGAGGTCTTTGCGAGGCGCCTGGCTGCTCGTCTCTGGGAGCTTGGCACATAGTGGGTGGGCACGGCATGTGTCCCTGGATGCGTGTGTCGGCCTTCTGTGGCTGGCGAACCTCTGGAACGGGGCTGTCACAACTCTAGTTTCGAACTATCTGATTAGCCCCATGTTTTATTACCTTATTTTAATATCACCACTGTTTAAAAATGATGACATAAACTAATAAATAAAGAAAAAAAACTTCTGGGAATGAATAGGGAGAGACCAGGTAAGAAAAAGAAGGGAGAGAGGACGAGAGGGGAACTTTGGAAGTAGAGAAGGGATTCTTTGGGTTACCCACCGACATTGGTCAGGGCCCCAGCAATAACCCCAGAAGGATAATACTCAGGCTAAAGAAAGTAATCACAAAGGGAGAACATACTGGCATTGGAAGTAATTATTCAGGTCAGTATAAGAAATCAGGCAGGATTACAAGTCAAGGGTAGTAGTGGACCCCATCAGAGAGGATGATGGACCCAGAGAAAGATTAGATAGAACTAATGGCAAATGACTTTTGGACACAGAGAGAGATGTACTGAGACCAGATGCAGAAAGCTATACATTCTTTGTGCAATAGTGAGAGAGGTAATAGTAAAGAAAGATGTGAGAAATGAAAGTAGAAAAGAGCAAATCTACTGAAGACTTTGACACTGGCTGACACAATATTAATTACCACCACAGCACAGTAACCATAATTAAATTACTGGGTGAAAAAATAAATTTGCAGTCCAAGCTTAGGTCTAATTAACATTACATTTAACTATGTAGCTTAAACCACCTGTGTTGGAGAATTGGGCGAAGCCCAGAATAAAATACAGTAACAGCGGTTGCAATTTAGACAACACAAGTCATGTCCCACATATGCTGGTAATATAAGTACACGCAGGCTGAAAAGTATCCAGGGCCTGAATAATACATGTAGTATGGCTTACGGTCTCCTAGACCAGACGAATATGAAAAACTAGTCCTAAGAAAACTGGGAGGGTGACAGCCAATGGCAGAGTTTTGAATCATCCCTCTGTGCGTGCAACCTTTGAGTGTTGATTACCATTATTGATGTGCATGTAGCCTTCTTTGAATGGAACAACTGTACAGTTCTGGCCATTAGGCCGCCAGTCTCGTGTCTTTAAGTAGATCCCGAAACACTATATTCAGGTTAGTGCATGAACCAAGATACCCCTGGACTAGTAGGAGCCAACATTAGTTACACCAAAAGCATGTATGACTTACCTCTGACTTTTTAGCAGAAGTAAATGGTAGGGAACGCAAACTAATGTTTCTTTCACTACTTCCTTTACCAGCTGTGGTAACAATATCCTCTGCAAGTCTGCCTTCACCAGCTGTGGTAGAACTATCTTCCCCAAGTCTACCTTCACCAAATAGTTGAGTAGATGTATTATCTCCTGGTGTATCAGTACTTGTCTCTGTTGAGAGCAAATCTGCTAGACAAGAGTTCATCTGTTTCCACACCAGATGCTGTTCCCTGGAATGAGGTTGAATACAGTGAATGTTAGTTAACTAGGAGCACTTAACACAACATAATGACGTAGTTGCTTACTTGTTATTGACAGTGTATCAAGCAAAACGACTCATCACGTCATTACCTTGAAAGTTTGCCCAAACCCGTCTTCTCTAATGTATCCTTCTGCATTTTTCTAAAACACAACCAAGCATAACTGTTTAACTCATACACAAATTGAAAAATGATTATTTAAACAGACGTAGTACTCGAGACCAAGGGTGAGCTTGATAGTACATAATTATAATGTAAGCCCTGTAAAAATATACTTTGTTCGTGCACTATTACTTACTCAGTGTAGGTGTTTAGCAGTTTCTCTACTTCTTCCAGATGGAAACCTGGATCCAAAAACTTTGTTACAATCTACAACAAAAGTCCCAACATACAAAATGATATGTACCATGTCAGTTACTGTAGCTGTGTAGCATAATAGATTGTGTTTCCTAAGTCAAAAAACAAGTAACACTCCATAGAAACTCGATTCAAATTGCTGAATTGTATAAGGAGTGTTGTCATCGCTAATGGTTATACCGATGGCTAATAAGTAAAACAAGTTCAGTACGTAATTTTGATCACGTTCAATGGCTAGAATACTAAACACACACATAAAATTTTTGAAATAGTTGTGGACAATGTGCAGTGAATGCATCTACAATTGTATGAACTCAGCAAGACTTTACCTCTTCAGGAGCTCTCAGTGGAAAACAGTCAAGCTCTTTGATCAGGAAGTTAGCACAGCTTCTGTATCTGGAGACAAACTCTCCTCTCTGTTGATCGTCTGCAAACCTGTGTTCACCATCAACAAGCTGTCTTTGAAATCCAACGATATGGTCTAGACTCTCTGCAATACTATCTGAACAGTGAGGTTTAATTGTAGTAGCTAACTCTTCCAATGAAGGCTCAATCATGTCTAAAGTAGCTAGAATCAAGCCAACAATCAAGAATTCTACTGCTTCCACCTTTTCGCACTTTGATCCTGATGCGATTCTTAGCATGGAGTTTTGAAACACCTCGAAGACGGCTAAAGAAGAGAATATGTTCAGTATATTATCTTCAAATTGTGTGAGATATGAACCTATAGCATCAAGCAAACCCTCGTTCAATTCACTCAACTCAACCCTTTGTCCAAGTGGAACCTGGAGAAACGTGTTAGCATTAGCATCCCAAGAAATATTTTCTGCATCGTAATTGGTTTGGCACTCCTCTGTCTGCAAAATCTTCAAGATGGCTGCAATCATCTTCACATTCTCCAAAATGGCATTTCCTCGCAGTGTAGGCAGTTTTTCTTGCATTTCCTTTAACAGCTCAGAAATGTTATATCCGCTTCTCCGAACCAATAGACTAGCGGCTGTCTGCTTTATCAGACGCTCAGTTCTACTTGTGATGAGAACCTGCAGAGGAACGTCACTCCAATTGTCATCCACACTCAGGCAGGAGGCCGCAGAACTCCCTAAAATATACCCTAACGAACGTCAACTTGTCGGCTAAACCACAATCATTACCATGACAGCAAAATAATTGACATAGTCAGGACAGGGAGAGATCTTATACCAACTGTCTGAATGGTAGATGCACGCATATTTTACTTATCATCATTCAATGTTAAGGTGATACAGAAGTAGGGTCAACTTATTGCGTTTAATTCACAGAAACATGTAGAAAGTTATTTTGTAGTGAGGTCTGCCATTTGTAACCCCGGTCTACTCTCAACATTTGGTGACAGAATTTTCCCTTCCAGCAAAATAGAAAGGAAAGCGTAGATTGAATGAATCATGTGTAAAATAGCACTGATACAATTAAATGTTGTACAAGGCCAGTAAGAGGATGTACCAAAAGTCGTTAAGAGCGTTCCCACTGCACTAACCTTGCCATTCTCCTTGCTCTCCCAACTTCCTGGCAGATCCACCGTCTCCCAGAGAATCATATTTCTACAAAAATGAGAGATTGTCAGTATATGTATTGCAATGGTTCAGGACATTTGTATATATGACTCCAGCCACCCTGATGGACCTTATAGCACCCTAAGTGCCTAGTAGTTGCCACAGCACTACTCATCTAACACCTGTTCTCTTGCACTTAGCGGTTCTTATACTTATACTTGTCTTATATTGCATGTCTAACCATCCATTTGGTAACTACATACTTGTATATAGCATACTGAGACATTGTACTGTTTTTATACCCATGTAAAGAGGCCCCGACCTCTCAGAATTACCTGATATTTATTTTGTATATGATTTGGAGGATTCTAAGCATCTTTTGTAATAACCCAACCCATTTTAGGTCGGCGATCAGGCTTCCGGCCGCCATATTGTTGCGCAAGTTCCGGACGACCCTACGTCATCTTTTCCCGACACTACGACGGCGTTTTTACCGGAACTGCCTCCGGAAGTTCTACTACTATATAAAGGGCATTGTTTTTGCGTTTGTGGTCTCAGTTCTTGCTTGGATCTTAATAAAGACACATCTATACTTATGTACAGAGACTTTCACTTCATAGATAGGTCATTCTAGTTGTTAAGGTCCTCGACCTTCCAACACAAACTGCCTACTAGGTCGGATCACTCTCTTTCTCAAGTATTATAGTAAACAAGCATAACTCGGGATCACATGGGTCGTCTCTGGTAGTTCTTTGACTACTGACTCCGACCAATCTTTCATGTAATGAGAAGGCCTAGCACCACTCATAGGCACGTGATTTTGGGTTGGGAGTCGTCTTAGGACGACCATACCAGAAACCAAAAATCATTACAGTATTACCGCATAGGCCGAGCTATCTGGCAGCAATTACCCAATATACATGGAAAATAATTGAACCAGGCAATGTATAGGTTAGTGGTCTAGTGGGACAAACAATAAGTTGTGTGCGCACCATAAGAACGAGGCATTAGAATGTCGATATGTTCTTCAAAATTATTTGCAAAAAGTAAACCAGACTGCTAGGACATACCATTATAAGTTGATCTCGGAATGTGGGTACACTGAGTCTATTAATACCCCCTTGACCTAAACTGCACAATAGCATAGCAGTGTGTATACCAGTTCTAGAAGTTGCATACCCCTAAGCTAAGATCAGGAACCAGTAATTGAACTAATGCTGCCCGATGGCTTCTTCTCCTAATGTACTGCGCAGTCCATGTTTTGCGCTATCCCTGCTCTGCGGTATCCCTGTTCTGCGCTGTCACCGTTCCGCGTTGTACTTGTTTGCTGCTGTCTCTGTTTTGTGCTTTACTTGTTCTGCGCTGTACTTGTTCTGTGCTCCACTGCCCTGTACTGCGCTTGACTACGCCACACCGCAAAACACCACACAACAACACGCAATACCACGCAACACCACACAACACCAAGCAACACCACACAACACCAAGCAACACCACGCAACACCACGCAACACCACGCAACAACACGCAACCCCACGCAACACCACGCAACACCACGCAACACCACGCAACATCATGCAGCAGCACGCACCACCAATCAACACAAAGTCATAGCGCACCATGCCACTCCGCCCAACGTGGCGCAATGCCACTCAACGCTAGAGAGCACTACACCGCACTGAACCGCACTGCACTGCACTGTACTTCACTTCACTTCACTACACTACTGCACTACACTTCACAAATGGACAACTGTGCAACTGCACAACTGCACTACTTCACAACTGCACCACTGCATTATGGCACTACTGCGCTGCTACAGCACTACAACACTGCACTACTACATTACTTCACTGCTGCGCTGCTATAATAGTACTAGAACACTACACTACTACACTACTTCACTGCTGCGCTGCTACAGTACTACAACGCTACACTACTACACTGCTACTCTACTGTGATATTGTGCTGCTGCACACTGCTACACTGCAGTGCACTGCGCTGCACTGCAGTGCACTGCACTGCGCTGCACTGCGCTGCACTGCACTGCACTGCACTGCACTGCACTTCACAAATGGACAACTGTGCAACTGCACTACTGCACTACTTCACAACTGCACTACTTCACAACTGCACTACTGCACTACTTCACTACTTCACAACTGCACTACTGCATTATGACACTACTGCGCTGGTACAGTACTACAACACTACACTACTACGTTACTTAACTGCTGCGTTGCTATAATAGTACTAGAACACTACACTACTACACTACTTCACTGCTGGGCTGCTACAGTACTACAACACTGCACTACTACACTGCTACTCTACTGTGATATTGTGCTGCTGCATACTGCTACACTGCACTGCGCTGCGCTGCACTGCATGCGCTGTGCTGCTCTTCACCGCGCTGCACTGCACTGCCATATACTGCACTGCGCTGAACTACATTGCACTGTACTGAACTACACTGTTAGTAGAGCACGGTTCTAACACTGTACTGTACTGCTTAAGACTACACTTACAGACTGATCATCTTCAACTATCTCAACCACTCCAGTAGATGAGTTATCTCGGGGTGTATCAGCACGCGTCACTGCTGTTGAGAGCAGATCTGCTAGGCAAGAGTTCATCTGTTTCCACACCAGATGCTGTTCCCTGGAATGAAGTTATATACAATGTGAGTTGACAGCAATAACTTGCCATTGGTATAATTATTTAAGGATGTTCGTGTATTGCTTACAAAAGAGCAAGAGAAACTCATTTAGAATTTGTTACCTTGGGAGTCTATCTAAACCCGTCTTCTTCAACCAGTCCTTTTGCATTGTTCTAAAGGATAAGCAAGACTTACTATTTAGAATAATTTTTTAACTCTTTCACTGAAATTCCAAAGTGCATGTAATTGTATTTACTTCAATCGCTTTACTAACGTAGACCAATTGTACTTCTAAGGAGAGCAACAAATAATGTATACATGTGGTTTGCATGTGCCCAATTACTCACTCAGTGTAGGTGTTTATCAGCTTCTGTGCTTCATCCAACTGAAGACCTGGATCCAAAAACTCTGTCACCACCTACGGTAGGAAATCATCACCATGTAATACCAAAAATAATCGATGGTGTCTATTTGTATGAAATATTTTGTTTCCTTTAAAATTAAAAGATGAAGACATTGAGAAAGATAATTAAATTGAAATGAGAAGGGTTCCTCAGCCATTACTTCAAGAGAAAGTGCATCAGACATCTCCGGTGGCACTTTGCTAGAATGACAATTTACCATTTTCTGGTGAGTGGCACATACAGTAAAATACAGCTGTACAATTTGCAATAAGTTATGGGTATGTCTGCTGAATGTGGGGCGAAATTTATTAACCTATCAAGACCTTACCTCTTCAGGATTTTTCAGTGGGAAACAACCAAGCTCTTTGATGAGGAATGTAGAACAGCTTCTGTATCTGGAGACAAACTCCTCTCGCTGTTGATTATCTGCAAACCTGTGTTCACCATTAACAAGCTGCCCATGAACTTCAATGATATGGTCTAGACTCTCTGCAATGCTATCTGAACAGTGACGTTTAACAACAGCAGCTAACTCTTTCAATGAAGGCTCAATCATGTCTGAAGTAGCTAAAATCAAGCCAACAATCAAGACTTCTACTGCTTCCACCTTTTCGCACTTTGATCCTGATGCGATTCTTAGCATGGAGTTTTGAAATACCTCGAAAACGGCTAAGGAAGAGAACATGTTCAGTATATTATCTTCAAATTGTGTGAGATATGAACCTATAGCATTAAGCAAACCCTCGTTCAATTCACTCAACTCAACCTTTTGTCCAAGTGGAACCTGGAGAAACGTGTTAGCATTAGCATCCCAAGAAATATTTTCTGCATTGTAATTGGCTTGGCACTCCTCTGTCTGCAAAATCTTCAAGATGGATGCAATCATCCTGACATTCTCCAAAATGGTATCCCCTCCCAGTGTAGGCAGTGCTTCTTGCATTTCCTTTAACAGCTCAGAAATGCTATATCCGCTCCTCCGAACCAATAGAGTAGTGGCTGTCTGCTTTATCAGACACTCAGTTCTACTTGTAACAAGAACCCGCAGAGGGATGTCGCTCCAATCGTCATCCACGGTCAGGCAAGAGGCCTCATGACTTTCTAAAATATATCCTAACGTACGTGAACTTGTAGACCAAACCACAATCATTACCATGACAGCAGAATTATAGTTGTCATAGTCAGGAGAAGAAGAGACCTCATGCCAACTGACTGAATGGTATATATTTCACTAGTTATCATTCGGCCCTGAGGCAGTACAGAAGTAGGGTTATTTTATAAGTTTAATTCACTGTTGAAAGTAATTTTGTCTGAGCCAGTAAAATCTGTCATTTTCATCCCCAATGTACTCTGAAAATTTTAGAATTTGAGAGAAACACGGTGACGTTTTTTACTTCCAGTGAAATTCAAAGAGAAATGTAGATTGAAGGAGTCATGGGTATGACAGCACTGTTAGAATTACAAGACCAGTAGGAGGATGTATCAAGATCGTTAAGAGTGTTCACACTCTACAAACCTTTTCGCTCTCCTTGCTCTTCCACGTTCCTGGCCTCACCACCTTCTCCCAGAGATCCATGTTCCTACAAAAAATGAGAGATTGCTGGTCGATGTACCACCATGTAGGCCAAGCTATCTGTTGCACTAATTACTCGATACACACTACATGTCATGCATTTTCAAAACAATACACAGACATTCTATAACCTGTTAGGGTCATATCATAGCATAGCTTAGCAGTGTGTCTACAATTTCTGGAAGTTGCATGCCCCTAAGCTAAAATTGGGCAACTGCAAGAAAACTAATGTACAATATACAGCATAATGTACATTAGTTTTCTGATTAAACGATTAGGAGAAGCCATTGGGTTACATACAGTCATGTAACTCATTGTCTTTTCCTGTTTTTTCAATAAGAACATTCTCTTGCCATAAAGCACGCTGTTAGAAAGGAACAACAATCAACTTGTTCTGTTCATTACACAATGGCTAGGCAGTGACTACATGATAGGAGCCTTTGTAAAAGATTTCCACTTTTATAAACCCTACAATAATTAACCAGAATTTCTAAACTTTTATTAACCATGACCTTTCATTACTAATCACGCTGTAGATGAGTATAGCACTAGCATAATAATGACACGATGTGCAACATAGTCACAGTGACATCAATGGAAAGCTGGTCAAGCACACACATTCACACGCAGCAATGGAAATACATGTACACCTACGCACGCACACACCCACACACACATACAAAAATACTGCTATAGGAAACAATTAGGCGTGTTTGGAAACTGTACTGGTTCATAAACAATGTAGGACAAGTAGCCCCAAAGGCTGGGTAGTCTTTCTGAGTTGTCCTCTCTTGCATGAGTAGAGAAATATAATTGGAAACTATCTATGCTAAATTCAGTTCTTTATTTCTCTTCCGGCATTAATATTGTTCTACCACAAGTAGGTTATGTGTATTTTGGAAAAATGCTGGAAAATAGGCTACCCACTACATCTATTCACTCATGGGAGTTTATAGAAAAAAAAAGAAGTTGTCTTCTCATTGTAGTACACCCTTAAATAAATGAAAAGTGTTCTTGCGAATTGCACTCCCTTGATGTTTGAAATAAAAAGACAGGTGAATATATGTGACAATGTACCATGTTGTTGCATATAAATAGTGACGAATAGTATATTTAAGAGTCGTCCACTCTTGCGCACTTGAGAGAATATAACTCCTCAGTAAATTTTATTGGCTGACTGTAGATAGGACAGGTATATAATTATAGGAGAGGAGTACCTACACTGTAGAGTAGTCTCAGTAGAGAGATAGATAGACAGATACCTAGAGTAGACTGTAAAAATGAGGCATGGAGAGACAGCAGTATAGACTGTCGACATACCTGTAGATAGTCACACAGTGACAAGAGTGGACGACTACATAGACGTTACATATACATATATTATACAAATGTATAAGCTAGTGGAAAACACGAAAATGAACGAAAAACTACAAAATAGAAAGCCAAATAAAAACTAATAAAACACTAAAACAAAAACACTAAAAACTACACTACAACAGTGTGGAGCGTGTGGACTGTAGGTGGATCGTATGCTACCCAGTAACTCATATCAATGCGTACTGAGGAGCAAGGATATATGTGGAACAACTATCTCGTTGTAGTCCTTGGAATAGAGTCGACACCGTCACATCCTAAGCAGAGCCAGAACCTACGCCACACAGCTTACTACATTGGAGATTAAGGTGCTGACGAAAGGACCAACAGACAGCGTACTACTAATACATACTACGTACAGCTGGTGAGTCCTAAGTATTTTGGCTCCAATTAAATGTTATAACTAACAATACCAAAATCCCAATTTTAGTTATAACAATGTTGTCAAAAGTGTAGAAGGAATTTATAAACTCTTGATTAATAGACAAGTTATTGAATCAAAACAAACCTTTCCATGTGCTTTATAACAAGGTTAACTAAGTTACTCAGATAAAAGAGACTACCTTAGTTTGAGATCAATTTGTAGCAGATGACATCATCCGCTGTTGCACTGGCAGACCTTTTTGAATAGCTCTAGGCAACACGTACTATTCAACAAGATATTCAGCCCTTTGATTCGTTTTGGTCAATTTTAAAAATCCTCCCTCTTTAATATCCGAACACAGCCTGAGTATTCAAGCGTAACTGATGCTTGATCTGAAGGGAAGTCCCCTTGTTAGCAATAAACATTATTACCAGGCACGCCTAACCTAGCATTATAGCTAGCGTTATATTACTGAATATAATGAATAGTCATTGCTGCAGATTGCTATTTATAAAGCTAGCACGTGCAATATCCGAATATACCTATCATAGTAGGCCTGGCAAATGCAGGGCATCATGGCTCCGAGGAAAGCATTTCTTCCCCATTTCTTCCCCAGTTCTATGTTTAACAGTCCTGTATCTACCGGAGGCACCAAACTGCACTGCGCTGCGCTGCGCTGCACTGCACTGCGCTGCGCTGCACGCACTGCGCTGCGCTGCACGCACTGCGCTGCGCTGCGCTGCACTGCACTGCACTGCACTGCACTGCACTGCACGCACTGCACTGCACGCACTGCACTGCACGCACTGCACGCACTGCACTGCACTGCACTGCACTGCACTGCACTGGACGCACGCACTGCACTGCACTGCACTGCACTGCACTGCACTGCACTGCACTGCACTGCACTGCACTGCACTGCACTGGACGCACGCACTGCACTGCACTGCACTGCACTGCACTGCACTGCACTGCACTGATCGGTCTACACTTACAGATTGTGATGCTTCAATTTTCTCAACCAGTTCACTAGATGAGTCATCTTGGGGTGCATCAGTACTTGTCACTGCTGTTACCAGATCTGCTAGACAAGAGTTCATCTGTTTCCACACCAGATGCTGTTCCCTGGAATGAAGTGATATAAATACAGTATATGATTACAGGAAGAGCTACCATGATTGGTATAATTATCTAATGACTTACACGTATTGCTAACAATAGATTTCTTTCAAATTTTTTACCTTGGGAGTCTACTTAAACCGATCTTCTGCAATCTGTCCTTCTGCATTCTTCTAAAACACAAACAAGCATAGCTGTTTAGGATCACTGTTCACTAGTTGCATTCACATTACCAAAGTTCTATTCTTCTAAGGTGGACAATAATAGTTCCGCATAAACGTGCTTTGAAGGTGCCAAATCACTCACTCAGTGTAGGTGTTTATCAGCTTCTGTACTTCATCCAACTGAAGGCCTGGATCCAAAAACTCTGTCACCACCTACAGTAGTAAATAACACAATGTGTAGTAATAACCTATGATGCGTATTTGCATAAATTATTTCGCTGCCTTTAAAATCAAACGGTAACTGTAAGACATGCTTCCCAGCCGTTACTTCAAGAGAAAACACATCATGCATCTCCGATGGCATTACACTAGAATGATAATTTACCATTATCTGGGTGAGTGGCACATACGGTAGAATACAGCTGTACAATTTGCAATAAGTTATGGGTATGTCTGCTAAATGGAGGGCGGAATCTATTACCCTATCAATACCTTACCTCATCGGGATCTTTCAGTGGAAAACAGCCAAGCTCTTTAATGAGGAATGTAGAACAGCTTCTGTATCTGGAGACAAACTCTTCTCTCTGTTGATCGTCTGCAAATCTGTGCTCACCATCAACAAGCTGTCTCTGGACCTCCATGATATGGTCTAGACTCTCTGCAATACTATCTGAACAGTGGAGTTTAACAACATTAATTAAGTCTTTCAGTGGAGTCTCAATACTACTAATGATATCCACCACCAGGCCAATAATTAATGAGTTGATTGCTGGAAGCTTTTTGACTCCTTTTTCAGGTTCTATTCCAGTCATGACCTCCTCTAAAAGTGCAAATATGTTCAAGGATGGGAACACTTGGAGAATTGAATCTTTGGTGTTCATGAAGTGTGAGCATAAAGCATCAACTGAAGCTTCACTCAAGTCACCCAACTTAACCCTATTTCCAATTGGGACACATTGAAACTGTTTAGCTGTGTCATCCCAATGTATATCTTTGGCATGGTAGGCTGACTGGTCCTTTTCTGCTTGGAAGGGTTTCAAAAGATCTGCGATGACCTTTACATTGTCTACAATGTCACCTAGTCCCTGTGGAGGGGAATTGTTTTGGATTTCTTTCAACAACTCGGAAATGCTGTATTCACTCTGCTCAACCAATATGGCGGCGACTGTCTGTTTTATCAAGTGCTCAGTTCTGCTTCCAATGAGAACACACAAAGGAATGTCACTCCAATCTGCATTAACTGTCAGAGAAGATGTTCTCTCCTCTACAATTAGTGTTTGACTAAATTAAAATATATGCAAGAAGACATTTTGCAATCGTGGAGGAAGTTGGCACTAATGTATTCAACCCTGACCTTGTGCTATACACATGGTTACCTATGCTTGCTTCAACTGGAGATGCTATGGAGCTGGTAAACTGGTAATAAGGGAATTATTGTGCTCAATTATCACAGGAGTGAATAACTCCCACTACTGGTATTTTAACATGTTATGGCTAGACTTTAGCAGTTGAACACATGTCATGTTATATTATCTTACGAAAGTTTAGACGTCATGTTAATAAATGTTCCATGTAACTACAAATAATGATCCCCCATTTTATATGAAGTTGAATGTTGAGCCAAACATGATACTTGCAACCTATCTGCTTATGTACATGTACAAAATAACAGAAATCTTAGTTCTCTGAAATATTTGGAAAATTGCCTGAGCAGAAAAATGCCTTGATGACTCCAGTACTTCCATGTGTTTCATGTATATGCAGTATGTTTTTCACAATTATATATTTATATCTTGTTACAGCTGCAGTTGAATAGGAATTTCAATCAAGTTGTAAATACAGTTGACTGTTCAGTTTGTTGCTGTAAGTTGTCAGTAATTCTTACTATAGTGTCAAACTGAGTTTGTTCAAGAAAGCCTGATCAACATATTATTTAATAAACTGTAAGTGAGGTGTCCATGTATCTTTGGGTATCGCACAATTTAATGGATCGAGATTTATACAAATATAACGTACACAAGATGTGAATTAAAACTGAGGGAAAAAGAAGCAACAGAACATAAGGGCGGATACACCAGTCGAGCAACATTTTCATTGCCACATATTCAACCGACATTTATCACTGGGAACTATTTTTGCTTGCTCCACAATATTATTATTAGTAAGTAGTGAGCAAATACCAAGATGTTACTCAATGTTATATAAAATATTCATGAATACATCAACTCACCATCCTCTGGTCCATCCATGACCCTCTGTCTCGTATATTTCCCAATCAGTAGATTAATCTTTATACCATTCTGTAACATAGAGTAAAGATTTATCAGTATACATTATTAATAATATTAATTGAAATGAACATACATTGTACTTTCATAACAAAACTGGTGGCTCTCGGAACGTAATGGATGTGCACAACTTATAGAAACTTGTCGGTGAGGTTCGACAACTTCCTGTTCCTACACCAAATTTTCTACCTATTATCTATAGTACTGTTATTGCTTTTCATGTCCAAATCGTGTATTTTATAATCTGGGAAAGATAACTCAACCTCTCATAGCCTGATAAATATGTGCTTTCTTATCAAAATACTTATATAGCAGAATTACAAAAAAGCACAGTTGTACTTTTAAGAGATGACTAAGCAACATACATGTACTATAGTTGTAGTGAATTTAAGATACCCCCATAACAAAATGGCAACTATCCAAAGTACATGTAAGTGAATTCACACAAAGTCATTCAAAATTTTACTACGAGTAGTTGCAAGTAGGCACCGCCCACTTCCTGTTTTGGCACTGGAAACTACTTTGTACATGTAGATATAGGTGACGTGCATACCTACAGTGTATTTAGCTACGTGTACATGTATATGTATTATTGTAGTTATAGCAATTTTGTTTATATAATTATGTATAGCTCTTTCATTTCAACTCAAATCTAACACAATATTTTAGCCTCATTTACATCTCAGAATTCACCAATCAACGTAATTATTACATGTATAACCATAATAATTATATATATGTGGCCCCTTCCATCATAATCAGACATCAAGAGGTTCATAAAATTGCAGCAAGGCTTTTAACAATCAGCAAATTTTTCCAACTCCCAACCACTTCACGTGCTTATAAGTAGAAACACCCACAATAAAGATGATAAATTATCATTCAACAAAAATTACTTCATGTAGATCATGTGTGACTGTGAAAGTTGAACTTTGCAAAAAAACTTTGACCCTCCCGATGTCTGATTCTGATAGCAAGGGACACATAATATGTAGTTTAACAATACAGCAGAAATCATCAGACTTCTGTAAATGTACACACTGAGCTAACACAATAGATTTATTACTGGCTAAAAACTTTACATTGGAGTGAGATAAAGGAAAAATGGCTATCCAATACCTGCAAACAAAATGCTGTCAATATGGATAAACATTGAAATTTAATATAAAATTACTTTCTAATTGTTTTATAGTTAAAAATACACGCACTTAGACACCGTGATGGAATTTCCCCATCTCCTCCCCCCCCCGCACCTATGTTATAAGGGTGGATATGTTTATGGAGGTTGCATATTAACAGTAAAAATATCTGCTGTATCTTTTGTCATACTTCACTGTCAAAAAAAACGCTGTGCAAACAAACACCTGTCTACAGCTAGCACATATGAGTGACACTTTTCAACAAGTATTCATTTGAAAATAAGTGATGAGCCCATTGATAGCGATGCTTTTAGCGCAAACAGTTGCCTAGCAACACTGAGAGCATACAAAGCAAGAGTATGATGAGGTCACAGTGTCTGTCCAATTGGAAATATATGATAGATACATGCACTGCAAGTGCAGTAAATGCTTGTACACTTGTAGGTGACTGTACAGTATGTAAAATGGTGCTTGATCAAATGTATAACAACTGATACCTTATTGGAACAGCATTTTTATTGCCAATTATTAAGCCAAGGCACTGAGCCCTGCAATCACACAGCAGGTAAAAATTACATCATACCACAATATCGACACTAATAATCATAATATCTGTTTTGGTACTCCCACACCTTCTGCAAAAATGCCGTACTTTACACATTGAGTCCACATTTAGTCAGGAACATTGGCGTGTGCAGTTGTAGATGCAGGTAATATTTACATTGAATTATTATTTTAAAGAGGATTAGTCATCAAGTCAACAGTCATCAACCAGCAACGACTTTTATTCACTAGAAGCAGGGTTGGGAACTTTGATCTACTTTTGCACTCGATTTCCGATTTTCGATTATGCTGACTAAACCAAAGAATACAAGCATTCGATTGTTACTTTACCAAATCAATGATTGTACTTCAATCGATTTTACAATCGATGATGATTTTAGAAAATGCATATGTATATGGGTATAATTTTTGTAAAAATGGAGAAATTTATTGTCTTTACTAATTTTGTCTATTACTTTAAAATGTTATAACAACTGTCCCTAATATTTCCAGTTTATTTGCATTTTCTCATAGTTTGAAGTTATCTCCTCTACCTTTATGTTTCTTTTTAGCATTCAAATATTTATGCACTGCAAATCTTAGCCAGAAATTCCAGGCTATTATTTCTTATTAGGTGCTAGCCACTCACATTTTATCCTAGCTTGCAAATAGAAACTATTATTTTGTTATTAAATAAAACAGCTCATCATCATTTTTTTTGTTAAAAAGATAAGAACTAAGCTACAAGGCTTTTCATTTATTTCCTGTACTAAACACTAGCAGATTAATTAGCAGCTTAGTGACAATCGAATGCAGCTGTAACCCTATAAAACCAACATACATGCATTTCGATGGCTTTGTTGGAAACCAAAGATTAGGTGGAATCGATGGTGAATAGACCAAAGAAAATCACCATCGAATATCGAATGCTATTGGCGATTCCCAACCCTGACTAGAAGTTATGGGCTCATAGAATCAATGACTCTGTAGCTAGTACAGCAGCTCTACTTAATGTTCAATAAGGGGATGCAAGGCTAGCATAGTGTACCGTTGTACCCTGTAACCAATCCCACTGTTAATAGTGTACGCAGTACAAACACATTTCTACCTACACAAATAGCACTTAGATAAGAGTAGGAGTCACCAGCATCTATCCACTTGAAAATATCTGATTGGACAGCATGGTGGTTGTTTTAATGCATATCGTTAGGTACTCTACTGTCTGCTGTGAAATTGTATCAAAAAGCATCTTTAAGATGTACTTCTATAGTATTTAATCTACATAAATGTGGGTCAGACAGCACTGTGAGAAGTTTTAGAATGGTAATACATGTTACTCACTGCCACAGGGTTAGCTTACAGTGATAGCCAACAGTTCAGCAAGTGTGAAGACATCATACCTGACTATTTGCACTGTACATATTATTACAACACGCTTACATGTGCAATTACTAGACTGGACTGGAGTTATCTTCACTTGACTAATTGATTGACTGATAGTACATGGTAACCAAGTTTATCATAATAACCAATATAATATACAAGAGCTGATTGGCCAATACTTTTCATACAACGTATTGTTTTATTAGCTTTAAAATATCATGTAGTAGACTTTTATTGAGTTGAATTTTAGTAGGAGAAACAAAAGGATCCGAAGTTATTAGTGCACATAAATAAAATTATAGCTGTTATTACTATAGTAAAACCCTACGTATTATTTCAAGACTATTTGTCTACAGCCAGAGTAAAAGATAGTCATTTGGCATACTGTATTTATACACTGCAAGTCCACAGTCAGACAAGGCAGTCGTTCAGTATACAGTCCTCATGAATGTCCGTATAGCACTGCTCATACCCAGGCATACAGCAGTAGTATAGTCAGTGCACTTCTAGACAGACACGCACTCATTGACCCCTGTTTTCAACCAATCACAAGCCGGTATTTCCGATTTCAACCAATCACAGAAGAGCACAAAAATTTTGCACACGACCTTGCCAAGGTCACCCCAAAATCCCCCCTTCTGATTGGTCGAAAAAACATTTGCACACTTGACCCCGAACCCGGCCACGACCCCTTCCCTTCCTCCTTCCCACCCTCCTCCCCTCCCCCTCCCCCACCTCCCACTCCTCCCTCCTCCCCGCCACCGCCCTCGTCCCGTCCGCGCCACCGCCGTCGCCGCCGCCGCCACCGCCGCCCTCACCACCACCGCCGCCGCCGCCACCACCACCGCCCTCACCACCGTCGCCGCCACCGCCGCCGCCGCCACCACCGCCACCACCACCACCGCCGCCACCACCACCACCGCCACCGCCGCCGCCGCCGCCACCACCACCACCACCGCCGCCGCCGCCGCCGCCGCCATCACCGTCATCACCGCCACCCCTCCTCCGCCGCCGCCCACCCTCCCCACCCCGCAACCCCCACTCACCCGAACGACCAATCGTTTGAGGCGGTCAAGCCGCGTCCGCCCACGTTGCGTGCGGCGCCGACCGTACACGTGGAGGCGACGCCGGTGCCCCGTATCCACCGGGCCAAGCGACTAGGCAGCGGCCCGCCGCCCATTCCGAGTTCCACTGGGGTGGGACTATAATGTAATATATTAAATTGTTTAGCCTCCCTATAAAAATATATAGTAGTAGGGTGTGAGTTATTTTTTAGCTTGATAGCATTTTATACAATAAACACTTCACAATTGCTGCCAATTACTCCATTTAACACTAACCTTATGTTCTACTTGTTGACATCTCTGATCAGGCACTGACTAGTAGGTAGCTGTCTCTGTTTACTCTCACTCTGTTGACTAGAGGCTGATTGTTCATACTGCTAGAGTGAGAAACTTATACCTTAAATAGTAGTATTCAGTGGGCGGAGTCTAACCATTTCCCCACCCCGATGTGAATCCGAAGCCTCCCGATGTGAATCCGAAGCCTCCCGATGCACCCCGATGTGAATCCGAAGCCTCCCGATGCACCCCGATGTGAATCCGAAGCCTCCCGATGCACCCCGATGTGAATCCGAAGCCTCCCGATGCACCCCGATGTGAATCCGAAGCCTCCCGATGCATCCCGATGTGATTCCGAAGCTTCCCGATGCATCCCGATGTGATTCCGAAGCTTCCCGATGCATCCCGATGTGAATCCGAAGCTTCCCGATGCATCCCGATGTGATTCCGAAGCTTCCCGATGCATCCCGATGCATCCCGAAGCTTCCCGATGCATCCCGATGTGTCAATTCACATCGGGATGCATCGGGATGCATCGGGAAGCTTCGGAATCACATCGGGATGCATCGGGAAGCTTCGGAATCACATCGGGATGCATCGGGAAGCTTCGGAATCACATCGGGATGCATCGGGAAGCTTCGGAATCACATCGGGATGCATCGGGAAGCTTCGGATTCACATCGGGATGCATCGGGAAGCTTCGGAATCACATCGGGATGCATCGGGAAGCTTCGGAATCACATCGGGATGCATCGGGAAGCTTCGGATTCACATCGGGATGCATCGGGAAGCTTCGGATTCACATCGGGATGCATCGGGAAGCTTCGGAATCACATCGGGATGCATCGGAAGGCTTCGGATTCACATCGGGATGCATCGGGAGGCTTCGGATTCACATCGGGTCACATTGGGATTGGATAAAAAAAGGGAGGAGTCAAGAAATGAGCAGTTGTATAAAGGGAGAGTGGGATCACAGTCTCAGCATTCAAAGTTCACCACATCACTACTGTACAGCTACACTACTACAATAGTACATTATCAATGGATACTGACAACATAGTACAAAACCAAGAAGAGTTATTTGCGGGCTTAACGGACTCACAAATGGATGGAATTATTGAGGAAGAAGAGTGCAGTCAGAAGAGGAAAGAAGAGGTGGATGCGTTAAAAGAGGCACGGAAGAAGGGGAAAATAATAGGAGTGGGGAGTCCTGCCCGAAAGGATCTTTCTAACATGGTGGACTCTCCGTCCTCCCCGGAGCGGGCCTCGGATAGGGGCGAGACCACAACAACCCATGGATGAGTATTATTCCAAGATAGAAAAGATGCAGCTTTCTTCAGTAGTATTGTTTTATTACGAAGATAAATAGAGAAAAAATAAAAGAATCAAGAATCAAGCAGAAATCTAAAAAGCAAAGAAAAAAAAAAGAATGCAGGTAAGATAAAAACTATTGGTCTCTTTTTTTTTTTTTTTTTTTAGTTATAGTAGTATAAAAACGAATTATAAGTAAGGTGAAGTATTTCTCTCTAGTCAAAGTGAAAAGGTGAAAAAAGCATAATATTGTTTACATGCGTTGTGAGTGGGAAAGTATTATTTCTTTTATTATAGTATAAACGTTGTAATAGAGCTCTTATAGAATGATCTCGAACTCTTCCTTCTACTCTGCTTAGCCGTGTAATTATTCCCTCCATACTCCACCCTCGAGCTCGAAGGAGACAGAACAAGATGCAGTAGTCTCCACACACGTTAGTACTCTCTTCTTGTAGACACTCTCCATTCCATACTATTGGTATTCCCCATTGTTGTAACATCTTACCCACATCAGGATAAATAGAAGGGGGGAGACCATAGGAGTCGAAATACTCTATTTCTTTTCCATTCGAAAAAACAGAGATCCAATGCTCGCCACTTTTCTCACTTGTTTGAGTGTTGAAAACAAAAGATCCAGATGGGGAGAAGGAGTCTAAGAAGTGATCCCTTGGCATAACCCCTCTAAAGGAGGTTGATGAGAGTTTATCATCAGATAGAATATTCGAGATTGAGAATGTATCCATTTTTTTTTTTACATCATCCCGGCTACCATAGATACTTCGTGATTTGCATTCAAGTAGATAATGTCATCTTTTTCTTCGTATACAAACAGTCCAAGTGTATTTTGAGTTTGATTAGCAAATGCTAGATTAATAGATAGACTCCCATTTGATAACAAGTGAAAGTTGTCATCACACAAATCTCCTGAAATGTCAAAGGCGTAGAGAGCAGCGCAGGACTTGTATTTGCTAGGGGAGATCTCATTCCCTGTGTCAGCATCGGATGTATTTGTGACAGTGAACAAATTCATGAATTCACGAGCAAACTTTCCACTTGCAAAATTTGGTTCATATCTTCGGGTCACCGGTGTTCCATCAATTAGTAATTCTAATGAACTTAGATTGTTATGTCCAAATTTGAAGGGATTTTGCTTATACGTTCCACTCTTTGCAGTATGGTTGACTAGTCCGACAAAGACTCTGTTTGGCTTCTGTCCCGCTTGATCAAAGTTTACTCTCACTGACTGGTGTCCAGCAGGGATGACATGGAAATGAGTTTTTATTCGGTCAATTGGTAGTTTTATAGACTCTTGTTGCACAACCCAAACATCCATTTGTGCTTTTTGTAAGGCCGGATTGGCTTGTACACGTCGAATCCACAATTCTGTCTTAGTTATAGAAATCTTCGCCCCTCCTGCAGGGTTGTCTGTTTCTGCTAAGAGGGCCATTTGTGGAATAGCACGTTGTAGAGTAAGGCGAGAGCGAACTCCTGGTGGAATAAGTCTTCCTTGAGAAAACATACTCAACCTAGGTCTCCCATAGAAGCTCATCTCTTTACTTGTGGCTATAAGTTTCTTTCTTTTTTCAACCACTTCGGGAGGTATACCATCATAGTCTTCTCCAGTTCCTTCATCCTCCATCCACCCACTCCCAACTTTCATATATGTGCTCTTAGCATCTTTACCATAGTTTAGGAGATTCTCGACATAAGCTCTATGTCCATAGTTTGGTTCATACTCAACATCTTGCCCGGCCAGTTGAACAGTGGCAGAAGAAAAGAGACTGTGCATAAAATTGTCCCCTGGAACAACCTTTAGTTGTTCTTCCGCAGGTAGTACGCTTCCATCAGCCTTGCTCACCTTTACTGTGGTGTGTAAGTAAGACCTTGATAGATCTGTGTAGAGTTCGTCTGCGGGCGGGATGTTAAATTCAATAGTGCCATCAGGGGAGTCCGTAACAGGAGCCAAAGGTACCCACTCACCTCTGAGCACGCTAGTATGAGTTGGCGGAGTGGCAAATAAGTCAAAACTGGAGTCAACCGTGTCTGGAGAGTCTTCAGAAACCTTGGAGAGAGAGATGGCTCGATGTGTGACGGACATGTTCGATAGTGTGAGAGTTGTTCCATCTAGTACTTGCTCCTACAGTCGCTTGTCTAAGAGTGGGGAGTGGTGAGTCTAGGTGTGGATTATATATTTATCTTTCATTTAGTCAAAAACTGTTTTTCTTCCTTTACGCTTTTTCTTTGTAGACTTTTGACTAACTCGTGCACGTTTGGCAGGTGGTTCACGTAATTCATCTTCTACATCACCTAGAAGATCCCCACCAGCTTCACGAAAACGTTTTGCTGCAGAGGATTTGAAGTTCTCTCCCTTGATTACATCTCCCAGAACCGAAGCTCCAGTAGTCAATAGCTTTTTCCCAATAGTTTTGGCACCATTCTTTAGCATGGGAAGGACCCCTCGGGCCAGTCCAGAAAAGAGTGAGCCGATCCCATTACCCGTCATAATAGGTTTTCCCCTGTACACACTCATTCCCTCTCCCACCTGGTTTGCATAATAGTCTTCATACATCTCACCTGACTCATCAGGAAAATATGGAACTATGCGAGGGGCCATGTTATTTCTCTCCACGCGGTCTGAAACGAACCGTCAGCACAACCTTTCCACTGCGAAATGAGACCCTTTCTCCATCATCACGTCTTATATCTACCTCGATGAGGTCTGTGCTTGTATTAGACACTGGAGAGTATTGAACATTCGAAAACTCAAAGAAAACGGTGCTATTTCTTTCACTCTCTGTTATAGGAACTGTGCGAAGTAGGGGGACTAGACTATCTCCAACATGTCTTGGTGAGACTACGGAGGAGTAGACATAGAGGGATGTGAAACCAGCATTGATGTCTGGAGGGTTTTGACTCCTGTTGATTTCCGCAGCATATTCTACATCAGGTTCGAATCCCAACACCCACGCAACATCACGTGACATCATGACAGAGTGTTCCTGTTCTCTCAACATGAGGAAGGTTTCATTCCGTAGACTATCATAGTAAAAGCTCACTACTTTTTCTAAGTCGTAGTTTATTAGTATTCTATTGATCTCACTCAAAAGTTCACCCATGGAAGCATACCTTCCACTCCTGATTTCACATTTTCGTTTGACTCCATCTTTTGTATTCGTAACCACTACATAGCCATCTTCCACATTTCTCCAGGATGCAGGGTACTGAATGTCAAGTAACCCAACCTCCCACTGTGATGAGTGAAGCTTCAATGTCTTGGCTAGCTTCGTAATGAAGTGAGCATTGGTGTTTGTGTCACTCCCACCGATGCGTACATTTGAGGTAAGTGTGACATTGAAGGCCATCTTTGAGAGTGAGCAAAACTGAACTTACATATCGAATTTATACTACCTTTGGTCTTACACAAACTGACTAGAATCTATCCAACTATTAAATGAAGAGGGATAACCACTCCATTTCACGAAACTCTCTTCTTTTCCTCTCCTTCTCCGTTTACGTATGACTTTCTCAACTCTAAAGATTTCAGGTAGGTTAACATGTTGCAATTCTTGTGCATAGAATGTTCCATCTACTCCTTCTTTGTTTAGGTCTTCCAGTGTATAGACAGGAGGTGAGGTATGTGCCTTGACTGCTTTTATGGTGAATATCTCGGTTGACCAGTTTGGTGTGAACCCTCGCTCAAAGCTACTACGAGCCATCGAAATCCGAACATGATCACCTGGTGAGTATTTTACTCTTGTTTTCTTTAACCATCGTTTAGGTGAGAACTCATTTAACCGAACCCAAACCTCTTCTTGATTATCGTAATCAACCTCAATAGGTTTCATTCCAATTGACCTATTAAAACTGTTGTTATATCCTTGGACTAGGTCTTCTACATCTTCTAAGTAGCGTCCATCCCCTCTATAAGTGAGTAGACGATGAATTTTCCCTCTCAATGTTCTATTAAAGCGTTCAACAAGAGCAGCCTTGATGATCTCATTCTCAGAGGTGAAATGGCTAACTCCATACTTCTTTAGCACTTCACTCACCCTTCTGTTTAGGAACTCCTTACCTTTATCAGTTTGTATTTGTCTAAAGCTTTCATTTTCGAATAGAGAGATGAGTGCATTGGACACTTCCAGACCAGACTTGGAATGAAGAGGAAAGACCCATGCTTTCCGTGAGAAGGCATCTATGCAGGTGAGCAAAAATGTTACTCCATCATTTGAGTCCTTGTGCGCACGCACATCCACGAGATCTGCCTGGAGTTGTTCACCAATCCCACTCACAAACGTTTTTCTCCTTGTAAACTTCATTCTAATCGGGCGATGAAGAGTGTATGCGTCTTGACTTCTCAACCACTTCTCAACATCATTCTCATTAATACCAGGAGGAGAAGCTAAAACTAACTTTCTCTTTCCTCCAAAAGACGGTGGTTGAGGAGGGGAGAAGTAAATATCACGTAGACCTTCATCTATATCATCCATCTTTCTGTTTTACTATTGCTTGCAAGAGGGGTTTTAGGAAGCTTTCGCCTAGACCTAGTTTTGATAGGACTTCTATTTTCACCCTTCCCACTCCAACGTGCGCCAGCTTCTGACCTCTCTGGTTTTGTTTCTCTCCTATATGGGTGTGGTAGTGGTGACCTTGAGCCACTTCGCCTCTTTTCATCATCTCTTTTTTTCTCTCGCCCTCGCTCTTGTGCTTCTTCTTCTCTTTGTCTCCATGTATGCATTTCATTAAACCTAGTGTTAATTCCCTCTAATGTATTATACAACTCCTGCTGCGGATGGCGTGATCTCTCCAACTCTTTTAGGAACTTATTCATTTTATGAGCATGTTGCTCTAGCTGAGAGTAGATGTCTGTATCAGAGTTTTTGAGGTTAGATATTACATCTTTTCTGCTTTTTTCTGCCAGGAGTAGATCCCCATTTGTAGAGAGTGAGGGTAGATGCTCTCCTTCTTTTTTGTTGTTTCTACTATTCATTGATTCATATGTATGTTTATCCATAAGAAGATACTTTTTAGAAAACTTGAGACTCATTTCACCTTCGTCCACCGCCTAATCCACCAAGCACACCTCCGAGTAAACTTGCCAATGGCTTCAAAAGAAGACCTAAAAATCCGCCACGTTGTAGGATTAACTTTTTCTGCCTCACACTAGTACGAGAGTTGGTGAGATCCTCAATGGCCCTTCTATGTCGACGTAGAGAGTTCAACTGAGCGGTAGTTAGATGAACATTACCTAATAATACATTTCTAGCACACTCAACAAGAGCGAGTATAAGGTCTTTGTTAGCCTCAGCAATGGTTGAATCTCTGATGGTTGCAGATGCTTTCGTCAGTGCATATATACTCAAGGCATTCCTCCTCAACCTTGGAGAATACTCGGGTGAATTAATGTATCTCATGCTTGATGATGGATGCGCTCTCTTCGAGTCCAAGACAGTTTATGGAGAGAGTAGAGATGTGAATGCTACTTATATTCCAGGGTATTCGGGATATATACAGTCATGGGAGAGTGCTCAGAAGCAAAATTACCGATCAGTCTAGCCCACTCCGGGGTTTCCTGGCGAAGATTCAAGAATAGAAAAGAGTGTGGCTTACGTGTAGCATCACTAAAAGCTTCTTGAACAGCTCTTGTACTCTGAGGAAAAGCCTGCTTTGCAAGATTGGTAACAGACATTCCGTCTCTGGGGTTCTTGAACAAGAAAAAGTACTGCGAGTTTATTGACACTGTTCTATTATCTTTCGGGAAAAGGTTCTGTAGTAAGAAAAAGACGCTTATGTTCAGGTGGTGACTGAACTTTGTAAAGATTGCATTAGTAGTCTCTTTCCCCCCGACTTCACCCATCAAGTCATCAATGATGAGCCAGCGATTCTTCCCATCACGCTCTATATCCATTTCTACATCAATGAGTCCTGAATGAAACCTTACTTTATCCTTGTAATCCTCAAAGCGGCGTTGCCAAACTCCATAGCAGTAAATGATTTCAACAGGAGTGGGTGAAGCAATTTCATCAACTCTCCTAATAAGACTAAATAGTAGTTCCGTTTTTCCACTCCCTGTTGGACCACAGACTAGAGCTGTGAAGGGACTCTGCAAGCGAAGATCGATTTCTTGGTGTGGACGCATGCTGATCCAGTTGAGTAGCTAATAGAGTTGTGTTTGTTTTTAAAAAGTGTCCTTGCTTAAGTACTCCTTTGTCTTTGCCATTGGGTGGTTCCCTATCACTTAGATATGTGTAAACTGATGGTGATAAAGATGAGCAAGAAAGTATAAATAGTATTATGATTATGTAGAATGTGAACTTCTTTCTTTTGTTGCTTCTCTCTCCTATTTGCTCCCTTCCCTCTTCAGCAGAGATAGCTACTACTTCATCTAAGAGACCATCAGCCACATCTTCATAATTCTCATTTCTACATACTACCTCTTGCTTTGACATCTTGCCCTTGTTTGAGAGAACGATTGGAATCTATACACTTTTATTCATCATTACTTTCTCCTGTTGGAACCCACTGTGGCAGTTTACTATCTTCCCCTTCTGCTTTTGCATCATTATCATCTAGTTTGTTAGCCAGGTGGGGAATTATGTGATCAATAATTGATACACTATCCATTTTTTCTTCTTCTTCTTCTTTTTGCAAACGCTCGATTTCCATCATTAACCTCTCTTTTTCCATTCTTTCCTCTGTTAACTTTTTTTCTAAGAAGGCAATGCGATTTGTTCTTCTCTCTTTTCTTGCATCAATTCTCTGTTGCATCTCTAGTGCTTCTTTCCACCCCAGTGCTCCCGCCAATTCCACTTTCTTTAGTGCCAATTCTTGTTCTATCTTTCTAATCTCTTGTTCCCTTTTGTCACACATTTCAACCTCTTCTTTAGTTTCTACATGAGTTTGCTCTTCTATCATAATCTGCTTATTCTCTCCTGTAGAAGTCTCTCTCACTTCCACCCTAGCTTCTCCTGGTGAAGGGCTTCTTATCTCCTCTAACCCGTTTTTGGATGAATCTAGTTCTCCAATGTCACACATTTCAACCTCTTCTATCATAACCTGGTTAGTCTCTCCTGTAGAAGTCTCTCTCACCTCTAATCTAGCATCTCCTGGTGAAGGACTTCTTATCACCTCTAACCCATTTTTGGATGGATCTAGTTCTCCAAACAATCGCCCTGCATATAGCGTATTACCTCTACTAAGAATTAAACCAGGGATGCTTTCTTCATTGTAACTCCTCTTCGCTCGCGATTTCTCCTTCCCATCCTCAAAGCGACATCTTCTTGCCCCATCCTTTAATATGTTCAATACTCTATGATAGAGTTCATTCTTTGAACCTTCCCCACCAGGTTCATTATCCAGATATAGTAAGAAGTGAGTGTTAAAAGTGGCCTCCGCTCCCACACCAGTTTCATCCCAGTTTCTATCTTCAATAATCTTCTCAACCTCCACTCTACACCAGGTTGACAACTCTGCATTCCTAAGAAGGAGTAAGGGAGAAGAAACGGATGCGTTTTTTGTTTCTACCATAGATGAAAATCTTGACCTAGCTCCTGTTAAGTCTTCATAACAAAGTGCCATTTTCCTCAACTTTTCCTCTCCTATCTTAAAAGGGATATTCATAGAGAGTGAAAGTGTTCTAAAATAGATGGCAAGCTCTACCACTAAGGAATTATGAGCGAGTCTGTCAACCCAATACCACATCCATGGACTATTCGTTTCTTCGATATTACTTTTGATCATATATTCCCATACAGACTTCGGGAGGACTTCCTTTAAAAGTACATATCTCCCCGCTGCTCCTTTGGTGAGAAAAGACATGTTTGCTATGACTAAGTCTTCTTTGTATTAATACTATCATCAGTCAAACTTATCTTTTATAGTCCCACCCCAGTGGAACTCGGAATGGGCGGCGGGCCGCTGCCTAGTCGCTTGGCCCGGTGGATACGGGGCACCGGCGTCGCCTCCACGTGTACGGTCGGCGCCGCACGCAACGTGGGCGGACGCGGCTTGACCGCCTCAAACGATTGGTCGTTCGGGTGAGTGGGGGTTGCGGGGTGGGGAGGGTGGGCGGCGGCGGAGGAGGGGTGGCGGTGATGACGGTGATGGCGGCGGCGGCGGCGGCGGCGGTGGTGGTGGTGGTGGCGGCGGCGGCGGTGGCGGTGGTGGTGGTGGCGGCGGTGGTGGTGGTGGCGGTGGTGGCGGCGGCGGCGGTGGCGGCGACGGTGGTGAGGGCGGTGGTGGTGGCGGCGGCGGCGGCGGTGGTGAGGGCGGCGGTGGCGGCGGCGGCGACGGCGGTGGCGCGGACGGGACGAGGGCGGTGGCGGGGAGGAGGGAGGAGTGGGAGGTGGGGGAGGGGGAGGGGAGGAGGGTGGGAAGGAGGAAGGGAAGGGGTCGTGGCCGGGTTCGGGGTCAAGTGTGCAAATGT
Organism: Bugulina stolonifera; assembly: GCA_935421135.1. Taxonomy (NCBI): domain Eukaryota; kingdom Metazoa; phylum Bryozoa; class Gymnolaemata; order Cheilostomatida; family Bugulidae; genus Bugulina; species Bugulina stolonifera. Next base: position 2,728,488 of record OW285197.1, on the reverse strand, counting down.
TTTTTCGACCAATCAGAAGGGGGGATTTTGGGGTGACCTTGGCAAGGTCGTGTGCAAAATTTTTGTGCTCTTCTGTGATTGGTTGAAATCGGAAATACCGGCTTGTGATTGGTTGAAAACAGGGGTCAATGAGTGCGTGTCTGTCTAGAAGTGCACTGACTATACTACTTACAGCCATCACACAAGACTACATGTAGTGAGAGAACTAAATAAACAATGACACACCTCCTTAACAGCTGTGGCGCACTGTGAATCATGTGGGAATTCTCAACTAGTTGCCAAAACTGTTATATCGCCACAGCATATTTGAACACATATCCATAAAGATACGAGTATATAGTACATGTACATGTATATTATTATAGTAATTTAGTGTAGACTAAATATTATAGAAATGTATTGAATACTTACTGGAAATCAATGAGAGACATGAGGTAGTACTTCAGGATTCTTCTCGCCAGCTCTAGTTCACTGCACCTTGCTCGGTGTACTTGTGGAATATGAGCAGATTCACCCACTAGTATATTCTACTGATAACAACATTTGTTGTGCAAACACACCGCCCCTCAGACCACGCTAGCATTAGTGGATAACTAGTGGAACTAAAGTATTTGTACCAAGTCAACATACATGATTGTGGTAATCACACTGTTTGGTTAGTTAGAATAGTAGATATTAGTGGGTGTAGGTCAGTCTTAGATTTGATCATTTGGCAAACTATTCTATACTCTAATATTTCGTATCACGTGTTAATATGATCTACACTGAAATATCTGTATGGTAGAATTACACTACAGAATATCCATGGTAACTATTGTACAATAAGTGTAAGAAGAGTTTGGTTCTGGTAGACTCTGTGCAGATTGCCTTTCTAAATGCAAGAATTTGGTTACTAAAATTGCAGGACAATATTATCATTAGAGCAGTCATCCTGACTCCATGACCCACTATATATTACAATAGTGATATCACAGGAGTACACAACTCTAGCTGCAACAGTTAGTAAGATCAAATAACAAAATTGCATGAGGACACAACTTCTGCAGCACTACCTAGCATTGTACCAAAGCTTGCTGCCGGTGAGCATCTCAGCTCCGGGTGGTGCTAAGACCTTGGGACAGGAATCCCAGGCATCGCTCTCGGGGTGGAGCCGTAACCTTAGGCCCCAACCCTCACCCAGAGTGGGATGGGTACCTGACCCACCCTACCCGCTTTATTGGTGCTTCCATCTGTAATATTCAGTCGTGTACTTCCATCTCATAGGTAAGTAAAATATTGTCACTTTCAACAGCTGTTACCCTCCCTCACATACCTACCATTCATTCTAGTATACATGTCACCATGGTATGGATCCACTGGTAGTCCTCCAAGAAGGTAGTTACAGATCTCATTGTCTGGAAGGTCATCAAAGTCATCATCTGTTTCGCCAACCATTACCGTCCCGTTAGTTAGACGATCCTTCTGGGCTGACAAGAATATATAAGCTCATTGATAAACATGAGTATGGCTGTTAGTATCGTCAGCACCATCGACCAGAAATGAGATAAAGTAGCCAGTTTATGCTGATAACATGTAAACCATGCTGGGTGATCGATTCTTTAACTGTAAGGTGCATGACAGTTACTGTACTAGACTATTTTTCTATGTAACATGCAACAATGAAATAAGTACATCTACAAGTAGTATAGTCAGTGCACTTCTAGACAGACACGCACTCATTGACCCCTGTTTTCAACCAATCACAAGCCGGTATTTCCGATTTCAACCAATCACAGAAGAGCACAAAAATTTTGCACACGACCTTGCCAAGGTCACCCCAAAATCCCCCCTTCTGATTGGTCGAAAAAACATTTGCACACTTGACCCCGAACCCGGCCACGACCCCTTCCCTCCCTCCTTCCCGCCCTCCTCCCCCTCCCCCACCTCCCACTCCTCCCCCACTCCCCGCCACCGCCCTCGTCCCGTCCGCGCCACCGCCGTCGCCGCCGCCGCCACCGCCGCCCTCACCGCCGCCGTCGCCGCCGCCACCACCGCCCTCACCACCGCCGCCGCCACCGCCGCCACCACCGCCGCCGCCGCCACCCGCCGCCACCCGCCGCCACCACCACCGCCGCCGCCGCCGCCACCGCCGCCGCCGCCATCACCGTCATCACCGCCACCCCTCCTCCACCGCCGCCCACCCTCCCCCCCGCAACCCCCACTCACCCGAACGACCGATCGTTTGAGGCGGTCAAGCCGCGTCCGCCCACGTTGCGTGCGGCGCCGACCGTACACGTGGAGGCGACGCCGGTGCCCCGTATCCACCGGGCCAAGCGACTAGGCAGCGACCCGCCGCTTCTCCCGCGCCCTCATTCGAAAAGCTTGAGATCTAAACGGGCGAATTCCGCTGTACTTTGCCTATAGCTCTCATTAGCGATAAGAAGAAGTACTACGGAAGGCTTAGTTTATGATGTGCATTGCATCATTAATAAAGAAATGTGTAAAGTATTGGCTATAAATATACTGATGGGAAGAAGGGTTGGTTCTATGATATACATTAAATAAACTTTTCACAATGGTGACAATAGAATAGATGAAAGGTTGTGTGTATGTCTTAAGCCAGTTTTATGTAGTACATTAGATAAACTTTTCACAATAGTAGCAATAGAAGAAATAAAAGATTGTGTACACATGTTAAAACACAATTGAAAGAATAAAAGACACATATTTAAAGGAGTATGACATAGCAATTATTAGCAAGAAAGTCTGTGTGCATGTGTTAAGACAGCGTATATTATACATTAGATAAACTTTTCACAATAGTAGCAATAGAATAAATAAAAGGTTGTGTGTATGTGTTAAGTCAGCATTATGTAATACATTAAATACACTTTTTACAATACTAGCAATAGAATGAATAAATGTGTACACATCTAAAATATCATTATATAATAGTTTAAACACAATTGAATAAAATGTGTACACATGTTAAAACACAATTGAAAGAATAAAAGACACATATTTAAAGGAGTATGACATAGCAATTATTAGCAAGAAAGTCTGTGTGCATGTGTTAAGACAGCGTATATTATACATTAGATAAACTTTTCACAATAGTAGCAATAGAATAAATAAAAGGTTGTGTGTATGTGTTAAGTCAGCATTATGTAATACATTAAATACACTTTTTACAATACTAGCAATAGAATGAATAAATGTGTACACATGTAAAATATCATTATATAATAGTTTAAACACAATTGAATAAAAAAAAAAGCTACATATGTAAAGGAGTATTTGTCATAGCTATTATAGCAAGAAACAGCTGTGTGCATGTGTTAAGTCAGCACATATAATACATTAAATAAACTTTTTACAATAGTAGCAATAGAATGTATAAAAGGATGTGTATAAGTGTTAGAATACCATTATATAATAATTTAAAAAATAATTTAAAAAAAATCTTCACTGATTCGCTATCACATAAAAGTAAATGCAGAGGGAATGAGACACTACAGAGAGAGAGTGGGAGAAAAAAGAAAAAAAACTAAAGAAAAGATGATTAGAGCTTTTCTTCACTGACTCGAAGGTAAGCTTCAGCTTGTGCTATTACCTCTCTGTGATACCCATTCTTCTTGAGATGAAAAATGGCAGAGCGGTAATACTCAACTGCTCCAGAGAAAAAAGATTGGGGGAGTCTGCTTCGATCAACTAGTTCACTGACAGTCTCCTCTTCTATGGGGGTAATAGTGGTGGGGGTATTAAGATTGAGTTCAGAAGAACAAGAAGGAGACTGCAAGCTAAGTAGCTCTCTTTCAAAAGAAAGAGAGTGTGAAGCTAAAGAAAAGGAAGAAGTGGTAGTAGTAGAAGTAGTAGTAGTGGTGGTAGTAGAAGTAGTAATAAGAGTAGGTATTGAAAGACTAGTAATTGTATTATTAGATCTTTCAAGAGAAAAAGAGGGTGAATCTAAGAAAAAGAGTGGAGCAGGTGAAGAGGTGGGAGTAGAAGTAGGTATCGAAACAGTGGTAACTGTATCATCAGATCTTTCAGGAGAATGAGAGGGTGAATGTGAAGAAAAGAGTGGAGGAAAAGAAGTAGTAGAAGGAGTAGTAGTAATGATAGTAGCAATAGTAGTAGTTGTAGGAGAAGAAGTAGAGGTGGTAATGTCTCCATTAGTAAGAGAGTTACTGATGGAAGAAGCATCTGAATTAAAATGATGGTGAGAAGGGAGAGGAAATTGTGAAGAGCACACCCCAGACTTTAAAGAGAATGGAGTAGTAGACATCCCCTTAAAGAAGGGAGGGTATACTACCCCACCAACAGTTGTTGGAGTGTATGCGGGGATGAGTATTTTGGAAGGTGGAGAGTGACCAGTGACCCTTTGCAAAAAGGATATGGTCTTTTTTAATGAGTAGATATCAGTTAGAAAGCGAGTGTTGAATGATATGTGGCGGTGACAGGGCTTTCCATCAATACAATGATTAGATGGAAAGTTGTAGTGTCTATTCATCCCCTCATCATCTACTGTTATGTGATAGCAAAAACAGATTCTGAGTAAAAAATGTTGTTGAATATGGGCACCTCGTCGGCGCCCAACATTCTTGTTACATAAAAAGCAGGGGTCGTCCGATTCAAATGGCTTTGCTAGTGACATCTCCAGTCTTCTTTTTACCTCATCACTAACAAAGACATAGAATCTTAGACCCCCCTTACTCATTGGCTTTGTTCTGAGTCCTAAAAAAGAAAAAAAAAACAAATATAAGTGAGAGAGGACATATGACTTACTTGTAAATAAAAAAGATTCTAAATAGACAAATAGATAGCAGATCATTCTTACCTATCTCTATCCCATCTACTCCCCCACAGTCCTCAAATAAAGCAATTTCTTCTTCACCTAGTTCTGTTTCTTTTTCATTCTATAATGTAAATAAAATGTGCAGAGACTAATTAACAAACTACATTAACATAGTCATTTGTAATATATGGTTTTTGAGGAATTTGATGAAAAAACTAGCACTCTAAGTACTAAGCAAGTCTACTAAAGTCTGTCTATTTTCTCACATAAAGAGAAATATACCATTAACATGAGAAAACCAGTTGTAATTTATGTTTTATTTTTTCACATAAGAAAAGAAATAATACATAAGAAAGAAAGTGCAATACTTATAATAAAAATATAACTAATCTTTAACATCTTAGACATGGTGAGAGACTTATAGAATTAGAGAAAATCATACTATGGCTAATTAACATCTGGTTTTAAAAAGGAAGTAGTCTCTTTTGACATTCTAGACATGGTAAGAGGCTTATAGTATGAAAAAGTACATTATCATACTATGTGTAACTAACATGTACTTCTGAAGAAATGTCAGTAATCTCCTTTGACATCTTAGAAATAATGTGATGAGGTGTAGAAACCCAACACCATAGTGGATGGAAGTTGTAGTGCATGTGTGAACAAATAAGATAATAGACTAACCATTTCTGGAGATGGGATTCTTTTCCTTGAGATTCTTTTGTCCTCCGAATCGTAGGTAATCATGTATTTCGTACCTTTTTTTGTTGTTTTTATTTTTCTTATATATTTCTTCCTTGGTTGTTTAGATGTAGAAGCCTGTAAGTATATGTAGAGTAATAAACATATACCAAAGTATAAGTCAAGTAAACGGAACTACTAATGCAACATAGTTACTAAACAAAGAAAATAAGAATGAATAAAAATATATAGGAAACATGAGCATAGTGGTAGTGTACAAGTCAAGTATACAAAAATACTAATCCCTATAGTTATTGAGCAAGAAAATAAGAATACTGATAACAACTACTTTTAGAATGAATAGAATAGGCAAGTAAAATAACAAGTAATAATATATACTAAAGCCTTAACTGTGTGGATAAAACCACCAACTCACCATAGCCACTGGGGAATAGAAACAAGAACAAATAAACAGAACATGTGTTAGCAAGAATTAATTTTGAAGTGAATAATCAGTACAAGACAGAAAAAAAACCAAAAATACCACCCCTTACTTTTTATGTGTTTTTTAACCAATTGAGTCTTTCTGATGGTAAGCTCCTCCCAAACAGAGAGATAAATTACTCTTGTGTTAGTGCAGATCTATTTATTAGAATTAATCAGTTAGTTTTTTTAGCTTCAAGTTCATCCCAAGTAGTGTAATAAATCACTTTGGTGTAGACCTATTTATTAGAATTATTCAGTTAATCTTTTTAGCAACAAGTTCATCCCAAGTAGTGTAATAAATCACTTTAGTGCAGACCTATTCATTAGAATTATCCAGTTAATCTTTTTAGCAGTAAGTCCACCCCAAGTATTGTGATAGACCACTTTAGTACAGTATAGTCTTGGATGTAGAGTATAGGCTACACTTGATAATATACTTCTTTGCTAGGATGTACAAGTATAGTCAGTACAAGTGGTAATAAACTGTTTTGATACTTATTACCCTACTAGTGGTATAACTACTCATATTGAAAATAAATCTCACCACTTATAAAGTTTCTAAGCTATGGTCACACTAATTGTAGTATAGACAGAGCAGATCTCTACACACATGCTTCCATGTTGAGAATCAAAACAGTTTAATATATAAGCTTACAAAGTTTCTAAGCCCTGGACATACCAAAGGAGAAATATTATCACTACTAAAATAGAATTAGTCCCAATGTTAACTCAAATGAGTGAATTCATATTAAAATACATATTAAAATAGCTAGGATGTATTAGTATAGCCAGTACAAGTGGTAATAAACTTGTTTTGATACTTATTACACTACTAGTGATATAACTACTCATATTGAAAATATATCTCACCACTTATAAAGTTTCTAAGCTCTGGTCACACAAATTGTAGTATAGACAGATCAGATCTCTACATACTTGCTCTCATGTTGAGAATCAAAACAGTTTAATATATAAGCTTATAAAGTTTCTAGGTCCTGGTCATACCAAAGGAGTATTATATCACTACTAAAATAGAATTAGTCCCAATGTTAACTCAAATGAGTAAATTCGTATTAAAATACATATTAAAATAAGTTTACTCACCATATTAATTGTTGAGTGATGTTTATTCAGAGAAATTAGTAAATATCCACAGAGTTGCAAGTCTTTACTAGGTGGTTGAGTGGTAATGATAAAAATCCTCTCCCATGCTTGCTTTTATGGAAGTCTCTGCCCAATCAGAAGTGATGTGCCTTTTTTTAGTCTGATTTATTACATCCCGATGTGATTCGATGTATCCCGATGTAACCCGATGTGTTTCCGATGTAACCCGATGTGTTTTCGACCTCCCCCGATGTGATTCGATGTGTCCCGATGTGTTTTCGACCTCCCCCGATGTAACCCGATGTAACCCGATGTGTTTTCGACCTCCCCCGATGTGATTCGATGTGTCCCGATGTGTTTTCGACCTCCCCCGATGTGATTCGATGTGTCCCGATGTGTTTTCGACCTCCCCCGATGTGATTCGATGTCTCCCGATGTGTTTTCGACCTCCCCCGATGTAACCCGATGTGTTTTCGACCTCCCCCGATGTGATTCGATGTGTCCCGATGTGTTTTCGACCTCCCCCGATGTGATTCGATGTGTTTTCGACCTCCCCCGATGTGATTCGATGTGTCCCGATGTGTTTTCGACCTCCCCCGATGTGATTCGATGTCTCCCGATGTGTTTTCGACCTCCCCCGATGTAACCCGATGTGTTTTCGACCTCCCCCGATGTGATTCGATGTGTCCCGATGTGTTTTCGACCTCCCCCGATGTGATTCGATGTCTCCCGATGTGTTTTCGACCTCCCCCGATGTGATTCGATGTAACCCGATGTGTTTTCGACCTCCCCCGATGTGATTCGATGTGTCCCGATGTGTTTTCGACCTCCCCCGATGTGATTCGATGTGTCCCGATGTGTTTTCGACCTCCCCGATGTGATTCGATGTGCCCCGATGTGTTTTCGACCTCTCCCGATGTGTTTTCGACCTCTCCCGATGTGTTTTCGACCTCTCCCGATGTGTTTCGATGTTCCCCTATGTGTTTTCAATCTATCCCGATGTGTTTCCAATGCGCTCCAATGTATATATTGTTAGCCAATCAGCTTTATTTGTATCTTTTTATTCACTATATAAAGAGAGATGGAAACAATAGTTTAGTTAACTCTTTCTAGCTCCAGTCTGTTCTTAATAAAAATTAAAGAAGGTTAGCACACAAACAGCATGGAAAGTGGATATGGATCAAGCGAGTATAGCAACAAGCTAATGACTCCTATAAACCAAGAGCTGATGAAGTTAACAGTGGAAAGTTGTACAGAACAAAGCGAGTATGAGAATAAAGACTTATTTGAGGGGGAATCTGAGCTCTTTCTCCAAAAAAGCTTACCTCTAGACTGGCAGAAATGGGATCCTGTAACCGATATTCGCAATAAGCTTAGCACACAGTTACTAGAAGAAATTCGTTCTATCTTTTGGGAGCAAGATGGAAAGGATGAAGAGTTGTAAGTTATACATACTTCCAACTATCTTTTTTTTTTTTTTTTTTTTTTCGTATTGTCTTTTATGATCAAAATAAAATATGATAGACAAAACTGAAGTGGTTCAATGCAAATTTCTCATATAACTTCCTCTCAACTATGTGAAAAACAAATATCATGCTAAATGATGTAGTGAGGTTCTAGAAGCAGCCCGAGATAGAGATGAGAGAGCCGTTGCACTCGCGGTATTTGTTGCGAGGAGTCACAAACAACTGAATACAAAAAATGCGAATCGGCAGACGTTACTTCACCTAACTGTACAGTCTTATTGTTCGGATTCACTAATTCGCCTCATCATCACAAGGGGAGCGGATGGAGCAATAGCCGATGCTTGGGGTTAGTGTTTTATAGCACCAATGTTTGCATGCATCGCTTGTGAAAAAATAAAGTGTTGCAAAACTCGTAACAATTCGGTACTTATCTATATTGCTAATGTTTATTTGGAAGGTGACACCCCCCTTCACATTGCTGCACGTCTGGGTAGAGCTAAGGTTATTCATGCTCTAACCACAAGTTTGACCAGAGCAGAAGTAAAGCATCCATACTTCAGAGTTCCTTACAAATCACTTCCCCAAGACAATGTACAGAGCTACAATCATGATGGAAGGAGTGTAGTCCACCTCATTGTTGAAACAGCGCATAGCAGCAAGCATAGAGAGGCACTAAAGGTACTAAAAGAAAATACTCGGGCTGACTTAGATATGAGGGTAAGTGAATACATTACAGTGGAATAAAAGTAGAGTAGATCAAATTGATAAGTTAGATGAGGAGTTTAATTCAATTCCCTAGTTTGATATTATAGCGAATGGGAGATGGATACGCCCCATCTCACATTGCCATAGAGAATGAAGACTACGAATGTCTACATTCATGTCTAAGATTGGGAGCTGATTCTGAAGTTCGTAACTACAAAAGTGAAACCCCTCAACAACTAGCTCACCTCTACAAATCACCGGATATGGTAAGGTACCAACAACATAAAGAAGGATAGATTTCTTGCTTTGACCACCTTGAGTGATATTCGTCTGAGTAAAAAAACTAAAATCATCTTGTAGGTAAGACTGTGTCAAGAGTTTGGAGCTGGAGCATATCAATTAGAGTATGCCGAGACCGAAGTCGTAAACATTATAGCTCCTACAACTTCTGATGAAGATGAGTAATAAGTACCTAAACTCCTACTCCTACTAAACTCTATTGGCAGACAAAATCTAACACTTGCACACAACCTTTTATTCATTCATCCTTTATCGTCAATACAATGTATATCATAGAACCGAACCTTCCTCGCATTAATACCACCATCAGACCAGCTTATCTTTACAATCCTGCCCCGGTGTAACTCGGAGGGAGGGAAGGGGTCGTGGCCGGGTTCGGGGTCAAGTGTGCAAATGTTTTTTCGACCAATCAGAAGGGGGGATTTTGGGGTGACCTTGGCAAGGTCGTGTGCAAAATTTTTGTGCTCTTCTGTGATTGGTTGAAATCGGAAATACCGGCTTGTGATTGGTTGAAAACAGGGGTCAATGAGTGCGTGTCTGTCTAGAAGTGCACTGACTATACTACTTCTACACGTATAATATTAGGATGAAAGTTCTAACATTCCCATAATTCATCATTCTCTAACATTGTGAACACATTGTCAAAGATGTGGAAGGAAAGATGGGACACCCAATGATAATACCCTGTCCCACCAAATAAGCCTTAGTTGGCGGTCCCGACGTTCCTCGATTCACTTTCCCGCCATGTATGTGTTGATATTTTAGATAGCTGATAGGCTAGTATCGCGGTTTCACGGCAATTAACTATTGCGTTCTCTGTAACAAGATGTCATTTATATAAGTAGGCTGAATATGTGGTGCCGCTGTTAGAAATATTATCTGATTGGCCAGTGGAACACCAAAAGTAAGAGCCGATTTGTACACAAGGTAGCACAACTCCTTGCTTAATCCGGACTGCGTTTGGAGGGGAGACGGACAGTTTTGGGCCTGAGTGTCAGGTTTCCCTATCACTATTTTTGACTTTATGCAGTATTAGAAGTAGAAACTTAATGTAAAACTTAATGGGGTTATGACATGTGGTTTATGTCTATGTTCAAAGCAGCATCTCTTACTTAGGTTTATTGTATTTGTGCTACTATAAGCGGAGTTATGTCCTCTTGCCCAACTTAATGTGATTATTAGCACAACGTTGCATAGTATTACTAACAATGAGGATAAGTGAATTACAATTTTTCATGTCTCTCTCTCTAAATTTTCTCTCTGCGACTATTAGGTATGCTGTAAAAGTTTTCTAAGTGCTGATCGAATTTAACTGTTATCACAGTTAGTAAATGATTGTAGAGTAAGGTGTAACTAGATTAGATTCTGCAGACTATTGGCTTAAGTTGGTGAAGTCAGACCTGTTGTGTTCAAGGAAAGATATCACTGAATACATGCATCTTTAATTGCAGAGCAATAGACTAACCCATGCAATTTGAAACATGATGCACACAATCATATTACTAATCTTGTTGGCAAAGTACATACACTGTACATGTATATGGCCTAGGGCAGGTGAAACTGGCAGCACCAGCACTGTCTGTTCCAGCCTTGTAGCACAATGCCACGCTGGATTCATAACAGTCAATAAAGAGTGATGGTGAGAACTTGGTAAGCTCACACACCACTATAAAAATAAGACACACCTGAGCTGTGGTATAAAATACCACCGACATTCTTGATTACGAGAGTCGGCCATTTACATACACGCATATGTTCGTAATCGAGAATTTCTAGCTCTATGAAATCACTTGAAGATACTTTTGTTTGAATCGCTTTCACATGAACCAGAAGAGCTATGGCTGACAACTACCTCCTGTTGTGGGTACACCTTCCATCTCATAGTATTATAATTATGTGTTAAAACCCAGGAGCTAAACATACATTGTACATTTGAAATTGTAGCTGGATGCTCTTCCTAACACCACCATGACCAGGATTCGAACCTGGAACCTTTAGCGTGAAGGTTCAGCATCCTAACCACTCAGCCACGACTGACGACAACACATAGTGCTGGTTTTTTTCTGGCTTTTGATACATTAACTTATATTAGCAGATTGTTATAAGTGTGGGCAGTGAATGAAAAGTATCCGTCTATAGACGGATACTTGCACAGTTGTCACTTCTGCCAGAACAGCAGTCATGTGTGTGTCACACTAGCTAGTAAAGCACATGGATACCGTCAAACTAACCTGACTTGCTGCAGATTTGCAAACTGTAACATGACTTTTGTTCTCTGTTTCCTTCCTAATTCAACCACCTAGCTGTTACTATCACTGGAAGGAGTAAGCTAACTACAGGAGAGTTCGGCCGTACTTTTATTGCATTGAGATGTGAGTAGGGTGGGTTATTGCACCCCCCACCCCTCTGCTGCCACTCTTGTACGTACGTTCATTGGTTAACTATGTCTCACACAGAGTGTTTTTACTTTCAGCTGCTGTATAAGATCTGTTTATTTCACTCTATTCAATTAGACCCACAGATCCATATTATGAACTACATGTATGTAGACAGGGAGGCTGGCTCCCCATCCTACCTTCCACAAGTCCAATTGGGTTCTCTTCTGCTGCTACTACTCCACATGATTTTATGTTTATTGGTTCACATTCTGCCCCATCCCACCTTCCACAAGTCCAATGTGCTGAAGCTAGACTAATGCCCTTGTACTCCGGGTGTGTTATGTTATGTAGAACCATTGATTATACATGCTTGTTTATAGTGAATGTATTACCAACCAAACCATTGCGTGTGTCCCACACCTACATGTGTACACATGCATGTAGGCCTAAATCGTATAATACATGTATATATAAATATTTATCTAAATAAAAAAAGGGTAATACTAATTACATAGTTATTATAATTATTATTGCGAAAATTGCACCTAATTTGGAGTTGTCCTTCTTCTTATGAAAATGTGAATGTGAGCATAACTCTCTGTGTTGCACATGCTGACATAATATTGTTGAAGACAAGAGAGCTAATCATGTTCTGTAGCTGCAAGGTGGCTGTAACCTCATTACTAAACAGGATTTCCCAACAAAGTAAGGTGAGGAGATGGAGAAATATGAGATAGCCTCTGTTCCATGCCAAAACTGAAGTAGGCGAAAGTGTCTTCTCTATAATTATGTTATTGGTTAATCCAACGTGCCCTTGCACCCAACCCCAACCATAAGTGAGGTGCCAAGCCTAACAGAAATATAACTGTTGCATGGTTGGCACCCCACCCATATCTACAACACTACATGCATGCTCAAAGGCTTGGTAGAGTACCTGTAGGCTATACCAGGTGAATTACTTTAGAGCATCTCCAGCTAATAGCAGTCCACAAGGATATTTATGCTGGAATAGAGGCTCTAGTAGAGCTACTTTTGGTATTACATTGTATATCAGGACTAGGGAGTAGAATTAAACCCACCTGCTACGGAGCAGTAAATGATATTATTACTAAGTCATACTGAGCACAGAAACAGGACCTACCTATCTCTACCAGGATGTGAGGAGGAAATACACTAGTACTACTACACTAGTACTACAACACTAGTACTACTACACTAGTACTACTACACTAGTACTACTATAACTAAACTAGTTCACAGCTCAGGCCACCTGTGGTTATAATTTATACCAAAACGTTTTTGTTGTCATCTGTGAGCAAAATTTACATGTAACTGTCTCCCGTATTGATTTCCCAATGAATTATGAAATATCAGTGACATCACAACCAACTACACCTGGGTGGTCCTGTTCACTATAATTGGCACATTGCCAGATTTGAGTTGATTTCCTGTATTTAGTGTTGGAAACTGTATTATTATTGTACATCTACATCTACCTGCATGACTATTGTAGAGGTGTTGCATTGTTGCATTGCATTGCATACACAATCAAGTACATATTAATATATTATATTATTATACATTTACAATGTATATACATGTAGTTGTCACTTACAGTGTAATATACATGATTGTAGTCCTTATTGGTATTTGTGTTAGGTTTTCTACACTTCACAGGATAGCTACATGTACTGACAGTACTGTATATGAAATGTAAGTAGTGTGAGTCCATGTAATTTGGTCTAATAACTATCCAACAGCCACTTGGGAAGGGTTCAAGCATCCTAATTAGCACAGCTTTGATGTATCAGTGAACCAGTAGACCAGTGAACCAGTAGACCAGTGAACAAGTAGACCAGTGAACCAGTAGACCAGTGGGCCAGTAGAACAGTGGGCCAGTAGAACAGTGGGCCAGTAGAACAGTGGGCCAGTAAACACAAAGATAGTTTACAGATTCAGACATGAGTGCTGCTGTTGGACGAATTTTCGTAATTTCACAAACACATTGCTGAGCTTTCCAACTGTCAGTCTTGTAGCATGGTAAAAGCACATTCCGAAAAAGACAGTTCAAAACAGTACGTTTCACAACCGGACAGTTCGAAACAGGACAGTTTGAAACTTTGCAGGTAGGAACACAACCTAAAAATAATTAATTTTAATTAATCAATTGAATTAATTAATTAAAAAAATATAATGTTAAAAATAAAACTGAGTTGAAATCTGGGGTTTGGAGTTTCAAACTGTTCGGTTTCGAACTGTCCAGTTTCAAAGCGCCCTGTTTCGAACTGTCTTTTTCGAACAGTTGCAAATACTTTTAGCACAGCTACTTGTGACATTGCCACCCCAAAGAGTTATTCTGCAATAGCCCTACATACATGTAACACAGTCATAATAGTATAACTGGTAGACCAACATAGTAGTGTATTTGTATCCTATCCTATAATGAATGTCGAATGTACATGTAGTTATATTTATAGCACTGATTGATATCTTACAAACAGGATACTGGTAAGTAATCCATAGTAAGTACATTAGTACTGTAGCATAGCATAGCATAACATAGCATAGCATAGCATAGCATAGCATAGCTTGGTATAGAATAACATGCTATAGCATAGTATAGCATAGCATAGCATAGCATAGCACCCCAGTTATAACACAGACACACCGCAGAATGGCATGACATAGCATTAGCATGATATAACGTAGATGTAGCATAACTTAGCAAAAGCAGTCTAGGAAACGTGCTTGTAGCATTATTATTTATAACGTAGATTTTCAATAATATGATATTAGTAAAACTTGCTGTCTATTGCAAGTTTGTAATTCTGTAGCTAATGGATTATGTGCAGTGTGATAAGTGTATGACACACTAAATAGTCAACAATAATTTTGCATAATAACATGACTATTATACAATGGCTAGAAGTGCATTGTTGATGTTTTCATATTATTATGTAATGTTTACTTGCAGTGGCAACCGAGATGGTAATATTTCATGACCTTTCAATGATTTCAACACCAACATAAACATGTTTATGTTATGAAATGATCACCTGCATGTGCTCCATTCCTATTGGCTGAAGATAGAGTTGAGAATTCCTATCATTCTCATAGCAGCTCATATTATTGTAACAACATGCTGGCTGGATGCCAATAAGTGTGAGGGTGAAACGCATTGACAAGCCGATGAATAACACAATGCATACAATAGGCTTATCATAAGGGGCACAGAATTCTATAACAGTATAAATGGGGTTCTGGTTGGTCATTGTGATTGGATGATTGCCTGGGTAAATAATAAATGGTGGAAGTATTCTCTAGAAAGTCATTTCCCTCTGTCTGTAGCAGAAGTCACTGGAAGTTACACGATAGTGAATTATCTAGGTACAATACAGCAACTGTATAGGACAAATAGGTGGAGCATCACATGTAGTGGATGCTTGATTGATCATGACTCACTAGTAGTTAGTCAGAATGTGATGAGTCATTTAATACCTACTAATGCTAACTATTACTAACAGTATAAGAATGTAATGCATGTAAAACTAAAGTCAAATTTCCTAAGACATACAATCACACAATGTACATGATTGTAGAATAGTTTACAATGTAACGTCTAATAAATATCATAGCTTGGGTACCAGCACTACTAACCTTACTTCTTTGTAACTAGTCAAAGTGTTGTGGCAGTGAAGTAAATTGCAGGCTATGGCTGCCACAGACCAAGGAGGTAGTTGAATACTAGAGACAGAGTATTGTCAAGGATAATTGACCTAATTGGGTACTGCTATAAGGCGCTATTATATGCACTGCATAGCATTCCTGTGGTTACGTACATTGCCATTTCTAGATAATGATATCCAAGTTCATTGACTGCAGACTGAGTAGTATATTGCATTCAGTATCCACCCCACCCCCATCACTGCTACTAACAGTGTTGTGGTACTACACTAACAGTGTTGTGGTACTACACTAACAGTCTGAAATAGAATTCATTGCTCCAGTGTGTTGTACATGTAGGTGTCTTCTATTTACCAGTATATTCAGTACTGAACACTTCATCAGTGAAGTGATAATACACTTCCTGTGGTGTGAGCACTTCCACTTTAAGTAGGGGGCGGTGTTAATACCACCCGTACATCATGATGATGTGGTAATCCAAGGCTATGCATTATACAAGTCATGATGAATCATAGCTACCTTCCTTTGTTTGAGTAGAGGCCCACCCTAGTGCAGTGCTAGTACAGGCAGAGTGACTGAGTGCATGCTGGCACTAGCTAGCACTGACATGGAGTGTATTAGTCCAGGGAATTCTAGTAGCTCCATAATGTTATTTATAGCCATGCTACTCATAAGGTTACATAACAAATAATAATAATACTGTTACATCTAGTGCCTAAACTGTGACCTACTAGGGGATCATGGATGGCCATACAAAAATGTGAGAGTCAATCACCTGTATTACCAGTCATGACAGTTGACACTTCAGGATCAGACATACCAGTGGTATATGGTATGATACCATCCAGCATATTAAGTACTGCTGTAATCACAGGGCGTCTGGAATGAAACAGTCCATTAGCATAACTGTTTTCAATAGAGGATACTGACATTGGTATTTCCTTTCACTATCTTTAGTACACTGTGTTTAGCTATAAATTCTTACATACATGTAGATTATGACTTTTTCATTGCATAGCATCTCTAGGCTCTACAGTTGTGTCTGTGACAAGTCTCTTGGGCTAGTGTATGTTTATTACTCAGGCCATCACTAGGTAGGGTTTAGAAACACAATTTAGGTCCAAAGTTCAGCAAGTGTCCCTCTACAGTGAGTGACCTTGCTCAAGTACCAGTGTATTTCAGTAGCTAGATGATGCTTTATTTAGTGGTTCAGTTGTATGTGGCACTGTGTAGCATGACACTTGACCACAACCAAGTAGCTTGGTTTATACTCAACTGATAGAATACCACTAGAAGGTAGAATATCTCAGTATGCAAGCCCAAGGCAGACATCCAGTATTTATGCATCAACATTCCATAGTTGTTGTTATGGCTTACACTGAACTGACTAAGTAAATAGTAATGCAACCCAGTACAAGTCATGGAAAGGTCAGTACATTGCATTCTATCAAGTCAGTAATGTGCAATAATATAGGACTACTGCATTCCAGTATATCTACTGAAGTAATGTATCATATAAGCTTTCATGAAGGGTGTCTATTCACATTTGGAAGAATCATAATGATATACAGAAACAAAGAACTGTATGATAAATGTAATGCATGATTCATGTCAGCTATAAGCTCTAGTGCACACACAGACTAAATGTAACAGGGAATAGTATCATGATTTTCATATTTATTTGAATTACATTCTTTCATTCACAAAAAATATACAATGTTGACCATATTGCTTGACTACCATATTATACTACTTTATACATTTTTTTACAAAAAAGGCCGATATTTAATTGCCGGCTAAGCAAATATTTGAGTTTGCATTTCTACATAAAAACAATATAATATACATCAACAAACAGCACCTGTTGGATTTACTGTTAAAAAAATAGAGGAGGGAATTAAAAGTATAGAGTTAGTACAGTAGGAGAGTACTTATTGATGTAAGGGGTTAATCCTAATCCATGGCAAATAACAGAAATGTGATACACCATCCTGGGGTCACCTGTTGCCTAGCAACAAGCTTGTGAATCACTCATGAATATAATCAGTCTAGTATGCTTATAAACATTACCTGGCATATCCTCATCCCAAGGGAGTGGTTAGGTAATACAAATGTAGGGACTAACAAAGTCCAGAGATATTTGCAAAGCTATGATGATTTTACACTGAATGATGCAACCTTCCATATCCTATTATTATTAGCAAAAAACTAGTCCAATGCCAAATTCCTATAATGGCAATGCCTGGCCAAGTATGTGGCCATAAAACTAACAAAGCACTAGTAATACTGATAAATATTGTACATATCACTGTCAGCTATGCTGTAAGTGCTATGGATTCACGGCATAACGTAGCGAATGTGTTCAGTTCAGTTGGTTTCTCATAGGTATGCGTGTTATCCCCAACATCAAAGCTATTAGTAAATATACGGACCAAATTGTTTATTTGTGTAGTGGTTGTGGGGTCTGCCGTGGTGCAAACTATGATAGACGATGGTTCGGAGTCTCCACAGTCCACAGATGTCATCCGGACTCGTTTCCTTGGTACATATGAGGACGGTGAAATGTTCGAACTAGATAAAGAATAACGATCCAATTCACTATGACTATCATCATCATACTTGATAGATGATCGTCTTTTCAAACAACGTCCATGTGGCTCGTGTGAAGAGGGATGTGCTGAATCACTTTTGACAACTTCGATACTTGATTCTGATAGATTTGAGTTGGAATACTGGCAAGGAGGACTATTTTCCTTATCAGTGAGAGTGTGGAAGTCAACATTATCAATTTTATTTTCAATTGTACAGTCGGATTCACTTGCCAGCTCTTCCAAAAAGTCATTAGCTATGTTGTAGTCCAAACGAGTATCGCCTTTAGCACCAAAGAAGCTTCTCTTTTTAACTTGCGTAGATGTGCATTCCTCATTTTCGCTAGACTGAGAATTGTCAGTAGTCACATCCTCCCGACTGTTATAGTTGTCGTGATAGTCGGAGTGAGAGTCGGACAGAGCATCTTCACCTTCAACTTCGATTACAGATTGTTGTGAAGTGAATTTCCTCTTAACAGCTACACTTTTTGCTACTGTTTTGATTGAGGATTCTGGTGCAGAGGTTTTACTCGTGTCAAAGCTTACACTAGTGATTGTCGAAGTTGTGGAGTTGGTAGTCGGAGTGTCCGTACAAGGACTAACCGGTTGAGAGTCCAATGAGGAAGCTGAATGATTTGAGCGAACGTTTTTTATTTCTGTGACATACACGTCCCTTGCTTTATGCAATACAGAGGCTACGAGTAAACTCTTCCTCAGATTAGGTCCGCTCTTTGTTCGTTTCGACTCATGAATCTTGTCTAGAGTAACTGTTAGTAACTTGGTTACCTCCGATTTTCTACTAGCAGCCATTATCTTATGTGCAGAAAAGGTAGTAGTAATCCAAATAGATTAGACGGCAACAATTTGCTAGTAACTGGTAGTCAGCTTCTAAACAAATGAGTTATGAAGCAAAGCTCAGAAATTCCAAAGCTAGCTGGAAAAGCCACACGCACAACTACCTATCAATGGCTTCCTAAGAACAATGACGCACGGTCCAACGCTTGGATGTTGTAACAAAGTGTCCAATCATATCGCTGATTAGCCAACCAACCAATTAGAATGATTGAATGAAAAGTCCAACAACAACGCACGCCTTGTTGTCAATGGTTATACTATAAGCCTTGGCGCTAAGTAGTCTACAGAGCGCCGCTAAGCCATTATATTGTATTACGTAGCTATTTCTAGGACGGGTGCGTTGGGATATTGGTCTAAGATGACATCACCTGCAATACAGCAAGCCAATCACATGATACTGATGTTATTCATTTGCGTCAGGCCAACGTACAATCTATGTATAGATTGTAAAGGGAAATCCCAGATCACTGACCTGGTAAATTGCTGTTGTTGCATAATGTCAGGCACATGCATATCGCACACATGTGGTGTACACGTTTGTAGGCAGCTTCATTGCAGTTAGTGGATAGGCTACCTGTTTACCTATATATGATAATAGAGACTGTTTTGCAACACATACATTGAAAAGATAAAATAGTTCAGTGGAAATTTTATTCACTCAAATACATGTAGTTTTTTCCCTGAATAGAAATCATGTCTTATGAAGTAGGAAATAATTTCTACTTTTTGCACTCCTGGTCTACAGGGCATTGCATGTAAGCTAAAATAATGAAGAACACTGGAGCATGCATCGACTAAAAAAAGCAGTGACAATTTCACAAAAATGTTAAATTCTGTTGAAATGATTTCATATGGATTATGTAATACTCCAACAGCTAGGGCTACAAGCATGTATTCATGCATTGCTTAGCAACTGTATCAATATTGATTGCTCAATTGTATAGTCACATCACTACTGCATGACTGTGTGACTGCATGACTGTGTGACTGTATGACTGTATGACTGTGTGACTGTATGACTGTGTGACTGTATGACTGTGTGACTGTGTGACTGTATAACTGTATGACTGTGTGACTGTATGACTGTGTGACTGTATGACTGTGTGACTGTATGACTCCCACTGTGTGGATAGACCTACTTTTCCCCATAAAACTACATGTATAACTACTATTCAGCTCTGACTTCTCCGGTAGACTGGCCTCAACTGGTGATGTGTCTGGTCAGAGTGTTTTAATTAAGCCTAATAAGGACATAAACCACATTAGTAATACTAAATACTAAATAATTAGTATGTATTTTGCCTACGATACTAATTTAGTATCATAGGCAAAATACATACTAATTATAATAATTATTACAGTATAATATAAGATGTCTATGGTTTGCATATATATAGCACCGAGACTAAAATAGTTATCCAACACTAAATTCTAGTTTAACCACAGAACTATCAAGTAACACATAGTGCTACTTGGATTGTATGCATCCTGTAGTTCTACCAAACCTATAGCAGCCCACTATGGTTTAGATTACAGGAAACAAGTGGAAAGCTATCCTACCCACTCAAAGCACCTATGCATATTTTATGTACTGATAGCTTATAGCAAGGGTATGTCCAACACTTTACCTCTGTAGTCTATACAAATTAGCTGCTCAAGTTGTTTATCTCCAATGAGAGTCACAGTTTGTCAACAGTTATCCAATCAACAAGGAAGTAAGCTAAAGGATAGGGATATATATTATACCCTGGCAACCTGCCAACAAAGTTAGTATTACACAGTTTGACTTCCCTCTGCTACAGCATAGTGATTGGAGAATATTCTAGTCTTGCTGTAACTGTAGACAGGCAACATAGCAAGATTGAGCAACATACTGTTAAGTAAACATGATTGAATACCTGGTCATGAGGTTTAGGGAGAAATATGTATTTCTGTATATATAGATGTACTATAAATACACCACAATGTGTGTGCGCAGTTGTTGTAGTAAAAGCAGGAACTACATGTACATGTGTAGTAGTAATGCTTACATGTGATACGTATCACAATATCTATTGAATGTCCAGCACTACAAGGTATATTCTTGCCACTGTATACATACATGTATTATACACAAGATGAAACGTATTATAATGTTGACGATAGTGTATTTTATATCAAACTTCAGAAGGGCTTTTAATAGACGAGTAGCTAGTATCAGCAGGTAGACCAACTAGCACTGCTGCAGTAGTCCTTTAGCCCCCTAACCCAATTACTTGGCAATTTGCCAGCTGAAATACATCAAATATTATGTCCAAAAGCATGGATACAATCACAATTCATAATGAGTTGCAAGTAGGTTTACCAAGTCTCTCTGATTCCGCAGGAGACTCCCTGACTTTCAACTCAAATTTTGGTACCCCACCCCTCCCAAAATGAACACCCCCAACCAAATACTGAATTTCCCTGATTTTCATCAGTCGAACTTGGCAAGCCTGGTTGCAAGGATAAGATTGTGATGTTTGTTTGAATGAAGTCAAAAGACAGATTTATCGTTTGGAGTTGTCTTTCGTTGACTGACTACACTTGAATTGATATCTGTGAATCAGCTGCTAGTACTATCAGTACTGAATGTAGGCAGTGATGTCCTTGTACATGTACAATCATATTGTGTGTGTTAATCATGTAATGTGTGGGCTGCTGAATAGCATCACTGATGCATGACTGCACACTCTAAATATAGATGATACAATGTAACTATAACAATAACATGATTAAATTTTACACCCTTATTACAGTGTATCTATGGATAATGGAACTTGACTGGCCCTATTGGTAAATTACTGCATAATATGAGATGGAAAACGGGGAAAACCCAAGTTACTGTTTGATTGAGCAATGGAAAGGCAGCTCTATGAATAACAGTGAGCAAACACAATTTATTGTTTACATTGCAGCATTAGGTAGTTTGTTATCAATCAGGCTTTTGACAATAACCCATGTGATGAACTAGAGTGTACATTTATATTGCTAAGCATGATTGTTCCATATATTTCCTGTATTGAATAGCTTATGGGAGCTTATACTGAGCAGTAGTACAATTCATGTAAGTCAGTACCCATACCCATATGTTTGAACTTCCACAACTTCAATGTAAATTAGAAACCAGACAGATAGACAAGATACATCTACATACTAATTGGAAATGTCAACTTCTACTATTATACTTCATGAATATTTATTTATAGCGATTAAAACCACACCATGTAACTGGGGTTCTTAAAACAAAATTCCTGTAACGTTGCGTCATGTGACTTAATGGCTAACACTGAAAGCTGTCCAGACCCTTTCAGACATGGTTAAATATGTGGGTAAATTTTCGAAAGAAAGTTCAGATCCCAGTTACATAACCTTAAAACCAATGTAGAGCCCTTGTGTTTAGAAAACATAGAATTTTATATGTTATCATCTCATCATAATAATAATCACCAATATAATATAAGTAGTATAGTCGGTGCAGATCTACACAGACACCCGGCCATTTCCGCGTCTTATTAGCCCTAGATCCAAAAACTCCCCGGGCGGACGACCACCCCACCCGTCCTCTCGCCCCCTCCTCTCCCCTAAACCTCACTCTATGTGCAAAGCCCTAGAACCTACTCCCCCCGATCGCGGGTGGGGTTTCAAAAACCTCATCGGCTGTTCCGCGGAACCCAGTCTAAAGAGCAAACCCCGCGCCCCGTCCCCGTCCCGTCCCACGGCTCGGGCGAGGGGGCGCGCGTACGCGCGCGCTTCCCCCGCCCCGCGAACCCCACCCGTCCTCCCTCCACCCGTCCCCGCCCCTCCCCACCCCTCCCCACCACTCCCCTCCGCCTCGCCCTCCGCCTCGCGGCGGTTCTCGTTTGCGAGTTCAGCCGTGGCCCCACGCCGCCCTCCCCCCGCCAATCCCCCGCCCCTCCCCCGCCCTCCCGCCCCAACGACCCGTCGCGGCCCTCGCGGGCGGACCGTCGGCTGGAGTAGGGTGAAGCGAAGGAAAATACGGGTTAGAGTAATGGTGTGTGATGTATTCTAGAATAGATGATATACGACTATGAAAAATATGAGTCAGGGTAATGATACACGAGTTTGTTTTAATTTTCAATGCGTTTGAGAGTAATAATATAAAATCAATCGATAAAAAACTTGATATGTGACTATGAAAAATATGAGTAAGGGTAATGATACGCGAGTTTGTTTTAATTTTCAATACGTTTGAGAGTAATAATATAAAATCAATCGATAAAAAACTTGATATGTGACTATGAAAAATATGAGTAAGGGTAATGATACGCGAGTTTGTTTTAATTTTCAATACGTTTGAGAGTAATAATATAAAATCAAGCGACAAAAAACTTGATATACGACTATGAAAAATATGAGTAAGGGTAATGATACACGAGTTTGTTTTAATTTTCAATACGTTTGAGAGTAATAATATAAAATCAATCGATAAAAACCGATATACGACTATGAAAAATATGAGTAAGGCTAACGATACACGAGTTTGAGAGTAATAATATAAAATCAATTGATAAGTAGACACGAATGAGTGTGAATGACAAAAGTTTTGGCCTCAAAACTGTGCAGTGGCGGGGAGGAGACGCTCGCCGAGGATGGAGTCTAGAATGGCACAATCGTAGAATGTTCTCCCGCTCTTGGAAGTCTTCTGTCCCTTGTACACCATCACGGAGGGGAGGAGCTCTTTCATCGAAACTGCCAGACGTCCCGGAAGGAAGACCTCTCCCTTTTTTTCTTCGTTTCCAATCCGGCACTCGTAGGTGGCAATGGAGTTGCTCGCATTATCACCATCACCGCATCTTGGGACGTATGTGGGTCGGAGCGCGGTCACCACCAGCACAGAACCAACGGGGAATGAAGATAGCGTTTGCACTCGAAAAAATTCTTCTAACTGGGCCAAGGTCTTCTTTCTCAAGTCACCGGCCAACTTTTTCATGGCTGCTCCTGGCAGGGAGCACACGCTCTCGATACGATTGAATGTGTTTTGTCCTTTAGCGGTCTCCTGCTGTCCCAAGTACACCATGATCCTAGGTGGAAGGGTAAGGTCCTTTAGCTCCTCTTCTTTGACATCCGCTAGCTTGGGCATGGCGTGACGAATGTTGGTGTGAAAGCTGATGCAATGTCTCATCCCCTTGCCATCCACATAGCTTGCCCTGGCTAAGAATGCTTTTCCGAATGCCGTTTCAACCACCGAACCTCCACTCACTTCTAGCACAGTTCCTGGCTCTAGCTCTGACAGCTTCACCGTTGTCTGCAGAGAGCTCCTCTTCTCCGCTCCCATGCTCCTACAATAACGAAAGTGGTGTATATAGATCCGACAAAGCGGTTAAACGGGAAAAAGATAGTACGGTGATTTATAGATATACGAATAGGGCTACTTACATAAGGGTTGCTGCCACTGCACGAGCTTTCTCCAGGCTTAGTCCCCCGCTCTTTTTCTTCCCCTTGCAAGGGGACTTGGTAGCTTTTTTCCCTTCGTCGTCTCACCACCATCCATTTCTTCCGTAGCCGTATCGGCTCCGTGGCCATCATCAGCATCATCATCATCTGATATTACAATCACCTGGGGTTTCTTCTTTTTCCTAGCACAGATTTCATCTCCTTTTGGGTTCTTCCTCTTCTTGGATGTTGTGGTCTCGCCCCTATCCGAGACCCGCTCCGGGGAGGACGGAGAGTCCGCCATGTTAGAAAGATCCTTTCGGGCAACACTCCCCACTCCTATTATTTTCCCCTTCTTCCGTGCCTCTTTTAACGCATCCACCTCTTCTTTCCTCTTCTGACTGCACTCTTCTTCTTCAATAATTCCATCCATTTGTGAGTCCGTTAAGCCCGCAAATAACTCTTCTTGGTTCTGGACTATGTTGTCAGTATCCATTGATAATGTACTATTGTAGTAGTGTACCTGTACAGTAGTGATGTGCTGAACTTTGAATGCTGAGACTGTGATCCCACTCTCCCTTTATACAACTGCTCATTTCTTGACTCCTCCCTTTTTATTATCCAATCCCAATGTGTCCCGATGCACCCCGATGTGAATCCGAAGCCTCCCGATGCGCCCCGATGCGCCCCGATGTGAATCCGAAGCCTCCCGATGCGCCCCGATGTGAATCCGAAGCCTCCCGATGCGCCCCGATGCGCCCCGATGCGCCCCGATGTGCCCCGATGTGTCAAATCACATCGGGCCGCATCGGGGCACATCGGGGCGCATCGGGACACATCGGGGCAACATCGGGTCACATCGGGGCACATCGGGACACATCGGGGCAACATCGGGTTACATCGGGACACATCGGGGCACATCGGGGCAACATCGGGTCACATCGGGTCACATCGGGGCAACATCGGGTTACATCGGGGCACATCGGGTCACATCGGGGCAACATCGGGGCACATCGGGAGGCTTCGGATTCACATCGGAGCGCATCGGGGCACATCGGGGCGCATCGGGAGGCTTCGGATTCACATCGGGGCGCATCGGGAGGCTTCGGATTCACATCGGGATGCATCGGGGTGGTATTGCCAAGGGTGGGGAAATGGTTAGACTCCGCCCACTGAATACTACTATTTAAGGTATGAGTTTCTCACTCTAGCAGCATGAACAATCAGCCTCTAGTCAACAGAGTGAGAGTAAACAGAGACAGCTACCTACTAGTCAGCGCCTGATCAGAGATGTCAACAAGTACAACATAAGGTTAGTGCTAAATAGGGTAATCGGCAGCAATTGTGAAGTGTCTATTGTATATAACGCTATCAAGCTAAAAAATAACTCACACCCTACTACTATATATTTTTATAGGGAGACTAAACAGAGACACCTACCTACTAGTCAGCACCTGATCAGAGATGTCAACAAGTAAAAAAGGTTAGTGCTAAATGAGGTAGTTGGTAACAATTGTGGATTGCTAATAGTAGTATGAGGTAAAAGAATAACTTACACCCTACTATTTTGTATTTTTATAGGGGGGGGGAGAGCTCTCGTCAGGCCGGGCACACCTGTCAACTATGTGGTCTGGTTCTCAAAACAGCGTTTTCTCTAGACAGGCACACGAAGAGAATGCATGCACAGGCTCACCCACACAAGTGCCCGGTTTGTGGCGGATGTTTTGATGGGAGGAGAAAGCTAGGTCATCACATGAGACGATTTCATAGCGATGCCAAGGCGGAAAAAGATGAGGGAGATGCAGAGAAGTTTGATGATGTTTTCTGGTCCAAACCTCCAACAGCTGAAGAGGGGGATGAGATGGGGGTGCTACTAGCCCGCTATTGGAGTTCTATCAGGTCCACAATACACTCTCGTCCTGTAGAAGACATTCTCAACGTTCGAGTGTGGAGAGGGGAATGTGAAGATGAAGGAGATGAAGAGGTGTGGACTAAATTGAGAGCGATGTGGAAGAGAGTGCCTTGTACTGTGCAGATTAACTGTAGCGCTGGAGTCATCCTCGAGCATAAGACCAGTGGAGAGTTGCGCTACTTTCACTCATCAAGCAACAATGCCGCGTTTTTCCCCAAGCCAAGACTGATCAGAGCAGAGAATGAGATGAGAGAGTTTTGCGAATCTGTGCAGGAGCTCGACTTGAGAGAGAGGTCAGCACAAAGGAGACCGAACACCGCTTGGGTTTTACGTCACATTGCAAATTTGACATTCTACATCTATAAACTCCTAGAGATTGGCAAGGTGGGTGGTGTAGTGAGCAAACTCCCAGACTACATACTTAACAACCGACATGTGATAGCACTAGATGTAGACTTTTGGGCCAGAGGAGGTGCGCGTCCCTACCCAGACAAATTGTGTTTCTTTAGATGTTTGGCCATGATGTATGACTGTAACTGCGACCCAAAGAGGGGATGTTGCTGTCATCGCCCCTCTCAGACCACAACACATCGCTTGTTTAAACAATACATGAGACAATCTAGATCTTCTTCCCCACCCTCATCAACTTTGTCAGACTTTCCCGGGGTGGGCGCGAGTGATCTGCTGGCCTTGGAAGATCATTTTGACATATCTATAATAGTCTTCTGCCTAACTGATGAGGGGGTAGCTCCGATAGTTTGGTCATCTGGGGCACGAAACAAAGCCCGTAAACTCTTTGTCAACATGTACGAAAAACACTTCAGCTGGATAAAGAATGTTGATTCGTTTGCCAGATGTTTCACCTGCAAGTTGTGCGATGGCGCTTTCACACGTTTGTCCAGCCTACGGCGACATAAATGCTCGCCAGAGGAGGCATCAGTGTTTGTTTTCCCTGGTGGAACGTTTGGACCCCCACCAACCATATTCACAAAACTCAAGCGAGTGGCGGGAATAGAGGTGGTGAACCCCGACCTCTTATACTACCCCTACTATATCACCTATGATATTGAATGCTTCATGCCAAAAGACAACCTACAAACTAACACCTCCACAATGACTTTTAGTGCAAGACACGAGTTACTGAGCATATCTGTATGTTCTAACGTCCCGGGGTTTGAGCAGGCCAAGTGTTTTGTGAGGAGTGTCGACAGCAAGGATGGAACGAAGTGCATTCGTCAATTCGTCCAATACATAGCAAAGATTGCTGACGTGGCAGGAGATTTGTTCGGAGAAAGATTCCGGGATGTACGCAAGCGACTCTCTACTTTCCTTGCGGATCGGGCGGATAGAGAAGAAGCCTTTGCTGACGACAAGTTCTCTAACGTCTCGACTTACAGGGTGAAGTCCGGTCTCTCCGGATTAGAAAGAGAGTTAGAACAGCACATCTCCAGCGTTCCGGTGGTCGGCTTCAACTCGCAAAAGTATGACCTAAATATACTAAAGGGACCTTTGCTTCGCTCTCTACAAGAGGAGGAGGGAGAAGATTTTGTCTTCATCGTTAAGCGTGTTAACAGTATGTCCTGCGTGGAGAGTAGACGTTTTAGGTTCCTTGACATATGCAACTTTATCGCACCGGGCTTCAACTACTCCAAATACTTGAAGGCATTTGGTGTGTCAGAGAGTAAGGGATTCTTTCCTTACGACTGGGTAGATTCCCTGAGAAGGTTGGATTATTATGGACTCCCTCCCCGAGAGAGTTTTTTCAACTCGCTGACTCAGCAAGAATTGAGCGAGCAAGATTATCACCACTGCCAGGTCGTGTGGGAAAGAGAGAACATGGAAACGTTCAGGGATTTTCTCATCTGGTACAACAACCTCGATGTGGCCCCATTCATCGAGGCCATTGCACGTCAGAGCTCTATCTATCGACAAAAGGGTATTGACATGTTGAAATCCGCAATCTCGCTTCCAGGCTTGGCTATCAGATGGTTGTTTATGGAGGTGGAGGCCCGACCTTATGGCTACTCTCCTCCACAAGCCGCTCTTCCGCTGCATAGGTTAATGTCTCTCCGAGACGAACTTTGCAACTCGCAACCCATATGTCTGTTCGATGAGGAGAGCAAAAGTCTGTACCATACTCTTCGCGATAACCTCGTGGGAGGGCCAAGCATTATCTTTCACAGACATCATGAAGTTGGAGTGACCTCTATTCGAGAGAAGATGTATGGCACATCCGGAAAACCCTGTAGGTCCATTCTGGGAGTTGATGCCAACGCCCTCTACCTATACTGTATGATGGGGAATATGCCTACGGGTTATCCCAGGCGGAGGCTAGAGAGCCGAGGCTTTGCTCTAGAACCTATTAAAAAGTTCAGCAAAGTGGCGCATGGTTGGTTAGAGTTCCAATCGTGGAAGAGAGGAGAGGTCATCCTTCACCAACAGAATGGAGGAGAAATGAGGATAGGCTGTCACAACCTACCAGTGGATGGTTATAGCGAACAGAGTCGGACGGTGTACCAATTCCATGGTTGCTACTGGCATGGACACGAGTGCGAGCTAGGAGGGAACGGAAAAGGTGTCAGAAACATGACGAATGAAGAGCTCCGGGTGGACACTGCAAGGAAAGAAGATTACATCAAGGCTCTAGGCTATAAGCTCATCACCACTCGGCAGTGTGAGTGGGAAGCGCGAGTTCATTCGGATGTAGAAGTTAGGACATTTCTCACCATCTTCTTTTCTTCTCTCTACCCGGAGAGGGGTTACGTCAACCTCGATAAGATAATCAATAACATTCGTAGTGGAGAGTACTATGGTTTAGTGGAGTGTGACATTTCCGTACCCGAAGAGCTAAAAGCGAAGTTCTCTGAGATGGCACCTATTTTCAAGAATATAAACGTGGGAAGAGAACACCTTAGCGAACACATGCGCGCTTTTGCCGAACAGAACGGATTCTTGAAGAGACCTCAGCGAATGCTCGTGGGGAGTCTTTTTGGCGAGCGAATCACACTACTCTCCGATCTGGCTAGATGGTATCTAGATCAAGGTTTGATAATTACCAGGATCTATCAGTTTGTTCACTTTATCCCACGAGCCATCTACAAAGACTTTGGTTCTTCGGTCTCAGACGCAAGAAGAGGGGGGATGTGGACCCCGACCTGGCCCTCTTGGCCAGCACCAGCAAGCTCGTTGGGAAATCAGCCTACGGAAAGACCATAACAAATAAAGAGAAACATAAGACTGTCAAGTATGTGGAGACAGTAGAGGAGGCGGCTGTCAAAGTGAGGAGTAGGCACTTTTCTAGTCTCAACGAAGTTGATGAAAACTACTTTGAGATAGAGCTTCACAAGAAAAAGGCGAGTGTTGACAATCTTTTTTTTATTTTGATTCTTGATTTGACGAAACTTTTTCTGAGTGGTAGGGTAAACTCTCTCTCTCTCTTTCTTTCTTTTAGATTCGAATGGATGTTCCATCTGTCGTAGGATTCGTTATCCTCCAGAGAGCCAAGTTGAGAATGCTAGAATTCTACTACGACTTTATGGATAGGTAAGTAGAACTAGACTATACAAAGATTTTATCAAATTCTTCTCTATTTATTCTTTGGTGTCAACCCCCACCCCCACAACCCGTCCGTTTTATTTTCACAGATTCGTCAGCAGAGAGGACTTTGAGTACGTAGAAATGGACACGGATAGCGCTTACATGGCCCTGAGTGCTCGTAGTATAGATGAGGTCATCCGAAAAGATAAAAAAGAAGAGTTCTACAGAGAATATGGTAGATGGTTTCCCAGACCCTTCTGCGATAGGCACAAGGGAGACTTTATCACGACCAAGGTGCTCGGCCAAGAGTGGGAGATGAGGGAATGTTGTGAGAAGGTGCAACGATACGAAACACGAACCCCCGGCCTGTTTAAGGAGGAGTTTCGGGGGGAGGGGGTCATCGCGCTCAACTCAAAAACATACTTTTGTTGGTCCGCTGATGGTGATAGCAAGTATAGCAGCAAAGGACTAAACAAAAGAGGAAACGCCCTAACCAAAGAGAAGTTCCTCTCCGTGCTCAGGACAGGGGAGTCGGTGAGAGGGGACAATCGGGGTTTTATCAGAAGAGGAAACCAAACGTATAGCTACACTCAGCTAAAGACCGGACTCACCTACTTCTATGGTAAGCGGAAGGTTGCGGAAGACGGGGTGAGTACGAGTCCTATAGAATGCTAGTACTGATTTCTCGGAGATGAGACTACTTCATTCGATAAATTGGAGAGTAAACGAACAGTGCATCATAACCCTTGTACATATACCCGTATAATTTTTTTCACATTCACTCTCTATTGTAAGGGGTCTCCGTCCTCAAAACGGAGGGTTTACCGGTTGTAGCCTTAAAACCGAGCAATAAAACACTAGCTAATACATTAAAAACCATTTACCTCTCCAAACCAAAGGGGTAGACGGTACTAGAGCAGCTTCCGCTCATACTCACCCCTTATCAGTTCACATTTATTCTATTGTCTTCATTCGTAGGCGGGGGGTGACATCGCACGCGCACGATGCGCTTTCTCCCTATCGGAGTTTGCTACCCGGGGGAAAGTGGACGCGGTGGTCAAAGAAATTGGTGGCGAGTCAACGACATCATCGTAGAGGCGGGTCTATTTGTAGGATGATGATGATGATGATGATGATGATGATGACGATGACGATGAGAAGACAAGCATCCATCTATCCCGTTTATCTATTTCTATTTCTACCCCTCCGAGCGATGATGTCGTCGGCTAACCTCCTCGCGAAGTCTACGGTTTGAAGCGCGGAAGAGCCACCGCCTTCACTTTCCCTCGCCGCTCGTCACGGGGACGGGTGATTTCCCTAGGGGAGGGTCCGGGGGAAATGAGGGTTAAGGCGCGAGCCTTTCATCGAAGGTCCGGGGGCGCTCGAACGGAGGAGCGCGCGAGTGCGGTGTCACCCCGACCAGTTCAGTCTCAACAGCCCCCGGCGAAGAAATCATCCGGAAACACCACCACCACTCGGTAAGTTTCTTATAGTAGTATAGTCAGCGTCGTAAACTCTGCACGGGCACTCCGCACGGGCGTAGCCTATCATTACTCTAACCCGTATTTTCCTTCGCTTCACCCTACTCCAGCCGACGGTCCGCCCGCGAGGGCCGCGACGGGTCGTTGGGGCGGGAGGGCGGGGGAGGGGCGGGGGATTGGCGGGGGGAGGGCGGCGTGGGGCCACGGCTGAACTCGCAAACGAGAACCGCCGCGAGGCGGAGGGGAGTGGTGGGGAGGGGTGGGGTGGAGGGAGGACGGGTGGGGTTCGTGGGGCGGGGGGGGGGGGGGGCGCGCGCGTACGCGCGCCCCCTCGCCCGAGCCGTGGGACGGGACGGGGACGGGGCGCGGGGTTTGCTCTTTAGACTGGGTTCCGCGGAACAGCCGATGAGGTTTTTGAAACCCCACCCGCGATCGGGGGGAGTAGGTTCTAGGGCTTTGCACATAGAGTGAGGTTTAGGGGAGAGGAGGGGGCGAGAGGACGGGTGGGGTGGTCGTCCGCCCGGGGAGTTTTTGGATCTAGGGCTAATAAGACGCGGAAATGGCCGGGTGTCTGTGTAGATCTGCACTGACTATACTACTAATATAATAGTATAATAATTGCAGTATATAATAATTATTATTATATTGCATTATGTGAAATATGCAGCATTAATGTACAAAACACATTATTATAGCTTTTGAGTGAATTTGACATTCTCATCTTGTCCTGGCCCTATGCTCTCAAAACGCTCCAGCTGTGTCCACAGAAGTATTGAGACAACTCACTCGCCAGTCATTGGTTGACAAAGAAATTCAGTAAACATGAACAAGCAAGTTGTAGCTAAGTGAATAGCAGCTGAAATATAACATTGCAAACCGCATCGCTCTATGCTAGGCCAGTGTAATTATCAAGGCTATAGCGCATAATGCCTGCTACCCATACATTCATGTGCCTGCACTTTTAGAGGAGAGCTGGTTGTTTAAGAGCTGGTAAATCAGTGCACATTTCTAGTGTGGTATTGTTCATGGTTGTTAGAACTATAAAATAGCAATATTGGGAAAGACTGACTCGCGACTGATTACTGGTGACTGATTACTAGCCTTGACTGATTACTAGTGACTAGTCTGGCAGTGAATGGTGTCTCACATACTATTCAAGTTGCAATCGGCCATTGCTGTCTCCAGTAAACCAAGCCAAGTTCATGATGAACTTATTACTGCAGCAGGGGATGTTCTTGTTACATGTAGTAACTAAGGCGGTAATGTGATCATCCCAAGTCAAATGGTAAATCCAACTACAATGCATTTTGTTCAGTACAAGCCACAAGGCAGCCCAGGTTGAAAAGTCAATTAGCTATTGGGATTTCCACATCTGGGAATTCCCCAATTATTACCAAAGTGGTATAGTTTTTGTGTAAACTGAGTGTCAGTTAACTACTAGTCAGCACAGTGAGCCTCCATGCTATGTAAGACAGCAATGCATTGCATGTTTTCCTTATTGATGAGAAGGGAACTGCCAGATGTTACTGTGTGGGATACTGGAAATCCCCAGAATGTATTTATGGGTGTGATGTTCCTGAAATTATACCATGACAGGCTGTATGAGTCAGAGTAATGGGAATAAGTTTCTTGCCCTATAATTCATAATATCCTGTGTTATTTCAGTATTGCGTGTAGGTCATGTATTACAATAATATGTAGTTATTGATGTAATAATATAATTTATTGCAATCCTCACATTACATTATTAGACTGCATGATCAACACTTTGAGCAAAACACTACAGCACAGTATGAGATTATACATGCATATAATATGTGGCTTGACCTGAGAGCAGGATATAGACTACATAGTTCATAACCCTTAACTAGTTTCTACTATGCATTGTGGGCAGCTGGAGGCAGGGTTTTCACACAGATATCAATGAAGGAAAATATAGTTACAATAAGTCATAACTTGGTCCGCTGCCAAAATTATTGTTTATAAGAAGATTGAACCTGCCCTACCACAACACCATATTATTTAAAATTAGATTATTATGATTAAAGAACATTATCATTACTGCAACACCATCTATACAAACAAGGTGTTGATAAGATCATAAAACAACATAAAGTTCACAGTCATGTACTGCAGCAGGCCTACAATTATGTCGTTGGTACCCAATACATTAACTTAAAGGGAACTCATGATGGAATTTCCACGAATAGATAACATTTTCCCTGCATTGCAAGAAGTCACTAGATTATTTTTGGGGTAAGTTGAAACCTAAAAGAAGCGATGATGAATTTACTATACTATACTCTGATGAATTTACTATACTATACTCTGATGAATTTACTATACTATACTCTGATGACTTTACTATACTATACTATACTATACTCTGAGGTTGGTGGATAGATGATATAAGTAGTAGCTGACAATTCACTGCAGGATAACTTGTAGCTAACGATAGCCATAATGAGAGATCGGAGGCAACCCATTGGCTAAAAACGATGCCATGTGATGTGACAGAGTATCGAGGCATTGTTGACTGTTGCTGTGGTTACTTGTGTGCAATTCAGCAGATGACATATCACAGGGGTGCTCGGCAGCAGTACATAGAAGTGGTGGCCATGTTGTGAAGTGAGACGGCAGCGGCTGGGGTAACGCGACGTCGCCCAGCATAGAGCTATCTGTAAACAGTAAGAGTTATCTCTAATAGAGCCTTTACTTTCAACAATATAAACAAATTTAGCTTAAAAATTCCTATTACCTTGTGTCAAAGGTATATTATATAATTATTATGTCATCGGTAGTTAGATATAATACATAAGCCATTAGTGGAAGTCAGTTAACAGCTGGCTAACCTTAGGTATAGCAAACTTATACTTGTCGTAGCGCGTTCCATTCACTGTTCTAGGCGATTAGGCCCAGGGTTCAAACCCCAGTCAGGGACTGGTATTTTCATGGATATGAAACAAGTCTATGACTACTCAAAAAGATAAATTACTTGCCTAAAAACCATAAAATTGATCTGCAATAATGTTGTCGGTATGTCAAACAGTTTGCTGAAGGTGGCAAATGCCCTGAACGGACGAGCTTCACATGACTCTCTATTCTATGACTTTGACATTGTTATGAAGGTCATAGAAATGAGTCACGTAACTGTATTCACTCATTGATCCTCCTATTCACTACCAAGTATTCCAAAGTACAGCAAATACCAACACTAGGGGGCAGTAGCTGCTACATAGACTACATAACTTACATGTAGTGGATTCCACGGCTTTATTCTGACCTTTTGACCTCCTCTTCTCCTTTGCTCTTCTGTTCTGGAACCAGACTTGTACCTTCAATAAACATACAACCCATGATATGTTGTTATGTAGATAGCATTACATGACAGGTACCAGCAGGTACCATGTTTATGACAGCTTCAGCTTTACAGGTAACCTGATTGTGTACTAGTAAAGCAAGTACATATAACATCGGTTGGATATATGGAATTGTCTTCACAATTTCAAGGACTGACAACTTCGAAATAGGACCATGATTATACAATGACAATGTACATGTATAAGTAGAATAACCTATTATGAATACCCCAGACACAATGTATGGCTATAACTGCATATACATGTACCAATAGTGCATTATGTCAAAATACATGCGAAAACAATAAACCATAGCAGAATTGGGAGCCTAAGGTATCTAATGAGGATATGGGATCGCCTTGGAATAGCTCACAGGCTATCTCTCTAGTTCCAGTCCAAGACCGATAGGTAATAACATTAACCAACACAGCAGAGTAGACAACTCCCATGTAGATAATAAGGCAGCATTCTATGGAATTCAGCGAAGATTAGAGAATTTATAGTCATGTAGTTACAAGTCCACATTCGTATATACAGAGCACAAGCTAGAGAATTGTATATAAAACTACTATCAGTTTAAATCCACTCAAATGTGGGATATAAGACTATTGTATTCTCCTAATCTTGACTGAATTTCAAGAGCTGCGAATATTTAGGAATTGGCTACCCAGTTGTATCGCCTAACATTGTGAACCAGTATTATCACAGTTGTACTTATGTAATGTGGAAAGATCAAAGACTGGAAAAATTATCCACCTGATTTGAATAATCACACTTATCTATATAGGTCAACTTACACTTTCTACTATGTACAATATACATGTATATAGGTCAACACCCTTACTATATTATAGTGTACCAGTAAGTCAATGATCTAATCACTACTAAGTATCTAGGTCAACCATCTACTAGCTACTAAGTGTCTAGGTCAACTATCTACTAGCTACCAACTATCTAGGTCAACTATGTACTCACTACTAAGTATCTAGGTCAACTATCTACTAGCTACTAAGTATCTAGGTCAACCATCTACTCACTACTAAGTATCTAGGTCAACCATCTACTCACTACTAAGTATCTAGGTCAACTATCTACCAGCTACTAAGTATCTAGGTCAACTATGTACTCACTACTAAGTATCTAGGTCAACTATCTACTAGCTACTAAGTATCTAGGTCAACTATCTACTCACTACTCTCTTGTCTAGTCCTGTTTGCTTGCTGAGCTCCTCCCTCACATGTCTGGCAGGTTTGTTACTGTCTCTGAACGCCTTCTTCAGCATGTCCAGCTGTCCCTGTGTAATACTAGTTCTAGGTCTCTTGTTACCGCTATCCATACCTGTGATATTGTATGCACACGCATAAGGAGAATAACAGGCTACGACATCTGTGGTAAGTGAGTGTATCGCAATAAAAACATTGCCATATTCTGTATAATACATGTATATCATACTATATACCTCTATCATTGCCATTATTAACTATTGGCCATAAATGGAGAGCTGACAAGTGACAGAACCAGCTTTCTAATGGCAAAATAATGCCAATTGAGGTAAACAAGGTATGCACTGCTACATTGTACAGCAAAACATGTACATGTTCACATGCATACATTGCATAATACACTGTATACATGTATACAGTAATACAGTGTATCATTGTGAACAAAGTTCATAATAATATGCGTGTATATTTGGAGTTATTTCGCCTTGGCAATGTGAAGACAACTCCAAGAACTACAGGAATTAATGTTACAGTCATGTACATGAAGGTTGGAATAGTATTTTGTAGTTAGTTTTAGCACACAATCTAACCAATGCTATCAGAATGTCGTGTAATGCACCCACCAGTTCACGCCAGCTATATTATATCTAACCAATGCTATCAGAATGTCGTGTGATGCACCCACCAGTTCATGCCAGCTATATATCTAACCAATGCTATCAGAATGTCGTGTGATGCACCCACCAGTTCATGCCAGCTACGTATCTAACCAATGCTATCAGAATGTCGTGTGATGCACCCACCAGTTCATGCCAGCTACATATCTAACCAATGCTATCAGGATGTCGTGTGATGCACCCACCAGTTCATGCCAGCTACATATCTAACCGACGCAAGTGTTTGCTGCTGAACTGTGGTAGTGTTGGTCAGTCGTAATGAATGATTTGTGTTTGACAGTGTGTTATAACGGCATTAAATATTCAATGGGACGACTCCGGTGTTCCCAGTGGAATAAATGATGTGGGTACACGGTGCATGCGATCTTAGAGATTAGCTTTGTATAGCTATTAGAGCAGCTAAGAAATTAGTGTATTACTATAATTAAAAAATATTCTCTGGTAAGATTTGAACCAAAGACCCTAAGAATGATAGTTACTGTCAGGTCCACAGTGACTGTATAGGAGAAAACTAGCTATTAAAATGAGGGTACACGCCTGCTGGCTGTATAACCACTATAATTGAGGTGGGTGCACACCGTATAATCCGTATAACCACACTTCGAACACAGGATGACTCATTAGCTAGTAACTTACAGCCAAGAGTAACAGAGTTAAACATAATTGGCCACATCAGCATGTGATAGGAGATGATACACAGGACATACAGCGCTGAGGCTATTCTAAAACAGGGTGCACAGGCCATACCTTTACTATAAGTAGTCTCCCAGTCTATTTTACAGATGAGTCGGGTGTTTGGATACGGGAAGGTGTAGTATATATCACCAGCGTTGAACTGATGTGAACAGATATCACAGTAGAAGCAGCTCTTATGGTAGACATATTCCCCGGACTTGTGTATCAACTCTGTTATCATGATTGGCTTATCACATCTGGCACAGTACGTTGTCGTACTCTTCCTGAGAATATTCCATATAAAGAATGACATCACATACCTACTTGGAATTTCCAACATATGGTTCTATAGGGTATACATGTATGTCGGGATTGGAACAAACAGTGAGTACATCTGTATTGACTAGCCGATCTAAGCAAAATTACGAGCTACATGTACATGGTGAATACGGTACAGCACTTATCACAGGGATTAGAAATAGTTTTAATAAATAGATAAATAATAGAGCAGCCGTAGCCTAGTGGTAAGGGCTTTGGGCTTTCATGTGTCAGATTCAAGTTTGATTCCTGTAAAGGCTGTTGGTAGTGTTAGGGGATGCAACCTTATAATGCCCCTTTTGCCACATAGGCCCCATTTTCTACCCCAAATTAAAATGTTGGCAATAGGAGATTGAATGTAAATTTTGAATGTTGTAATAGGGGTTGGTGCCCCTCCACACTCCAAAATCGAGTAAAAAATGCCTAATATTTGATGTTTTTCTCCAACCGAAGATTGAGATGGAAGTTTTATATTGTTCTCTGTTATTTATACAACCAGAGAGCAGGTCATCGAGCATATAATATGCTATTTATGCATTAGGCCAAGAGCTCTGTATGAATTTTAGATTAATATTATTGACACCTGAATATCTATTTTTGCCACACAACCCTACACAAGAGAGGAGCTAGAAAACAGGTAGTTCACACCCAGTGTACAGATAGTTGACACCCAGTGTACAAGTATTTGACACCGGGTGTACAGATAGTTGACACCCGGTGGACAGGTAGTTGACACCCGGTGTACGTAGGGCAGTTTTACTCACAGCTCATCCCAGTGTTCATAGCAGTAGAGGCTCCCTGACTTGTAGTAACAGGTGAGTGAAAGAGGGACACTGCATATAGCACATTTCAAGCACCTGTCATGCCATGTCTTTCCAATTACAAACATGATATATTCATCCGCTATAGGTGCTCGGCAAGCATAGCAGGTGGTCTTCTTCAATTTCTGCCGGTCCTCCAGTTCCCCTAATAAAAAAATCAACAGTGACCTTAAAATATAGAGATACAACAAATGAAACAATCATATGAAAGAGATTATAGTTTGAACCGTAGATATACTTTATATCAATATATAGCTCACGGATTGAAGTACTGCAGTCCCTTGGGGTGTTAGAAGAGGGAAACAATTCCTAAAAAACAGTTTGTGGGTTTCTGCGTGTTGTATTGAGAATACTACTTAGACAGCATGTCGCAATGCACTCAGATATCAGTACTAAAGCAGAGAAAGTGTCCATACACTACCTGCTTTATCACAGGGATCTATTCGAGAGGAAGTGACATCACAAAGTTCAGTAGGTGGTCGGCTGTCTGTGTTACTATCAGCTGAAGAATACGAATACTCACTCATCGTGAGAACAGATGCTAACCTTCCTATATAAAACATAAAGGCACGTATTAAATACAATTGGCCATGTCCTAGTACCAGAAAAGAAATGTGCTCAGAAGATACTGTGACATTTAAAGTAGTTTCCAAAATTTTGGACAGGCCAGTTAAACAGCGAAGTATGAAATTGAAATTTTAGAAATATAATTGGCTTATAACAACATAGTGAACATTTGTGTTCTTTTAAAATCGAGGGGTGCCTGTGTTCTGACAAATCGTCACGCACCAACTTAGAGAATGTCGATAATAAGGGCTATATTTCCATCACTTGCAACTTTCAAGATTGCTTGAGTAAACATACAACTGATAAGAAATATGAAACTTTCATGTGGGATGCAACACAAGTTCTAACGCTTCTATCACAATAGAAACATACAACTACAATGTATAATGCATAACAAAATCAGTAAATTATTTAAACTATTTGTCATTAAATAGATTGCAACTGATAGAATATAATAATGGCTACTTACTTGGGTGGTCTGAATGTACACAATGCAGACGATGTCAAGACAAACAGGAATAAAGCAACAACTCTTTAGCCTGTGCGAGGGATGTGAGTGAGAAAAAGCTACGGCCAAGTAAAGGTAGAAAACTATAGAAATAGACCAAGTACCATGTCACTCCGATGGGCTGGGAGTGTAAAAGGGCTTGTCAAAAGCGTCAATATGACGGTTTACAAATAGAGGCTACCCATGGAGAGAGATAATAGAATCTAAGGCGATTCTGTGACATGAAAGAAAGGTCGCAGCAAATGGTGACCTCACTACGGCTAACAGGGGTGGATAAAAGACCAGGCGGGGCTTACTCTAATACAACTATATAACGATGAACAGAGGGGAGGGGAGAGGGGGTGAAAGCGAATATATTCTGTAAAAACCTCCACTTAATGTCTTTTGACATACAAGTGATTTTATTAAACTGTACGGATGTACGAGAACATCGGAGGAAAATGATCAAATTTAGTTCGACAAATTATGAGAAGTCGAGCAACAAACAGTTTTTATAAAATTACTTTTCAAATGGTTATATGGCTATTGATACATCTTTATACCAATTACAATAAACGAAGATAAACCTTCTATGTGGAGGGCATTAATTCCAAAGGCCATGTCTATGTAATTTCAATTTGCATCCACTTTTTGTTAAAAGGTTGGCTGCGTGTGAGATGAGACCACCCACGGAGCGAGGCATACTTATGACACACTGAACTGTCAGCGTTACGTAACGTCAGCGAATGCGTGTTATATAATTCCCATTAAACCAACACATGTTTCTGTCTATTATTTTATGCTCATTTAGCTAATTACG
The DNA here is from genome assembly GCA_935421135.1 of Bugulina stolonifera. NCBI lineage: Eukaryota > Metazoa > Bryozoa > Gymnolaemata > Cheilostomatida > Bugulidae > Bugulina > Bugulina stolonifera. The sequence goes on along the minus strand of OW285197.1, from coordinate 2,688,175 downwards.
TTTCATAGCCTCAGATCCTAAACATTAGACCTGAATAGAGATAGGTGAACTGACACGTGTCCCTTTAACATACTTGATTAACAATGAGACCAAACATCGTTTGAATTGATAGAAATCAAATAGTAAAAATGGATGTAGACTAGACAGCATGACATGTGGCTGAAGATAGAGCAGATCAAAAAGGAAGATATAAATTGAGGCAATTAGTCTGCTATTCAATACTAATAGTGAAACACTGACTCTATTAGTATACAGGGCTAATAATTCACAGGCCAAGGTCGAAAGCGAATGTTTAGCTGTATTACCAGATATAATAGATCCCAGTTATAGCTTTGGTGACCGATGAAGCTGGAACATATGAAGAGCAATATTCGGTTAAAAAGTAAAAAAAATGAAAATATAATTATCAGTCTATATAGGTCAAGGGACCTCAGTGTGACGAGTTGAATATATCTCCAAACTTGTAAACGAATAAAGTAGGTGACCGAACAATATGATGGAATGTGGAGAGAGGAGAGCAGACAAAGTCAAGGGTTTAATTCTTACTGGGCGAGATGCATCGCTCTGGAGTTACCCCTCTCTAACATATGACTAGCATTAGAGTAGATGATACAGCTAAAAGATGGAATAGTGTCACAGCAAGAGACAAATTAGCTGATGGACATTCATCAGGATGATTAAGACCAATTACACTGATGAACTACTTATACTCAAACAGTAATGCACTTTGATTACCATTCTCTGACTTCTAGACTGTAGAGAGATCAATGAGACTTAGTAATTGGAACTCAGTGGATGGAATTGTCTTACTCTCAACTGAAACAACAATTCGGTGGAATAAAAATTTATTTTTCCAAAAATAATCGTAACGAGAATTAGAGACAATGATTTATAATAATTGATGAAGTTAATCGATAACTCCAATACGTATATCGTACACGCCCACTACCCATCAAAACAAATTAGAGTAACAATAATAATTATGCAACAATGAAAATATATAGTGAAATAAATACATAACAAAGATATGCCACAAGGATATATATATATACCCTGTGATGTCACATATTACCATCCAATTAAATCCATTCTTACACCGGTAATAAGCACCTGATGTTCCTATGATATACTATACAATATTGATATGATAGTATATACACTGTATACATCAGATATGTAGGGTATTAGAGAATAGAGTAGGTGGAGGTAATTCCTAAACAGATGACATGATTACAAGGAGTACATAACCCTGACATGACGCAATATAGCACAACGTTGAAACTGTAGGCACTTAAAAACTATTGATCATGATCAGAGGTTGTCCTCTCTCAATGTATTTCTCCAAGGAGGGCGACTCGCCAAATTATCATGTACATTGCACATGTCTTATGTCTAGTCATACCATTCATCTACCTGCTCAATGAAATACACCGAATCGCCGAATAGGTAACATGTCTGCTGTTACAGCGAATAAAAACCTGAAAATATTCGACTAGTAAAAGTTGACCAAAGACTCACCAAGTTTGAGTGGAGCAGAGATTGAGAGAGGACAACTTCTAATGATGATGAATGACTTATAAATGCCAATTGTAATCTTTAATAATTGAGGAGAAATGTGGATCATCCAAGTATTCTCCTTATTTAAAATTGAAGGGGCATTTCGACATAGCACTTAGTCATGACAGAGCTATTTGTAATTAGACGAAAAGTTGAATAGAATAAATTACATAAATAAAATATATAATAATATGCACGCATATATAACACTGCAGGACTATATCTGTATATCTGTAAGGGAAGCTGACATTGACAGTTTGATTTGAACAGTTTGTTTAGTTTTCTGGTCGGCGGACATATTAAAAGCGATGAGAGGAAGCACCAGTGAATATGATCTAGTAGCAGCATCAGTGTAACGTACAGCACAATGGTATAGTATATACCATTATACTACTAACCACATAGACAGACATACTAATCTACTAGGCACATGTTATATATATTCATTGTATATACAAGTGGTTACTTAATGTTACACTGACTTTGATTGGTAGTTTGGAAGATCTGAATGATAGCAATCGGTGAATGACAAGGACTCTGATTGGCTAAAGAGGTTTATGCTTCAGTGAGAGTAACCTCTTCCTCTCCTTCTCCGCAGCCACCCTCTCCATCTCTGCCTTCAGAGCGAATGTCTCTGTATCCAGCATATCAATGATGAGTAGCTTGAGTTCCTGGAACATGACATTGTAGGTGGCTACGAGGTGGTCCGGTGAGTCCGGCATTCCTAGAGGGTAGTATTTGAGATCAAGGCACCTGTATGAGTAGATACAATAGACAGGAGTCACTACAGCATGTATGATATGCCACATCTCATATCTTACTAGTCAACCAAAGGTGATTGCTACTATTGGGCATACCGTCATATGAACAAAGAGGGTAAATGAGTGGATACTTATATAATACCTCAAAGACAAATGGTACAGATTATCCAATTCTACTAAAACATGATAAAATTTGGAGTTGTCTTATCCTAACTTAATCACAGTATGAGCACATGTTGTATATTACTGGCTCAAAACGGAGAACAGCTACCTTCAATACTATTGGCTCTTCGTTGTTATCCAAACACTGATACGTTGAAATAAACTCATACCAAAGTGAAGGTAAGACAACTCCATCTAAACCAATTGAATGCATTGTTATCGCTGTGAATAGACCAAAGTGGGTTGTTGACCAAATAAGGACACTAAGAGTTACAAGCTCTGTGTGTGGGCTAATGATAAGACACTCAACCAACCTGTCGATGACATCATACACCCTGCCTAACGTTGTCTTGTTTGTAACACCTTCAAGCACCTGATCTTCAATGCCTCTTATAAAGTGACATACTTGTAGTAGACCTGACAGTCGAGTCTTAGGTGACAGTTGGCAAGTACCTGTTGCTGAATTGCACTCTCCATGACAAGCGTGGTACCTGTTGAGAGTGTCATACATAAAGTTATATAATAAGTTGGAGCGGTGGTAAATAGGATTCCAACATATACGACTGGGATGACCCTTTTAGTCAACTCACTTTATGGAAAACTCAGACATTATGCTAAATCCATTATCACAGCAAAGGCTGCAAGCTATGTACATTAATTTCAGCATAGCGAGATCGCAAGCATACCAGATATATAAAGAAAATACTATAGCTAGTAGAGGTGGAACGAGACAGCATTTTTGAATTCAAGACGAGATTCAAGACAATACTTCAGAAAAATTTGAGATGCCACAAGATTGGGTTTCAAGATTCAAGTGGTTGTTAGAATTTCAACAGCTACTCAGTAAATTATTTATAGTTTAAACACATGTATGCTTTGTATTTTTATGTATTTCAATAAAGAATGAGTAGAAGAAAGGTGGGAATGCATTAGATTGCACACGTGCATGTAGATATATACAGTATGTATATGATTGTGCACAAGGAAATTGACAACTAGTAGGGAGTTATGGTTTATGAGTTCAGATTTATTATTTATTACATAATAAATAATAAATCTATGAAATGCAAATGATTATACATCACTTCGTCGTGCTACTTTCACTACATTCCCAGCACTAATTTTCTACTAATAGCAATGCAACTAGTACTAAGTTATGCAGTTCATCAGATACAAAACTACTAACCGCATTCAATCAGCTATCGATCAACTCTCCCATAATGCAATGTGATTCAAACTTAAAGTTGTCTACTCATGAATCATTGTAACAATGGAAACATAACTCCCTACTAGTTGTCCATTTCCTTGTGCACAATCATGTACATACTATATTACTGATAAGCAATGAATGTGCTATTGGTTTCCCAGCCTCGAGCACTAATTGCAGTCTTGAGACGACTTTCGAGACAGGAGGAGACTCAAGGTTTCTCTAATCTCGTTCCACCTCTAATTGGTAATGATATACATGTATTATATAACTGTATTACAATGATATACATTGAATATTATTGTATTACAATGATATACATTGAATATTATTGTATTACAATGATATACATTGAATATTATTGTATTACAATGATATACATTGAATATTATTGTATTACAATGATATACATTGAAAATTATTGTATTACAACGATATACATTGAATATTATTGTATTACAATGATATACATTGAATATTATTGTATTACAATGATATACATTGAATATTATTGTATTACAATGATATACATGTATATGACTGTATTACAATGTTATACATGTATATGACTGTATTACAATGATATACATGTATATGACTGTATTGCAATGATCTACACGTATATGACTGTATTACAATGATATACACGTATATGACTGTATTACAATGATATACATGTATATGACTGTATTACAATGATCTACATATATATTATCGTATTACTGTGTGTGGTGAGTTAGAAGTTCTATGAATATGATTGGATAATGTAATTTACAATATTTACAAGCACCAGTAGACTGTACAACGTAGCCTACGTACCTGCACTGTTTGTTCGATGTACAGGACGTTTGTGACAACCTCGTACTCAGTTCATACTCGCTGAAGAGAAATTGGCTAATATCCAGTATTTTTATATCACATGGGTGGGAGAGCTGTAACATACAAATCATCATCCAGTAAGATCAGGTGATACTTTCCGTGTTTATGAGATGGGATGCACTGTAGTAGAGTAGTCAGTGAGTTACCCTTACATGTACAGTGAATGAATGACTGAGTAAAAACATTAGTACGACACATACCATACATACATGTACAATCACAACTACTACCACATGTACTACGTGCACTATATGTAGTACAGGTAATACTAATACTAATACTACATGTACTACTACTACACTACTACTACTACTGCTGCTGCTACTACTACTACTACTGCTACTGCTACTACTACTACTACTACTATTGCTGCTGCTACAGCTACTGATACTACTACTACCACTACACTACTACTACTACTGCTGCTGCTACTACTACTACTACTATTGCTGCTGCTACAGCTACTGATACTACTACTACTACTACTACTACTACTACTACTACTACTACTACTACTACTACTACTACTAGGCTACTACTACTACTACTACTACTACTATTGCTGCTGCTACAGCTGCTGCTACTACTAGCACTACAACTACTACCACTACTACTAGGTTACTACTGCTACTAGTACTACTGTAGCGACTGCCATTACCGCTACTGCTGCTAGTAAATAGTGACTCACCTTATAGTTAGCTGTACGACTCCACCTCACACAGTTATTATGCAGTAGAATTTGACTAGTATTTAAGTTACACAAATAAAATTCTCCCTCCTGTCCGTGCTCACTGACAGTCTCCTCTATGTCTATGAGATGGGCAAGCACCTGCATCAATGCAAACAGAGTGTCAGCAGGTGCCAGTAGTAAGGTTTGACAATAATAGTCTAGTTTGATGTTTGGTAAGTAGGAAATACCTGTTTCAAGTGAGAAGATAACTCCAATTGCAAGCTTCATTAGAAACAAGCAATAACTATTACTAATAATTACTGATGAAATGTAAACTCATAAGGAGAAGATGATTACAGAGGTAATATTAGAAAAGGGAGTTATTGTTACTATTAACTGGGTTCATCTCTTGAGCTAATAAAAATCTACTCAGGAGTGGGGATAAAGAAATCGGTTAAAGTGGTTATGTTAATTTGCTAATAATTATAACTTAGGTGGATGGTCAGTCATCGATAGACTAATAACCTGTTCCTCTGGCTCTGTATTGATGTTATGAGGTTGACCAATAATCGAGATCCCGGAGAAGGAGGCTACAGAGAGCCCATGATTAACGAGCCTCGGTGAAGCCTTAGGAAAACATTGGTTGGTCAGCATTCGGCCAATGAGAATTATGGTCTGTTGACAAAGTCTTATGTGATTGGCTATTCATCTAGAGGTAGGACAAATATGTTGCTGCAGTGAAATAACTTTCTTTGTGTCCTTTTTACCTTACCTGGTATAAGTAAACGGGAGCCATCTTGTGAGAAGAGAAAGAGAGAACGCCCCCTGGTGCCATTGTATCTGAGAGACGAGTCGTATGATTGGCTAGATTGTATACTTGATATAGAGCTGCACATGTATAGTCGAGAGACACAGCAGGTATTGACTCTGTAGCAGACGATGGTGGCTCGTCTGGCCGCTCCCCCGTACCTATAATTGAAATGAGGTACACTGACTATAGATCTGTTCCATAGATACAATAACATCGTTATGGTAATTCTACAACATGTAAGGACATAAAACAACTTTAGTCGTCGCTATGGCAAGGAGAAAAAAGTAAAGCTCTCCGTGACGGGGAATCGAACCCCGGTCTCCCGCGTGACAGGCGGGGATACTTACCACTATACTATCACGGATTTGCTGGACATAAATGTCAGGTCAGATTAGCCTCTTATATTATAAACTTCATACAAAGTGTGGATAACAGCACAACAATACAACAGGTTAGTCTATAATAGGTGTCTTCGCGACCTGAACTTCAGACCCAGGCCGATTTACAAAAATATTTTCCAGCACACATCCGTCACAGGGTCGTGAACACACCGGCCTGGGCCAAAAGCAAAATCCTCATTTCCGCGCGAAGAAATCAGGTGTGCCGATAAGCTAGGGATGGTTTCGTCCGGCCAAGCAAAATCCTAGGCCAATAGCCCTTCTGGCTTTGGTCGGACGGCCATCTTGTAAATTTTATTTGCGACCCGGGTCCGTCCAAGAGGTCGCGAAGACACCTAATACTCCATAGCAATTGGTCAAATGAAAGACAATGAAAATCTAAGATGGCAGAGGGATTTCTATATAAGTACATAAGTAGATGATTTACTAGACTCTAGGTGTCAACATTGCACATAACCTAACATCCATCACTAAACGGAGTTATCAACATGTTCTTCTTTGTTTTTAATGTCACTCAAGAAAGCAAAAAAGCAAAATAAGATAACTCCAAATCAGCCACAAGATCTTTGCAGATATTCATGATATTTGGTAATAAAGTCAAAGGTATAGCCTAAGCGCGAACATATCTCATCCGTTTTTATTCTACATGCACTGCGTTGAGCAGTCTAATGTTGTAGTTGGTATTACTAAGTACATGCAGTAACACTGCAGCATGTGGTAGTTGACACAGCATACATGTGTACTACAACTCCATCTACAATGCAGAGAGATAATGCATAAATATGAAATGTGGTTCCAAAAATTACTGAAAATTGTGGTTTGAAAAAGCAGCTTATATTTCAAAGTTATCCTCTCTTTGCTACTTGTATGAAGGAGAAGACAAATTCAACTGCATATTTTTATAAGCAGTCATTTTCCTTGTAGATGGAATAGACATATGCAGTGAGTCCACAGTGTTACAAGTTAACACAGTAAACCCTATCACTTCTTCCAAATGATCCACTCAACGACAGCATTGCCTCGACAGCATTGCGTAGATGGAGCTGTCTCGCATGCTGGTCAACACTAGCTCATTTAAGTGCGTCAGATTTAAGGTGACTTGCATCCAAATAAAGGTTAAATGAGCTAAATAGGTGACACATATTAGTGAGAATGGATAGCCTTAGAGGAGTTGTTGATTTTAGTGCTGTAAGACTAGGGTCACTGGTAGTAATCTATGATAATAGTGTTGTATGTTATACACATATATAATCATATTAACTCATAGCATACCATAGAATAGCAGAGAGAGGAGGAATCTCCTGTCTGATAGCAGTTCACTCATAGACTGTGTGTAGAACTCTGGTACGGGCTGCAGAGTAGAGCGAGGTAGACTGTTTAGTATAGCGTCATGTGACCCTGCAGACGGAAGGCATATCACAGTTACAGTCATCGTACAGATTATAGTTGATGGTGTATGGGCGTGTCTTATCATAACGTTGAGAACAGGGAAATATGCACACCTGCTCTCCTGTTAGAATAGACTAGCCTTTAATATAAGCCAGAAGAGTAAACAGATAGTAGATACTTATAGTGTTGTAGTAGGATGTTACTGTGTGAGGGGTGAAGGGAAACTGTAAACTGCTAAGTGTGTGGGAAACTGGGGAGTGCTGCTGCCGGTCACTATATCCTAGGTCAAGGCCATTGGTGAGAGAAAAGTTGAAGCCATCGGTTATTTATCGCAACTTCCCAACTTGGAATTTAGGGTTAAGCAAGAGATTGTCGTAAAATGGCTCTAAATCGTCCATGCTTTGGTCAAATCTGGATCAAACAAGAACTGGATACGTTTATACTTATAATCTGGCCATGACGTTACGGGAAATGGACAATGTAAATGTATGACTAAGTACAGAGTCCAACAGTCACTAGTGTGATGGGAGCAAATGGCTGACTGATACAGAGAGAGAGAGAGAGAGAGATGTAGGGTAATATGATGATAATACGGTGAACTGAGATGTACGATATTGTAGTGTGTTGGGTGTAGCCTATATAGTAGTGGTATGAGTGTAGGCATAATATAGTGACAGTGTGGATTGTGTAGAGCAGTTACCTTCTCACAGTATCCTGTAGTAACAATAGGTTAGTTACATCACACACTGTATCTGTATTTATATGAATGTCTATGCAACTGTGCTAAGCCCACATGTCAACATTCTATACGATCAGTCAAATGGGTGGGGGTTGTGCCCCCTTTGTGAACACAGCGGCTGTCACATGATACATACTAAATACTCAGGTACACGAGAGACCGCGAGCTTCAGCTGAACAACTTCATTGTTTGTTGGCATGCCTCTATAGGCAATGCGTAGTACAAGTCCACTAGTGGCTTTGATTAACATCCAACCAATAACCAAATCGTATTTCTAGTAAATTATATAATAGTGGTCAAAGTGTTTGACAACCAAACGAATGGAAATTCTTGATAATTCTAGAAATAGATTAGAAATTTCTCAGGAATTTCATTTTGGAATCGGCACGCCATATCAGCGATACTCACCTTGATTGAGGTAGGTATTTAATTTGTTTATTAGTAACTCTCGGCTTCTCCCATTGGCTGCTGACATGGTTTCCCCTAACTGTCGTTTGAAGGTGGGTTTTAGAGTGTAGCCATCGATGACGTCCTGGAAGAACTGCTGACTCATAGCAAAAGCTGGTCCAATATTGCTGAGTAGGAACTGTGTGAGACAAACATGAGTGAATACATGCAGTACACATTGAAATTGTCATATGCTTACACAGTAGTAGGCCTACTAGAATACATTACTAGCATATCAGAATGCTGTGTTATGTTTGTAATGGGCATGGGCTTGTGGTCATGAAATCCCTTATATCGCATCACCTCAGTGACCAGCCAATCCCTACAGAAATGCAAACTGCAACTACCATTGTGTTCAAGTATCACCAAGACTAGTAGTACATCACCTGTACTAGTAGTGGCTGCCTGTACTAGCAGTGGCTGCCTGCACTAGCAGTGGCTGCCTGCACTAGCAGTGGCTGCCTGCACTAGCAGTGGCTGCCTGCACTAGCAGTGGCTGCCTGCACTAGCAGTGGCTGCCTGCACTAGCAGTGGCTGCCTGCACTAGCAGTGGCTGCCTGCACTAGCAGTGGCTGCCTGCACTAGCAGTGGCTGCCTGCACTAGCAGTGGCTGCCTGCACTAGCAGTCACTACTTTTCCATGCTTCGTATTTTCCTTCGAAGGGAGTTGTTTCACCCTTCGAAGCTCCATTCCAGTCCAATTCCATGCTTCGTATTTTGTTCAACTGTTTTGTGGCAAACGCATTTAAGTTTTTCCGCCTATGACATCATAGTACAATAACCTCGTGAGTTAAAAATAGCTATGCGTTGTCTAATGTGAAATCAACCGCAACAAGGAGGCACAGCCAAACTGACGTCATAACCATAATGTAGTTATCAACAAGCAGTTGTTCAAGCGTGAACACTACTGCGCCAGCCACAGATAGTGTACTACTAACTAGTGCTTGTACATTAGCTTCGAAGGATGGCACTTCCATCCTACGAAGCAATAAAAATCCCTACGTATTTTCGGAAATACGAAGTCTCACGGTCGAAGGAGCTTGCTCCTACGAAGGTCAGGAAATACGTATTTTGTGCCAATTCCATCCTTCGTATTTTAAACACGAAGCTAAATACGAAGCATGGAAAAGTAGTGAGTGGCTGCCTGTACTAGCAGTGGGGAATTAGAGGTACTGTATATCCCAGAATATGACCACAATATATGACAGTTACACAAACCAAGGGGCCCCAGTAGCCACCAGGGCTCTCAAGTTTTCGGATTTTCAGGTGGTTTTCTATTATTATTAATCTGTTCAGATTTTGAGAGATTTTCTCCCATTGACTATATTTTCAACTGAAATACTTTAGCTTGTGAGTTGCTTAGGGATTCTTAGGAAAAGTCTGCGAATTCAATTACTTTCCAAGAGTAGTGAGGACTGAATTACACGCATGTACATGTAGCAGACCAACAGCTTTATTTATATATAGAGCTAGTACATTTGCTCAGATTTTCTGACTAATCAACTTGAGAGCCCTGAGTCACCCTCATCAATATTATAGATCTTCAGCATGATTTCCATAAGAATAACTTCAAGGGATTACCTTTATTATAATATCCCTCTATATACAAGTACATGTAGTTTACAGGAAATTGGCCTCATAAGTGGATAACCTCAGAAAATGACATGGGCATAATGTGGTGGGTTATCCCAGGATATACAGTACTGTATTAGAAAAGTAAACAATACCACCGAAGGTCTAAACAAACAAGGTCACGAGTTAGCCCTATCGCAATCAGCAAATCCGTGATAGTATAGTGGTAAGTATCCCCGCCTGTCACGCGGGAGACCGGGGTTCGATTCCCCGTCACGGAGAGCTTCTTTTTCATTTTTCCCTTCAAAACAATGCCAAAAATTAGCCCCTCGGGACGCAAGACTCTGAAATACTAGCACAAACACTCACTACAGTGTTGTCGATGAGATGAGTGGTTGATCTAGGACAGGTATAAAATCTTTTAACTTCTTTCTGAGCAGGATCTTGGGAGCATATCCAATCACATGCCCCTCCATGCACCTGCTTTGACTTGACAGCTTCACACTAAAATATACATGCAGCCTATTGGTAGATCACTCCAAGTAGAGGACAGACTTATTAGTGGCCTACAATTTACATACTAGAGGTAATAATAATAAGTGTGGCTACCCAATAGCACAGCTAATGGAGGGGCCACCACTGCTCCTAGAGCTGGATATTACTATTAATAATAGCTCAGATATAGCAGGAAACTTCCTTGCAGATAACTTGTGTCATAGCTGCAAGACTGGCACTATACCACTAGGCCACCAGCACATACTAGTACTATTATTGACTCAAAAAGTTAGACTAACATTATTTCAACCTACAGCATAGTTAGACAGGAGACTATACTTACAAAGTTGTGTATGAATTTAGAACATCCACAGTCTCCTGAGCTTGATATTACCAGGTTACAGAGTAGAGTTAGTAGGAATAATAAGACCATTATCAGCACACCCTGTAATAGACCAATACACTAGTAGCTGCAGTACTGTAACAGAATAGTAACAGAACTGGTATACCTAATCATACATAATCCCATGCAGCCTACTTGATTGTATGTATTCAATCTATCAATAGTTCCTTAGTAGCACCTAGCATAATATGCACTATAAATGTAATATTATTACATTTATAGTGCAATTTTATACGTTTCAAAACTTCACACATGTTGGAACCATGAAACTCGTCACTGATGAGTGAGACAGTTTATATACAGAGAGGCCCTATGATTGGTTTGTATAGAGAAATGATTCACATGTTTGTCATCCAAACTTGACAATGAGGCTAATTAGATAATGTGCATTCAGCTACGGGTCAACTTCAGGTAATTAGGAGTTATCCCCTCTCTGTATTTTGTCTGTAGCAGAGGCATGCAGTTTACTAACCTACACTACCTTTAGATAAGAGGCCTACAATCATGATAATATGCTGTTTGGACAAGCAAGAAAAATTGAAAATAGAAGCACCACCCAACGTGAAACAGGTTCAACAATGCACTAGATATGGTTGATATTCCTACGCTGCTGCGGAGACATAGGCCTACGATACATGTAGTAGGACCTAAATGATAATTGAGTTACCCTTTGTTTTTGTAATACTGTTGGCAGGACAAGCTGTAATCCCAGTTTATTTTTGGGTGACCCCCCCCCAACCTAATAGCAAACAACAAACAAGAATCCCAGTTTATAAAAATTGTGTTCAATACTGGGTGTAGCTGACATCACTGTACCTGCAGTTCTAAAGCAACACCCTACACCCTACAACCTAGCTGTAGGTAAGGCATTGAGTCTACCATTGGGGGGCATTCATGTAATATATTGTAGGAGTTGTCCATCTTTTGTAAGGTGTTCACAAGGGAACACAAGTCCTATCACCCTACAAACCTGCAATGCTGAATCAATAGTAACCATTACATGGTATTGCTATTTCGAGAGTACTAGACAGTCTACACACCAGTGTAAGCAACCAATACCAGAGAAGTTTAGACTGAGTGATGGGGGGGAGGGGGGGGGGGGCGTTCCTCAAGGAAGGCTCACTCAATGTCCAGATACAAATTCTACTGTCAGTGAGGGCACTACACACTTCACAAGTGGAGACGTCTGAGGTGAGTGTAGATGAGATAGCCTGTACTCCTTATCACCATAGGTGTAGGTGAGATAATGTGTGTTCTATTGAAGCAGAAGTTGTCTTTTCTGTTTATATTTTACAGCATGGAGAGACACTAAAGCAGAATAAATTAACACAGTCTTCCCCAGTTACTATTGATTGCTGAATAACTCCCCAACCTATTCAGACTCCGCAGATCTAAGCCTACAAAAACAAGACCACTACCAGACAGAAGATCAAACAGTATATTGGGATTCAACTGGAGGCATGCAAATCAAATGTTACATAAGTACACAATGTCATACAGGATGGAACATCTAGGAAAGCAATGCTAACTGCCCTGGGAGAATAACTGGGAATGGATTGAAACCGACTCAATAAAATTTTAAAAAATTGAATGAAGCGTAATCAGTGAATGATTGAGTGAATCAGTGGTTAGGAAGTCAGTTACAAAAGGTGATGGCAACCAACTATTATAATGGTGGCACATATAACAACTAACTGTGATAACTAACCACTCTCTAATCAGTAACTGTAATTATGGGTTTGTGGCTACAGTCAAATAAGGTAATGCGTACAATAATAGTGATTCATAACTGATGGTATGGTAGGTTGGATGAGGTCTGATTAACAACCAGCACTAACTACTCTACTAGTAACCCACTCTACTAGTAACTTACTCTACTAGTGACTTACTCTACTAGTGACTTACTCTACTAGTGACTTACTCTACTAGTAACCCACTCTACTAGTGACTTACTCTACTAGTAACCCACTCTACTAGTGACTTACTCTACTAGTAACCCACTCTACTAGTGACTTACTCTACTAGTGACTTACTCTACTAGTGACTTACTATATTAGTGACTTACTCTACTAGTGACTTACTCTACTAGTGACTTACTCTACTAGTAACCCACTCTACTAGTAACTTACTCTACTAGTAACTTACTCTACTAGTGACTTACTCTACTAATGACTTACTCTACTAGTGACTTACTATACTAGTGACTTACTCTACTAGTGACTTACTCTACTAGTAACTTACTCTACTAGTGACTTACTCTACTAGTGACTTACTATACTAGTGACTTACTCTACTAGTGACTTACTTTACTAGTGACTTACTCTACTAGTGACTTACTCTACTAGTAACCCACTCTACTAGTAACTTACTCTACTAGTAACTTACTCTACTAGTGACTTACTCTACTAATGACTTACTCTACTAGTGACTTACTCTACTAGTGACTTACTCTACTAGTAACCCCCTCTACTAGTAACTTACTCTACTAGTGACTTACTCTACTAGTGACTTACTCTACTAGTAACCCACTCTACTAGTGACTTACTCTATTCAGACTCTACTAGTGACTTACTCTGCTGATAACTAGTTTATTACTCTAAACTGTAGATGTTTACAGTTGTGGTAAAGACGGGTAGTGGTAAAGACAACTCCAACCAGTATGCTAGAACACCTATAATAGGGAGGAGCTCGACGGAAATTGAGCTTTTGGTTGGTGGTTGGGGTAAACAAGGGTTTTTCTAATGTTAGTAACCTTAGTTAGAGTTGTCTTATTTTTCTCTCACATCATGGTCACATGTTTTACCACTACCGAATGTTTATGTTGTATAGGTTGGCCACATGTAACCACCACATAACAATAATCACCTGCATAGCACAAGACTAGCCAATAAGATGACAGTATAATTATGGAAACAAAACTAGCCTTTGATAACCACTAACATGAACACCAAGCTAGATTATGAGAACACAGTAACAGCACAAAACTGGCCTATAAGGACGCAACACCTACAAAAAACTGACCTATGAAACTGTGACATTCACGAAGCAAATAGGCTAACTAGACTAGTTAGCTGTACCAGACTAGCAATGGAAGGGTGTCAAAAGATTGATTGGCCGGCAATTCATTTGGTACTTTTGTCTGTAAATAAAATTCCCAAATTGAGTTGCTATTATGATGTGATGTACACCAGGTAGGGGAAGGGAAAATTCTATATGTGCATTGAGATAAAAGTGTATAAAATAATTGCCTGCTTTGGTACACACATTCAGACTAGAGGTCCTTTTATGGTGGATTAGTAGATAAATCGCATGTCTGCTTTGCCAAATGGGTAAAGCTAGCGAATATTCCTAGTCCGTTTCAGCCTTTACTATACTATACAAATGACGGGGTTCAAAAGTTCAACAGTCAAAACTTGGAACTAATGGTGTTGTTTACACTTTCACATTGCCAGTGGTGATGGTCTATCGTCAACACCATGCTAGATTGCAATAACACAGTGACATCACAGAACTGGCCTATAAGGACGCAGGACCTCTAGATGCAGCAGATGTAGATCTATGTGTCTGGTATAGTATAGTAGGCCTACAGCAGGTTGTGGTCAGTGGCTAGAGCTGACTACAGATACAAGTGACTGCGTAGCTGGAGGATTAGAAGGGGCCATCACTGGCTTTCAATACATATAGATACTGAACCATTTCACACCCCATTCAACAGGAGATATGTTAATCAATTATGCTAATTTACCGTGAACTTTTATATTTATAAGCGAACTACCAATTCACATATTACCATGTACAGTGTCTACTGAATACTACTAAATACGGACACACCAGTAGCAATGTGCAACTACAGTTGCTACTCTACCACAGTCTCTAGTTTGTCCCACTGCATAGGCACTACCCCTTCTTGTGTTAATTTTGGCAGCATGAAAGGAAAACCTACAGGCAGTAGGATGTAAAGAAATGCTCCAGTAGCGGGTAAGCACTACCAATTGCCCAGGTGACAATGCTACGGCTTTAGATGTTGTTGAGGCTATTGAGTGGGTGTCACAATACTCCCATATCAAGAAGACAATATCTACTGCTAGCGTTCTCAATAAAGAACCCAGGGGTAGCTGGTAGCACCAGTCTTTGATATTAATGGGGGGGGGGGGAGGGGTCACCCAGAGTGAGGAAGGAAGAAGTAAAAGTAATAAGTGTAACAGAGCTAGAATGTTAGTGACATACAGTGAGTGGCACCCTTACTCGCCACAATCTCGCCTCATACCTTCATAATTGCTCCCAACCTGTAACATTAGAATAAGATATCAGAGCTGTCTTATAAGTTTCTTACCCTCAAAAGACAAGAGCTGGTGAAGCATTCGCCATTCACACGAAGAGCCCTCATCACACAGTTAATGCTCTAAGAGATGTCGGTGACATAGCCTTAAGATTATCTCTGAGATTGCCTTGGAGGAAATAATTGATGGCTAGCACCCATTAGAGCAGCACTGGCTCGATCTATATACATGCAGGTCGATTACAATCAGCCTAGGAAATGAAAACAAATGATTCCATTAGGACACGAAAGTGGTGACTTTATGATTAATATATGAGTAATAACAGTCTTGGGTCCGGAGAGAATATACATAGAGTTGTTTGACCACAAACTCAACCTTTCTCTTGTTTCACAGGGCATAGCACATATTTTCCACTTAGACTAGAGAAGTTGTATTTAATACAGCACTAAGACCAAACTCTGCAGTTCAAAATAAATTCATACCTAGTATTATGCCACAAATTGCCATCTTTGCGCACGTAGGCTACATACCTTGAATACTAGTTAGTTAGGATTTTTATTCGGAATGGTAAATGAATGGAAAATATATGAATAAAGCAGTCTCCATAAAAATCAAAATGTGGTTTTCATAGATTATTGGCTTCACTATAGAGTGAAAGTAAAAACAAAACAAAACAAAAAGCCCAAAAATCACTCGTTTTTTTCTTCGTTAAACCTAAAAGTTACCAAGGGGAGTGGGAAGAATGCTTGCAAAAAATGCCTTTAGCATAATTTAGTAAGATAACTTCCTAGTTATTGCTTCAGACTACATGCTTGTAAGCTATAATATTGTTGAACAATAAAGATAGGAATTAGGACGGATTCAAATGCAAGTGCTTGCTAAAATAAATTTCCAGATCAATGAATAATAATGAGTGAACAATAAAAGGAGTGTAGATTTTTCTTCGTCCACTGTTGACTATGTTGGATGTATGCCTAGTTGTTGAAACGAAAGTTTACCACGCCGGGGCAATTAACCTGTTCAATAAATTTCAAAACACTTCTGTCAATTGTTGAGTATTAACTTCAAGTTCTGCATCATTGATAGGTATCTAGTATATTTTATATGAAAGTAGTCAATAGTTGAGCGGAAGGCAGGTTCATTGGCAACAATGTTGAAGGCAGAACACAACAGCACGTCGTCTACATAGAGTGACATTGCAGGTCACACAATCAGCAAGGTCATCTATATCGACAACAAAATGAGTAAACTTAACACTGAGGCTTGAAGGCTTCCAAATAGGTTGACTTCCTATTACACACCACCACACGCTGTATCTGAAGCTGGCAGGAAGATTTGGATTTGGCTTGCAATGAGTGGATCAATATTGGGGAGGCTTTGGATGTCAATTTTGTTCATTAGATTTCAATGGGGCATCCTATCGCAAAACCTTTTGAAAGTCTAGACTCCTGAAGCCATGTTGTCTGCTGTGTAAAGTGTTCAGTAGGCTTACCCGTTGAGGTTCCATGATTTTTCAATGCATGTTCATTGGTGGATAGGCATGTATGAGTATGAAGAGCTCATACTAGACACTTCAGTATGATATTCAACATAAACAATCAGTTAATAGTAATTAAACTTATATTATAATATCAAAACAAATATTACTGAAAGAAAAACGTTTTTCCGTGTTGTTCTCTCATCAAAATGTAAATTTAAATAAGGTGTAATTTTAAATTTAAAACACTATGTTTATGTTAACAAAGGTGGTGCTAATTCAATTTTAAAACACCTTAATGATTAAGCGTGACTCTGACAAAGATGAAAAAAATTACTGTTCGCTGTTTAAATGAATACCCGATTATTAAGTTAATCGGATATTCACTTAAACAGCGAACACAGTAGTTTTATGTCAGAGTCAACCACTACAGAGACGAGACTGAGTGTTGACTCACTGCTAAGGTATGAGCATGGGCGGATTTACTGTAGGTTGCCAGGGTCTCGCAACTCCCCCCCCCCTTTTATTTGCTGAACAAAAAAATGAAATTGATTACTTTTTGGCCATGTTCAAGGATTCTCTCATTTATAAAGTTTTTCCATGGAGGTCGCCAGGACTTCCGTAGTTACTTATTAGGATCGCAGTGAATATAACTTAAGCTTCATATTCCTGCATGTATCTCTGAGGTAGATCAGCAAAGTCGATTGATTGTACTATCAATAAACTTCTTGTAGACGTTCTTGTTTACTGTACATTGAAAGTTTGCTTGGCTAAATCACTGAATGAATCGGTGATTGCATAAAAATTAAAATAATTATAACAATAACATCACCTTTACATTTTCCAGAAAGTGTTTATTGTACCACTTTGCATTTTAGCAAAGGTAATTCTCTTTCCCTGTCCTGGGTAAGTTCCTAGATTAGGGGGAAAGGGGAACTATCACTCAAGAGTTACGAATTTTCGATTTATTATATTTGAATTTTTCTAGATCCCAGATTGGGGGAATAGAGGAACTATCACTCAAAGTTATGAATATTTGAATTTATTTTTATTAAAAAACAGTCTATCATCATGAACATTATGATTATCTTATGGATGATAATCATAATGTCACTTACACTGATAGTCTTTTTAAAATATTAATAACAATTAGGCTATTATTTATATTAATTTGATAGTTTAAAATTATGATCACTTAGGTTATCATTTTATGATTTTATAATGCAGCCTAAACAGCATTGTTGTTGTTATTAATTAGCCTATATGAATTTTTGTAAAAAAAAATTATTTAATATATCTACCTATTAATCACTATCAAACGCTGTTTTCACTTTTTCATAGCATAACTTTCTGCCTCCAGCGTTTAAGAGTGAGAGTTTTCCCAAAGCTTGAAATCCCCCAGCACAAAGGATCCTCTTCATTTTTAGTGCTTAGTTTCAAGTTTTCAAGGTCTCTATGAAGCTTAAACCCCCCCCCCCCAGCTGTTGGCCTCGGGCGCTGCGCACCCTCAATAAATCTCCTTGGTGAGTAGGAGACCCCCTTTCTGAAAGTTGAAAATCCGCCCCTGATAAGTATAGTAATAGCAAATAAGCCCTATGACCCAGAAGAGAATTTTATTAATTAATACAATCACAAGTGACAATGACAATCACAATGAGAGTCAGAATCGAGAATCATAATGGGGGTTATCAAAAACATACTGTATTTTGGTCACTGTTTCTCGCCCAATTTCATATAAATTTAAACTCAACGGCTGTTGACGTCTTTACTAGTCAACTATAACAAGTTGTGTATATTGTAGTTAAATAAAATAGTTATATCAGAAATACAATTCACATCACGGTAAATTTACTGCGATTAGTATCTCAGCTTCCGGAGCAGATTGTTGCTTTCGAGCTGCAATCTGCAGCGCAGCATGTGTTCCTCACTTGTGACTATGCATTAAGGGTGGTATCGCTTAGACGACGTGTTTATATTGTGGTACAAAAAGAACCGGCCAAAGCAACGAGTACAACTTTGCAGCTTCACTGTTAAATCCGGAGGTATGGTTAAATCAATCCTTGGTGAAGTCCACTAAAATAAAAAGAACAAAATGCAAGAAATATTTAAACATACGTCTAGGTTAAAAACGAGCTTCTACGCTCAAGGCCGCTCCCAGGAGCAGAAGGGGATGTTGTCAATGGACATGGTCATAAATAAAAATGTCAAATTTAATAAAATAAAAATGATAAAAAGTTAAAATTTAAATTAAAAATGAAAATTAAATAGAAAGAAAATTTAAAATCATGAGATAAAGATTATATTAAAAAGATAATCCGCATTAGATTATGATCATTTTGGTCTACAGATAATTATAATAATCATAATCAATATTTATTTTGATTTTTTCAAAGTTTGATTTCATTTTAATTTTAAATTTTTTTACCTTTTCTACTATCTTAATCATGTGTTTATGATATTAGTTTCATTATCCCTTCCGTGTCTCTATCATATGATCATCATAATTCTAGTGCATGAGCAGCAGGGGTGTAACTCCTAATGATTTGATAACAATATTTAAATGATTACTGAACAACAAGCAAGCGTCCTGAGCACATTATTTCCTCCCATCTACACAGTGTTTTAAAAATAGACTTTTTGCTGACGGTCAACATGGTTTTCGTCCACACACAGACCTGCCTGCCAACTCTCACGCATTGAGCGTGAAATTAAAACAATTACCCCATGGCTCAAGCACTCGCTCCCTTCTCACTCATTTGCCCCATCAGAGCAAATAAAAATTATTTTGTGCCTCCTTATAAAGTAATAAAAAATGTTTTGCCTCACTCTGTCCTACTTGCATGCTTTCTTCAAGTCACAAAACTCATACAAACATGTGGAGCATCAGTTTATACGTTGCGGGACAGTGGTGCCCTATACTAATTATGATCCTAGCACAATATGTAGGTACTTACCTTAAATAATAATCAGAATCCAACTTTAATATTGACTGATAATCATAAGATGCTAAAGAGTATATTAGTAGGCTATAGACCTACATAACATTATTTGATAACATCAGTTGTATGAGTGGGCTAAGTGCAGTGACAGTGAAATGAAATGGAATTGTGAAAAGATATTAGTATAACAAATTAAAAAAAAATTAATATTATTCTAAAAATCAAATCGCCAGAGCTCCTGGGTCTAGTTTGTTTCTGATAGTATTCCTAAATGGTACATAAATAATCTTATTGCTACGCATTTAAGGTTTTTTTTGTATATATAGGAGAAGATCCTGAATTATACAGAGAAATAAATGAATGCATTGGAAAATACTACCAGCATACTTTATCTGACAATTTTAACGAGTCGTGTAGCTTGACAACCAGGTTTTGGGCAACCTTCATAAAAGCTTTCTGGCTCTGGCTCTGGCCCGTATTCATATGTGAGCAGCCATAATTCAACACCATGCCACGCTGCCTCCCTAAAGACGACGTTCAACAATTATAATTATTATCCAATGTGCTAATTTCTCAGATGATTTTCACCCATCAGAAGATAGTCTTAAAAAACAAAGTCTGGCGCTGGGTACACTTTGTTTCTTTAATTGTGGTTATATTGTGATGTTTGACTGTGGCTAGCACACTACCCTACACACCATATTTGCTGAAATAACCTAGTCAAACCCTAGGGCCTACCTAGCACTGCTAGATACCGATAGATACATCTGGGTTGCAACTTTATACAACTGACCAACAGGTCCACTGTGCTCCTATCATGTATATTATTGTGCATGTATAGGGCTGACCCCTGTTTCCAAGTCCAAGCTTGTATAACTCATTTTGACTACCACTGGTTACTCTGGGCACTCAATTCCACAGGCTGGAAAACTCCAAGGTAGTACTTTAGGTTTCTATCAGGAATGCAGAGCATATCAGAAGATAGAGATTTACTGAATTCCAAAACGGAAAAATGTGGCACCTTTTGTATAGAACTGGTTTCGTCTAGAATCTGTAGGACTGATGGGCCATCGATGCCCAACTAATTATTTTGAAAAAACCTCGGAGCAAGTGTAACATCGACGCCGACTAGGGCATAATAAAAACACGCTAGGGATCCGACATAAAATTACAACCATTACTAGTCAGGTGGGGGATTGTGATAGATGTAAATAACTGCTCTTAATTGATATGCTATTAGGTCTTGGCCCATTATATATAACAGTCAATTCCAATCAGCAATGAACTCAGCAAAATAAGGCTCAGCAAGAAATAAACATAAAAATAAACTTGTACGGCTAAAATATGATTGAGAAATGTAGGGGCTACCAGGCTTGCCAAGTCCGACTGTTGAAAATGAAGAGATTAAACATTTGGTTGGGGTGCAAAAATTTGTTTAGGAAATCGGGGACTTGGTAAGCCTGTGGCCTACAGTACAAATTTATGCTTTTGGCCAGAGCCAGGGTTCTTCAGCGAAATTTCAGATGGAGAAGTTGACTTCTCCATTGCATATGGTGTCATCCCAACCACAAACAAAGATCCAAGGCTAGAAAAACGATGCACTAGTGCACCTAACAAACAGTATGACACATGCAATGCAGTTGGTTAATTATTCGACATAAAGGTTGCGTTTACAGTTCATCACTATGTATCAGCCTACAACTTTCTACCAACGGGTGTCTAATTATAGCAAAAAATTTCGTGGTAACACTTTGTCTTCTGCAAGGTCATCATAAGCAGACAAATTAACTGCTAACGCATTGGAGAACCTAAGCTTATACTACAACTAAGCAAACTGAAACTGAATTTTATGTAATTGCATTGATGGCACAATTCTATCAGATGTTATTACAGTAACAGAAGGGACTAAACATATAACTGTTCTCCGGTAAGACTACATTTTGGCTAACTTGCTAAATTACTAATTCAAAAAAGCTTTTTCAAACAACTCTATTTGCACTCATTACCATTATAGCTAACTACTACTACAGCGTCAATTTTGTTTTATATAATAACAAGTCACTATCTATTTGTTGGCCTATGAGTACTATAACTATAACCATTAAATCTCAATTTTTATTTTCTGCCAAATTTACCAGCATGCTAATGCTAGCAGCTAGTACTTAATTAAATCATTATCATATTAATAATGATATTAGTATCTTTCACAACCATTAGATTATGATTATGATAATCAAAAGGTTTTTTGCCCCTTTTGTGCAACTCACTCTATTGGCCCACCTCTAGGTTGGCAGGTCTGTCCACACAGATCTTGCAATACACAACTCGTTCATACTCTTGGACATGTTTCCTATTTGTATGATTTAGGTAAAACCATAAACCTAACTATTTTGAATTTTTCTAAAGCATTTGATACAATAAACCATGGAAAGCTGATTTTCAAATTGGAATATATTGGTATTAACAGAGTTATTGTCAGTTAGATTTCAACGATTATGAAAGATTGTAGCCCGAATAGGTTATGGGTTAGACTATGTATGTTCAGTATTAACTGTGGGCACAGCTATCATTTATATTGTTATCATTAGGATTTACACCCCCTGCCCATGTTGTAGTGGTAATGGCAGTCGTTAGCTTTGGCCAGTCCCAGTGCACAACCCTTTTTAATTTTTTGTGCATTATGAACCTGTATAGCGCATAATTATCTGCACTGGGACTGACTACCATTATGATTGATAATCATAATAATCAGGGTTACGATAATTGTTACCGTGACACCGCTGGGATAATGTCACGGCACTGCTATGGCTATTTGCAGTATATTATACTGTTACGGATACAGAGGCAGCACCCTGTCATAACCGTTCTGGCCTCACAGTAGGGGTGCCTAGTCTGGGTAGTGGTTGTCTCCGGCTGGGCGGCTTAGGCGCAGCCGCACAAAGTACATGTACAGGCCAGAGCACCGAGGTGGAAAGAAGAATCCAGACCAACCAGGCAGGGGCTAGCGGGATAAGTCTTGTGGGGAAGCTAGCCAAATAGCACAACGTGTCAAGGAATACAGCCTCCGTGAAATGGTCCTATGGCTGCAGGAGGAATTCGCCAGCAACGAGGAGAGGAACTGAGAGGAGGCCATGCAGACCTGGTCATGTGGGTGCGACTCAATATGCTAGACTGTGGAGACTAGACACAGGGTGAGAATGGTGGCACCTAGGGTTCTGTTGGGGAAGTAGACGATAGGTCCTAGTAGCAGTCATGAGGCAGTGCTTGGGACCCTCGTTCAGAGGGTGTTTGACACCGTGCTGTTAGCAGTAAATAGTAAGAGTACTTTATTGATCAACACTTAACTTGACCAGCTAATACTGTTCAATGCTACTTTGAACCAACTGACTGCTTTATCTCTTATAGAGAAATTTCACCCTGTCCACACTCTCATTTGAATACTAGTTGCTCTTCCTGCAAAAATCATAAGGCGTAGATGATATGCTTTTTACGGTCTACATTATAACAGTGCTGTACTTTTTAAAGCTGGGGGTTGTCCATATTAGGGGTGTGGTCAACAATAATGTTTAAAGAAAAATTTTTAAAGTTTACCATACAGTATCATTCAGTGACAGACACTGACGACAGAATTGATGGTACACACACAAGGCTGCAATGGCTGCGCCAAGTTTTTTGCTCTCAGTTTGTAGGCAGGTCGGAGGACACTTGTGGTACAAAGACCCAGTAGTCAATAGACATCAGCGGGATTCGAACCCTGAACCTTCAGCGCTTTCGCGCCTCAGGGTAGGCGCTTTAACCCACTGAGCTACCTCCTACTCCTGCATTGTTTGATATTTTTACCATATTTTGAATCACTTGTTATTTGAAGTGCTGTACCCAGTCTACAGAATATACTTATCACTGTTCGCTACATCTTAGATAATAAACAGTCCACCAATAGGAACACTTGTATCCCCCCCCCCCCATCCTGCTACCTCTGTATCAACACCCAATATGTCCGGTAGTGTGCGTTTTGTGGTACATATCATGTTAGGCGCTGATAGTTTGCTGGTTAAAGGCATAGGCATACAGCTACTATGTTCATCATTTGGAAACTGGTTAACCCGTAACTTGAATAGTTATTAAACTGCTATGCGGTTTCCGTTCAAAGCTATAGCTGTGCCCATGCTTGGTTGTAGGTGGGTTAAGCCATGCTGACTTTAATGCCCTAATAACTTGCTGATTGTAAAACATGTTAACTGAGGGGGATCTCTACAAACAGTTCTCACAGCTGGCAAGTATCTTAACATCATTATACATGTATGTAGGGCTAGATCAGGCTAAATCAAAAACACAGTTCCGTGTTGAAAATGCAAGTATTATAAACAGAGGAGATAACTCTGTTACTAGCCTAGTTTTTACAAAATTTCATGAGAATATTTTGACTAACTTGAAGTTGTCTGCTTTAAACCAACCAATAGAATGACAGATTGCTCTCGACTGACAGTGATTAATTGAACACACGGCAAAATATTCACTGCTAATTTTAAATTTATCATCTCTTCTGTTGAATGTGTGTTAAGGGAGTTGTCTTGTCCTATATTGGCATTGTACTTTTCCCACGTAGTCGAAGTTGGCAATTTTAAGAATTTTTTAGTAACATTAGGGATTATTTGAGTATTATTTGGTAAAGCTGTTAACTTTTACTTAGTGTAGCCAAATAAGTTAAGATTCAATTCACCAAAGCTTATGAATGAAGGTAATAAACTGATTTAGATGGCATAAGGAACAATAGCCATCAGTACTCCTTTGATTCTCACGGCTCCATCACATATAATGTAGTTAATTGTTATTGTTTGGTACTCAAGTGCCCTACTTGGTCTTACACTATCAAATGCTTGCAGAACTGTATAGGTAGTAATATCATTTGTAATAATATTGATTTTAGTTGGCCACCGCAGAAGGCTCTGGGTTCCATGGTGCCGTACTGTTGCGTCACGACGTAACTAAGAAAGAAACAGTGATATCTAGCAAAGGCTGTGACCGTGTAACTGCCCAGAGATGCAACCCTTTGGCAGCACTGTCACATTTACAGAGAATACTTGGAGCCACCGGTAAAATCTATGTTAATACTGTGGCTATAAGCAGACCATACTGGGGAGTTGTTTACCCTTGATGCAATTATTTGCATTTTTCTACAAAAGCTTGAATCGTTTTGTCTTTATGTGACTGTTTATGACTTGAATGCACACACTGTAGTGTAAAATGATTAGCTACGTACTGTAGGCCCACTTGTGTGCATACACACGCACCTCATATGTAGCCTACTTGTAAGACAGTTCAACGTTGTCCATGCAGCCTGGTGACCCTTGGTTCCACTTGAAGTGGGCATCGGTCAAGCCCAAATTAGTTATATACCCAAAGTGGTTCTCATTGCGCCATGCGTAGTCTGTGTATATTGTAAATACTCATATTTAATGTAGAGGTGTGTATGTGTGCCTATTACATGGTAGTTATACATACATGTATACATGCTAGTGTAGGCGTATGCTACATGTAAATGCATAATTATGGTGTTAATTTCTCTTTCTGTGGGCAACATGCCGAGTTGGGCACGACATTGAGTATTCCGCCATCACATAACATTAGTTCCTAATATTATGCTACCAACACGGAACCAACACAGGACCAACATGGGCCTATACGGTGGTAAACTATCCAGTTCCCATATTATTCCAGGCCATTGGCCTAACATCCACACAGCATTTAGTGAATAATGTCGTCCCCAATTTGGGCGCCATACTCAGTTAGGAATGATGTCATATCCTGATATCGGAGACTCCCAATTTCATATCCAGATTGGTTTGTTGCTGTCCATTAGCAGGTGACGAGATTAATATGAAGACAGGATTGGACAATGATGATGCTTCCACAGCCAATAAAATTCAATCTTCACCAAATGACACCTTAAGAGCACAGCCGGTAATATCACCATTTGCTTCCAGTAGTTGTGAGCAGGTTAGTTGAGATGTAGCACATGAATAGACTAGTTTATAACCATACACTGGCCAGTGGTGGCCATACACTTACCAGTGGTAGCCATACACTTACCAGTGGTACCCATACACTGGCCAGTGGTACCCATACACTGACAAACGTTGACTTTGTAATCGCCTGTAGTAGGAGGCTAGGCAGGGTCATATGGAGTTGTCCTCCCTCTGTTTTATATCTTCATATTTCGCACGCTACTCTGCTTTTGCTGCTTTATTTTTATGGTATCGATTCATACTTAGTGCATGCATATCAAGTTAGTATTACTCCATCTTGTTAATGCTTATATACATGTATATCTGTCACATAGCTCATGCTGGCCACCTGTTTGCTGTTGACAGTCTTATGTTGCTGATCATGGCAGTCACTATGATTGATGTATGCTGTAGGGGAGACAGAGTCTGAAACGTGCTCTCTCTAACACACTAGGGTCCGGTATTAAGGTGATGAGACTGCATGCAGTACCTAGATTACACACAGTCCCTGCAGTACCTCCGTCACATGCAGTACCTGCGTCACACGCAGTACCTCCGTCACACGCAGTACCTCCGTCACACACAGTACCTGCAGTACCTCCGTCACACACAGTACCTGTAGTACCTCCGTCACACACAGTACCTGCGTCACATGCAGTACCTGCGTCACCTGCAGGTAAGTATTATTATGAATGTATGGTGTGTTAGTGTAGACCTATTTGCCGTGTGGCATGTTCTCTACTCGGCAATTACTATCTGTGATGATGGCGTCCTCTTCAAGGGTCTCGTACTTCAGAAAGTACCTACAGACCACCTGTACTTGACGTCACATGCACTCACTGCAGGTGCCTGGATGTCACCTGTAGGGGTATAGCATGGTACCACATGGACCACATGCATTGGCCATCACATGCCACACACATAAAGGTGCCTGCAGGTCATCTGTGCTTATTGTCACATGCCAACATACAGGAGTCATGCAACAAGTTTACAGCAACTAAGCCACTGCCCAACTTTATATTATTCTGCCACTGAAATATATAAATTATTTGAATTTGGAGTTACATGTACTTACTCACAAACCAATGTTAGCAGAGAGGAGACTACTACCAAACAAGTCTGTACACTAGTGTAACAAAAGCCATATTCAATGCCGTTGCAACTAAAATTATGTGATTTTTAATCCTAATTCAGTCTCAGATGCTGCAAAGTGTAATTATCTATCAACTCAGCTATAATTAGTAGTCAGCATTTTACCAGCAGTTGTCCTCCCCTTAGCTCTCCTGTTCCATGAGTAGATAACCCCTATATAATTATATTGTGTTTTATACTGTTCATACTGTTATATACATACCAGTGTAACTGTATGCTTGTTTATATAAGATGTGAATCATTCCTTTACTAGCAATAGATGTACCCAATGTAGACAAAGCCGATGTGTTACCAAATAATACCACAGATGAGAGACTCCCCATTGTAACACTTCATCTTAGTCCAGGTAAATAATAACATGTACTCGTACTCTGCAGGTTTATAATTTCAGTGATTTTGTCACAAGTTGCCTAACTGGTGCATGTGTTATAATATATGATGTACATCACTAACCTTTGTAGTTCATGCTAGTCTGTCTCTGATATTTGAGATAGATTTTTTTATCATTCTGCATGCTATTTACTGGGAAATGCCTGTGCAATGACATCAGTTGTGGGTTAATGTCATTACTGGGTAGTATGTAGGCCTTCAAATGCTATAACACAATGGTAATGTACAGTATGTTTCTTATGTGGAGTTTGCTCTATCCTGATGATTTGCTGCTTGAACAAAAATCATCCAATGAAAGTACAAGATTCATATCCAGACAGCGGTATTTACACTGAGAGATTTATTCTGGCGATAATTCGCTTTCAAATGGATCATGGACCAATTCAGACGATTTATAGCTGAAGTTTTATAATATATGCTTTGTATCTTTACCACAAAACTTCAGACAGTTATTTTGTATTTACCCAAGATAATGGGACGTTTACACAACGCTATTTATCGATAAATAGCGTTGTGTAAATGTCCCATTATCTTCCTTTATAGTTGTTAGTCAAGTGCTTTCTCTAAACTAGTTTACACTGCATAGATTTAGAGTTGGCTCCTCCTTAATAGAATATAAAACTAAGAGAGAGTAACTCCAAAATTCCTACTACACTAATTTAGAAATCATGCAGGCCTATATGAACTGAATTTAGAATTAGTAGTGTTGGTCTCTCTCTCAATGTTATACAGTCTGCTTGAATTGTAGGATATATTTACCTTTAGTCTACAACTGTGTTCTGTACAGTTAACCTTTGACCCTGCAATTATTTTGCTAATTTCAATACAATAGTGTAGCTGTGCTACAATTGAATTTATTACAACCTCTATTGAGAGAATGAATTTACAGTGTAGAATACACAATAGCCATGAGTAATTAGATCTGGGCCATTCCATGGGGACTGATCAAATTTGCGTGCTGGCCCGACTCAGATTCTTTTGAAAATTTGCAGGTTGAAAGAGCACCCTTGAATTAGTGGGAAACCACCAATTTTTTTTCTATTTGAGCCCTGTGGTTCCGGCAGCAGCTCGTTGAAAAGTGGGAAAATGTGGGGGGGGACAACTCCAAATTGAATTTTTTAAAATTCTTAAACATTCAAATTATTATTGTGGCCACTGTATGATACTTAGAGCTGTAATCTTTGTTACATAGATACTTTCATATATGTGCTTCAGCCTCATTACTCATTCAAGCCTGTATGGTCAACATATTGAGGGTCAGAGGTCACTGAAAACACCTCTCGGAGCTAGTTTGACCCAAATTCACTGAAAATCGACCAAATGAACACTGCTGGATTTGATGAAAAGAAGGTTGATATAGAATAACTAAAGATTAGAAGTGCTCAACACAAGGATAAATGAATTTTTGAGCACAAAAAAAACTCTCCAAAATGAACTGTATGGCGACAGCGGCTCAAATTCAACATGGCCGTCGTCCGAGTTGGCGTTTTGGGGTGTTATTCAAGGCTAAATCTACTAAACTTAGTAGTGAAAATTAATGGTGAAAATGTTGCTATATACACAATTCACACCTGTAGATTCCATTTCTGCAATAAAAACTTTGTCTTTTTGGGTCTAAAAGGCTGAATTCTCAGATTCAAATTTTACATACATTCGCTATAATATAGTGACTATATCGCCAATGCAGTTAATTGGCTATGGCCATAAAGGTCAGTCAAGACTTAATTTAAGGTGCAATTTGAGACTTGGCCTGGTTATGCAACCTACTTTGTGAAGAAAAATGGGTGAAATCCGTTTTACTAGCCTAAACATGCAGTTTTGTTAACTTTGCCATTACTCTTCCCTTCACACGTTTGTTAAATGAGGCAGAATAGCTAAGCTAAGCAGTATTTCCAGGTCAGACTTAACCAAGTATTTTTTAATGAAAAGGAAGGGGAAGAAGATGGAGCTCCATAGAACTAAGGCTTCTTTAATCAGTGGTTGAGGTGGTTTTAGCTCGGGATTTTTTTATGGTCACCATTAGTTATCAGATTCTAATCAAAAATATACATGCAAAATTATAACCACAGCCCACAAACAATAGTTTTGACAAACTTACATATATACATGTACATGTATTTAGCTTACAATTAAACCAGTCTTTACTAATTAGCTTCAAAAATATTTTTTGTTCATGATATGTGAATAGTTCCTTTTCTGGTGTATAAGTGTTGTACAGTATTTATTAGAAGAGATTGAATTTCAGCAGTCTATAGTATAACAGTTATTATGGCCAGGTCAATGTGGTTGTCTGCACTTAGAAAGGTGAGATCTGCTCTTCTTTTATTCACTGAGCGTAATTTTTTTCAGATAAGTGGTTTTGTCTTTCGAAGGGTCAAAACTATCTTGATTGAAAATCAAGTTGTTGGTATAAGGAACGGTAAATTTGGCGAGGTGATGTTAGCAAGTACATTAAACATTATTACCTTTGGAAACAAGCGAACACTTGTAATATAATTTCAACTTGCTAGGTACAACCAAAACTAAGTCTCACAAAACCATATTCATATTTTTGATTACTCTGTTGATTAAAAGTTAATGCATGTCGCACCACTTACCTTAGTTGTGGTCATTTATATAGGACCAAAAAGATATTTTTGGAGCTAATTAGCAAACACCGGTTAAATTGTCAGCTACATGTAAATATACATAAAAATTGTTAAAAGTTATTGTTCGAGGGCTGTGGCTATAGTTATGCATGTACATATATTTGAGTAGAATTTGATAACTAATGGTGACCCCAAAATTTGTCTTGAACTAGTTTAAACAACCTTGACTCCTCAGCCTCACCCACTGATTAAAGATGCCTTAGTTCCACGGAGCATCACTTTCTTCACCTTCTTTTTCATTAAACAATACTTGGTATAAGTCACACCTTGAAATACTGCTTAGATTAGCTATCTTACCTCATTTAACAAACGTGTGAAAGGACGAGTCATGGTAAAGTTACCAAAACTGCATGTTTGCGCTATTAAAAAGGATTTCACCCATTTTTCTTCACAAATAAGGTTGTATAACCAGGCCAAGTTGCAAATTGTACCTCAAATTAAGTCTTGACTGACTTCTATGGCCATAGCCAATTAACTGCATGGCCATGTAGTCACTATATTATAGCGAATATATGTAAAATTTGAATCTGAGAATTCAGCCTTTTAGACCCAAAAAGACAAAGTTTTTATTGCAGAAATGGAATCTACAGGTGTGAATTGTATATATAGCAACATTTTCACCATTAATTTTCACTACTAAGTTTAGTAGATTTAGCCTTGAATAATGCCCCAAAACACCAACTCGGACGACGGCCATGTTGAATTTGAGCTGCTGTCGCCATATAGTTTATTCTGGAAAGTATTTTTTATTCTCGAAAATTCATTTATCCTTGTATTGAGCATCTTCAATACTTAGTTATTGCATATCAATCTTTTTTTCATCAGATCCAGCAGTGTCTATTTGGTCGATTTTAGGTGAATATGGGTCAAACTAGCTCCGAGAGGTGTTTTTGGTGACCTCTGACCCTCAATATGTTGACCATACAGGCTTGAATGAGTAATGGGACTGAAGCACATATATGAAAGTATCTATGTAACAAAAATTACAGCTCTAAGTATCATACAGTGGCCACAGTAATAATTTGAATGTTTGGGGATTTCAAAAAATTCAATTTGGAGTTGTCCCCCCCCACATTTTCCCACTTTTCAACGAGCTGCTGCCGGAACCACAGGGCTCAAATAGGAAAAAAATTGGTGGTTTCCCACTAATTCAAGGGTGCTCTTTCAACCTGCAAATTTTCAAAAGAATCTGAGTCGGGCCAGCACGCAAATTTGATCAGTCCCCGTGGAATGGCCCATCTGTATATACAATGTATATATTATAATTATATACATATACATGTAGTTCCCGGTGATGATGGAGACTCATCAACTACAGCCTCCTATTCACCAGATCTGATGGGAAACTGTGGCCAGACTGTTGGACCGGCTATCTATCAGAGAGTATCGTTAATTCGTGGAAGTGGTACAGACTGTGGAACCAGTGAAGATGTTGGGTTTGGTAGACCTATAGACAGTAGAATCAGTACAGACGGTAGAATCAGTACGGACAGTAGAATCAGTACAGGCGGTAGAATCAGTACAGACAGTAGAATCAGTACAGACAGCAGAATCAGTACGGACGGTAGAATCAGTACAGGCGGTAGAATTAGTATAGACAGTAGAATCAGTACAGACAGTAGAATCAGTACAGACAGTAGAATCAGTACAGACAGTAGAATCAGTACAGACAGTAGAATCAGTACAGACAGTAGAATCAGTACAGACAGTAGAATCAGTACAGACAGTAGAATCAGTACAGACAGTAGAATCAGTACAGACAGTAGAATCAATACGGACAGTAGAATCAGTACAGACAGTAGAATCAGTACAGACGGTAGAATCAGTACAGATGGTAGAATCAGTACAGACAGTAGAATCAGTACAGGCGGTAGAATCAGTACAGACAGTAGAATCAGTACAGACAGTAGAATCAGTACAGACGGTAGAATCAGTACAGACTGTGCAATCGGTATAATTGGTGAAGTTGGTGCAGCTGGAAGTGGAGCAGACGGTGTAATTGATGCAGACGTACCATCAGGTAACATTGTGAAACTCTTCTGCTCTTTGTTGTAGTTCATCTGTGAACCGCAATATTGTGGCACCTTTTTTATAATTCTGCTTTCAAAGACTCTTCGACTGTTTAGTTATTTAAACTCTAGCTTTGTTTTGTGACCAGTATTCCTTGCATTGTTTGATTTTAGAAAGAGTGAGCGATGCTGTGAACCCCAATGATACCATGGCAGATCGTTCTATGGCAGCTTTCACATTTTATGACATCGATTGGATTTCAGAAACCTGCAAACAAAAGTTAGCCAGACATCTTACCGAGTGTGTATCAGGCAATTATCACTGCATCTATTGCTCCTATAAATCGAAGAGTAGATCTCAATCCGACATGGCCCAGCACTTGAGGTATCACTTTGTTGCATTTTACTGTGACTGCGGGTTTGGGGATAAGAATAGGCAGTCTGTCACAGCTCATAAACTTGAATCAAACCACATGACACCTGTTCACTGCGTCTCAGATGACTCATACACGGATTGGAAAATGAAAATAACCTTGCCTCTCACAGCTCAAACCCATTGGCCAGAAATAGAGAGGACTTTCTCTGCTGAAAATACAAATCGAACCCGTAGTAGTCAAGGTAGAGTTTAGATTATCTAACTGTTTTTTGAATGTTCATGTTGATGAGGGCCAATAACGAAATAGTTACTGAAATTGCTTTATGATATTCCTAGATTCCCAATCTAAAGATTTTATGATCACGTCATGTCACTCCGTCGCAGATGGTGAACCTCAAAACCATTGTAAGTTAGTGGTTAATATCTACATGTCCTGACAAGTATCTAATCGACAAGCTGTTGTTACAAAAGATGTTTCTTCGCAATTCTATATGAGTCTCTGTTTATAGCCCCGTCTCTGCGTTTAGCTATGAATGTGGTTTGTGTCGGTGTATTATAGTCCGAGAGAGATTAGTCACTTGCTCAGAAACCCCAGAGCGTGTGTGCGTCAGTGCATAGATATATAGGTCATCAATTTTCAGCCAATACACCAGTGTAGATTGTGATATTGATATTAATGTAATATTAATATGTATTTTGCTACACGTTCTTCTAGCGAGCAGTAGGGCTGACCTTAGGGTTCCAGTTGAGCGGTGGATATCTGAAACCTCTATGGAGAATATTCAGAGGCTGTTTGAGAAGAGCAGAACTAATCTCCGCTGTGGTGATTGTGAGAAGTCACTTAATAGTATAAAGTATCTCAAGGTGCACGTCAGGCAGCATTTCATCAAGTACCTCTGTCACTGCGGTTACAGCACCTTTGTAAGGAAGTATGTTATGGCTCACCGTAGACAGAATTCACATTTTAGTCGAATCTACGCTGTTGACAAGGATTCTTACCAAGCCTGGGCTAAGAATAGAGGGCTTCAGGAACCCCCACCCTTTGGTGAATATAAGTGTGCTCTGAACAATAGAGCCGACCTGTGCACAGTGACATCATCTCAAGGTAAGTTGGTTCAACTACCGTTGATAGTTGTTGAGCAGACAACACTTTAGTTGAGTTGGTCGCAACATTTGATTAATCCCTAGTATTAGACACATGTTCTCATGTTTGTGGTGTCAGGAAACGTTCATTTGAACATGGCTTTTGGGGTTAGTCCTGTGGGAGGACTATGAAAATGCTATTCAATTTAATTGGGGCCAATGTCTGTCTGTGTGTAATCTACCCTCGCGCAGGTCTCTCGATCTACTCCTCTCCAAAATTATCTATTTTCTGCCTCCCTCTGCAAGTTATGGAATTTCTTTCTATTTTGTATATATATCTTATTTGGGCCAGTAAGATATAACTAGTGGCATCTGCAAACCAAGGTTGGCTCTGTCTGACAAAGTGAGGTGAAACAGAGAAATTTTCAATACCCATGCCCTGTACTAACACCATTACTGAAAATTTGAAGTCATTAATTGCATGTACCATTAGAAAGTCCAGTATCAGCCGGGCCAGTTAGCACAATATACCAGACGAGCTACATAGCGCCATAATTGTAGGAAGTGATTACCAGACCACACATTGTGTTATCATAAGCAGAAATTTTTGACGAGTTTTTAGCTATAGTTGCATGTTAAACTAGGAATATCACAACATGATAAAATGATGAATAACTCTTGTAGGCAATAAAAATTACTATTTGTTGCAAAAAATGTCAAATGATTTTCGAGTTTGCAATTTGTTGGTTAATGTATACAACTCTTGTACCCTAGGCCGTGTCAAGGTCAAGCGGTTATCTCAACACTTCTATTTTCACCTGGATGTCTAAAACTAATAAATCCTTTACGTAGCTATATATGCTGTTGTTGGATAGTCTGAATGTCTGATTTGAATCCTCATGAAGCAAACTGTTATTATTATTCAATTGTGCATTTTCTTTATAGTGTCAAGCGGAATTTCCCATGATTTGTTTCTAGAGCAGTGGATCTCCGATACATCCAAATGTGATATCCAAAGACTATTTGAATCGAGTAGAGACAGACTTTGCTGCTCTGGTTGTGGAATGTCTGTTAAATCCACAAAACTTCTGAAGGTTCATGCAAAGCAGCATTACATCAAGTACTTCTGTCAATGCGGATACAACAGCTTCATCAGATCCTCCATGATGACTCATCGAAGGAGAATGTCGCACTTCACATCTTTATACACCGTAGACAAGAACTCATACCGAGCTTGGGCCAAGCATAGAGGGCTAAAGGATCCCCCACCCTTTGGTGAATATCAGTGTAATGTGAATACAGCGACACAATGTAACACTGCTGTTCCAGCTCAAGGTCAGTTAGTTGACATTAGCTTGGGCTCACACGGGGAAATTAATTATAAGAATAATAGTTGTTCTACTTTATTGCTATAAAAATAAACCTGTATGGTAAGTATTAAATGACTAGTACTTAATGGAATTACTAGCATACATGTATGTACATAGTGCATCATTATTCCTTAATAAATACTAACAATCACATCTGCATTTCAGACAGTGATGAAAGTTCATCAAAAACAGCATCTAACTCAGCAGATGACATCGGCAATGGTGGACAGGTCAATGGAGAATCT
The DNA here is from genome assembly GCA_935421135.1 of Bugulina stolonifera. Lineage (NCBI taxonomy): Eukaryota > Metazoa > Bryozoa > Gymnolaemata > Cheilostomatida > Bugulidae > Bugulina > Bugulina stolonifera. The sequence goes on along the minus strand of OW285197.1, from coordinate 2,652,712 downwards.
CTTAGTCTGGGAGTTTTATCACGTGAAGGAGTCAATCTAGGTGATGCCGTTATATCAGCTGATCATGACTTTGTGTCAGCTGATGGTGACGTTGCGTCAGCTGATGGTGACGTTGCGTCAGCTGATGGTGACGTTGCATCAGCTGATGGTGACGTTGCGTCAGCTGATGGTGACGTTGCGTCAGCTGATGGTGATGTTGCGTCAGCGGATGGTGGGATCTCTATCAACTCAGCTTGTGATGGACCAGTGATGCCAATGGATAGAATTCTAAGCGATGAAATGGTAAAGAGTGAACCTACTTTGCCAGGTGACGACACCCATCAGACGGAGTTAGATGATTGTCTCTCCTTAAGAATCTCAAGCGTTCGAGGTGCCATATCCACCAGTGCTAAAGACTGTTCAAATCACACTGCCTCTGTATTCACGAGCGCATTGGATTCTACCACTTCAACTTCTGTGGTTCAGATGAAAGGTGAGTTTGTCTCTACATTATTTATTATGCGTGTAAAATAGAACGTGTAGTACATTATAGAGTATAACACATACAGTAAAGGCACAGATTTGCATTGAATATAATACTACATAGTACATGGTAGTAGACTTAGTCCATGGGAAATAGTATAGCCCGATGATGACCAATGACGTCTCCATTGTATTAGTAAGAGTTCTGGTAGCGCAGTAGAAAGTAAACCAAGATAGGCAGTTACACAGCAATGTCCACTGGGCAGTTTACTGGCCAGCTTGTATAGGTACAGATCAGAGAGAGCATAAAATAGACCCTGTAGTATTCTTGGCAGCTTTACCCCTACCCCCGTCAACCAGTAGGCGATTTGATCGCGAGTTGTAAACCAGAGATACAACATTTGTGGGCAACAAATTATTAATTTCCACTTCTGCCGAGATTTCCCGTACGAGGCGAAACTTATGGTTGTCTATATTATTGCAGAAGTCAAATCTGAGAGTCCTGTGATGGAATCGTGTCGTTCCATACCAGACGGTGAACCTCAGGGTGATTGTAAGTCAGTAGTGAATCACCTTACTCTGGATTACATACAGTCATACTGGTGTGTCATTTGTTGTACTATCTGTCTGTGTTTTATCCCATTGTACTGTTATACCATTATACTACGGCTAAGACTTATCCTTTACATAATATGCTATCGTTAGCTAGTTTGAATGTCTGATTTCAAGCTAACTGTTATTATTGTTCAATTGTGTATTTTTTATAGTGACAAGCGGAACTGCCCATAAATTTTTCGTAGAGCAGTGGATCTCCGATACATCCAAAGGTGATATCCAAAGGTTGTTTGAATCGAGTAAAGACAGACTTTGCTGCTCTGGTTGTGGAATGTCTGTTAAATCCACAAAACTTCTGAAGGTTCATGTCAAACAGCATTACATCAAGTACTTCTGTCAATGCGGATACAACAGCTTCAGCAGATCCTCCATGATGACTCATCGAAGGAAAATGTCGCATTTCACGTCTTTATACGCCGTAGACAAGCGTTCCTACAAAGCTTGGACTAAGCACAGAGGGCTGCTAGATCCCCCACCCTTTGGTGAATATAGAGGTGCTGTGAACACGGCCACACAATGCAACACTGCTGCTACAGCTCAAGGTCAGTTGGTCATGTTATCATGTTGTTGAAGTTTATATATTTATCGAGTTTGTCCACGGTGCTCTGCGCCATTGGGATCGCTCTAAACCTGACCTAATAAACACCTCAATCCAAAGTAGTTGAGCAGGCAACAAAAAATTGCCAATACAACGATGGAGATTTTCTCAAGAGCGGTGAACAATTTTTCCTCAGATTGGCTAGAAATACCTGTGATGCTCGACCATTATTTTCAGCATACCTGATGTTGATACCGATAGCATCAATAGGATAGCAAATATTTAAAGAAACTTAGACATAGGGAAAACCCAAAAAGTTTGAGCCGTTCTACTGAGCGCATGCTCTAATTGAAAGTACAGAAGAACGAGAAGACAACTGTTATTTTCTCAAAATTCCCAAATTATTTCCTACATAACGAGGATGGTCTCATCTCGTGGATTCAGCCGGAGTTTACTCCTCACGCAGACCAAATATGGTAGAAGTGCTCTCTTTGCGCAGATGCCAATTACTTTTGGGTCGTTACGTTGACCTATATTTTTGTAGCCCAAGTGTTTGCCATAGGCTGGGTACTCACCAACAAGCAACGGTCCGGCGATTTTGTTGAGAGAACCACGGAAAATTTCTATGTGTATTGTTTACTGGATATACTTGGTATATAGGAACTTGTATGTTTTCCCACTGTACTACCCATCTGTATATTATCCCACTGTACTACCTATCTGTATATTATCCCACTGTACTACCTATCTGTATATTATCCCACTGTACTACCTATCTGTATATTATCCCACTGTACTACCTATCTGAATATTATCCCACTGTACTACCTATTTGTATATTATCCCACTGAATAGTAGTTGATGGGGATAGGGCCAGGGAAACACTGACCAGACACCTAGTAGCTGTGAGTCTTATAATATACACTGTTTCATTACTACTACAGCAGCCACTGTGACAAAGGGAGTTGTTCCTGTAGAGCAGTGGATATCTGAAGCTACCAAAGAGAATATCCACAGAGTGTTGGAGAAGAGCGGAAGGACAAACCGCTGTTCCATCTGTAAGATGTCTGTAAAAAGTAGAAAGCTTCTACAAGTTCATGTGAGGAGACATTTTATTAAGTACTTCTGTAGATGTGGATACAGCACTTTCATCAGGAAATCAGTTATGTCTCATCGTAGGACCAAATCACACCGTTACACCGTATACGCTGTAGACAAGTGTTCCCACCCAGCTTGGACTAAACATAGAGGGCTGCTAGATCCCCCACCCTTTGGTGAATATAGAGGTGCTGTGAACACAGCGACACAATGCAACACTGCTAGTCCAGCTCAAGGTCAGTTGGTTCATTCCTTGGGTAGATTTTCTAATAGTTGGTGTTGAAGGTTAGCTGTTAGTCCCATCTTGTCATTAACAAATTAATTGGTTGTCTGTATCCGGTAGTTGACTGTATCCGGTAGTTGACTGTATCCGGTAGTTGACTGTATCCGGTAGTTGACTGTATCCGGTAGTTGACTGTATTGGTTGTTGACTGTATCCGGTAGTTGACTGCATCCGGTAGTTGACTGTATCCGGTAGTTTACTGTATCCGGTAGTTTACTGTATCCGGTAGTTGACTGTACCGGTAGTTGACTGTATCCGGTAGTTGACTGTATCGGTAGTTGACTGTATCGGTAGTTGACTGTATCGGTAGTTGACTGTATCGGTAGTTGACTGTATCGGTAGTTGACTGTATCGGTAGTTGACTGTATCGGTAGTTGACTGTATCGGTAGCTGACTGTATCAGTAGTTGACTGTATCGGAAGTTAATATAATGTGAGAGTCTCAGTGTATCTCATTTCCTGGAATAATTAGTACAGCGTATATCTAACAAGACCCACTCACAATGCCGTTTATAATACTATTGATAGTTTGGCACTAATTGTAGCTCACAGTCAGTATTAAAGCATTACACACGTCTTAACAGAGAAGTTGGTGAACCTGAAAAACCATTTTGATCATTTAATATTTGATTGTTCAACATTTATTGACAATAACTTCCCGGCAGCGTCGAGGCATGTTGTCAACAAGCTTTCAGGTGTCCACATGTGTGACATTGCAGTAGCATGTCTCAATGATTATTCCAATCACTTCTATTCTGTTGGTACGGTTTCTTCAACTGATTTACAACCCCAATTTTCCCCATAAGGTTTTTATATGGATGAGGATTGGCATTCGAGCTTGTCAGCTTAGGTATTGGACGTCCTAATGATCTAGCCATATTTTCAACATGTTTGCTCGATGACATGGTGCACTGTTATTCTGATACTTCCAGTTACACTTGAATATTACCTATGCACTTAACAATATGAGTCTAGTCAGCACCTTGATGTACTTTGTTGTACTCACCGTTCTCTCAATGACTTGACATTTTGACGTTTCATGTTCTTGGTCTATTTTTTCTATCATCTAATGAACCGGTGGATTTCAATCTACAGACGGTGACCAATCCATCTCTAATTGAGCATTTTATCTCTTTGCAAATATGCTTGGTGGCTTTTCCTTGTTAATACAGATGAATAACCATTGTCGTTCTACCATATTAGTTAATCTCGTAACGTTACCAAACTTTGTATTCTTTTACCTCCACTGTCGACAGGTTTTTATTGGACACTGACCAGGGGAATTTTTGGAGTATTAACAAGTCTAGTAATGCACTTGTGCATTCACAATATATTTCTTAAAAGATTGTCCAGCTGACAAAAGATCAACAAATAGTTTTATCGGTGAAGCATCTTTCACAACTTTCTGAACATTTGGGCTCTCGTTGTAAGTAGAGTCCTGACTACTTTCTGGGGGAAACAGAATCACTTTTCTTTCTATCAGCAAATACAGCACTGTCTAAGCTTGAAAATGATGTACAGATCAAGGTGTTTGAGTTGGTTTGGCTTGATTTAGAAAGGATTTTTCTATCAAATCGAAGGAGTTACCATAATTTTGCACACCACTGTTTGTAGTAGTTGTGAGTCTTATATAATTTTTTCCATTACTACTACAGCAGCCACTGTGACAAAGGGAGTTGTTCCTGTAGAGCAGTGGATATCTGAAGCTACCAAAAAGAATATCCACCGAGTGCTGGGGAAGAGCGGAAAGAACAACCTCTGTTCCATCTGTGAGATGTCTGTAAAGAGTAAAAAGCTTCTACAAGTTCATGTGAGGAGACATTTCATCAAGTACTTCTGTAGATGTGGATACAGCACTTTCATCAGGAAATCAGTTATGTCTCATCGAAGGACCAAATCACACCGTTACACCGTATACGCTGTAGACAAGTGTTCCTACCCAGCTTGGACTAAACATAGAGGGCTGCTAGATCCCCCACCCTTTGGTGAATATAGAGGTGCTGTGAACACGGTGACACAATGCAACACCGCTAGTCCAGCTCAAGGTCAGTTGGTTCATTCATTCGGTAGATTTTCTAATAGTTGGTGTTCCTGTCTAATAGACCTTGTTTGGCGTAGTTATACAGTGGTGTGCACTTAGTTATACAGTGGTGTGCAGTTATTTATGGTTAGGAGTGGTCAGTTAGTTATGGTTAGGAATGGTCAGTTAGTTATGGTGAGCAGTGGTCAGTTAGTTATGGTTAGGAGTGGTCAGTTAGTTATGGTTAGGTGTGGTCAGTTAGTTATGGTGAGCAGTGGTCAGTTAGTTATGGTGAGGAATGGTCAGTTAGTTATGGTTAGGAGTGGTCAGATAGTTATGGTAAGGAGTGGTCAGTTAGTTATGGTTGGAGTGGTCAAATGATTACGTAAGCAGTGGTCAGTTAGTTATAGTCAGATATATGACAGAGTGATACACTATAATATCTTTCTTACAGTAATCAGTGCAGCTGTCCTTAACGGTCCTGTGGAGGAGTGGATATCTAATACTACGTTGGAGAGCATCCACAGACTGTTTGAGACAAGCAGCGAGACTCTTTGTTGTGGTACTTGTGAGATGTCCTTGACAAGCAGGAATCGTCTAAGAATTCATGTCAAGCAGCACTTTGTCAAGTACTTCTGCCGATGCGGCTACAGCAGCTTCTCCAGAGACTGTATAATGTCTCACCGTAAGGCCAGGAAGCACCCTCTTCCTGTATACGCCGTAGACAAGAGATCCTACAGAACCTGGGCTAGCAATAGAGGGTTGAGAAACCCCCCTCCCTTTGGTGAATATCAGTGCGAGGCACACAGGGTACCGCTGTACTATGAGACAGAGTTGTGCAGAGTTCAAGGTCAGTCGCTTAACCTCCAACTCCTGCGTGAACTTCTAACTCACGTTTAAACCTTGCTCTGTGCCCTGAATACTGTCCAAATATGCACTGTACTATCTATACTACCTAAATAAGTTTCAAAGCAGCAAGTATGAATAGCACCAATAAATAAACTATCTTGTATTATGTGTGTACTACAGCCTGACAGCATTCATGCAACGTCCATTACTACTTATATTTTATCAAGTTTACTATCTTAGATGGAATTGTTTAGTAATCACACTACGGCATTGCGTGCTGGTGTACTTATTGTAATATGTTTACACATATGCATGCAGCCTATATATGTGTGGTGTGTATTCCTTTGAAGGTCATACTAAGGTAACATGGAGTTTCCACGCTATAAACCCTAAGTTGACTCATGTTGGCTTCTCTGGACCTCGGTCTGAGTCACCAGGAAGTGACTCAGCAGGGATATATAATCTACGAGTAACAATGGGAAAGGACAAGGTAAAGAAAGCTGTTATCGACGTTTGTGTGAAGTTGCAAGGTGAGTAGTACACAATATTGCTAATAGAACAGTACCCCTGTCATGTGTGATTTATTCTACACTTTTAGAATGATCCTTTGTAATTGCCTTCTCCTAAATGAGTTATTAATATATTATTTATTGACCAATCATTGTTTGTGCTCAGTAATAATACAGGATAATGAGAAATACAAATGCAGCTTGTAAAAGAGTGATTATTCTATTTTAACTAGACTTCATCCACTCTTTTTGTACCAATAAAGATCATTTCAGGAGCTGTGATTACATTCCCAACCCTGGATATAGGTACATAGGCCTATAACTAATAAGTTAATAATGCTACTAATACAATCCTAATAAAAAATACCTGTCACAGAGTGTATTATGTTATGTTGTGTTGTGTTGTGTTGTGTTGTGTTGTGTTGTGTTGTGTTGTGTTGTGTTGTGTTGTGTTGTGTTGTGTTATGTTATGTATACTGATGTTTCAACTGTTTATGTATTATTAGATGTAAGAAACTGTGGGTATCCAGAACTCAGTGCGGGAGGCAGTAGTTTGTAGAACTGAAGTTACTGCTGTCAATGCTAGAGATCTTGGGTGTGACTATGGTAGCCTAATGTATTACTGGCTATGGTTATATTATATTACTAGCTATGGTAATGTCTTACTGGCTATGGTAATGTATTACCAGCTATGGTAATGTATTACCAGCTATGGTAATGTCTTACTGGCTATGGTAATGTATTACCAGCTATGGTAATGTATTACCAGCTATGGTGATGTACTACCAGCTATGGTGATGTACTACCAGCTATGGTAATGTACTACCAGCTATGGTGATGTACTACCAGCTATGGTGATGTACTACCAGCTATGGTAATGTATTACCAGCTATGGTAATGTACTACCAGCTATAGTGATGTACTACCAGCTATAGTGATGTACTACCAGCTATGGTAATGTACTACCAGCTATAGTGATGTACTACCAGCTATGGTAATGTAATACCAGCTATGGTAATGTATTACCAGCTATGGTAATGTAATACCAGCTATGGTAATGTATTACCAGCTATGGTTATATTATATTACTAGCTATGGTAATGTATTACCAGCTATTAGTGATGTATTAAGCTACCACTCACACCTGGAACATACACTCATATGACTATCACAGTCATGCTCTTCTATGACTGTCACATACTAATTCTGATTTGCTCAAATGTTATATTTCAAAATACCAAAATAGTTTTATATCAACTAAGTCAATTTTTATTGTTTATAAATTCATTAATCCGTTCCACTGCTGACTGTACAATAACACCTGCATGTACATGTAGCTATTATGCTACTGTCCCAGTTAAGCAGGTGCCCCCAGGTACTCCCAGGTGCTAGGTGTTATTATTTTCATTAGTTGTACACACCTTCCAGATTCTCATTACAGTTTTCTGTAAACTTGTTTTATGTTTAATTATTCTTGTGTGGCTAAAGGTTTACACTTTCATAAACTTGTTCTGTAGTGTTTATACAATATTATTTAACTCTCTTGTCTCTTACATAATTTTAATAATATTTGTAATACTAGATATTAATATAATTATATAATTAATAATAGTAATATCAACATGTGCAGTGATATTATTGTGATATATAATAGTAATAATCATAACATACTAATATTATACATTTGCTGTATGTATGCAATATATGAATGTGTAATATTTTTATATGGCATTTTGTTTACTTCTAATATCACTGGTAATTAATTACTAGATTGTGTTGCTGAGAATAAAACACATCAGCATTTCTCATCTCTACTATCTTGTTGATCCATTAGCACTACTAGTAATTCCACAGATCACAATAAGAAATTGTCCTCTCTCACTTACATGTACAATGTATTATGTAGTAGCAGAGAAGACAACTACATGTATTATTATCATGAACAATAGCTTATGTATGCCCAGGGTCCATCTCTGTAGTAATTAGTCCCGTTAGTCCTATAAGAACTAGAAAGAATGGCAAATTATGGAGTTGTCTTCTACTAGCTATACATGGGTACACAACTCCCAAAATATTCCTGATCATTATAAAATTATGCATGTACATGTAACACACCTGAGGTGATGGAGTTGTATTTACATTAAGGTGGAATATGCAATATCATGTTTTTCTACATCATACTTATATTATAGCTGTGTAGTATAATGAAGAGTGACTCTCAGTCTACACTGTGCTGATGGTAGTTTAGATCTCAGGCTGTTTTGTGTTTACAAGTATCAGATACACGTAGTGTAGTGCAGTGGGCCATCACTACCTAGCATTTATTCAATCCTAATTTACATGGAACTAAATGAAAATATCTTAAGCCCTACTTCGATCAACGCACAATTAACTATTATAAATATTTAGTGTAGAAAACTATAACGTACAGATTGTACCATCTTGCATTTACACATAACACTAGCTTACTGTAAAGCTAGACAAATACAATCTATTTACAGAAATATAAATAATAATATTAACAAGGGAGGTCTATATTGATAGTTGATTGTATATTTTAATCATTAAAAGTTTTATAATAATTTATTTTGCAATTCATTGTCAGTGCATGCTTATGGATTCCGCTTAGCCAGTGAGGGTTTCCTGAATTTCATTGGTTGATATGTTACAGTGGGTGGAGTTTAATCTTAAGAGCAGCCTCACAGTTTGTGTACATCATGGATGCATCATTCAGCAATGCCCTGTCCTAAAATACACACCACAGAGCATTGTTATCCTAAACGTACAATGTTGATTTATGTTAAATAGTAATGTAATGGTAACATTGTACTGAGTTTTGACTCGTTCAGTTTTTTGGAAAATTCTTCTTTCTCTCTGGATTCAAACACCGAAAGTTTCTAAATGGAAAACTCAACCAAACAGTTATACATTTTATTCAGTTTTTGTATTGGTAAATCGCATCTATCCCATAATCACTTTGGTTCGCCTATCCCCTACATAACTGGTGTTGCATAATTATGATTGGATGCTGTGCCTCTTTCTGTATTTATACTCCTGCACCATCCTTGACAACCATATTATTTTGTTGCGACCACCTTTGCCATTCAGTGATTTGTTGTAGTTTTAATGAGTGGGACATACTCATATACATATACAAGTACTTTTCCTTTATATATGTATAGTATTTTAATATGTTTTTAAGCAAGGAGTAAAAAATATATACATGTATATAAAAAAGACAATATATCATATATAAAAAAGTGGCCAAAACCGCCTAACATGTATGAGTAATATAATTCATTAATGTAAATAGTAATGCAATCATGTAAATAGGCAGTCATAGTCATAGAGCAGGGTGTGACAATTCTCAAACTTTGGCATAATTGCATTCAACTTGTAAAGACTTAGCAAACCAAAAGGTGGCAGACAATTTGAGTTTTTTTGGAAAGACATAAGTCAGGTGTAAATCAAAACTGCCCATCACTATGTAATTGTATAACAGATACCATGTATGCAGCTAGCTCTACATGTATTTATTGTCTTAGTGTATGCATAAACTAGCCAGATGCGATAGACTTGGTTAATAGGTCATGTGTTTGGGCTATGCCCAGCACCCAACCAGATACAACATTAGGTAATTTGCGTCATTGCTGCAAGACCAGAGTGGCTGACGTTAGACCACTCAGCCACCAACACCTGCTGCCAGTGAATTTATTGGCCATTGCTACGTGTATTACCAATGGTTTTGGCAAACTAACACTCGAAATTAGCCAACAATATTTACCGAATAGTCATTTAGTTCGTGTGTTACTATTAGGAAGGCTGATCCATGTTTAACGACGACAACAATCTGGTCATAGTGACAACCAATAATGAGTGGTGAATAAATACTTTTTTGAAAAACGTTGGTGTAAGCTAGTACTTCTATAATAAATAGTAATACAAGACGCATTTTTATTTTTGATTTATTTCCTAATATTTCAACGCTCATCTGAGCATCAACATCAGAGGATGGAAGAAGTTAGCCCTTCGTTTCCACAGCTTCAATTATCCTCTGATGATGATGCTCGGATGAGCGTTGAAACATTAGGAAATAAATAAAAATGAAAAATGTGTCTTGTGTTACTATTTATAATTAATACTTTCTACACGCAAACATAAAGGGTCAGTGGGTGATATCACGCAAGTACTAGTGTACTTTACCCACCATTCCCCTTTCTTCATAAAGCCATGTGTCATAAGTTGCAGAGTGGTAGAACCATTTACACAGATCTAGTACTCTAGTCGTGTCTCCTTGTTTCATGGCAAACACAGCCAGTAGCGCGAGCATCTCCATTGCCTACAAGATAGGAGACAGTTTAGAAATGTGAAAATGGTTTGAGTTACCAAGTAACATCACATTGTAATATTATGTTTAGAATTATTATACATGTATCAGTACGAATACATGGAATATGTGTGTGATGTTGCCGGTATCTACCGTATGACAACATTAAATCATACTAAAGTGCATGGATCATAGTTATAGAGTCTAGAGTATTTACTAGTACAATGTATATGTTCTGCTACTCTAACATGGTGCCATTTCTAGAGATTTTACATTGTATGTATATACGAATGTACATGCCCTACAGATGGGTATTATTCTCTGATGATGTTACTTGGACAAGTAACGAAATATTAGGTAATAAATCTATATAATAAAAAAAATGTGTCTCGTACTACTATTCATAAGTATAATGTAAGGTTTTTAATGAGTACCCCAGGTACATGTACATGTACATGTAATTCCCTACCAACGAGTCTACCCATTTCCATGAGTATGCTTTGAATAGGCCAACATGTACAGTTGTGTTGGGAGTATAGTTGTTAATATTTATGTACTGTATATGTATGTAATGTTATAATAGAAGTCCATGATGTTAAACGAAAAGAATTGTTTTTCACTATGCTTTAGTTTTCACCACATTTTACTGATAATTTACTATGGAGTTAGTTGAGACAGAGTTATGCACAACCAGAGTTGGTTTTTCTTAGATTCTCTCATGGTTCCTGTTCAACACGCGCAGTGCATGCTCACTCTTTTTGTACTTCTTCTGATTGTATATAAAATATAATAATATTTGGTAGAATCTCACTGTTTTATCTCTTTCATAACTATTAGTTTCATGCTATATACTAGAATGGAATATATAGCAATCATCAGACAAAAGAGACAAAATTAACTAAGTAGTTGATTTTGTCTCTTTTGTCTGATGATTGCTATATATTTCATTCTAGTATATAGCATGAAACTAATAGTAATAAAAGAGATAAAACAGTGAGATTCTACCAAATAATAATTAGCTCTGTTGTAAACATTGAGCACTTTGTCTGAGATTCAGCAGTGCACAAACAAGTGCATTACTCCATATAAAATATAATAATATATAGTGTTATGTTAAACCTACCACCATTATCCCCCTCATGGTGTATCTGTTGGTTCCGTATCGAGAGATCATTGAGAGGTAGCTCTTAAGAGTCAACTTGTAGATGTCAATGTCTGCAATATTGACTGGGGAGTACTTAGGGGTCGTTGCAAAGGCAAGTACCTCCGTCTGCTGTTGCTCTGTGAAAGTCGCTCGAGCTAACAAAAATAAAATTTTCCTTGTATTAATAGCACATCGTACAGAATAGAAAAACACATCACCCTGGTAGACAAAGAGGTGAACGCACAGGCAGACATACAAACAGAGTGGCAGGCAGACTAATGAACGGGTGGACCGACTAATAGACAGGTAGACAGACTAAATAGACGGGTGGATAGACTAATAGACGGGTGGACAGACTAATAGGCAGGTGGACAGACTAGTAGAAAGGTGAACAGACTAGTATAGACAGGTGGATAGACTAGTAGACAGGTAGATAGACTAGTAGACGGGTGGACAGACTAAATAGATCGGTGGACAGACTAATAGACAGGTAGACAGACTAAATAGACAGGTTGACAGACTACAGTAATAGACAGGTAGAAGACAGACTAATAGACGGATGGACAGATGTATGGGCAGACAGAAGGGTGGTGCATGTTGAGAACTAGCGAGTCAAGTAGACAAGCTGATAAGTTGGTAGCTTAATTTTTTTATAATACCATGACTGTGTCAGCCAAGATATGCACATAACATGAAAAGTTATTTCGTGAGAAGCGCGTGACTATGGAAGATGAGTAGTATAGTCAGTGCACTTCTAGACAGACACGCACTAATTGACCCCTGTTTTCAACCAATCACAAGCCGGTATTTCCGATTTCAACCAATCACAGAAGAGCACAAAAATTTTGCACACGACCTTGCCAAGGTCACCCCAAAATCCCCCCTTCTGATTGGTCGAAAAAACATTTGCACACTTGACCCCAAACCCGGCCATGACCCCTTCCCTCCTTCCCACCCTCCTCCCCTCCCCCTCCCCCACCTCCCACTCCTCCCTCCTCCCCGCCACCGCTCTCGTTCCGTCCGCACCACCGCCACCGCCGCCGCCACCACCGCCCTCACCACCGCCACCGCCGCCACCGCCACCACCGCCACCACCACCACTGCCGCCACCACCACCACCACCACCGCCGCCACCACCACCGCCGCCATCACCGTCATCACCGCCACCCCTCCTCCACCGCCGCCCACCCTCCCCCCCCCCCCCGCAACCCCCACTCACCCGAACGACCGATCGTTTGAGGCGGTCAAGCCGCGTCCGCCCACGTTGCGTGCGGCGCCGACCGTACACGTGAAGGCGACGCCGGTGCCCCGTATCCACCGGGCCAAGCGACTAGGCAGCGGCCCGCCGCTTCTCCTGCGCCCCCCACTCGAAAAGCTTGTGATCTAAGCGAGCGAATTCCGCTGCGCTTCGCCTATAGCTCTCATTAGCGATAAGAAGAAGTACTACGGAAGGCTTGGTTTCAGCGATAAGAAGAAGTACTACGGAAGGCTTGGTTTATGATGTGCATTGCATTGTTAATAAAGAAATGTGTAAAGTCTTGGCTATAAATATACTGATGGGAAGAAGGGTTGTTTCTATGATATACATTGTATTGACAACAAAGAACCATGTGCATGTGTTAAGTCAGCATATATAATATATTAAATAAACTTTTCACAATGGTGACAATAGAATGAATAAAAGATTGTGTACACATGTTAAAACACAATTGAAAGAATAAAAGACACATACTTAAAAGAGTATGTCATATCTGTTATTAGCAAGGAAGTCTGTGTGCATGTGTTAAGACAGTGTATATTATACATTAGATAAACTTTTCACAATAGTAGCAATAGAATAAATAAAAGGTTGTGTGCATGTGTTAAGTCAGCATTATGTAATATATTAAATAAACTTTTCACAATAGTAGCAATAGAATAAATAAAAGATTGAGTGTATGTGTTAAGTCAGCATTATGTAATACATTAAATACACTTTTTACAACACTAGCAATAGAATGAATAAAAAAGCTACATATGTAAAGGAGTATGTCATAGCTATTGTTAGCAAAAAAAGTCTGTGTACATGTGTTAAGGGCAGCATATATAATACATTAAATAAACTTTTCACAATAGTAGCAATAGAATAAATAAAGATTGTGTACACATGTTGAAATATCATTATAATATGATTTAAACACAATTGAAAGAATAAAAGACACATATGTAAAGGAGTATGTCATAGCTATTATAGCAAGAGACAGCTGTGTGCATGTGTTAAGTCAGCACATATAATACATTAAATAAACTTTTTACAATAGTAGCAATAGAATGTATAAAAGGATGTGTATAGGTGTTAGAATACCATTATATAATAATTTAAAAATAATTTAAAAAAATCCTCACTGATTTGCTATCACATAAAAGTAAATGCAGAGGGAATGAGACACTACAGAGAGAGAGAGTGGGAGAAAGAGAGTGGGAGAAAAAAGAAAAAAAACTAAAGAAAAGATGATTAGAGCTTTTCTTCACTGACTCGAAGGTAAGCTTCAGCTTGTGCTATTACCTCTCTGTGATACCCATTCTTCTTGAGATGAAAAATGGCAGAGCGGTAATACTCAACTGCTCCAGAGAAAAAAGATGGGGGGAGTCTGCTTCGATCAACTAGTTCACTGACAGTCTCCTCTTCTATGGGGGTAATAGTGGTGGGGGTATTAAGATTGAGTTCAGACGAACAAGAAGGAGATTGCGAGCTAAGTAGCTCTCTTCCAAAAGAAAGAGAGGGTGAAGCTAAAGAAAAGGAAGAAGTGGTAGTAGTAGAAGTAGTAATAAAAGTAGGTATTGAAAGACTAGTAATTGTATTATTAGATCTTCCAAGAGAAAAAGAGGGTGAATCTAAGAAAAAGAGTGGAGCAGGTGAAGAGGTGGGAGTAGAAGTAGGTATCGAAACAGTGGTAACTGTATCATCAGATCTTTCAGGAGAATGAGAGGGTGAATGTGAAGAAAAGAGTGGGGGAAAAGAAGCAGTAGAAGGAGTGGTAGTAATGGTAGTAGTAATAGTAGTAGTTGTAAGAGAAGAAGTAGAGGTGGTAATGTCTCCATTAGTAAGAGAGTTACTGATGGAAGAAGCATCTGAATCAAAATGATGGTGAGAAGGGAGAGGAAATTGTGAAGAGCACACCCCAGACTTTACAGATCTTTCAGGAGAATGAGAGGGTGAATGTAAAGAAAAG
This sequence comes from Bugulina stolonifera, assembly GCA_935421135.1. Classification (NCBI taxonomy): domain Eukaryota; kingdom Metazoa; phylum Bryozoa; class Gymnolaemata; order Cheilostomatida; family Bugulidae; genus Bugulina; species Bugulina stolonifera. Next base: position 2,637,656 of record OW285197.1, on the reverse strand, counting down.
AGTGGAGGAAAAGAAGTAGTAGAAGGAGTAGTAGTAATAGTAGTAGTTGTAAGAGAAGAAGTAGAGATGGTAATGTCTCCATGAGTAAGAGAGTTACTGATGGAAGAAGCATCTGAATCAAAATGATGGTGAGAAGGGAGAGGAAATTGTGAAGAGCACACCCCAGACTTTAAAGAGAATGGAGTAGTAGACATCCCCTTAAAGAAAGGAGGGTATACTACCCCACCAACAGTTGTTGGAGTGTATGCGGGGATGAGTATTTTGGAAGGTGGAGAGTGACCAGTGACCCTTTGCAAAAAGGATATGGTCTTTTTTAATGAGTAGATATCAGTTAGAAAGCGTGTGTTGAATGAGATGTGTCGGTGACAGGGCTTTCCATCAATATGATGATTAGATGGAAAGTTGTAGTGTCTATTCATCCCCTCATCATCTACTGTTATGTGATAGCAAAAACAGATTCGGAGCAAAAAATGTTGTTGAATATGGACACCTCGTCGGTGCCCAACATTCTTATTGCATAAAAAGCAGGGGTCGTCCGATTCAAATGGCTTTGTTAGTGACATCTCCAGTCTTCTTTTTGTCTCATCACTAACAAAGACATAGAATCTTAGACCCCCCTTATATATCGGCTTTGCTCTGAGTCCTAAAAAAGAAAGAAAATAACAAGAATAAGTGAGAGAGAACATATGACTTACTTGTAAATCAGAAAAAAAAAAAAAAGATTTTAAATAGACAAATAGATACTAGATCATTCTTACCTATCTCGAACCCATCTACTCCCCCACATTCTTCAAATAATGCAATTTCTTCTTCACCTAGTTCTGTTTCTTTTTCATTCTATAATGTAAATAAAATGTGCAGAGACTAATTAACAAACTACATTAACATAGTTATTTGTAATATATGGTTTTTGAAGAATTTGATGAAAAAACTAGCACTCTAAGTACTAAGCAAGTCTACTAAAGCCTGTCTATTTTCTCACATAAAGAGAAATACATCATTAACATAAGAAAACCAGTTGTAATTTATGTTATATTTTTTCACATAAGAAAAGAAAAAAAAGTGTCTTATTGATAAAAATAATACATAAGAAAGAAAGTGCAATACTTATAATAAAAATATCACTAATCTTTAACATCTTAGACATGGTAAGAGACTTATAGAATTAGAGAAAATCATACTATGGCTAATTAACATCTGGTTTTAAAAAGGAAGTAGTCTCTTTTGACATTCTAGACATGGTAAGAGGCTTATAGTATAAAAAAGTACATCATCATTATGTGTAACTAACATTGTACTTCTGAAGAAATGTCAGTAATCTCCTTTGACATCTTAGAAACCCAACACCATAGTGGATTGAAGGTGTAATGCATGTGTGAACAAATAAGATAATAGACTAACCATTTCTGGAGATGGGATTCTTTTCCTCGAGATTCGTCTTCTGTCTTCCGAATCGTACGTAATCATATACTTCATACCTTTTTTTGATGTTTTAATTTTTCTTATATATTTCTTTCTTTGATATTTAGATGTAGAAGCCTGTAAGTATATGTAGAGTAATAAACATATACCAAAGCATGAGTCAAGTAGATGGAACTACTAATGCAACATAGTTACTAAACAAAGAAACACTACAGTGGTATAACCACTTATAATAAAGTTTCTAAGCTCTGGTCACACTAATTGCAGTATAGACAGAGCAGATCTCTACACACATGCTCTCATGTTGAGAATCAAAACAGTTTAATATATAAGCTTACAACGTTTTCAAGCCCCGGACATACCAAAGGAGAATTATACCACTACTAAAATATAATTAGCCCCAATGTTAACTCAAATGAGTAAGTTCATATTAAAATACATATTAAAATAGCTAGGATGTACTAGTATAGCCAGTACAAGTGGTAATAAACTGTTTTGATACTTATTACACTACTAGTGGTATAACTACTCATATTGAAAATAAATCTCACCACATATAAAGCTTCTAAGCTCCGGTCACACAAATTGTAGTATAGACAGATCAGATCTCTACATACTTGCTCTCATGTTGAGAATTAAAACAGTTTAATACATAAGCTTACAAAGTTTCTAAGCCCTGGTCATACCAAGGGAGTATTATATCACTACTAAAATAGAATTAGTCCCAATGTTAACTCAAATGAGTAAATTCATACTAAAATACATATTAAAATAAGTTTACTCACCATATTAATTGTTGAGTTAATTGAGAGAAATGAGTAAATATCCACAGAGTTGCAAGTCTTTACTAGGTGGTTGAGTGGTAATGATAAAAATCCTCTCTCATGCTTGCTTTTATGGAAATCTCTGTCCAATCAGAAGTGATGTGCCTTTTTTTAGTCTGATTTATTGCATCCCGATGTGATTCGATGTAACCCGATGTAACCCGATGTAACCCGATGTAACCCGATGTAACCCGATGTAACCCGATGTGTTTTCGACCTCTCCCGATGTGATTCGATGTGTCCCGATGTGTTTTCGACCTCCCCCGATGTGATTCGATGTGTCCCGATGTGTTTTCGACCTTCCCCGATGTGACCCGATGTAACCCGATGTAACCCGATGTAACCCGATGTAACCCGATGTGTTTTTGACCTCCCCCGATGTGTTTTCGACCTCCCCCGATGTGATTCGATGTGTCTCGATGTGTTTTCGACCTTCCCCGATGTAACCCGATGTAACCCGATGTGTTTTTGACCTCCCCTGATGTGATTCGATGTGTCCCGATGTGTTTTCGACCTCCCCCGATGTGATTCGATGTGTTTTCGACCTCCCCCGATGTGATTCGATGTGTCCCGATGTGTTTTCGACCTCCCCCGATGTGTTTTCGACCTCCCCCGATGTGATTCGATGTGTTTTCGATCTCCCCCGATGTGATTCGATGTGTTTTCGACCTCGCCCGATGTGATTCGATGTGTTTTCGACCTCCCCCGATGTGATTCGATGTGTTTTCGACCTCCCCCGATGTGTTTTCGACCTCCCCCGATGTGATTCGATGTGACCCGATGTGTTTTCGACCTCCCCCGATGTGATTCGATGTGTTTTCGACCTCCCCCGATGTGATTCGATGTGTTTTCGACCTCCCCCGATGTGATTCGATGTGTTTTCGCCCTCCCCCGATGTGATTCGATGTGTACCGATGTGTTTTCTGGCAGAAATGGGATCCTTTAACCGATATTCGTAATAAGCTTAGCACACAGTTACTAGAAGAAATTCGTTCTATCTTTTGGGAGCAAGATGGAAAGGATGAAGAGTTGTAAGTTATACATACTTCCAACTATTTTTTTTTGTTTCGTCTTGTCTTTTATGATCAAAATAAAATATGATAGACAAATTTCCCATATAACTACCTCTCAACTATGTGAAAAACAAATATCATGCTAAATGATGTAGTGAGGTACTAGAAGCAGCCCGAGATAGAGATGAGAGAGCCGTTGCACTCGCGGTATTTGTTGCAAGGAGTCACAAACAACTGAATACAAAGAATGCGAATCGGCAGACGTTACTTCACCTAACTGTACAGTCTTATTGTTCGGATTCACTAATTCGCCTCATCATCACAAGGGGGGCGGATGGAGCAATAGCCGATGCTTGGGGTTAGTGTTTTATAGCACCAATGTTTGCATGCATTGCTTGTTAAAAAATAAAGTGTTGCAAAACTTGTAACAATTCGGTACTTATCTATATTGCTAATGTTTATTTGGAAGGTGACACCCCCCTTCACATTGCTGCACGTCTGGGTAGAGCTAAGGTTATTCATGCTCTAACCACAAGTTTGACCAGAGCAGAAGTAAAGCATCCATACTTCAGAGTTCCTTACAAATCACTTCCCCAAGACAATGTACAGAGCTACAATCATGATGGAAGGAGTGTAGTCCACCTCATTGTTGAAACAGCGCATAGCAGCAAGCATAGAGAGGCACTAAAGGTACTAAAAAAAAATACTCGGGCTGACTTAGATATGAGGGTAAGTGAATACATTACAGTGGAATAAAAGTAGAGTAGATCGAATTGATAAGTTAGATGGGGAGTTTAATTCTATTTTCTTGTTTGATATTATAGCGAATGGGAGATGGATACGCCCCATCTCACATTGCCATAGAGAATGAAGACTACGAATGTCTACATACATGTCTAAGATTGGGAGCTGATTCTGAAGTTCGTAACTACAAAAGTGAAACCCCTCAACAACTAGCTCACCTCTACAAATCAGCAGATATGGTAAGGGACCAACAACATAAAGAAGTATAGATTTCTTGCTTTGTCCACCTTGAGTGATATTCGTCTGAGTAAAAAAACTAAAATCATCTTGTAGGTAAGACTGTGTCAAGAGTTTGGAGCTGGAGCATATCAATTAGAGTGTGCTGAGACCGAAGTCGTAAACATTATAGCTCCTACGACTTCTGATGAAGATGAGTAATAAGTACCTAAACTCCTCTTTTATTTATTCTATTGCTACTATTGTGAAAAGTTTATTTAATATATTACATAATGCTGACTTAACACATGCACACAACCTTTTATTTATTCTATTGCTACTATTGTGAAAAGTTTATCTAATGTATAATATACACTGTCTTAACACATGCACACAGACTTTCTTGCTAATAATAGATATGACATACTCTTTTAAATATGTGTCTTTTATTCTTTCAATTGTGTTTTAACATGTGTACACAATCTTTTATTCATTCTATTGTCACCATTGTGGAAAGTTTATTTAATGTATTATATATGCTGACTTAACACATGCACACGTTTCTTTATTGTCAATACAATGTATATCATAGAACCAACCCTTCTTCCCATCAGTGTATTTATAGCCAAGACTTTACACATTTCTTTATTAACAATGCAATGCACATCATAAACCAAGCCTTCCGTAGTACTTCTTCTTATCGCTGAAACCAAGCCTTCCGTAGTACTTCTTCTTATCGCTAATGAGAGCTATAGGCGAAGCGCAGCGGAATTCGCTCGCTTAGATCACAAGCTTTTCGAGTGGGGGGCGCAGGAGAAGCGGCGGGCCGCTGCCTAGTCGCTTGGCCCGGTGGATACGGGGCACCGGCGTCGCCTCCACGTGTACGGTCGGCGCCGCATGCAACGTGGGCGGACACGGCTTGACCGCCTCAAACGATCGGTCGTTCGGGTGAGTGGGGGTTGCGGGGGGGGGGGGGGGGGGGGGGAGGGTGGGCGGCGGTGGAGGAGGGGTGGCAGGGGTGGCAGTGATGACGGTGATGGCGGCGGTGGTGGTGGCGGCGGTGGTGGTGGTGGCGGTGGCGGCGGTGGCGGCGGTGGCGGCGGCGGTGGTGAGGGCGGTGGTGGCGGCGGCGGTGGCGGTGGTGAGGGCGGTGGTGGCGGCGGCGGTGGCGGTGGTGCGGACGGGACGAGGGCGGTGGCGGGGAGGAGGGAGGAGTGGGAGGTGGGGGAGGGTGGGAAGGAGGGAGGGAAGGGGTCATGGCCGGGTTTGGGGTCAAGTGTGCAAATGTTTTTTCGACCAATCAGAAGGGGGGATTTTGGGGTGACCTTGGCAAGGTCGTGTGCAAAATTTTTGTGCTCTTCTGTGATTGGTTGAAATCGGAAATACCGGCTTGTGATTGGTTGAAAACAGGGGTCAATGAGTGCGTGTCTGTCTAGAAGTGCACTGACTATACTACTAAGATGAATTGGGAAAATATGATGCAGCTGACACTTGAATATTGAAATTCTAGACAGAACCATCCAATATTCTTCTTTTATTTTTATGTACGCTGTCAAGTTTAGGATTATAGCTGTAGCTGTTGCACGTTTATAATGTTATGCATATTCGCACACTGTGAGCAAAATTGTCTTTAAACATCTACAGTTTAGATTTTAGATGTACGGCATTATGTACCAATTGTGATACAAAAATTAGTACCATTAGTCACACTGCAGGTACACAATTGAGTCACATTAATGACACATAGTTTTACAGAGAAATTTACCGTATTTTAGCTGAAAGAGTGTAGCAGATGAGCAAAGTGCCATTGGTTTATCGTAACCTTGAACAGTAAACGTCTTTATTTTTACTGCCAAATCTCTTAAATATGTCGGAGGAATGACGCTGTTTCGCTGCATAATTCTGCAAAGATAATTATGTGTAAATGTGGGAGCTTCTTGCAATTGATCCAGACTCAAACCTTCTGATTCGGATGAAGGTGACTTGGTAGTAGTCTAACACAAGATACACAAGATTCGGGAATACTGAGTAGGCGTCATATACTATAGCATATTGTGTAATCGAATCATTATCATTTACAATTTCAACTCTGAGAAGGAGCAGGTTCATTGAAGAATGTTAAATTTGTATGTCCACCATTAATTTGGTAGAATAGGTAACTGCATAATTATCTTCTTTACATTGTATTGCAATGAGAAGGCCGCTATCTTGCCTAATTCTAGAAAGATCCTACATGTCTATACATTTACAAGTGGTTTTGAGGTTTTGATATGCAAGCGCTAGAGCATTCTTCCAGCAGAATGCCAGCAAAGAGAAAATTGCCATGTAACCAGAAATAAGTAGGATGACTGTTATTCACAGTAGTCAGATTGTAATGCATGTAATACAAGACCAAAATTTGTGATATTTCAGTAACTTTTCTAAAACTGACATGGCTGTTACAGAGATGAAATTCTATCACAGAAAGTGCAGTGCAGTGTCTTACATGTTATATAGTTTTACTCAATATTGCTACTCTCTGATACTAACTTCTGACTAATTCTGCTCAGGGGATATACATTTATATAAAGTAGAGCAGTGGGTAAATGGCGTAAAGTTTCATTGGAAGCAGAATCCAGTCAAGTCAGAAGACAAAAAACGTTGGATCAATTACTATCAGGACCACCAAGGGTCACTATTCAGATTCAAATGCAATAGTTATTAGTTGTTGCAAGAAGGTACCTAGTATTGTAATGGTTTCTGTGATTTGGTGCGGTCGTCCTTGGACGACTATCGACCCAGAAATGAAGTGCCTATGAGTGGTAATAGGACTTCGCATTACATGAAAGATCGAGCGGTCTCAGTAGCCCAAATACTACCAAAGACGACCCATCTGATCTCAAGTCCGACCTTCAGACTATACAGTGAAAGAGAGTAGTTCAACCTAGTAGGCGGTTCGCAAAGCGAATGACCTAGTAAAAGGAAGAGAAAGTCCCTGTATCAAGTATAGATGTGTCTTTATTGAAAGCCAAGTGTAGACTGAGACATTGAACAGTAAAACAGTGCCCTTTATATAGTATAAGGACTTCCGGCCGACGTGACGTCGGGAAAAGACGACGTGTGGTCGTCCGGAAGTTGCACAACAAGATGGCCGCCGGAAGCCCGACGGCCGACCCAAAATAGGTCGGGTTCTACAAAAGTTGCTTATAATGGTCCAATTCATGTACAAAATGAATATCAATGGATTCTGAGAGGTCGGGCCTCTGTACATGGGTATAAAAGGCATTAAAAGACTTAGAAATAATCATACAATCATATATAACAATATAAGAGTAAAGTACAAGCAGATATATACATGTATGCACGCAATAATGAGTGTCAGATGTAAGATACGACTGGGCGTACCATCACATAGCCCCCTCACACTAGGTCATGGGTGTCTCTAGTGTCAAGTTAAGAAGGGTACGGTACAGTGTAGATTCTCTGGATACTATATCCAAGTCTGCTTGTACAAGCTGGAGTTGTCGGGGGTGGTTTAGATGCTGGTTGGCTAGTTCACGAAGAGCTATTTCTCGAGCATAGAGAGGTTTCAGATGTTGGCGTAGAGTGTCTCCCACCTGTTGACGGCTGGCAAGGTAGTGAATCCGTGGCTTGAGTTCAGCAAGTTGTGGCATGAACGACGGATCCGGAGATGCAGGACGTGTGGCATTCGGCTGAGTTAGTACAGGAGATGCAGGAGGTGGGGACTGGACGGCAGGAGAGTCTGGAGTGGCTCGGAGTAGGTCCCTGGCAGGTGTATAAGGAGAGCGGTGCGGTGAGACCTCTAGTGTGGGCCTGGACTGCAGTGGCTCGATCAGTAGAGTCGGAGAAGCTGTACAAGAAGCTGCACATGAGACCTTGGGTGGAGAGCCTTCGTAGAGAGGGCCTGACTGAGGAGCAGGCATACTCTTCCTTGGAGCAGGCCTTGTCTTCCAAGAGGGTAGACGTCCGCGTCGGCCAGGGGGGCTGACACTTACTGCGGAGGTACTAGCAGGAGGTCGCCAGGGAGAAGGTCCAGCAGGAGTGGTAGGCGACGAGGAAGAGGAGGAGGTAGCATCAGAAGGTGCGGAGTCGGGGGTCTGTTCTGGAGATGGGCTGTGCCGTCTCTTGGGAGGTCGCTTCCTTGTGGAGGAGGAGCTAGGCAAATAGACTGGTTTATTTGTCCCCGACTGTCCGTCCATAGTAGGCTGACATGGTAGAAATGGTGGGGGATCCTTTACGCCCCACCATTCCATGAGGGCCCCATAGCTGGGCCCGTCCGTGAGGAAGAGACGTTTCCCACAGATACTGGATCTCTGACTGAAGTGATGGCCTAGAGCATCACGGCTAACTGAGCTGCGTCCGCAGCGACAGTAGAAGCGGGCAAAGTGCTGCCAAATGTGAATGTTCAGTCTCTTGAGGGTGCCGGAGAAGCCACACTTTGCACATTTGAGGTTAGGTTGACTCCTTCTAGCCAAGTCGTCTCGGGCTTGTTGAGTGAAGGTACTAATCCATGGCTTAGTGGCTCCGGAATGCTGGGACGACTCTATGGGCAGCTTGTCAGTGAGTTTGTGCAGCTTAATGGTAGCTAACTTCAGGGTAGAGGTAACAGGAGATGGAGTGGGTGGAGGCGTGCCGTCTGGCGTGAGCGTCTTCCGTAGAGGAGATGCATCTACAACACATAATTCATCTGATGTGTATCCTCCGCCTTCTAACTCATGCTCTTTCCTGTGAGAATGTTCAGGGGAATTCTCCTCTGTCCCGACTGGTCTATGCCGAGTGGGGAGGGAGAGAGAATTCATGCCTGACAGTCCCACAGGTGTGGATTGTACCTCTAATTCTGATTCGGTCCTTACTGGTAACACTGAGATTTGCTTACCTTCAGCTGTGAAGACAGGCTGGTTGGAGTGATCCATACTAGAAGGACTAGCCGTCTCGTCTGCACGAGAATGAGAAAGGATACGAGTGCTGTTAACTTCACCAGTGACACGAGGAGTGCAGAAGTTGCCACATGTAGGGATACATGTGCTTCGGTGAAGTGCTGAACGAGAAAGGACTACTCGTCTGTGAGCTGTCGTATTTATACTAGCCGAGGGATGAGCAATTGGCTCAATTGTAGGCAATGCCTCAGGCACATTTTCTTTGTTCGACTCGTCAAATAAGCGCGGGAACACGGCAATAGTTGCCTTCGATTGCTTCTTATCCGCTTTAGGGGACTTCGAGAGTTCGGCAATCTGTATTTTCGGCTGAAACTGTTCGGCAATGCTAGATTCCGTACAAGAGCGTTTTGCTTTGTGTACTTGAACTGCTGGCAGTATAGACTGTATCTCCGTCGTTGGGATTATGTCTTGAGGTTCGGCTACGCGACATTTCGCGTCCTCTGGATCAGGTCGGGCTGTTGAAACTTGAACATTCTTCGAGAGGTTCAGAGGTAGCTCTCTGGTTTGGTCCAGCACGGTTTGCTCCGTGTCGATCCTCAGGCCGCGGACTTGGACTGTGGTGTCTGGCAGTTCTACACACGATAAGTCGTCCGTCGGGGCATACTGAATTTTGGCGGGAATCAATTGCTGATTAGTGTCGGGTCTGGACGTGGCCAGATCCTGTTGATCCTTCTGAGTTGAGGATAGGTCGGGGTTACCTTGTGAGGTTTGTTCCGACGGGGCGGGACATATGAGTCGTCCTTTCAGCCTTGGGGGGTGATCTGTGGTCACTTCGGATGTGTCCGGCTTTGAGTGGAGTCGTTTCTTGCCTGGTGTTGGCCTAGTGGGTTTAGGTTCATCCACTGTGACGGGTGTAGGTGACGCCGTCGGCCTGGAGTGTGATGGGCTAGTTACCCGTGGGGTTTTCTGTTTGGAGTGGCTACTCTTGACTTTAGGCTTAGTGGGTATAGGTTCTTCCACTAGGACGGGTTCTGATGTGTCCGTCGGCCTCAGTGGACGACCATTGTGGTTTGGTCCACTCTTCTTGGGTTTGGCCGCAGTAGGAATGGGTTCATCTACTGGGACGGGTTCTGATGTATCCGTCGGCCTTTGTGGACGACCAATGTGGTTTGGTCCACTCTTCTTGGGTTTGGCCGCAGTAGGAATGGGTTCATCTACTGGGACGGGTTCTGATGTATCCGTCGGCCTTTGTGGACGACCAATGTGGGGTGGTCCACCTTCTCCTTGCTGGGCTCCAGTAGGAATGGGTTCGTCTACTGGGACGGGTCCTGGTGTGTCCGTCGGCCTCTGTGGACGACCATTGTGGTTGAGTCCACCTTCTCCTGGGTTGTTGTCTGTGTCGGCTACAGTAGGAATGGGGTCGTCTACTGGGACGGGCTCCGGTGTGACCGTTGGTCCGTCATCTGCGCCTTGACATTTCTGTAGGAGGGTATGTAGGGCTTTCCGTAGGAGGTCGGCGGGAAGCTCTTCTTGCGGTTTTGGAGGGCTGGCCTTGTCATCCTTGTTACTCCGGAAGGCCATTCCGGCTTCCAGTGCTTCCTCCATATCATCGGGCTGTAACCATGTATAGTACCAGCGTAGGCCGTGGTCGTGGACTGTGAGGCAGAACTTCTCTACAGCCCATTCGTCCAAAAATGCAGGGGGTGCTCCTTCAAAGGCTGTTGCCATCAGTCTACGAATGAGAGCTGCATAGTCTCTGAGTGACGTGTGGGCTGGCTGTTCCAGTATGGACAGCTTCCATCGGGCTTCTTTGGCAGATAGTCCATATTGCTCCCTCAGTCGGGAAAATATCTCTTCGACTGATCGGGGTCGGCCGCATTCTTGTGCGGGCCCGTGTAGGGCGGCTCTAAGCCGTATGAGGCGTGCTCTGTCATTCCAGTTGCAACGCTCTGCCATAGCGGTGAAGTCTTCTATGAAGAGTTCGACGTCCTCTTGTCCGTTGTAGCTGAGTGTTTTGAGGTCCTGCTCGGCTTGGTACATCACCTGCTGGAGCAGGTTCCTTATTTGGTCCATGTCGGTAGGGTGTCGGGTAGTGAGTAAAACTGCTTTGGTTTGTTAGGCCGTGTCGGCCTAATGGTCGTACTGAGTACCGTCAATCTGTTCTGGATCCGAGGTCGGTCTTTGATTGAAGATCCGGCGTAGGTCGGGCTACATCCAGCGGAACCACGAGAATTATGGGTGCACTTTAGCGTTTGTCACCTTCTCGTATCCAAGGTTCCCGGGTCCGAGTCCTAAATCGCCGTAGAAGTATTGAAGAATGAGGTCGGTCGGTCACCCGAGGCCGAGGTCACCTTCCTTTGCTTCGTATCGTAAGAGTACGACCTTAGAATCCCACCGCTGCCACCAATGTAATGGTTTCTGTGATTTGGTGCGGTCGTCCTTGGACGACTATCGACCCAGAAATGAAGTGCCTATGAGTGGTAATAGGACTTCGCATTACATGAAAGATCGAGCGGTCTCAGTAGCCCAAATACTACCAAAGACGACCCATCTGATCTCAAGTCCGACCTTCAGACTATACAGTGAAAGAGAGTAGTTCAACCTAGTAGGCGGTTCGCAAAGCGAATGACCTAGTAAAAGGAAGAGAAAGTCCCTGTATCAAGTATAGATGTGTCTTTATTGAAAGCCAAGTGTAGACTGAGACAATGAACAGTAAAACAGTGCCCTTTATATAGTATAAGGACTTCCGGCCGACGTGACGTCGGGAAAAGACGACGTGTGGTCGTCCGGAAGTTGCGCAACAAGATGGCCGCCGGAAGCCCGACGGCCGACCCAAAATAGGTCGGGTTCTACAAAAGTTGCTTATAATGGTCCAATTCATGTACAAAATGAATATCAATGGATTCTGAGAGGTCGGGCCTCTGTACATGGGTATAAAAGGCATTAAAAGACTTAGAAATAATCATACAATCATATATAACAATATAAGAGTAAAGTACAAGCAGATATATACATGTATGCACGCAATAATGAGTGTCAGATGTAAGATACGACTGGGCGTACCATCACAGTATTATCTGCTGCAGTCAGGCCGGCCCCAAGATGCCCCAGTGTCTTACCTGTGCAGGACGATACACATTGCATATTCTAGCATGTTATTAGGGGCTCTCATAGTCCCCTTACAGATATCATCTTGTCCGCCGAAGTATGCTCTTACATCTTTGTCCAGATACTCCGTTTCTGGTCCGAAAATTTTACCTTCTGCCATTGCAAGTTTTGTCCAGCAAATTGTTGGTAAAGAAAGTTTCTAACAATTTATCTAAGTTAGCTTCTATATCTGTGAGGCCATAGGCTATTTGATGATGTCACCGATTATGGGCTGACTAATTTCACTGTAGTTATTAGTTTTGTTAGTTTTGCAATCTTCTATAACTCAGATTCTTGGAAGAGATTAAAGTAACTGAATGTATATATGATATTTTTAAGAAGATTGTGATTAGTTTTTAATATGAAATAATACTGATAGACAAGATTTTCTAGTTTCAGTTTTAAGTTTGTTTGGGCAAGGCAGGAAAATTTGATCACTATTATAGTATTGGGGAGAATGTTACATGTATATTGATACAGTAACACACCTCTAGCATTCCATCTCACCTACCTCCTTGTGAATAAATTTATAGGTAAAGTGCATGTGTATATTATACACGTACATAAACATTGTAGTGTAAAGTGCTCTATAGAACATAATCCTATTGTACATTGTAGTGTGCATATGCACATGTGCATGTTGTAATAATTGTAATCTTGCCCAAATTGTTAATGTGTGAGCACTGCCAACATACATACAGAGTACATACATGACTGTCTCACAAGATGAACCTCAATGATACATAAATGCTTTCTTTATAATTCACAATGAGACTGACTTTCTTTATCAAGTAAGCCACCACCTTTAAATTTTGTGCATTTTAATAATTACAAACTACACGTACAACGTACATGTACAGCTGTATAAATGTTGAAATTAATTATTCAATAATTATACCTGTCATATAATTAGAAATTGTGACTTTTTATATCGCATGGTGTTGGGTTACAGTGTGACTAGTACAGAGCGTAAAATGTTGCACACTCACTTCAAAAAGTCAAGTAGGTTAGTGGTGGCTGAAGCTGCCTTTCTGTTTAGGACAGACAAAGCTGCCGGAAGCCTAGCACTACTAATACGCAGATAAAATGCAGCAAATTTTCCATGTACTCTCAATCCAAGGTGGCAAATGGTATCTTATGCTACTCACAACAGTTGAGAGAAGAGATCAAGTTATCAAAAGTCTAACTTTAGTGAATGGCTATCATGGGTGACACAACTTTTAGTTTTAGACTAGGCACACAGACTATTGCTGGTTGCCCTGACAACCAACAAGGCTGAACATAATCCTATTGTACATAAGCCGCCTCGACTTCTCATTAGCGCAAATGAGAGAAGGGGGGCAACGCACTACCCCTGTAACAATAGCTAGAAATGCCTTTGAGACCATAGGTATAAAATATGATTTTTTTGGAGAGTGAAATATAAACCAAAGGAAGCATGGTTGCATGTAGTATATTGTGGTTATTAAATATATTTTCATGATGCTTGGTCATTTTTGCTGTAAATACAAAACTCCTTACTGTACGTACAACCTACATGTACATTTATATAAAAAAATCTTTGTTTCATGGTGTCTTGATCAAAGACTTGTCAGCATGTTAGTACATTGTGTGTTGCATTATGGAAGCCAAAATATGTTGAGAGCACAACTCTGCAATATATAACTTTGCTGATGTTCTCATCTTTACATAAAACTGCCTTTGCTGAACAGAGCAGTCAGTGGCAGAATTCTCTGAAAGATTTATTGGATAGCTCCGAAATACCCTGGCTCCTCAATTATAGTTTGAGTTGAAGCAAGGGCGGTGGGTTAACCAATGACATGTAGAGAAGACAACTTCTCCTGCTTCCGTTTTGACACGGAACGAAGGCTATTTCCAGTGTTGGGTCCAAGTCGACTTGCAAGTCAACAAGTCAAGTCATTTCTAAAATTTTGGAGGCAAGTCAAGTCCAAGTCAAGTCAGTGCTGCCTCAAGTCAAGTCAAGTCAAGTAACTTCTAAAATTTTGAAGGCAAGTCAAGTCGAAGTCAAGTCAGTGCTGCCTCAAGTCAAGTCAAGTCAGCTGTCATGCAAGTCACAAGTCAAGTCAAGTCAAAGTCAAGTCAAGTCGAAATGCAAGTCAAGTAGAAGACAACTTCAAAACATTTTACATTTTCCAAAACATCATTTATTTCTTTTAGTAGGCATTCCAATCCATGAAAAACCTATGCCAAGGTGTAGCAGGGCATGTGCATGTATGTTATGCAATTATGGTAAAGAACTAGTCTATATAAGTAGTATTATTGGCACTACAGTCGAGACTGGTCATATAGTATTATATACTGTATATTTTAATGGTGATGCAGTGTTACATAGCATATAAACAGCACATAGTACAGCACAGAGTGTCCACTGGCCAGTCCTGCAATTTAACTCTAGTAATTATTGCACTGCACGTTGTATTCACTACTTACACCACACTTATGCTACACTTACACTACTTGCACTGTGTCAGTACTTGTGACTATATATTGTCGTTGTGTAGTCTCACGTACACACAGCCTAGATATTGCGTGACTTGTGTATCCTCATAGCTAACCTTGATATACTCTGAGTGCTGCTAGTAGCACTGATCTAGTAAAAATGATAAATAGGTAGGCAATTGAGACCTTTTTTCCACGCTGGCTAAACACTGTACAACATTTTTATTTGCCAGATTGACTTGGCAAAACCCAAGTCAAAATCACAAGTCATTCATGTGTCCAAGTCAAGTCAAGTCAAGTCACATTGATGTGTAAGTCAAAGTCAAGTCGAAATCACAAGTCATTAATGTGTCCAAGTCAAGTCAAGTCAAGTCACATTGATGCGCAAGTCAAAGTCAAGTCAAGTCAGCAAGTTGGCAAGTCCAAGTCAAGTCGACTTGTGACTTGACTTGACTTGGCAAGTCAAGTCAAGTCAAGTCACAAGTCGACTTGGCAAGTCAAGTCAAATCCATGACTTGGACCCAGCTCTGGCTATTTCACATTCTTCCAATTCTTTGCCTTACTTTTTGAGAAATATTGCTTGGTAATGAGGCTACAGCCACCTTGCAGCTACTACAATTGTTGACTGCTCAGCACAGTACTGTGTTGTTTCATGGGGTAACTAGTAAAACCACAATGTTACAGGAGACTAGGTACAACGGATGTGCCCATCCATTTAGTTCTACAGTGATGATCAGAGATATGTGTGTCCTACCTACCCTGTGTTTACAGTACAGTGTTTTATATAGCTGATGCTACATTGCACATTATATAAAGTAACACCACAGAACATAATTATCCCAACAAATGATTACTAAACACCATGTTACTAACTCTGATATTGCCCTAAAGCAATGCTACATCTTAGCATACATATACAGTAGCCTCAAGCATATTAGTGGGTACTCTATCCTGTACAATCATGTATTTTGTAAGTAGTCAAGAATAGCCCTCTGGGACATGCAGAAGCACAAGGGATCACAACTCCTTTAGTGCATGGGTAAATATGACCTACATGTACATTGTACATACAATTGATGTACATTACCTTGCATACAGTTCTCTAATAGTGTGATGTGTGTGTTCAGGGACAGGCTGGTCCAGCCCTGATGCGTTGAGTCACTGTAGCTATTACACAGGCTATGTTTTGTAATAGTAATAGTTCATCTACACCTCAGGTACTAAGGTACTGATGCTCCAACTGTCTTGATAACACAATATACAAGTACAAGTACATGTACATGAACTTGCTTAATTCGACCTTGGATAATTCAATAACTTGGTTAGTTCAAACTGTCAGCCTTGGTCCCTGTTGAGCACTACATAAATGACTTCAAATAATTCAAACTTATCATCTGTAATTCAAACTTCATACGGCTTAGGCTTACACTATAATCAATGATAATACTATCACAGCTAGTATTTAGTCACCTAATAATCATTGCTAGTATTTAGTAGTTAATAGTAGTTACTACTGCAATATGTTTCTGCTCAAACTAAGCTGGAAAAACCCACTAATTGTTTGACTGTTTGTTCATTAGCTAAATCCATTTTTATACTGTTGTCATGTACATGTGATGCATGTCATTATATAAAATGAAGGAATCACATACATGTAATTCGATCTCGGCCTAATTTAAACCAATTATGGTGGTTCCTTGGAGTTTGAATTAAGCAAGTTCCGCCGTATATATACACAGCCCATCCCTGGCCAAAAACAACTACAGTACGCATTGCAAAAATATGTCAATACGCTATGTTGTCATTTCAGGGGGTCCCCTGAAATGACAACCCGGTACATTATTTTAAAAGAATTACCACTGTAGGCATTGGGTTAATAATCATTGAAGCATGATTCATCAATGATGAAGGCCACAATGTGTGACTTTTTCATTGGCTAATTGTGATATTTTCCAAGAGTCAGTTTTTATTGCAGTGATTGTCTTCTCTTGATCATTTTATCAGTGTAATTGGAGTTGTCTTCTCTTGTGCCCAGCAAAGTGAAACTCATATTATTTCCATTCCATAGAAATTATTTTAGACTGATGTTTAGGATGCTTTGTGATAGCACCTAGATATGTGAACAAAACTTGCATCAGCTACCTAATTTAGAGATTGATATTTTAGCTGGCAAGAAATCAAAGCTAGCGAGTATTGTTATTTGCAATGCAATAGCGTTCCTGTTGGTTAAAGTGAATCCAACATGCATCATTAGAAAATACTTCTCTACTCATGACCTACTCTCTAAAATGAAGGAAAAGCGTAGTACAATTTAATTAATTTTAATTTAGGATTTCGAAATCAAGCGATCAGAATATCAGGTAGAAATCAGTTGAATCACTAAAAGTAGGCCTAATAGGATAATATAAAATATGTAATATTTAATTTAATATTAAATTATATTATAATTATTAATATTTTAAAAATATTATTAATTTAAATTTCAACTTCACTGGTTAAAATATCATAGTATGATAATTATTATTTACATTTCATTAGTATATCTATAGTAGTTATAGTACTTAAGGCCTAAATAGTCATAGTGTACATGTATGTATTGAACAAATATTTATTAAATTCAAAATTGGAAGTTTCGCCATCATCACATGTATTAAATTATTAATATTAATTATAATTATCATGTCTTTATGCTTTCTTCATGTTGTTATTGATTGGTATTAAATTTAGTGAACTTACTTATTAGCTATTGCTTCCAACTAATGCTTGCTCATTGCTGTAAATCCGATAACTAATGCTAATGATATGATCAATGAATGATCAATCAAGTCACTGGAGAATACCCATTGCCATGTTTGGAACCATGGGAATTATTATTATACCTGCCCTGTTGCAGTCCTGCAGCCCTCATTCTTTTGCCAAGTGCCTGTTAATTCTGCCTATAAAGGTTTTTATGGTAGCAGATGATTGATTAGTAGCTACTGAATCGGGAGCAAGAAGAAATCTGCTTCCATATCAACCAAAAAGAGCAAATATATATAGCCTATGCTACTACTTCATCAGTTTCTGACTGCAAACTATAGGCCTAGTTGGTGAAATGTACAACACAGTAATAAATCATGAACAGCAATTTACAGCAACAAGATTGTAGACCTGTTTGGCAATATGGAAACCATAGGCTTCATTACGGATTTTATTACAATTGCTGTGGAAGCTCTAGCTCAACTGAAATGAATACATCGAGGCCCTAGGGCTGTCACAGCACATTTCCATATCAATTGACTATGATCAACACATTTGAATACCATTGACCAAGACAGCGCAGCACTCTACTGTACTGTACTGAATGCCCCCAAACAGATCTGGAGGTATCTTCAGATTGCAATAACAGACTTTAATAATGTGGTCATAAACCACAATAGAATCCTGCTGCTCTTCTGGAACTCAGCTGTTCTTCTCGAAACAAAGCAAGAGTGGGCTTTCAGGGCTCATCCTTTATAGATACACAACAGAGACCTCTAGAGTATTGTTGGTACCAGAAACAACTGTAGAGCTCATTGTGGTTGTAATAATATGTTAATTCTACTTCAACTCAATCTTGGCTGACTCAGTCATTGAATTGTAAAAGTTTATGATCAAATGTTTGAAATGGGTAGCCTTCGTCAGACTGGACTTGCTCTGAGACCCTGTCATTGGATACAGATCAGCAGCGATGGCTTGCAGGCACCAAGATTACAACCTGTAGGCGGATGTCAGCCTGAAGCCAGTGCTGTACTCTGACTTCGTCCTTTTAAGTCTCATTAACATTTAGTGCACCTTGATCTTCTGCATCCTGATCAGTCATCCGGACCCTCACCATTGCTGAATGGAATTTAAAACTGAAGAGATGTACATATACCATTATTGTCTGGTTCTACCGATGATGTGGTATTCAGTTTATTTTAATGTGACTCCCATTAGCACTAGTAGGAGTAGCAGGGGTAGTAGCAGTAGCGGCGGTAGTTTCAGGGTTATAGCATCAACAGTAGTAGTAGTAGTGGTAGCAGTGGCAGTAGTGGTAGCAGTGGCAGTAGTGGTAGCAGTTGTAGTAGCGGCACTGGTAGCTGCAGTGGTAGTATTAGTAGAAGTAGTAGAAGCAGCAGCAGTGGCCATAGTAGGAGCAGTAACAGCAGCACTAGTAGGAAAAGCAATAGTAATAGTAGGAGGAACGGTAGAGGCAATAAAAGCAACAGTAGCTGTTGTAGTAGCTGTAGCAGTAGCTCTAGCAGTAGCCCTAGTAGCAGCTATAGTAGCAGCTGTGGTAGTCGCTGTAGTAGCTTTAGTAGTGGTTATAGTAGTGGCTCTGGTAGTTATAGCTGTAGTAGTAACTCTAGTAGTACCTGGTGTAGTGGCTGTAGTAGTATGTGTAGCAGTGACAATTGTAGTAGCTCTAGGAACAGCTCTAGTAGTAGCTGTAGTAGTAGTAGTAGTAGCAGCAGCAGTAGTAGTAGTAGCAGCAATTATGGCAGTAGTAGTAGTAGTAATAGTAGTAGCAATAGTAGTAGTAGTAATGGCAGCAGCAGTAGTGGCAGTAGTTGTTGCAGTAGTAGTAGTACTAGTAGTAGTAGTAGCAGTAGTAGTAGCAGCAGCAGCAGCAGCAGTAGTAGTAGTAATAGCAGCAGCAGCAGTAGTTGCAGTAGTAGCAGCAGCAATATTAGCAGCAGCAGTAGCAGCTGCAATAGTGCCAGTAGTAGTAGCAGCAGTAGTAGTAGCAGCAGCAGTAGTTGTAGCAGCAGCAGTAGTTGTAGCAGCAGCAGTAGTAGTAGCAGCAGCAGTAGTAGCAGCAGCAGCAGTAGTAGTAGTAGCAGAAGCAGTAGTAGTAGTAGTAGTAGTAGTAGTAGTAGTAGTAGTAGTAGTGGCAGCAGTAATTGCAGTAGTAGTTGTAGTAGTAGGCCCTACGTGTAGCAGTGGCAATTGTAGTAGCTCTAGGAACAGCTCTAGTAGTAGCTGTAGTAGTAGTAGTAGCAGCAGCAGCAGTAGTATTAATAGTAGCAGCAGTAGTAGTAGTAGCAGTAGTAGTAGCAGCAGTAGCCTAGTAGTAGTAGTATCAGCTGTAGTAGTAGTAGCAGCAGCAGTAGTAGTAGTGGTAGTATCAGCTGTAGAAGTAGTAGCAGCAGTAGCAGTAGTAGTAGTAGTAGCAGCAGTAGTAGTAGCAGCAGCAGTAGTAGTAGCAGCAGTAGCAGCAGTAGTAGTAGTAGTAGTAGTAGTAGTAGTAGTAGTAGTAGTAGTAGTAGTAGTAGTGGCAGCAGTAATTGCAGTAGTAGTTGTAGTAGTAGGCCCTACGTGTAGCAGTGGCAATTGTAGTAGCTCTAGGAACAGCTCTAGTAGTAGCTGTAGCAGTAGTAGTAGCAGCAGCAGCAGTAGTATTAATAGTAGCAGCAGTAGTAGTAGTAGCAGTAGTAGTAGCAGCAGTAGTAGTAGTAGCATCAGCAGTAGTAGTAGTAGCAGCAATTATAGCAGTAGTACTGGTAGTAATAGTAGTAGCAGTAGTAGTAGTAGTAGTAATAGCAGCAGCAGTAGTGGCAGTAGTTGTTGTAGTAGTAGTAGTACTAGTAGTAGTAGTTGTAGTAATGGTAGTAGCAGTAGTAGTAGTAGCAGCAGCGGCAGTAGTAGTAGTAGTAGCAGTAGCAGCAGTAGTAGTAACAGCAGCAGCAGCAGCAGCAGCAGCAGTAGTAGTAGTAGTAGTAGTAGTAGTGGCAGCAGTAATTGCAGTAGTAGTTGTAGTAGTAGGCCCTACGTGTAGCAGTGGCAATTGTAGTAGCTCTAGGAACAGCTCTAGTAGTAGCTGTAGTAGTAGTAGTAGCAGCAGCAGCAGTAGTATTAATAGTAGCAGCAGCAGTAGTAGCAGCAGTAGTAGCAGTAGTAGTAGTAGCAGCAGCAGCAGCAGCAGTAGTAGTAGTAGTAGTAGTAGTAGTAGTAGTAGTAGTAGTAGTAGTAGTAGTGCCAGCAGTAATTGCAGTAGTAGTTGTAGTAGTAGTAGTACTAATAGTGGTAGTGGTAGTAGTAGCAGTAGTAGTAGTAGCAGTAGTAGCAGTAGTAGTAGTAGTAGCAGTAGCAGCAGCAACAGTAGTAGTAGTAGTAGTAGTAGTAGTAGTAGTAGTAGTAGTGCCAGCAGTAATTGCAGTAGTAGTTGTAGTAGTAGTAGTACTAGTAGTGGTAGTGGTAGTAGTAGCAGTAGTAGTAGTAGTAGTAGTAGTAGTAGTAGTAGTTGTAGTGGTAGTAGTAGTAATGGTAGTGGTGGTGGTAGTATTAGCAGTAGCAGCAGCAGCAATAGTGGCAGTAGTAGTTGTAGCAGTAGTACTGGTGGTGATAGTAGTCCTATGTAGTCGGAAGAGAGATGAGGCGGAATAATGGTAGTAGTCTTCATAGTAGGAAGTAGAAGTGAGGCAGAGCTGCAGCACCAGCAGCAGTATAGTGGTAGCACCTCCAGTAGTATTCATCGCAGTATTAGTGCTAGTAGTTGTTGCAGGGGTGATAGCAATAAGTAACACAGCCACTGCTACCAGATTTCACTGAATCTTTAGCTCATTAGGCCTACTCTAGCATAGAGCCATCCCACTTACATCCACATGTACATTGTACTTCTTCCGCAGCTGAAACCACTGCTTCTGGTGTCATGCAATTTGTTTGCTGTTAGTCTTTTATGTTCTACCCTTGTCTGTTGTCAACCCTTTACATTACCGGTCCGAGATCTTCTAATCTTCTTCAGCTCTCTTTGCTTAACCTAGATTGCATGATCTGTAGACTGTTAGTTGTGCAAGTTACTGAGAATTTGCTTAGTCACTTCCTAGCTTTTGCTTTTTTTGCTTCAATTCATCATGTGATAAAGCTCAGTCTGGTTAGTAGGGAAATTGATAGAAGCTTTAAATATTATGTAAGAACCTGCTTTTCTACTTGTTATTGGCCTATTCATGTAGGAAATATATTGGAGTTAATACAGGTCCATGGTTATCTTTCAAAACATTTCATTTTTTTGGTTGCTGCTGTAATATGGTAAATGTTTACACCACTTGACCATCAGTCTAAGGATTTAGTGCATAGGAAGAATTAATACACAATGTAATAATAATACTTTTCATGTTAACATAGGCATGGACATGGATATTCTGAATGATCTGGTTTGCTGAGGTGGGCCGTCCAAGTATGCCTAATATTGGTATGTATTAAACTAGTAAACATTTGTCGCAGTTGGATTTGTCTCCAGTGGGGAATTTCCAACAGTATTGAAAAAGATATTGTCTTGAAGGATGGTAAACCGAGGCTTGTAAATGAGTTATGTATAACCTGAGTAAGAGTGTATCTTCCATGGAATAATATGTTTGAATTATGTAAACTTTTTTCAGTAAATGTTGCCCGTTAAAGCTACCCTTCCAGATATTCTCAGGCATTAGGTGTCAGGTGAATTTGCTATGTCTCAAGTTATTAAATGTACATATAACTTGCTGCTTTGTAGCAGCTGGAGAGAAGGTGTTGAAGAAACTTATATGAGGGCAATACTGCATCCAGGGATCTAAAATACATTGTGCAGTAAGAAATGTGTGTAGCTCTATCCTTAATAATATTAGACTATACAGTGGCTATAAGGTTCACTTTTTGTTAAGCTATTTAACGTCCTTTACGATTATATACATTTTAGGAGATATTAAAGCATAAAATGTACCAATACCACTAATACAAGAGTAACTGCATCCATCTTGCCGTTTCGAATATTTGTTTCAATTTCTTCCAAGTAATGTGCTACCATTACAGGGCATAGGCCTACACACTTACATTGCTCTGCCTCCACCTACCAAAATCAAGAAAAATCATGATATTCAAGAATAATCTGTGGCACACAAATAATTTCTCTTGTTTAGTTATCTACATGTATGTCTGAATAATCTGTGTTTTTGTAGGTCTTAGGCAACTTTAGTTGACTTAATCTCCATGTGTGTGAAGAAAGAATTGTAGCCAGCATCAGTGAGTATCATTGTAGTGTTTAAATTCAACTTCGTACTCTATCTCAGTACCCACTAGCATTATGCGCCATGGTCTCCATTAATGGAGCAGTATGTTCTTATTATGTTCCAAAACTGAAACTTCTAATTTGGGTTGCATTTGCTAGTCTGTTGTATAGTACAACCATATTATAATGTTTTTATCGGTATACATGTAAATGGTATTTGCAGGAAACTTACTCTCTGTAGACTTTCTATTGTAGAATGTTTTCTTAATGAAGGGCAGCTTCAATAATTGATGAGTAAGCGGACAGTGCAGGATCTAAGCAACTATTTGTCTATTACTGAAAATAGAAGTTTATTCAGGATAAGCCACATGCACTACATATACAGATACAAATGAGTTGAAAGGTTAGTTGGAGAAAGTACCTTGATACACTTAGAGACCAATCATATGATGCAAGCCAGCATTTAACAAGTACATTGTGTACATTATTCTGATGTGAAAATCAGCTAATTAATTAATTAATATTATAGTTTTCCACAGCAAGTACAACAGCCCTTATTTGAGACTAAATATGCTAATAGCATCACTTTTGGTTTGGCCAGAGTAACAAGAAATAATCTATGCTCTTCAATTTGCATTGCTTTGTAGCATATGCTTAGCATCTTGTCCTAATACTGCAATTTTACAGCAATCTAAATCTTGCACTATACAATAATTTTATACCGCTACTAACATTATACTGCTTGAAAACTGTAGGTTGTTACATGGATTTTTACCCCTTATTTACATGTACATGTGCATGTAGATTAGCATTCATGTTGAGATGGAACCCTTAGCGCTTTCTGTACTTTCACAGGTCTAATAAGTTGATACTAATTTGTAATGTACATGTATTACATAGCAGATAGCTGAAGAGGTGAATGAACTGTAGGGGGAGCAGACAAATTTATAGGCCTAGACTTGGTTCAACTGCTATAGACATAACAGCTGGAAGCACATTGTACAATGTAAGTTCAATCCCTTGCATAATTTTCAACAATCTCACAGTTTACCCAGCTATGGTAACTTTTTCACTCTTGACAGCATTTTATGAAGGTTTAAGGAGTGTCGCTAATCTCCCATAGAGATGCTATTTGGACAACTTTATGGAAAAATGTTGCTGCAGCAAAAGACAAGTGAAATATTCTGTATTTTAGATATATGAAAAGGGAATTCGCTCTGCTCAAGAAATTTTAAAGAGAACCGCCACCAGTGATGAAAAAGATGCGGAGGCCATGGGTGAAAGAAATCCGAAACTATGTAATTGTACATTGACTTGGTTATCAAAGCTTTTAACTGGTATTACAAGACAGTGCCTTAAAACTGTTTTAATAAACTGTATAATGTGGTGACCGGCTGCCCTTGACACTGAGGCCGCCCTTGACACTGAGGCCGCCTTTGACACTGCCTTTGACACTAACGCTGCCCTTGACACTGACCGCAGTAGGACCTACCAGACAGCTCTATGTTAATCTGTGTCTATGACAGGACACTAAGCAGGCCAGGCCAAGTGGTTAGATGGCTATCATCCATATTAATCTATTATGTAATTGTTATGCAATAATCACCCATTATCTTATCTGTGATATTTATATTATTATACTTACATGTGTATTCTCTTGTCTCAGTACTACAGAGTATAGAAAAGGACAATTTCATTGTACAGAGGAATCATTGTTATACCTAGATAGTGTTTTTCACACAATACACTACTAAATACCACTGAATAGTTGATCTGGGAGCACATAGGATAGCAGCAAACCCAGTACCTACTTAGGGTGGCTTGAACCAATAAGAAGTTATCATCTCTCTACTCTTACAAGCTAGCAGTGGCTGGCCTGTGGCGCACAGCCATTACAATAATGTTTTATTATTTCACTTTATGATAATTACATCACCCAATGATGCAATGCTTCCCAACTACAGGTTATAGGGTGCCCAACACTACAACATTAACTAATGCAACAGTATCACTAAAATGCACAATAATTAACATTGCCAAACAGAGTGAATTTTGCTCTTGAACGTAGGCACAATCTCATTCGCTAGCTGTTCATTGTTAGTAGGAAATAGCAGTTCATGTAGTTAGACCTTGGTGTATTAGTAGTTGTCCTCTCTTCACACACTGACCATCAGCAGTACAGAAAACACCCAGCCTTGCATGTGCATTGTCTACTGGGCACTCATTAGCTATTTATTGTAATTATAAATTAGCCTTTCTCAGCCAGTTATGTTCAACTTCTACCAGCAAAACACAAATGGTGAGAGAGAGGACAACTTCTATTTATAACAATTCTCTGATGAATGAACAAAATCTAGGAGTATCAACTTGATATACATGTTGCAATTCAATAATGATCATAGAGAGAAGTTATCCTCTCACTTTCCATCTGTCTCCTACTGGTAGAAATGAAACAAAATAGATTGAGAGAGGACGACTTCCAACTGCAATCAATAGTTTTGTGCCTATGAATTGTATTTCTCCAAAATACATTCAATATTAATAAAGAATCTTCCTGAGAAAGGGTTAAGTTATGATTTCATATTTTTATGTGTAGCCTATTCACAATTCACTGTATTATAAATTATATTCTATAAATCTGTGTGCATCTAGTATGTACATGTAGGATGAAGCTCCCCGTCTGTATTCTTCAACCAAAACAAGAGCAGCAACATCACAGCAAAGCAGGTTAAAATGACAGCTCAAGAACTCTCTGTTTATGTTTTGGGGTACCACTGTTCATGCTGGGTTTAATGGGCAGTGACTGAAGAGCAGTAGTGAAAATGTGGTGAAATCATACACCACCATTAATAGATGAGAAACAGCTAAGCATGTGATACATGTACATTGTACATCTACCATGTACGCGTAAATGTACATGTACAATGTATATGAAATGACACAGACTTATTCTGTCCCATCCTTACATTGCACTGTATTGAGAATATTAGGATTATGTGATGTGCATGTAGACAGGTGTACAATTATACATGTCATATGGAAGTTAATAATATTAAATATTTTAGCTTCTCAAATTGAAGTGTATTGCAATACCTGCTTGAAAGGGCTGCAGTTGCAGTAACACATTTACCTACGTGGTACTATTAGTTAGAGTAGGCTAAGGCATGAAAGTACATGTCATTCCTTTCTCTTGCACTACCTGTTGCCTTGCTTGCAAATAATTGAGAACGAGGAAGTACTAACAGCAGTTGGTCTATCAATATTATTACATGTAGTTCAACAAAGGTGGCCAAGGGCCGATCCCTGCTCCTCTTTGATATACAGTATATCTACAATTTATTAGCCACAGGGGCCCTTGTGACATGTGTTCTGCACTTTTTCTCTCTGCCTTAGAGATCTTTGTTGTTGTTGAGACAATGAGTTGAAGAATTACATACCTACATGTTGGATTATAATACTCTTATACATTAAATAACAACACCAGACCTCTCAAAATGTTTTACATAATATACAATGTACATGTATTACATGTACATGTACATCACATATTGTGTTCATAATAAGAGTCATGTACTAGCAGTGTACATGCATAATATAAAACATACTGTGTACAATTATCTAACAATCTAACAGACTATCCAAACTTATGTTCCCTGCAGAACCGGAGCAATTAGGGTAGTTAGAATAGACAGACAGAGCCGAATCTATCACACAGGTCATAACCATGTAAATGTGAGAGACATACGTACATTGTATATCGGACATAATAATTATTCTAGTGAGACCAGCAGCAGTAGGTTATACATAAACAAAAGATTGAAGGTTCTCTCAGTGTTTATTTTAGCATATTGTATAGCTTCAGGTTGTGTACTACCCATGAACGCAATTTTTAGTACATTCTTCCAGCAGACAACGACTAAAGTAAGCCTAATCTACCAAGAATACCTACATGTACATGTTGATCGATCCATTAAAACAACAGAAAAATAAAATTATAGATGTCACATACATGTAAAGAGAATACAACTTCAGTTCAGAATATACAAATGTACATGTGCATGTACCTTGCTAGCAGCTCTGAGAGGAACACCATGGATGCATGAACGCAATACCATACATGTACATGTATATTATGTAAGTTACAAAAATGTGGTAAGAGATGCACTGTTTTTGTAGCAACTATGTTTACTCAGCTGTGTAAAAGAGAGGGCAACCATTAGTGTAGATGGGACATACTGAAAACCAGCATCTAATATTATACTTGCTTTCTGTAGGAGGCTTTCAATTATTTCATGTATATATTTAGTAGTTGTCCTCCCTCCTCCACAGCTGAACAATTGCAGTATACATACATGTAGCTGCTGACACGTGCATTGTAAATGATATTCGTACTAATAGTAGTTGGAGCACTTTTGTACTTGGTCAAATATGCATGTTAAATCCACATAATTTAACACTTGGATGTTTTATTCCCTGCATAACATTTGAGAGAGGGGAGACAACCCAGAAACATTGTGAAAAATAGCACATGCATTAACCCAGAAGCCTATAGCATTGACACTTGTATCATAGTACTGCTGTGTCATGATATTTAACAACATTATCAACTATGGCTTGGCTTCTGGAGTCTTGTTATGCTCCTACTGTAGAATGAACTTGGTAGAAATACTTTACTTACATGTACATTCAGAAAGACTGATTCTAGAAGCAATTCAAATTTAAATTGGTTATGAACTCATGATCATGACTTGTGAAGAAGTCACTAGTGGTTTGGGCTAGGATTGGCATTGTTTGTACACCATAGTAGCGTGAAAAAATAAACTCTGCTATCCTTAATGCTCTTTCACAGAAGGCAACTGTTTTGTACATATTTTCGACACCTGCCTAGTAGTTCCAGCTGTAGTATAAGTCTAACATACATGTACATGTAAATAAACAGAGAAACATAATTTGTATTGAATACTTGTTTTATTACAACCTGTTAATTACAATAATTACATAGATATAATTGAATTATTATACTTCTTTCCTTTTCCCTTCCTCTGTAATCTCTTCTTATTCTGCAAATGAAAATCAGAGTTTTATTACTGCAATTTGCAGAAGAAAATCACAACTTTGTAGAGGCTATGTTGATGAAATTTGTTGGTGCAACATTGGCAGAATGACTACTGCTTACCAGCAGAACCCTTTTACTGACACTAAATAATACTAACTAATTACATGACTAATTCTACCAGCTTCTTATTGATTGCAATTACATGGGTTGAGGATCAAACAGGTGACTGGGCCCCCAAGCTAGAGGCCAGGTACATAGCGGCCAGGTGCATTGCCAGGTACTAGCGATATTACATGTACATATAATATGGCTGTGTGTTCACATGCATTTCAGTTTGTAAAACTGCATGAAATGTGGTTGAATACGACATTAATGCAGCACAAATGCAGGCATCAGTCGCTGAAATTTTCAGATTGCTAGCCAAGACTATGAATAACAATAAAACACAATAAATGATTGCTAAGCCAGGGACTTGCACATGCATGTACCAAACATACATGTACATGTACATTTATTAAAATTTGAATTGAATACCACTGATTTAGGACCTACATTGCACAAATATATCATTTATTTTAATTGTGACATACAGTACCTGTAGTTGAATCCATTAGTAGGAAAGGGAGCATAGGAGTGAAGTATCTTTCTTCTTCGTAAGCCCATCATTACTGAAACATAAAACAACAAAAGGTTGATCATCATTACTTATGCAGACAGTTCACCTGGCCACTAGGATTAAATGTAGAAACAGTAGAAATAAAATTATACAATAGGGCTAGTGCTACCCTCTATCATTAAATTAATTAACCCATGCCAATATCTTATAATAAAACTAGGGGTTCTATCAAAATATCTATTTTTAAACTCGGCGGCATCATAGAGCATGGTATCTCATAATTTTGTAGAAAGATACAATATTAATGACTGAACTGACATAAATACTCGATCAGAAATATGTTACACGGGACTGCTTGATTGTTAGAGACTATTTGTACGTGTCAACAGAGATCTATATTATTGTGAATACATGAGAAAGGCAATCATCTAAGTATGTGTATAAGCTAAGTTGCAACTGTGAGAGGTTGTTGTGCAAACAAGGTGTAGTTGACCTGCAATGTAAACTAATTTTGTGCACCCATAACTATGACAAGAATGGTAAAACAACCGGCTACCATTTTTCTATTAAGTTCATTAGCCAAATTTTCACTTACTAACAAACAACCCTGCGAAGAGCATGATAGACATAGTTAGCTTTTCTCTAAAGTCATTAGAAGATCTCCCATGTATCTAAATAGAATCAGAGTAGTCTCTCCCCCACATGCTTGTGTTACCTAGAAATACATATTATACAAGGACATGTTTACTATGATAGCAGGTTTGACTATTTGATACAATGTACAGCGTGAAAAAGTTGAGAAAATCGGATACAATTTATGCGAATTGACATTATTAGTAAGGGAGGGTAACTCTCACTGCAAACATTATCATGGAAATTTTAACCATTTTTGACTACTTTTCGTGCAGTTTAGCATGAGATAGTTACTCCACTAACAGTTTAGATATGATTATAAAGCTATGACAGCCATGGTGCTAAATAGTGGGTTTGCAAAGAAGGTCAACTTTAACAATCAACTTAATAATCTTAATTTAATTGAGACTGTACACCCCATGACATTGAAAAATCCACTGAAATCAATTAAAGTTAATTCGGAACTGGGAAAGAGGTCTATTTATTTTACTGCCGCTAATCTATTTGGTGAGCATGCTTGGGACCTACGAGGCCTCCCCGGTGG
The DNA here is from genome assembly GCA_935421135.1 of Bugulina stolonifera. Classification (NCBI taxonomy): domain Eukaryota; kingdom Metazoa; phylum Bryozoa; class Gymnolaemata; order Cheilostomatida; family Bugulidae; genus Bugulina; species Bugulina stolonifera. The sequence continues at coordinate 2,608,123 of OW285197.1, read as the reverse complement.
GGTCTATGCGGGACACCTGGCTGCTCATCTCTGGGAGCTTGATGCATAGTGGGTAGGCGCAGCGTGTGTCCCTGGTTGCATGTGTCAGCCTTCTGTGGCTGGCGAACCTCTGGAATGGGGCTGTCACAACTCTAGTTTCGAACTATCTGATTAGCCCCATGTTCTATTACCTTATTTTAATATCACTACTATTTGAATAATGATGACATAAACTAATATAAATAAATGAAAAAAAACATGACTCTGTCAGAAGTGCCATGATGTTCAATCACAACCCAAAGTAGTTTGACAGCATGCATGTTCTTTACAAATATATACTACTAGGTGTAAATTTATACACTTTGTAATACATGTTGGTTAGGGCATTGCATGGCTGAAATGCAGGTCAAGTATGCCTATCCTGTCTGTTTACCTTAAACAATTTTAGTCATATGTGACGCATTTAGCCTACTATAGGTTTAATCTAGTTTTGGCCAACCAGGCAGGCATCCTAAGTACAATAATACACTAGGGAATTTTTGCTTACAGCTTCATAGGATTTGCTCCCACATAAGTCTGACTCTTCCTTTGATGTTGGAACCACACTTTCTGGTGGCTGCCAAGTGTCTGCATCTTTCTGTCTTTTCCTTCCATCAAATAAAAATCCTGAAAATGATATGGAATATAATATTATAACTACTAGTTAATGCAATAATGGTTTGAGCAGATGAAGTTTTGATCAATCATTTACATAAATATAAATAATGTTATTTAGGCCTATATCTACATGACTGTATAATAAGCACCGGTCTGAATTGATTGTAAGAAATTTACTGGGCTGCATTTGGTCTTCTAGTTGGTTGTAGTAAAGCACTGCAGCCTACATGGTTTTGACAGTTGGTTCAGTTTTGGAGTTCAAATAACCTAGGAAAGTTTAAGTTTTTTCTTCATTCCTTCACCTTTTCACCTTATCCTTAGCTAACCTACAGCAACAAGCAACCGGGTACAAAGAAACCCTTGTCTTCACTCACCAAAGTTTATGAAGATAAGGATTGCAGTCTTCTACAAGTCGGCTAGCTACCGTAAATCCGTTTGTCCTGCTAGCCAATAGGTGCACAGCTCCTTGGCACAGTCTCCTATGGGATGCGTAGGATAGTTGTAGTTCACTACATAACAAAGCTAAATTTAAACTTCTTATTTCAGTCTCTATCCAACAGAGCTGGATCTAAGTCAACAGGTCGACTCATTGTAAACTTTTGGAGGCAAGCCAAGTTGAAGTCAAGTCAGAGCTGCTTCAAGTCAGTGTACAATGCAAGTGTCAAGTCAAGTGGGAGACAACTTCAAAAAACATTGACAGGTTTTTTTACAAAACATCGCCTTTTTAATAGACATTGCAATCTATTGCATACCAGAGCTGGGTCCAAGTCATAGATTGACTTGCTAAGTCAAATCATACGTCGACTTGACTTGGACTTGTCAACACGCTGACTTGATTTGAATTTGACTTGCATATCAATGTGACTTGACTTGGACGCAGCAATGACTTGTGATTTTGACTTGGGTTCTGTCAAGTCAATGTGGAGAATAAAGTAGTGCAAGTAGTATGGTGTAAGTAGTGGATACAGTGCACAATGCAATAATTAGTCAATTAAACTACAATACGTAGACTGGAATTGCAGGACTGGCCAGTGGACACTCTGTACTGTCCCATGTTCTGTTTATATGCTATGTAACACAGTATCACCGTCACCAATACTGTATATAATACTACATGACCAGTCTCAACTGTAGTGCCAATATTGCTACATACATAGACTAGTTGCCATAATTAATGTCTAGCATACATGCCCATCCTACATTTTGGCATGGTTTTTCATGCATTGGAATGTCTACTAAAAGAAAAAAAGTGATGTTTGGAAAGATGTACAATAATCTTGAAGTTGTCTCCCACTTGACTTGCATTTCAATTTGCAAGTAAACAAGCGGCCTTGAACTTGACTTGTGACTTGCATGACAGCTGACTTGACTTAAGGTAGCACTGACTCGACATGGACTTGACTTGCCTCCAAAGTTTTAAAAAATGGCTTGACTTGTTGACTTGCAAGTCGACTGGGACACAACTCTGTTTCAAACCATGCAAAAGTTTAGCTGGGTATGCATGCCATTCAACTATGATAAAGAACCAGTCTATAGATGATGTAATGATATTGGCACTGATATCTAGACTGGTCATGTGGTATTGTACATTAGTAATGGTGATACAGTGTTTAATCGGACGTAAGCAGCACACGATAAGGGGGTGTCAACTAGCTACCCTGTAATTCCAAACTAGTTCATATTGTAGTGCATAGTCTCAAACCCCTAACCCTGATATACTCTGAGGAAAGTGATATGTGGGTAGACAATTAAGACTTGTTTTTTTATGTTGGCTAAACAGTGTACACAATTTTATCCGTCACATTGACTTGGTATACCCCAATTCAAAGTCCTAAGTCACAAGTAATTCAGATTTTCAAATTAAGTCAAGTGAAGTCACATTGATGTGCAAGTCAAAGTCAAGTCACCAAGTTGGCAAGTCCAAATCAAGTCGACTCGTGAATTAAATTCTTGTCAAGTCAAACCTATGACTTGGACCCAGCTCTGCTGCCTTACATGATAACACTTAGGCCTACTACAACTTGGAAACTTTCAAAAAATTGATTTGCACGATTGGGAGGGATTTTGCGACTGTATGAAAAGGACAGTTCAAAACAGGACCTTTCGAAACTGGACAGTTCAACACCAGGCAGTTTGAAACCTCTAAGCCCTAGACTTCAAATAATTTCTATTTTCAAAATTATCTTTTATTTATTTGAAATTATTTGTATGTAAGTTGTGCTCCTCTAAACATAACCAAAACAGTTTCGAACAGTCCGGTAGTGAAATGTCCTGTTTTATCTGTTTTTTTTTAAATGCCCCTTTACCACTGTAAGGATAGGGCTTACACAGTAAAAGGCCTTATTAAATACTCAATATTACCTTTAAAGTTAGTTTTCAGCATTTATGTTATTAACAGGGTAAACAATTTAATAAAAAATTAAAATTTAATCACATTTTATTATTTACTATAATTTGTTTTTATATAACTATGCTGTAATTAGGCCTATTACCAATAATAATTTAATTTAATTATTTGTTCATACGAGTATTACATTATTAAATTTTATAATACTAATAGTACGCATAGGGACCTATACCATATGCTAGTATAAGAATTTAAATTAGTAATATAATCATAATGTCCGCATTCATATGGAGATTATTGTGTCTGCTTACTTCTTTTTTCAGTTTTTAGCCATTTACGATGTTGGCAAATGAAAACAATAATAAATTCTAATTCAAAAATAAAATTGGTAGACATTTAGGCCTAAAATTAAAAATATGATTGTTATAATTATACTTATTTTACACTATTTTATATTAATTTAAACAATATGAATAATTGTTAAAATCATTTAAACTATTGACTATTTATTTAATTATATTATAATGATTATTATTATTATTATAAATTTAATTTATATTAAAATTCACGCATTGGATTGATTATGATTATCTTAAAGTTATGTAATAATATTCATATTGCATAAATTATTCATATGTCATACCACATCATATGGCTTCTATAGCATAATTATATATGATAATGACTATGGGGAATTAAAATCACATGTAGTTTAGTAAAAGTATAGTAATAGTGTAAGTATCTAGTAGGTCTAAAATAAAAATAAAAATACTCAATAGAATATCAATATTACTGAATATTATATATAATTATCATTATAAATGATTACAATTTGCACTAAAGAAATACTACACAGTGATAGTCAGAGTTTGAGAAGTAAGTGATTTGTGAAGCTAATGCTGAACTTCTCCCTTTTCAGCCAACAGCTGGTTCCATTCTAAAGTTCAAGCAGTAGGACAAAGAAACAAACTGAAACTGAAGCAGTCTGCATAATATGCAAGATGGAGGTTGGAAAACTTATTTCAAGAGAAGACAATTACATTATTAACAATAAATAGCCTTTAGGTCCTTTCCACTTATTTATAATGGGCCTCATGGTTGATGTCCTAGTCAAAAGAGCATTGCTTCTAAGAAACCTGAGCTAAAGCATGCTTGCTGTTGGGGGTAACATTGACAAAATTAGAAGTTACTGCATAGGCTATGGTCAACATACCAAAGGTACTGCAAATGTGAATAAGAAGTAGAAGAACATCAAAACTACTTGTACAAGAAAAATATGAATTAAATTTAGCCATATTATCATTGAGACCAAATAATCAGTTGTCCACCCCCACTCAAAGCTGATCCAACTGGCCTGCAATCAATAGACCGTTCATTCATGACGCAATGTACTTGTAGCTATATAATAATATAACAGCCACAGTTGTCATTTTACAAAAATGTATTGACACTGTGGTTGTTCTAGGGTACCCCCCTAGAACAACCATATTTTGCATCGCCTTTCAATCCTTCGATAACCTATATGGTAATTTTCCTGAGGGATGTACTGATATACATGTATTACTCAATCTGCATACAGTGTACTGTTTCGGTGTTTAACACCTCATCAGTGCAGCTCAGAGATATGCCTGGGAGAACACCTTAGCAATACTGTATATTTACAGCAAAGCGTATTTAAAAGGTGTGAAATCCACTGAACCAAAGTTCTCAAGCTGCCAGAGACAGCGAGAATTGCGTAATGCCACCAGTTCAGTGTATCTCCCAGGTAAAGTGCTCAAGAAATTGGTATTGCTACCAATTTCGAGGTATTATGTATAGTATTTAGAGGTGCTTTGAATTCTAGTGATGTACATTATTTTATGAGTCGAATTTTAGCATTTTCATCCTGTTCAATCAGACAAGCACCTGCATGTAGAGTTCACACAAACTCTCTTACCTTGGACAATATCATGTCAGCATGTGCAACATGGAGAGTTATGCTCACATTCACATTTTCATGAGAAGAAAGACAACTCCAAACTAGGTGTAAATTATGTAATTATAATTATAATATTAATACCTTTGTTATTTAGACAAGTACATTACATGTACAATTGTATATGTTATACTGTACAATGTAAGCCTACATGTACATACTGTATATATGCGTTACACAGCACAATGGTAGGGATGGTAAGCACACAATTATACTCTAAATGAGCATGGACACTCACTGGCTGTTGTACATGGCACACAAGGAGTACAAGGGTATCAGTCTAGCCTCAGCACATTGGACCTGTGAAAGGTAGGATGGGGCAGCAGGTCACCCTGCCTATATACAGCGTAGTTCATCCGTGAGCCTGTGGGTTTAATGATTTGTTTTTATTGAATAGAGTGAAATAAACAGATTTTGTGTAGCAGCTAAAAATAAAAACACTTTGTAACATAATTCTAGTACACTTGACTAGCACTGGTTGACCTAATAAATCAGCCAATCAATCAGTTTTAAGTTTAAGTCGAGCAATTACCACTGTGCCACTTATTCCATGCTGTCTTTAACTGGTCCATGCTGTAACTTGGACAGAAAATAGCACCATGTAGGGCAAATTGACATCCATCAACATGCTTGAAACGCATTCCTTTCATTGCTAGTTTATGAACTTCCTTCAACTGAGCTGCACAGATTCCAGTTATAAACACGTCTTCTAAATGGAGGAATGGTAATTCAGAGCATTTGTTAACCAGTTCGCTTATAAAATTATTTGTAAGAAAATATCCGGAGCCAGCTAAATAAGGTGGATAAGTAGAACGCTGGTTATAAACTGGTATGTAGATGGGGTCGTACCACTTGCCGCTTTGCATTGGATAAATATTCCGTATGATGAATCCTGCCAAAAACATTGCATGGTTCTGGTGTAAATGGTTTAGATTGTTTAGAATTTTAGGTACATTTAGCATCGTGTCATCATCTACTTTAGCCACATACTTAGCAGACGTACAGTGGTCTGCAGCCCATCGAAACATACCCAGAGTTTTTAATGTTAGATTGTAATAGCTGTCATATATATCTAGCTGTAAGATGTCTTTATATTTAGTAGATTCAGAGGTAATGTTATTTTGTAAACGTAGATCCTCAGTCAAACCAACTACAAATATAGCTTTAGATTGGATCTTTGCCAATTCCACAGGGTCACTCCATATTGTTCGTAGAAATCTCCTTTGGTCAAAGTTTTGTGGAGCGGAAGGAATCAGAAAAACAATGTTCGTTACCTCTGGGTGGCAGTTTGGAACTATAATTGGGTAATTCCAATTTCTTCGATGAATTTCAAGTCCAGGGTAATTAAATATCTTTAAGGATTCTTCAGGTATAGACATGATTCTTCTCTCTGCTTCTACAAATCTCTTCTCAACATCTTTGATTAGAGTTATACTGCTCATAACTGCAAATAACAATGTACATGCACATGTACGTGTACATGTAACTTAATTTTTCAACATTAATTTTTTGTACACTTTACATCTAACATCACAATATGCGAAATATATTTTATGATGAATTGCTATTATAGGTTATAGCAAAAATGTCTCATCTGGATATTATATCAGCATCAGCTGGAGTTGTCTCCAGACCCCAAATAATACACATTGCTATTTCACCACATCTTCATTTCTGGACTAGTGGGCCTGTCTATACATTCTTACAGCCCCAACAGTGGTCATACATTAACCCAGCAAATATTCTTACTATAAAGGCCTGTCTCATTCATATGAATCTACTGTTTTATAATGACATCTGGCTGCCTACTGCTTAATGATGTCTACAGGGCTGCAGAAGATTAAAGGTCCAAGGATCATGTGATGAAAGCCTGCAAGGCTTGTATAACACTGAATGGGATATGAGTAGAAGAGCAGCTTATTGGAGCCACTTCTTACTTCTAGGTCTACCTGGTGAGTAACATAACATCTACAACAACTATTAGTTGTGTGAACCAGGACTTGTGCTGATTTTCACTCTGATTAACTCATGTGACTGTAAAAAAGCACTGACTACAAGCTGTCACTCTGATTCACTCATGTGACTGTAAAAAAGCACTGACTACAAGCTGTCACTCTGCTCACTTGAATGAATCTTGATTGTATGCAAATATTACTCAGACTCTACTCAACACAGTTACTAGTTGAACTAGCCATTTAAAACTATGTCATTTTGTCATCTCACACCCAACATGCACCAGTTAACTAAAGTTGCTACAGTTATAGAAATCTACCTTCAATACTTTAATGTCATGCTCAAACATACACCATGGTACATGTACCTTGAATCTTAACTGACAAAACAAAAGATAACTGATCTACATGTATGTACATGTATACGTATCATCTGCTGCAGAGGATGTGCTTTTAGCCTCTGCAGCAGAACATGCTAATGAAGATTCAGGACTCGACTGAGACGCTGATCCACTAAACTTAACTTAGCATACCGCTAAATAGTTCTGATAGAAAATATGGTGCATACTTGTTTCATAAATGAGGAACTCAATGGACGATTTTTTTCTTAATTTAAAAATTTTTTTTAGATGGCAATTTTCCATACACGGGTTAACCAATTTTTGCCCCGTACGATGAAGAGATAACAGAACTACATTTTACATTGAAAATCAAATTCTGATTTTAACTTCATGTACAGTGATAGTTCAATATCGCAAAGTATACTTCATGCTTTGCGGCTTCTTTCTAGCTTGGATGCTGCCACTGCTGGTGATCAATGCGTTACCGTGATACCGATGCAGGTGTCTAGTGGAACTCTTCAAAAGTAGTTCCCAAATGAGAAAAATTTTCCATTTTCAGGGGGAGAATATTCTGAAATGACAAAGCTTTCAATCCGTAACTTAGGACACTCAGGGATCAAAGTGGTAATGTAATCCCTAGAGCACACTGACTGATTTCTATTACTGTAGTTAACAACACAAGTACACAGGTATTAAATAGGTGAAGTGCATATTATACTAACTATAATTGTTGTGGATTTTTTCCTGGGAGCAATGTAGTCTCGAATCGTCAGACTCCGGTACTCCACATATAATGCGTCTGAAGCTGGGTAAAATGAAATTGCAACAAAGACAGCTCGAAGCAGGAAGTTTTACAACCGGACAGTTTGAAGCAGGACAGTTTGAAACTGTGTGCATTACATTTAGAAAACACGACTCACAGATAGTTGATTAGTTTAATTATTTATATAGAAAAATAATACCAATAAAAATAAAAATTAGTTCAAATCTGGTGGTTGGGGTTTGCGGTTAGGGGTTTCAAACTGTCCGGTGTTGAACCATCCGGTTTCGAAACATCCTGTTTCGAACTGTCTTTTTCGAATAGTTGCAAATTCCTAAAACTGCTACCCATCACAGGCAACCCCAATAAAGGAAGCTTCAACAACCGCATGTATAGCGGTAATCAGCCTGCACACACGGTTGAACAGTTCTACTACACGTCTATAGCTATAACAACGACTACAAAGAAGGTTAAATACCTCTATGTCGGTCTGATCTACTCAGATGGTAGAGCTGGACTGTCATGAGCATTACGGACACACCGACTAACCAATATATAGGCCTGCGGCCTAGTCTAAGTTGTGTGTGCTTCATAACTGAAAAGGTAAACAGAAGTGCTATACTTGTAACATACATGTGCATGACAGATGCGCATTCACGAACATAGTAAATTGTAGGTTACTTGTGAACTGGCGATTAATCTTAGTGCAGTAGGTACAATGTTGCAGCTTCTTTCTACAAATAAAGGGCTCAAGCCCTAAATCCTTCTTGGGTGATTAGAGGTTGTTTGCAAATGTTTAACTTTAATTTTGGTTCCGTGGGCAATGGATTTACGTTATAATATCTCTTATAGCTGTTAGTCCACTCCTTACAGTGATAGTAACAGGTGGTGGTGGAATTAGAAAGGAAGCAGAGAACAGAAGTCATATCATTGTTTGCAAATCTGCAGTAATACAGTTTAGGTTGATGATATACATGCACATTCAGGGGTGGATATAGGAAATATTTCAACACCAGCCTATTTTCAAGAAGTCATGAATTTCACGCGTCTGAGGAAGTTAATACAAGATAAGTGTAGAACGTGAACATGCATGGGTACAGTCTACACATATAACATGATTATTATAGCACTACAAAATGACTGTACTGCCTGAGCTAGTAAATAGAAAATGAATTGAAGCCTAGATATATGCATAGTATTGATAGTTTACAGAGCACAGCTAGTATTGCATGCTTGATTGAACACACGCCTAGGATGGTGGCGTGGGTGCCTATAGCCGCCCCTGTGTACATCATCGTTAGTGTGACACATGCATGACTGCATGACAGTTCTGGTAGACATTATACAATGGACATGAGGCACATGTAGACACTATGACTGTACTGTGAGATAGAAGCTCTTTCATCAACGGAAGTTAGTAGACAATAATTACTGTAGCAGTTTTTCTGGTTCAGACCTCCTCCATGATTCATGTAGAAGTAATTCAAACAGTTGGTGTATATGGGGATTGCTGTCTCTCCGTCGTATGTCAAGGCTTCACTAGATGATTATGATCAAGTTAGCAATTATAGTTCACTAAAATGATATGCACTATAATTAAATAGCCCAAAGAACAATGGAAATGTGCATCTTAATTCAGGGGCGTATTTTAAGGGGCGGCAGGGAGGCACTGCCGCCCCTGTTGTCAAAATAAAGTGGCCTAAAAACACTACTTTTGAAAATTTGACACTGTTTCCCTTAATATTTGCTTCATTTCCGGTTTGCGACCGAAGGTTATCACTCTAGTTTTAACTCTATGGCGTTATCACTTTACTCATAACTCTATGGTGTTGCTTGGTAACAATAACCAGTAATCTTGGAATAATTACTACATTGCAAGTGGCACACAAAGGGGCCCATTAAACTGTGTACTCTGCTAAAAGACTCTATGGTTATGCCAAGGTTAAAACCTTGCGGTTTTGTGAATGAATGAATAAATATTTTTTTATGGATAGTAATAGTTATTTATACCAAGGACAGTTGAATCAGGTGAATTAATTTGTATGTTACTGCTATCTGTGAGGTGGTTTCTTCCCTGTCACTGACTACGAGTAGATGCATGAAATTTAATTCCAATATTATTTTAGCTTCTTTTAAAAATATTTATGATTTATTCTTTTAATATAATTAAAGGTGTTTGCATTCATTTTAGTTATTCATTCTAGCCATTGCCATTCCACTGACAGCTACTACTCTACTGCTACATTCACTACTAACAACTAAATATGTATTGTAAAGAAAAAATACTAATTTAAAAATAAATAAAAATGATATAACTATTATTATAATTAAATATTTTAATTTTAAATTTATATAATATTATAATATAATTATACTATTAATATTATCCTAGCTTTGATAGGCTACCACACTTTTCTTGCAAAGGTATTTATTTTAAATGCATTTTATTTTAAATAATTAATTTATAATGACAACAGTTGTTGATCAGCTATTAAAATTTGAAAATCTTAATTTAAAAAATACACTTGCGCCTATGGATTCTTTGTAAAAAGATACAATCATGCAGTATTGTAGTTATTATAAAATTCTACTAGCTAGTAATAGTACTGTAACACTTTCACTCCTGTTGCAAGTTGTAGTAACAGAAGTAGTAATGAGTACTTGTTGTAGCGATGCTAGAACTAGCATGCCGCTATGTCTAATTTTTGCACTTCAGAGAGTGAGATTTGAAAATTTTCCGCTGCGCGTGCACTTGAGAGGGGTGCCCGCACCCCCATCCCACCCAACTTTCTGCCTCTCCACTCAATTTTCCTAACCTACGCCCCTGTAATTCAAATCGGAAGTTAATCTGTATTCTGTATCTGTATTCGCCAAACTTTAATTCCAAACTATAGCTCCTACTTCACCCATTTCCATATCCTCTGCAGTACGTTAATCCAGCTACACTTATTTGGTAATAAGCTACTAATAGAACTCACTATGACAGTCATAAAATCTCATCAGTTTTTATCTTACTCCTTGGTTGTTATATATTACCGATTACCTAATACCTACATGTATTACCTATTACCTACTACCTGTTACCTATTACATATTACTTATTACCTATTACCTATTACATATTACTTATTACCTATTACCTATTACATATTACTTATTACCTATTACCTATTACATATTACTTATTACCTATTACCTATTACATATTACTTATTACCTATTACCTATTACCTACTACCTATTACCTATTTTACATGTTACTTATTACCTATTACCTACTACCTATTACCTATTACATATTACTTATTACCTATTACCTATTACATATTACTTATTACCTATTACCTATTACATATTACTTATTACCTATTACCTATTACCTACTACCTATTACCTATTTTACATGTCACTTATTACCTATTACCTACTACCTATTACCTATTACATATTACTTATTACCTATTACCTACTACCTACTACCTATTACCTATTACCTATTACCTACTACCTACTACCTACTACCTACTACCTACTACCTACTACCTATTACCTTGCCCACTAGTTGCAGACGACACTTTGAAGAGTTGAAAGGGACTCAGCTATCTCTACCGCTAGCAATTATACTCTGCAACGTTGTGCTAACAATCGCTGCTTTGTGTTTTACATCAAGTAATCTGTTTTGATAGTTAATAAACTGCAAGGTATATTATCAGATGATCCTCTGTGGGAGTGTTGGGAATGTCATCCTTATGATAATTTAGCAGAAAAAGGAAACCAGCGAACTCACGGCAAAGAGGCTAAAAGGAAAGAGGGATCACTCAATGATACATGTAATACCCTGTCTCACAAAATACGCGATCAGCTTTCCTGCCATTTGCCCACAGATATTTTGGATAGCTGTCCGACTGTAATCGACGCTTAAAGTAAAAGGCAACTTTAGTTTTGACTTGAGTTAAAATAAACAGTTATGCCCTCATGACACTATTGATTCACATCACAATTAGTTTTGCACGGTGTTACATAATAAACAATTGCGTAATAAACTAGATCATGTGATACCGTGTACGGCGCCATGTTTTCATTTTGGTGAACAGAAGTGGAATTGCGCAGGCGCTACACGGACTTGTGGGATATGTTAGCATTGGGTCTCAGAGAAGTTTTAATCTTAGGGCTTTGCTCATAGCTTCTGATTGATAACAGTGTATCGCAACTTGGTGGAAACTAAGGCTCTTAATCTGCTGATAGCACGCTTTTCAAAATATATGACTAGATATTATTCAGTTCTTGACACTTCGTCTTCTGTTGTAGTAGCAGAAATATTTAACTAAGACAGGTTTATTTCCATATACACCGGTATTATATCAACATGGTAGCCTGCTTTGTGTCTAGCTGTAATAACAGTAAGAACAGGTTAGCCAGAGAGAAAACTTTTTCAAGAATACCCAGCACAATAGCTGGTCTGTGCTTTGATGTTGCTAGAAGGGTAGACATCGGTAGTAGAGAAGCGTTTGTAGCTGGCAGATACAAACTCTACTGAATCTGTGAAGACCATTTTAAGAACAGCGATTATAAAATAACTAATGGGAAGAAGACGAAGCTTCTGCCTACAGCTACACCCTATCGACATGGGCCCCCATCTGAGGTAATGGCAAAGTTGAAAGTAGTACTTAAATTTGAATTACCATTTTTAGATTTTATGATCTGTATTTTATTAGTAAATTACAAACAATCTAATTTATGTCCAAGACCAAAATAGTTTCCCTGATACTTGCCTCATTAGACTATTTTTTTATATTTGTGAGTTGCGGGAAATTTTTTCAAATGCTATGAACATCATTCTACATAAATAAGAATTATATTATATGAAATAATAATGGTAATGTTATGATGTTCAATATGAACATTGAATATGAAATGAATTAGAAGATATTCATATCGAATATCATAACACATCATTACTCTTAGATATTCAAAATCAGTAGCATATTAATTATATTATGCCATGCCTATATTTCCTCTACTGTTACTGTTGATCTATCCATATTTAAAATGTGATGTGTGTCAAAGTTCCATTTACTCAATGTGTTTCAGAGAAGAAGACCTGCTTCAGCTCTCTCTGCTACGAGATTTACAGAGGTTGTCCCATCAACTTCCACCTCCACTGAGTTAGTTACTGGTGGTGACTCGGGTATACTTCGACTAGCACAGGTGAGTAGGAATATTTGGGTTAGAAAAATATATTACCATTATTATATATTCGTTTTATTTTCAAAACAAAGCAAGGCCAATGTCATCACTCTTAATGCCTCAAAGCCACTCCACTTGCCTCCATTCTGTTTTAACCTGGTATGCTTGTGCTGTCAATTTTTCTAATTGTTGATTATTAAGCTTTTGAATTTTTTCATGAAAGTTTTGTTTATCTGTCTCTCTGTCCATCTTGACACAGCTATTCTGTTACATAGGCTGCATTTTTATTGACTATCTAGTGCATCATTACTATTGATTACTTTAAGACTTCCCATTCGGCAACCATCCCAGCTCCCAGGGCATCAACTCGTGAACAACCTGCTGAACTAATCCAGTCCCTACCTATCGAAGGTTTGCCAGCAACTCGCGAAATGGTATGTTTATTCACTAATTCTTGACAAGACATTCGGATCTGTTTTTCCAAACTATTATAGTTAGCGACAGGATTTCAACTGTATTATGTTTTGCATGAATTTATTTGCCATTAAGCCTAACCTTCCACATGAGCAGGTGGTAATTAGCAAGCTATTGACTATCTTATTATTTTAGGCATGTCAGACCGAACCTCTCTTACTATGTGCAAAGTGTGGTTCTACTGCACTCTCGATGGATAACCATTCCCCATACTCTGATCATCTATACAGTGAGCATTGGGCCGTGCCACTACTTCCTCCCTCAGTGAAGATTATGAGGACATCACAAGCTCCTCATGCTGCTAGATTCTCAACCACGGAAGTAGAGGAAGGTAGAGGGGAACCTATCCAAAGGCCCACCTCCATGCCGAGCACCTCCGAAGTGTCGACTTCTCAGGTCAAAGCAGAACCTCTCATTTCCAGAGGTATGTGTCTAAAACTAACCTAATAGTTTTTTAGCTACAAACAAGTTTTTCGAAATGAGTTAGATGTAATTTTACATGGTTTTAGCTTAGCCAGGATTTTTGTTGTCACTCCAGACAGCATTTCGTTTTGCTTGCTTGCTTGCTTGCTGCTATAGTATTGTAGTAGTTAATGGTATTGTGGTCAACATGTGGCCCCATTGTGAAAGTAGTATAAAGCTGCATGCAATGTTACATTGTACCTAACAGATTTTGGAGATAGTAGGTTAGCAGGTGTAGTTATTTTTAATTGACTTTTGCTCTTGCATTGTGTGAAAATTTACACTGCACAAAGCAATATTGGTCATTTCTATTTGACCAGACTTGTAGCTTATTGTATTAAATTTTCATAGAAGGATTATAATAGTTATGTAATGATTATTGTAGAATGCACAGGAGTCTAGAATAGTCTGTACACTGAACATCAAACAAACCATTTATTATCTGTTGCATCACCTCTAGCATAGCCCTTTGTGCTTATTGACACTTCTATGTAAATAGAAAGTTTACAACCATGCATACTTGTAACATTTTAAAATTCTTTCTGATAATATTGGAGAAAGCCATTATTTCATATGTCTGTAAGTGGCACCATACCTGTTGCCTTCCCACACTCATTTACAACTGCCGTTTGACGCTTTCTTTTCGACAGTTATCTATAAAATGTGTTAGAGAGAACTTGCTTTCACTTTACTTGCATTCAGTTCTACTGGCAATATTAGTTATGCTGCAATTTTATTATTTAGCAAAGTCACAAGATCATGATGTGGATGACCAGTTGGATGTAAGCACAGCTCCGGATAGTGCAGGTAAGCATGCGTTGTGAGTTAAAATATTGTACTCCTTTGATCCGACAAGCACAAAAGACTTGCATAATTGCCTACCATTACCCATGGGTTTGAATTATCGACTTTTCCCAAATGATAGTAATGTCAACAACAATACTCAAATCACATTGAGCTATATAATTTTTGTCCCGACTCCGATGAACTGCTGCTCAATTGTTTCATCACGCTTTCCGTAAAGTGCAAGTAACATTGCAATCGATGATTTCTCTAGTTTTTATATTGTTTGCAAATGCATTTTGCCCTCATGAATGGAGTTTATTCCAATTTGACTTATGTGTATCATTCTGCATTTCTGTTGTTGCTAATTGGGCAACTTGTCGTTTTAATATAACTCACCACTGTTCTTCAACTGCAAAATGTACCGTTTCATTAATTAGATATTGACCCTGAAGATATGAACTACAGTGCTAACGTTAGCAACATGGCAGTATCTTCAACTGAAGAGGAGATGTCAGAAGATGGAGGGGATCCACCCAACCCGAATCTGAAACATATTGTATATCAGTCCTGCCTTGCCGAGCTTATAATGAAGGTAACCAAGCAATGTAAAATGGCACACTAACACTATTTTAAGTGATGATTCGCATTTGAATACAACAAGACCATTTCTTTTAACAGTTGCGATGCGAGTGTGGTGACCGGTATATGAATGTACAATACAACCACAATAAAGGGACGTTGCTCATCATCAATGCATGTTGTCGCGGGTGCAGCAAAATGTTTCGTTGGCGGAGTCAGCCTAGTGTTGGACGAAAAGCAAAGGGCAATGTTGAATTGACCGCTGCAATTTTCCTCACGTAAGTGTATAGCTATCTTGTAAATTATTCCTTTCCTGACGCACTATTTGGACTAATTTATTGTAGAAACCAACTGTTTTAGCCCCTAGCTTCCGTGTGTATCTAATGTGATAACAGTTGTGCCACAGTCGGTTTGGGAGTTTCCAGTAATAGTCATTGTTATCAACTTGGAACTCGCTGCAGTTCGTGTGAATTTTATCTGTTGATAAAACATGTTTGCTGAATTGTGTTGTATGCTTTTATTTCATCACTGTTCTGTACCCATCTTGGGGTCAAATATGTATATGTGCTTGTGACCATGTCTCAAAGCAGCTTTTGATCAGGATATACTATGGATATTTGTCCAAGTCCACGTTTTGCTTTTAGAGGGGCACTTTTCAGCGACATTACAAAAGTTTTCCACTTGGCAGAAGTGCAGTGGATGAGTAAAACTTTGTTTTATGATTACCAGCACAGCCACATACTCCCTATGATTGCGGCTAAAGTTGAGCTCTCTTTGGAAAAGTCGCGCGAAGTTGTCATTCAGCGAGGTGAGTTTTCAGTAATGCCAAATTTTAATATTTAGCATAGAGCAATTTTATTTGGTATCAAATGCGTGCTGCCATAGTTGAATTACCAGGGCAGTGTACATCTGCAATCTTCTGGAGAACTAGTTTTCTATGCTCTAATAATTGATGATAAAGTGTTATTGAAATTTCATCAGGACACGAGATTAGGCTGGCGAGAGATGGGAGGTATGACAGCCCTGGGTATAGCGCACGCTACTGCACCTATTCTCTCATGGATTCGGTAAGTTGTTCTCTTCCCGGTTTGGTGCAATATTTCACTTTTATGTTGCCTCATAAATTTATTCGGTGCCGTCACCATGTATAAGAGAAAGATAACTTTTCCGTTTAGAATTTCACCGAAGAACCCCAGATGTGTAAAAATTCTGTTAAATGTTACCAGTTTTAGCTTGCCTTTTATTTCATTTGGATTTCCTGTCATGTCA
This sequence comes from Bugulina stolonifera, assembly GCA_935421135.1. Classification (NCBI taxonomy): domain Eukaryota; kingdom Metazoa; phylum Bryozoa; class Gymnolaemata; order Cheilostomatida; family Bugulidae; genus Bugulina; species Bugulina stolonifera. The sequence continues at coordinate 2,591,355 of OW285197.1, read as the reverse complement.
TGTCCTGTGTGATGGTGGCTCAAGAAACAATGGTTGTGTTGTGCACCTAAATTTCTAATAAACTCAATTGCTGAGGTGCCTCTGATTATAAGTCAGTGAATGTGTTGTTTGTCAATAAGATTACATAATATTGTAATGTTGTTACATGGCTCTACTTGTGTCTCAGTGTTTACTTACAGTCATTTCTTTTGTGACTTGTAACAGAGGTCTGGTCTGGTAACCCACTCAGTAACCAAGGAGACAGCTGCCAGCTCATCCTCCGCAATAGCAGAGCCAGATGCCTTCATACAGTGTCTAGGGGAGGCCAAGGAGACTTTCTCAAACATTACCACACTTACCACAGATGGTAACACGACAATCAGAGCCTACATGGCGAAAAATGAGAAGGACATACGCCATGGCCTGGACACGTGGCACATTAATAAAAACCTAACTCGGAATCTTGCTAAGAAGGCAACTAGAAAGGTATGGTATTGGAATGCGAGTTTATTATTTTATTCGTCAACAAAGTTCCATCTAAATGTGTATCCATAATGATCTTGGGAAATTATTTCAGGCCCAAAAACCAGTGTTAGAGTGGAGTCAGCATCTTACCAATCACATTTGGTGGGCTACTTCACAGTGTGAAAGAGATGAAGATATGCTTGTGGAAATGGTGAGCAGCATGAAATACCATGTTGTAAGCAATCACGATTCCTTCTACGGCCACCAGCTATTCCGTAGATGTGCCCACTCTGAAATACCCAGGTAATACTGTGTTTCTATGTTATTCAGTTCTCCATGTTTAGTTTGCACGTTTCCTGTTTGGTGAAGTCACTATTTTTGTCTTTGTGATGACAGGGATGTAGAGAGAGAAATTCCATGGCTGGCACCGGGAGACCAAGCCCACCAGGTCCTAGTTGAGTACCTCAGTAGCCCTGGATTTATAAAACAGTTAAAGCAGGTTGCTTATGGTACACACACCAGCTCCTTGGAAAGTTTTCATTCGCTAATACTGACCTATGCCTCCAAGAGGATCGACTTTGACCCTGCCAGCTATAGAGGAAGGGTGGCATTAGCTATAATGGACCACAATGAAAATGTGGAACGACCGCTCAGAACAGGTATTGGTGTTACGCTATTTTAATATGAAAGTTGCGATTCTTCTGGTTTAGGTATCTATGATGTTATTTGTTAGGAACTATACAAATAATTGTTGTAACATGTACTCCATAGATCCAACTGGAGAGCCTTACTACACTTTGGCATGGAGCAAGGCTGTGAAGGGCTACAGGTTGAGGAAACAATATGTTGCCAAGTCGTACCATTTCCGTCACAAGTTAATGGCTGATATAATAAAGCACGCCAGAGAAAATATTCTGGATAGAACAACCAAGAGGGTTGATAAGTAGTTGGTGTTCACATTTGTACAATGTTGGTATTTTAACCCCTCCCCTCTCAAAAACAAATTTTGATAAGTCTTGCTTGTGGGTATGTGGTGTTGCCATAACTTTGCTCCAGTAGTCCAGCAACGTGTTTCCACATGTTGGCTTTATATTATACATGTGCTGTAGGATGGTGTCAGTGGAGATATATTTGCCCAAGTCGTTACACTTATAAATATCTAATGATCCTATATTTCGACAGCACACAGGTATTCCGATTTCAAGAGGAGCAAGTAGACCAAGTTTGGAGGAAGCTAAAGCAGCCCACCTTCCAAGAAGAGATGATGCTTCAAATTCTTGATGTGTTCTTTATTTCTTCGATCATAGTGTTAACATGTAAACAAAGTTTTTTTTTATGAACAAATGAGAAGTAGTTTTGTAAGCAGCAACTATAAATTGTGATTTATATAAATTAATATTTTATATAGTGTGTAGATACTATGTTACTATATTGCTAAAGAAAACAGTGTTAACATGTAAATAAAGTTTTATTTTAAAATGTAGAAGTAGGTAGAAGTAGTGTTGTAAACAGCAACTGTAAGTGATGATTATATATTATGATTGAATATTATACTATTACTATATTGATGAAAACAATTAAGACCCTTCTGCCTCGTCCATATCAATTGGCTGGCCAAACTCATCCACATCTACAAAACCTATATAATTGTCTTCTGGACCAGGCCACCTTTTTCTGATATCCAGTACTATGCATGAAGGGATAACCCTTCGGTTGTGCCTCCCAAGTTTGCCAAACACAAATCTATGTAGTTTCTATATGCAAAGTGCCTAAAGTTCTTGTTGGTCATGTTTCCAAAATTCAATGCATCACCAGTGTGCCCAAAATACCTCATATTGCCTAGCCAGGCAAGTTGCACACTCAACTTGGAAATAACATGCTGTATAGCAGTGCATTCCAGAAGGCGTGCCCCTCTCTGATAGTCTTCCAGGTGTGTGGTCTAGGGCCTCTCTCTGGCAGCACCGGTCTTCCACCCTGTGTGGCATCTGCTCACACCTACAGCATCATAAAAATACATTTATGATATTCTTGGGTTGCAAAGTTGCATGGTTTTGACTGTTAAAAATTTGTTTGAAATATTTCTTACCGTCCACATGTGCAGAGCACATTTGGTGGAACCACGTTTGGTGGAATCACTTCAGGCTCACTTGACTCCTGTTGACGCTCAAATCTTCTTGCAAATAAACTGCCAGCTGCTGAGCTACTTGGCTGCTGCTCCTCGTCACTTGATGGGATGGAGTAGTAACCTAAACGAAATATTGAAACAAAACTACATTTTTCTAATTTGGGGTGGGGAAAGTACGTGACCAATGGCCAAGTGAATCAATGTACTACAGGAGCATTAGAAGGTTGGATGCCTTCCCTAGCACAACTCTTATGGTATTTGAACCTGGAACTTCTATTCGGAAGTCCAGAGCCCTTACTACTAGTTGAAAGAACAAATTTTGATTATATGATTACAAAGCTGCCAGTTTGGCACTTGCAAGTCTGAATAATAACCTTGTAATTGTATTGACAACTGCAGTTTAAAATCAGAGTCTCACCTCGAACTGGTCTAGCAGGTGTAGAATTCTCACTTGAGACTAAGCCGCTACTGCCACCACTGTCAAAATCTACCAGCCTAGGAGGTTGATCTATGCTGTGTGCCAGCCTTTTCCCGCCATGAGTAGGTGCCCAAGCGTATAGTGTTGGTTTGTGACTGCTCATGTTTCTATATAGTTTAAAAAATATTATTATAAATTGCTCTACCCAGTCAAGCAGTTGTGGACGTGGTGACTGCTAATCAGCATGCGTAAATTATTATTAGTCACGCAAACATCTCAAAAGAATTAAACTTAAGCTAAATATTGATAGTATAGTTAACCAGATCTGCAAACTATTTCAATTACTATTATTATAAATTATATAAAATACAATATATGTTGATTATTTTATATAACTATATATAAAAACATAATAATTATGTTTTTATATATAGTTATATAAAATAATTAACATATATTGTATTTTATATAATTTATGATAATAATAATTAATATAAATAATAATATTAATATTATAAAATATAAGTAACAATTAGAATTCAATTTCCAGTGTAGTTTTGAGTTGATTCGATGGTGGTTAAGTTAAATTTTTGTAAATTGTGCAGCTGTAGACGAATTTCAATAAGCTACTGTTATCCAAGCTCTATAGATTACCTAATTCTGTTCTGCAATCAAATTTAATTGGTGAAGCTGAAACGCGATGAAACTAATCAACCAAGTCAAGTTTGTGATAAAATACACTCATGTGCACCTTCGTATGACCTTGGGCCTGTGACCTTTTCATAGAGATTTCGTTTCTATGATATCATGGAGGAAATAACTCTACAGTGTTCTCCAAAATATCGCGAATATTTTGAGAATCTTATGTAGACCATAAAAGTAGACAACTCCCCACACTAACATTTGAAAGTTGTACTCAAATTTGAAAACTGGTCGTTTTTGTGGGTGATTTTTAGCGGCTGCAACTAAAAGTTTTGACTAAATTTTAGTTCTATGTGAAGTATAAACATGTCAACTAATAGAAAAAACATACGAATATAATATTTTTTGCTTCTTAATTTTAGTTTTTTTATTTTTCTACATGGGAAGAGCAACAGTTGAAAGTTGCTCTTCCCTTTAAAGATTGCTATGTTTAGGATCCTGTATTGATATCTTGTTAGTGCAAATAGAGAGTTTATACGAGCCCATTGTAAGGAAGCGTTTCTTATTGGTCCGCGGAACGGCAAACATCATAACGGATTTGCATACAAGGTATCACAACTCCTTACTTAATCTGTACAGCGTTTGGAGGCGGAAGGGAGACAGTTTTTGGGTGGAGTAAAACCTCTTTTCTTTCACGCTCTTTGCTCACGGCTCACATCTTCTGCAAACACTCATGAAAAAGTTGAAGCTAACAGTCGCTCTGTGATTGGCCAACAGCTTCAGTACGTTGGATCTTTGTTGAATTGTCTTAAACTGCCAAATTAACAAGTAATTTGTCTGTAATTTGTCTGAAATTATGTCATTGATATTCTGTTTGACAGGAGTAGATAAATCAAGACATGTAGATGCAGTGGAGTTGTTTTTACAATGAATAACATAAAGCGCGTTGTACTTATTATTCATATTATATTGTAATGGTTACGCACCGTCTTCCAACCACCTGACATTTTAACTATATGCATACCCATGTGTATATCTGCTTGTATTCATTGCTACTTAGTTGAATATTGTTTGTATACTTGAATGTAGCAATACTGAGTCATTGTACTGCCTTTTATACCCATGTAAAGAGGCCCGAACTTTCAGAATTACTTGATATTCATTTTCCATATGATCTGGATGACTCTAAGCATCTTTTGTATTAACCCGACCTATTTTGGGTTGGCCATCGGGCTTCCGGCCACCATGTTGTTGCACAATTTCTGGACGACCCTACGCCGTCGTTTCCTGACACTACGTCGGACTTTTTAGCGGACTTTCCTCCGGAAGTTCTCTTACTATATAAAGGGCATTGTTTTTACGTTTGTTGTCTCAGTACATGCTTGGATCTCAATAAAGACGCTTCTATTACTTATCCTGTATACAGAGACTTTCACTTTGTAGATAGTTCATTCTAGTTGTTCAGTTCCTCGAACTTGCAACACGAACTGCCTACTACATTAGGTCGGATCAGTCTCTTTCTCAGTATAGTAAACAAGCATTGACTTGGAATCATATGGGTCGTCTTTGGTAGTTCTTTGACTACTGACACCGATCAATCTTTCATGTAATGGGAAGGCCTAGCACCATTCATAGGCACTTCACTTTGGACTCGGTAGTCGTCTTAGGACGACCACACCAAAAACCAAAAACCATTACAATATAACATTGTCTGTCATCAACACGTTATATATTATGTAACCGGAGGTTTATTTTGTATACAAGCTGACACAGATTGCTAGTGTGACGCATGATTCATGATTGCTGTTCTGATAGGCATTATACAATGTACATGTGGTATAATCATAAAGACACTATGTGCATGTGGTATAATCATAAAGACACTATGTGCATGTGGTATAATCATAAAGACACTATGTGCATGTGGTACAATAATATAGACACTATGTACATGTGGTACAATCATATAGACACTATGTACATGTGGTACAATCATATAGACACTATGTACATGTGGTACGATCATATACATGTAGACACTATGTGCAGTGGGATGGAAGTTCTGTCATCCATGAGAGTTAGTAGACAATATTACAGCATTCCTGGTTCGTCCAATACACATGTACGTGTGTATTCAGGCTACTTTAAAAATTCTAATTCATACGTCATGTAGTTTAATCAACCAATCCCCTGGAACATGTTATATACCCACACACATTCTTTGCTAGTTTTTAACTTATCTACAGGTCTCCAACATACAATACAATGTACATGGTTGTAATATACGAGGATTTGTTTGAGCGGGAGTTGTGCCCACACACATTTTTATGAGAAGAAAGACAACTTCAAATTAGTTGTAATTTCTTTGACACATCACAAGGGTAGGGATGGTAAGCAGGAAATTGTACATTCACTCTAAACAAGCATGGATAATCACTGGTTCTACATAACACACCTGGAGTACAAGGGTATTAGTCTAGCCTCAGCACATTGGACTTGTGGAAGGTTGGATAGGGCAGCAAGCCACCCTGCCTAAATTATTAGTTCAATCATAAATCTAGAAATCTAATGATTTTTGTTGTTGTTCAGAGTGACATAAATTACAGGTTTCGCACAGCAGCTGAACGTCAGAACATTTTGCCTGGGACACAATGAACCAATGAACATACAATCATGTACTCAGTAGTAGCAGCAGAGGGGGAATGTGTTGTATTATTACTGCTATTGACATAGCTATAAATATAGCTGCTGGAACATCAGCTAGAAGGTGGGTTATTGTTCGGAGCAGAGCTCTACACAACGAATTGGTTTTCTTGTTAGAATTTATAGATATTAGGCTATTTATTTTGGTTGAGTGAAACTAAAAATAACAAAGGATTAATGGTATACATAATACAATAGAAAGGAATAATGATACTACAAAAAATAAAGTTGAACAAGACATGTACCAAATAAAATAGGACATAAAAGAATATAAGACACTCACCTCAGTGCTCCAATATGTCTACGTAATATATTTAAATTGATATTAATGTTAATATTATAGTTATGTGTGTTTATGAAAGTCTGAACCCGCACTGAAGAAATCAACCCACTGGAACCCACAAACCCCCACGCAAGCCAAGCAGCCAGTCCAGCCACTGCAGCAAGCCCAACAGCCTACATAAGTTAATGAGTTAAATGAGGTGGGTACACAGTGCATCTACTTAACCTTATAGTAATTTGCGAATTACTAAAATGAAAAGATTATGCTTAGAGGATATTCAAACTCAAGACCCTACGAATGAGAGTCAAGCACTCTACCCCTACACTCTCAGGTACACAGTGACAGTATGGGCAAAACAAGCTATTACATGTAGAATGAGGGTACACGCCTGCTGGCCGTATAACCACTAAAATTGAGGTGAGTACACACTGTATACTACCGCACGCTACCTTATTCTACTGCACGCTACCTTATTCTACCACATAACCACACTTCAAACACTGGTTAATACATTGCAAAACAGTATTGATAGGTCTTGGAGATAGAATAGACCAGCACTACGTGTTGTATTCAAATTGTTGTCTCGTCCCCATATCTGGCCTGTTGGCTTTACATAGAATGTTAGTAGGGACATCCTCCCACTAGCTACATATATGACCATATAAGACAAGACAGCTTAGTCGATACAAAATTGTGTGTTCTACAGAGTAAACCAGGAGTAGAAGATGTATAATTCGGCTGTCAAACCAACAAAGCATTCAAAACTGTCTTTGGCTAACAACAACCGAGTCATAAACACAGAGAAAGTATTGTACAGTTTTTGCTGCTGTTTCTATGAGGTGTAGGTACGACCCGATCGTGCAAAGAAGAAGAGCCCAGCTTCAGTATTGCATGCAAATCGATCAGTACTTTTAGTTACATGTATTTAGCTAACCAAGACGACGCATAAGGTCCCGAGTCAATGCTCGATGCTATAATTGAGAAAGAGTATGTGCAGGAGGCCTGCAATGATTCACAAAATACTGTTTCGATTTTTTCGTTTCTGCCAATAAACCTTTTCGATTTTTTCGATTCGATACTTCATTGCACAAAATTAACAGAAAATGCACTAGTGAGGTCAATCAGACCAATAACAGTATCTAACAATTTTACTGAAATAATGTATGTGTTACTGCAACCCCAAGCAGTCAGTGGATGAAGACAATGAGCACAACTATCAATGTTGCTATTTATTTGAATCATTTACCCTCACACCATTTACATTGCAGTAGTTCTTTGCAACAGTATTTTAGAACACTGTCAGTTGTAGTAATTGAGTTGATAATTCCATTTGTAGAATCACCAAAAAGAGTAGGGTGAGTAGATTTCAGAAGCATACCCTTCTATTTGTGTGGAATATCAAATACAAATTGTATGGTTGGGGCATTTATATAATTATAGACTTAGCTGCGAGAGAAGACTCTGTATAAGTAGTATAGAAGTGTCTTTATTGAGATGCAAGCACCAACTGACTGTACATGCACAATGCAAATGCACACACTCCATATAGTTTTAGACTTCTGGTGGAAACTTCTGGTAAAAGGACGACGTAACATCACCCGAAAATTGCACAAAATTATGGCTGCCAGGTGGCCGAGGGCCGATGTGACAATAGTCGGCCCCAAACAAAAGATGCTTAAATATGGAAATCATGTGCAGAATTAATTATAGCAATATTTGAGACAAACAATATAAATAATATACATATGCAATACCTATGCCGATGCTATATTATACTTAACCAGAACTATTACCGGAAACGCTAATACTGTATAAAGCGAACGTTTTTTATATGCTAGTTAGTTGTTGCTTGGATTTCAATGAAGACACATCTATACAGGGTCTTCTTCCCTAGCTAAGCTAATTTCAGCTCTACATCCTATTGGACTTGAGAGACTGAACTTTCTACTAATTAACAACATGTTCTCCATACATACTGTAATGGTTTCTGTGATTTGGTGCGGTCGTCCTTGGACGACTATCGACCCAGAAATGAAGTGCCTATGAGTGGTAATAGGACTTCGCATTACATGAAAGATCGAGCGGTCTCAGTAGCCCAAATACTACCAAAGACGACCCATCTGATCCCAAGTCCGACCTTCAGACTATACAATGAAAGAGAGTGATCCGACCTAGTAGGCGGTTCGCTAAGCGAATGACCTGACAAAAGGAAGTGAAAGTCTCTGTATCAAGTATTTAGATGTGTCTTTATTGAAAGCCAAGTGAAGACTGAGAAAATGAACAGCAAAACAATGCCCTTTATATAGTATAAGGACTTCCGGCCGACGTGACGTCAGGAAAAGACGACGTGTGGTCGTCCGGAAGTTGCGCAACAAGATGGCCGCCGGAAGCCCGACGGCCGACCCAAAATAGGTCGGGTTCTATAAAAGTTGCTTATAATGGTCCAATTCATGTACAAAATGAATATCAATGGATTCTGAGAGGTCGGGCCTCTGTACATGGGTATAAAAGGCATTAAAAGACTTAGATATAATCATGTAACTATATACAACAATATAGGAGTAAGGTACAAGCAGATATATACAATTATGTGCACACAAGAATGAGTGTCAGATGTAAGATACGATTTGGCGTACCATTACAATACTAAGCAATAACTCGGACCTTATGGGTCGTACATATAGCTCAAAACAACAATCTACGTACCTTGCACTGCTCAGTATTTTATCTAATGAGGAAGACCTAGCACCACTCATAGGCTCTTCCCACACTTGTACCTGCATCAGTACCCGTGTGCAGCTAATGACAGACATCGTATATGTGCAGCTCGAAAACATTACAATACCAAGATTGTATTACTGTAAGTCATATTGTTGCATATACATTGCAAGTCCTGCACGAAATTGCATCCCAAGAGCAGCAGCTCGTAATGTTAATTCCTAACATTCACTACATGCAATTTTATAATGCATGTATAATTGTCATTCCTCAAATGCTTGCAGCATTAATTACGTACATACATATAAGTGTATACACGTGTACATTGGCAATAGTTACATTTTGTATACTCCTACTGCATTACTCTACTAATGCCTTGGCACTCACATTTACATGTATGTACAATGGGAGTAATCCTGAAACTACCCTTTGTACTTTGTATACTTTTTATACTTGTTATCCACTGCAAAGTAATTGTATATATTAATATACTGGCATTAGTATATTTAAATAGTGTTATTTGCATTGTGCACAATGAATAGAGCCTTAGGTAGTGTACTATTTGTGTAGTTTCTATTACACCAGATTAACAATAAGAAAAGTAAAGATTCCTTGGATGCTCTGCATTATTAGACAGTGTTTCATTGTTGTAGTGGCTATCGCTATCGATTACTCAACGTTGAACAGTAATAGTTAGATACAGTGAACAACTCCACAGTTGCATTACCTGAATGTACATGCAGTTATCTGGCTACCACAAGCTACAGACATACAGTGAAGTTGTTCAGTAGAATATTATTTATTTCTCTAATCTTAATTTAAGGTAAGTACATAGTCATTGAGCACTGCCTTTTTTCTTTAATTTGTTTTATAACACTCTATATTAAGCTTCGACATTCATGTACACCTAAAATAATAAATATGTGCAAAAGTGTGGAAAGAAGATTACCAAGGGGTAATGCTGTTGTTGATTTAAAAAGGAAATTCTTCTGCTTCTAGCAACTCAGTTTTATACAGGAATGCCTGAAGATTGCGATGGTTTCAATGTACACATACTGTATGAATTAACATACCTTAAACAAGTGTTCAACTTACTCTTACTATTCCAGCATTGCCTAGAATTTACTAGCATTGAAATAAGTATAATATATATTTTAGTCAAGAAGTGTATATTAACAAAATAATCAGGTAAAACTGCTAGTATTGATACAGCAGAGTCCTAGTATTATGACTACATGTTACAGAAGGAGACAATAGAAAAGTCGGAGACCGGAAGGATTGCAAGTGTCAAGTCAGCGACAGGAAGTATGTGCTCTGTTTTGGTGCAGTAGTGGCCATTAGCTACATTAGAAAATTACAAGATAAGAAGGAGAGTAGCGGGTCTGTTTTGTAACTTTGAAACGTTTGGTTTCAATAAGGATTCACAGGCAGCTCCCTGTACATGGTATGTAAGTACCGCTGAAAATTCATACATGTTTTTAAAATAAATAATGCAAACATAGCATAAACTCTACAGAACAAAGAAGTCAACAAGAAATACATAACGGTTGTGCTTTTTGCCCTATGCTAAAGAAATACGTGGGCTTCCATGGGTTGTCCTCTCTCAAAGCTGTCTGAGAGAGAAAGAGGACAACTTCAGATTATTAGACTATAATCTAGTTTCTCTATCTTTTAATTCTACCAGAAAAAATATAGACTCTGCAGTTAATGGAGAGTACCATATTATTCTCAATTTTCAAAACTAGCAAGTCCTAAGCCCAGTATTACTACAATATTATACTGGTGCTAAGTACCATTAGTGAATTGAGGGTTACAGGAAGATACTAGGTTACCAAATGCGTAGATTATATGCCCATCTAACCTAATTATCTAGTGCTATGAACACCAAGTTATCATCTCACTGGTGACTAACATGTTGATTTGAATTCAAACATGTGTGTAGTTTTCTAGTCTGTGTCTGTGCCTTAGCTTATGCTACTGTTCAAATCCAGTTCTTCCCATCCACTTATAGTCATGTTGGCATTATTTACTGTAGTCAAATTTAGACCATTGTTTTTACTGGGAGTTGTGTATCTATCTTAGTTGAGAACCTAACTTGCCCTGGTCGACTTCTTACATGCGATGACTACTACTACTACCGCTGCCACTACTACTGCCGCTACCGCAACCGCAACCGCTAGTTAGCAGTAACTGCTAACTGCTACTACTACTACTACTGCTACTACTTCTACTGCTACCGCTACCACTACCACTACCGCTACCGCTACCGCTACCGCTACCGCTACCGCTACCGCTACCGCTACCGCTACCGCTACCGCTACCGCTAACTGCTACTACTACTACTACTACTACTACTACTACTACTACTACAACTGCTACTACTTCTAATGCTACTGCTACCGCTACCGCTACCGCTAACTGCTACTGCTACTGCTACTGCTACTGCTACTGCTACTGCTACTGCTACTACTGCTACTGTTACTGCTACTGCTACTGCTGCTACTGCTACTGTTACTGCTACTGCTGCTGCTGCTACTGTTACTGCTACTACTGCTACTGTTACTGCTACTGCTACTGCTGCTACTGCTACTGTTACTGCTACTGCTGCTACTGCTACTGTTACTGCTACTGCTGTTGTATTATTAATGTATTAAGTTGTCTTCCCTTGTATAGCTACATGTAGAAAGCTTACCTTCTGAAAGCTATTTACATGTAAGATTCAGTTTTGAGATTGAGCTAGAAAATGAAGGTTGCAAATATAGAAGTCTTGCTAAATGATATAAATATACAGCATGGTGGCAGCGGTTTAAGTACCCAGAGTGCTAAGGACTACGGATTCACTCATGTCACCAGTAGTCCTCATTATCATCGAGCTAATGGAGCTGCAGAGAAAGCAGTCCAGACTGTGAAGAAGATGCTGCTAAAAGAAAAAGACCCATACTTGGCACTGCTAGCTTATAGAGCTTCTCCTCAATTTGGCCTGTACTCACCGTCCGAGTTACTAATTGGGAAGAAAGCTGAGGACTACTGTTAGTAACCCATCCTGACGACCTGATACCGAAGATGCCAGACCATGAGCTATTCAGGTCTGCCAATGATCAATATAAACGGAGATTGAAATCTGACCATAATACAAATAAGGTCAAAGAACTACCACCGCTGATGGAAGGTGATGAGGTGAAAGACCGTGTCTCTAAGCAGCAGGGCAGGGTAAAGTATCCTTCAGATGACATGAGCCGTAGGGATATGATGGAAACGGAGAGAGGAGGTGAACTAATGAGGAACCGATCAGATGTTGCAGTAATGCCAAGAAGAGTAACAAGATCAGTCTCACGTAGAGCAACATTAGAAGGTACCAATGGTAGCGTAGAGAGGTATTAGAAGGCTCCAATGATAGTGACAATTTATATTGCAGAAATGCTGAAATGGTCTAATGATAGTGACATTGTAAATTGCAGAGATACTGAAATGTTGATATCATTGTTCATCATTATTTATAACTTAATTATGTTTAAAAACCTAGAAGGGAGATGTTGTATTATTAATGTATCAAGTTGTCTTCCCTTGTATAGCTAGAAAGCTTACCTGTTGAAAGCTATTTACATGTAAGATTCAGTTTTAAGATTGAGCTACATGTAGAATGTGAAGGTTGCAAATATAGAAGTCTTGCTAAATGATATAAATATACAACAACTGCTACTGCTACCGCTAACTGCTACTGCTACTGCTACTGCTACTGCTACTACTGCTACTGCTACTGCTACTGCCACTGCTACCGCTACCGCTACCGCTACCGCTAACTGCTACTGCTACTAACTGCTACTGCTACTGCTACTGCTACTGCTACTGCTACTGCTACTGCTACTGTTACTACTACTGCTACTGCTACTGCTACTTCGTGCTTGGTCTGCGCTGCAAGTCTCACTGCATTGGCATGTTACAGTGATTTCATGAGGAGTTCCCCTGCATTAAGAAGACAAATCCAACTCCATAGCCTGAGTTCAAACACTAATGAGTTGGGTGGGGTGGGTCGGGTTGAAGACCTATGGCTACGACCCCGGCCCAGCTACAATGCCTGGGGACCCGATCCCCAAAGTCTTAGCACCACTCAGAATCGAAATCCTCACCGGCAGCATAATATCATATATTAATCAAGGGTCCAGGAGGATCTCTGCTGCCGGCATAGCCCGAGTTCGAACGCTTATTTGGCGGGTGGGGTGGGTCGAGCACCCACCCCACTCTAAGTAGGATTCGAGGGCCTAAGGCCAGGGACCCACCCGGCACCGATGCGAGGGGACATCATTGCAACATATATGAATCATCCCAATTTTCGATCCCAAACCTGATTGGAGGATGGCAGACTGCAAACCGTAGACCGTAAACCCTAGTCCGCTTCGTTTTTTGTTATGTGATTTATGAATGCATCATACATGCACATACAGTGTATTAAGCATATAATGTATTATGTATTTATGAATTTTGTGGACTCGCATTTACATACATGTACATTGTAGATAGCAAGATAGATGGCAGTTGATAACATAACGTCCACTAAATTTCCTACTATCAAGCAGTTGGTTGCGATTTCTATCATCAGCATTATCATCACCATTCTATATGTGAACTTGGGCTCTGGAATATACGTACCGCAGGCTCAGGTCAGTGGGCCACTCATGGTTATAGTTATGTACCTCGAATAAATCTATTTACCCTGCAATGGGGTTTGTCAACACTTTTCAAGTCATTCCTTCAATGTACATATTATTATACATGTACATTGTAATATTCACAAAAAATTGTTTCGTTGCCTATTGCTGACCAATCAGGTATGATTGTTTATTATACTACTGACAACACTGGACATGGTAGACCTATGCCAACCATTCAGATGTATCCATTAGTATACAAATGGTTACATTTTATATCTACATGTACAATGTAACTCGTTATATTCCTAAAGTGATGCTAAAAGTCGACTGTACTGAAACTTTCAGATTGTAAACTGAATACATGAACAAGTTGGGCCAGTTAACACAATATCGGCTGAGAACATGACGTCCTTGTAGGTTTCAGCTCTGCTAAAACTTAAGAATCACATCATTGTATGAGAAATAGAAAATTTTAACTCAGTTTTTCTCAATGTTGCATTATATTAAAAAGGCCCAAAATGAAAATATGGTTATATACATGTAGAGCGAATCAAAGCAATAATATTCTTAAACGATAAAAGTCCACTGCTAGTTGCATAGATATAATATGAACACTAGATAGGACACCCTGTGTTAATGCTCCAATGCTCTTTGTCCTACTAAATTATGGAAAATCCCCACTACGTAACATAATCTCACCATGATACTTGTAGCCTGCAATCATGATTCACACTATATGTTATAATGGTGTACTGCAGCATAAACTAGCACTACTTTGGTTTAAATCAAGCCCTGCTGCCATAATATCTGTATCCTGGCAAATTGATGTCCGCATAGCACATTACCACAATCATAGCAAGCTATCAAATGGTACTAAACACTACCTATTTACCCTGTCTGAAAGAGCTAAAAAGTGCTAATGTAAACCTACTACATGTACATGTTTCAATAGAGCACTACACAGTGATTAGGCTGCTTTAATTATAAAACTGTTTCCAAAGTCCTTGTGTTTTGACATATTAATGTTCTGCAAATTTATTACCATGAAAAAATCTGTCAAGTGAGGCTAATGTTCATTGCCACCTCCCCAGAAGTAATTTATTTGTTCAAATATTTGAAATTATATTTGTGCTAAGTATAAAAATTGGAGCTGCATGCTGTTTTGCCAATAGCTAAACATGTGCTGACCATGTTACAGTATATCTACAAATGTAAGTGCCACAGATAATTGCAAAACAATGTTTATGTTCTCCAGCAATGTAATTATTAGTTTCTCCAACAATTTGATTATAAAAATAATTATAAAACTGGTATTGTAGGTGAATGTTACCCTTTCTAAATGTTGTTGTACAAAATTATTCTACTCAGCTTCTGTCGCAGGTTTCCTTTATCGCCCACTTTAGATGTTTCATGATGTATGCGAATAGTACAGCACCTGCTGATAACTGTTTTTATAAGAGAGGTGCTATGGCTAGCACATGAAAGTCGCTGGGGAATGTTATTTGTGACAGCATAAGAGAGCGTTCTAATAACAGTTTTCTTATGTATTAGCTTACACATTCCTTCAGCTTGCAATATCTGTCTGATAGATTTCTCAGCAGCCTGGCAGAGTTCAGTGACAATAGGGTTGGGATTGCATTACAGCATTGCAGGTGATTTCCAAGTTTTAAATGTTATTACCTTTTGTAGTAGATGTTGATGCTGACTCATAATCTTGCTTATCCATGGTTAAAAATCTAGCAAATCCTACATAGTCTCCCAAGAGCTAACAAACTTTCTAATAGGTAGAACATATAGAGTCTATAGGTCATGTATGTGTAAAAGCTAAATGCAAAGTGAAACATCACTGGAGTATGGAGTATCTACACACTGTAAGGCTGCCTGCTGTGAGCATGGGCAGTATTATTTTATATCCATGGGCTGATATGACATGTTCAAATCATGCCACAATATTTTATTATAATGCAGTGTCAATAAACTAAGCTATGTTACTCACTATGTTACTCAGCTATGTTACTTACTTTAACATGGTCAGCACATATTTAAACCAAAGTGGTGCTAGTTTATGCTGCAGTACACCATTATAATATATAGTGTGAATTATGATTGCAGGCTGCAAGTATTATGGTGAGATTACATTATGTCGTGGGGATTTTCCATAATTTAGTAGGACAAAGAGCATTGGAGCATTAACACAGGGTGTCCTATCTAGTGTTTATATTACATCTATGGCTAGTTGTAAGAAGATATCATATGGCTCTTTAGTTTGAAATTTTATTGGCCGATGTATGCTAATTGTGTACCTGATGTATAGCATGCTCACTTACTAGCATGGTGTGTTGGTCCTGCATTATGTATATGCGGTGCTATAATTACATTGATAATATCTCTTTTATTAACTGAACACTGTGTTTTATTATAAAAAAACAAGTTGTAAATACATCTTTATTACGTTAATATTGTGGGAAAGAGTTGAGATAATCAAATGAATGGACTGTTTGAATTGACATCAGAATAGGTGGAGGTAACTCCTACTAATGACATCTTGTCAGTATTTTAGACATTTTGATGCTAATTTACTTGCAGTTTCACATTAATTTTTAACTAATCTTAAAATAGTTTAGACACAGTATGTTTATTATAATAGAGGCACATGGTAATATCAATATTGTTGGTTTGGGGAGAAAAAATAGAAAATCTTCAGTTCATGTTTAGTAAATACATGTACTTTGACTTATTTAACAACATGCGCTAGGAAATGTCTATAATATCTGGAAGTGTTTCTATGGCAACAGAACACTCTGGACACTCTGGAAGAACTCTGACTCTTTGATTTGCAGCAGTTTGATGTCGTCTCTCCTCAACCCATTCACCACCAGTTTAACCCTTCTGGAAATTCTATAAAAAATCACATAGTCTACGTCAAAGTGGAGAAAACAGGAAGTTCAACAATGGCAGCCATGATTTTGTCCTATGGATATAGAAATAAATTGAACTTAATGATGTCAACATTGGGAAAGCGAGGTATGACCATCAGGTTTAGTAGTCAGTTAAGTTAAACATAGTCAGTTAAGTTAAATATGTGTTGAGTTACAATGTACATGTATATATAATATAATTATTAAGTTGAGTTAGTTGGTAGCAATCAAAGTACAGCAACTATCATAATAATACGTGCACATGGTGCATATTTTGACCTGCTCAGCTGGACTGTTTAGGAACAAACTGCACTAGAGCACTCATGAATATTCATATTCATGTGAAATATACATTAATTTAATTATGCATAGGGCTACACTAGCTGGTTATGAATTTAAAACTTACCAGTGTTGACTTCTTATTCTCTTAGAACAAAATGTAGGTTATTTCTTACAACTTTTAGGATGTTTGGTAAACACAGAAGACATGGATTATGGCTTATCTTGGGACACGTGTCCTAATCGAAAAGATCCACATATCTTAGTCAACCATGCCAGATATAAACCAGAATTCTATAAGAAATATTTCACTACAAAACCGGTGTTTGTGACGACACTAAGGGAACCAACTAGCTGGTTTATTTCTCTAGTTAACTATATGAAGCCATACATGTAAGTAGTAAAGCCTATTTAAAGCAAACAACCAGGGATAGATATACAATCTCAACGGGGTAGTTACCAACCAATGAGTTTTCCAAGACATTGTAGTTCATAGCACCAATAGCAAACTCCAAGGATCTGATTGGGAGGAATATTTTTACCAATTTTCACAGTCAGTTGTGACGGTAATGCTTTCCTTGAACTTGCTTTGTTGTTCTAGTCGTTTACTATCTTGTCATTTCATTGACCACAATAATAGACCTCAAAAACAATTCTACATCATCCAGATAAAATCGTATTCAAATCACTTTATCTTCTAGTTTAAACAGTGTAGAATGTTTTACATAGCAGTTTGCCTAGAAAACAAAAATTTGGCAATGTTGAAGTACTGGTATATTATAATCTGACAGGTACACGACGCATTCTGTGCAAAGTGTTTGGCTCAATCTATGTATATTATTACCGCACATTTATTCAAGCAACATTGGTTTATCTAACTTAATTCTTATGTATAACATACAGTGAGACTAAATATAAACTGAGTATTACAGTAGTTCATCTCTCAAGTGGTTGCAATTCTAAAGGCATATTTGGATATTGCAGCCTGCAAGCTTGTAAATAGCAATCTGCAGCAATAACAATTAATTTTATTCAGTGATATAGCGCTAGCTATAACGCAAGTTAGGCTGCCTGGTGATAACAACATTTATTTAACAAGGGAAAACCCTTCAGAGCAAGCATTAGTCAAGCCTGAACGCTCAAGCTGTCTCGGATATTTAAAGCAGCAGTCCTATATGAACCAGTACCAGTTTCCAAATATGCCTTAAGTCTATCTGGTGTAGTTGAAGCATTTACACGACGTAGAACATGTACATTTTACTTTTGATGTTTAAAATGGGTAAAGTGGTTTCATTTACATATAATATGTATTTAGGCTAGGATGATAACACCAGGTCCAAAGTTCAACAGAAAAGATGTTGCAAAATAATACTGTATATTAAATCTACACTGTATTTTCATTTTTCTACTAATGTATAATACATGTATATTGTGTAGCAACCACACTCCGTCAGAGGTCCTGGATAATGATGAGCTATTTTATAAAACTCGTCAATACATAACTGGCATGAAAACGTGGGTTCATAATAACTTCCTCCAATGGCTAGGTATGTTTGTGTCTATTCAACTGTATATACAATGTACATGTAGGTGTTCTTCTGCGGTGAATAATATTGGGTGTTGCTAATTAATTTCCCTAATCTACTGTTTATCTTAGACAGATAAATTCAGAAGAGCTGAATTCCAAAATGAGACATAATTAATCATTTTTTCAAATTTCAGATATGCGAGAAACAATTTTAACAGCAAGGCTTTGTACAGCAGACCACAAAAAATTTCTCGATTTCACTATGTTTGACTTAGGCCCAATCATTGGGATATTTTGGGAAAATCATGTGAGTAATGTAGCCATACTAGAGTCCTTTGAATTTCACATCACGTTCCAAAATGAGACATATCCTCAGATAAGCCTCATTTGGACACTGGTTCATGCAAACAACTGAATCAAAAAGTTGAATGTTATTATTTCCGTGTAACAGGTTGTATTATATTAGTCCATAATTCAAAGTAAACAATTTCTGACAACAATCTAAATATTATTATTTGTCAGCACCTTAATCTCCAATGTAGTAAGCTGTGTGGCGTAGGTTCTGGTTCTGTGGTCTAGGATGTGGCGGTGTCGACTCTATTCCAAGGACTACAACGAGATAGTTGTTCCGCATAATTATATCCTTACTCCTTAGTACGCATTGATATGAGTTACTGGGTAGCCTACGGTCCACCTACCCTCCACACGCTCCACACTATTGTAGTTTAGTATAGTTTTTAGTGTTTTTGTTTTAGTGTTTTATTGGTGTTTATTTGGTTTTCTATTTTGTAGTTTTTCTTTCATTTTCGTGTTTTCCACTAGCTTATACATTTGTATAATATGTACGTGTAACGTCTATGTAGTCGTCCACTCTTGTCACTGTGTGACTTATCTACAGGTATGTCGACAGTCTATACTGCTGTCTCTCCATGCCTCATTTTCACAGTCTACTCTAGGTATCTGTCTATCTATCTCTCTACTGAGACTACTCTACAGTGTAGGTACTCCTCTCCTATATATACCTGTCCTATCTACAGTCAGCCAATCAATTTTAGTGAGGAGTTACATTCTCTCAAGTGCGCAAGAGTGGACAACTCTTAAATATACTAATTGTCATTATTTATATGCAACAATGTTTCCACAAAAATTAAGAAATGAATCAAATTGGCTATATTATGTTATTCTGACATTGTCACTTCTCCACTATGAATAGCTTTTTTCTAATAGTTTGTTGGTGAGCCTCTTTGTTTGGTCTTTTCTTTGCTGCTACGGTTAGGAGAGGTTTGTTGAACATTTTCATCCAAGGAATCAAAACCAGCAGGGCTGCACATTGGAGCCATTGTTGAGTTCTGCATGGAATACTAGATTGATACTGATTGGCTGATTAGCTATAATATCACACATTGTTTGTCTCATTTCAGAATTCAACAATCATGGATCTATCTAGTTTTGGAAAAGTATACTGGTGTTTCCAATGTTATTACTGTGAATACGCAGCATTTTGAAAAAAAATATTTTGCTCCATATGAAACTCTGTACTCTGAAGAGTAACATGGAAAGCCAACCCCAATTTTTTGAAAATGGTGTATGTCTCATTTTGGAATTTAGCTCTTCTAATCTAGGGTAGCTTTGATCTACTGAAATCTGAACACATAAACAAGTAGTTTATATTATTGTTAGGTTTTGACGTTGATAAGTCAGAAGATATTGAGGCTATCCAGAAGCACATTAAAATGATCGACACAGACTTTGACCTAGTTATGCTCAGGGAATATTTTGATGAGTCATTGATACTTTTAAAGAGGATGATGGGCTGGTCGATGGCAGGTATCTGTTACATACGTGTATTAGTGAGTGACCACACAAGTTCATCTGTATTTGATGGGGGAGGGTGGGTTAGAATGGTCTCGTACAACAATTTTATTGGTTGAACTCAATCTCATAGCTCAATTATAGGTGACTGTGTTACGTACCATTGATCTCTAGGCACTGATCCCACACTGACTTTCTAAGTGATTTGTTACCAACTTGTTTGTTTCAGAAATATTCTACGGTGTTGCGAATGTAGCTCATAAGCAAAGTAAAACTGACTTTACAGAAAGACAAAAGTTAAAACTAATTAATAAGAAACACAACTTAGGAGATTGGTTGTTGTACCACCACTTTAACAGAACGTTCTGGAAGAAATTGTCTCAAGAGCAACAATTTTATGAAGAGGTTAGCCACTAGCAAGTTGTTTATTGTTGTTCTGGATACATGCTTTAACAATACATTTAATAATTATATGCACATGTAACTAAACTGGTAACATTAATGAACAAATAAAGCCAGGAGTTTGGTAGAAGGATCAACCTTTCAACTCAGAGGTCTGCAGAATCAGAGATCTGTTAATGAGAAAATGTTTATTGTCTCTCTTGATACTCGACTATAGCTGTAGTATTCAATCGTTTCAGAATTATATTAAATCATACTCAGTCACACTGAGTAATAATGAGTCATACTGAGTCATGATGAATCATTATGAATCATACTGAATCATGATGAATCATACTAAGTCATGCTGCACTGGAATCGATTTACTTTACGTAGGTTGAATCATTCCGTAGACTTAACTCAAAGGTGCAAAAGTTCTGTAACAGTAAGAGTTTGAAGAGGAACAAGACATTGGTATTAAAATTATCTAGTGAATGGGAGACTGCTCCAATGTATATCACAGGTTTGTTGTACCTGCACATGGGGGCCATCTGCATTATTTAGCCTTACATCTGTCACTTCCGGCCTGTTACTGAATGTGTTGATTGTATATTTAATGACATCTGTGGCCGTGATGTGTCTCCGAATGTGTTTAATTTGAGCTATCCACTTTAGTGTCATGCGTACAATGGCATCAGATCTACTCTACTCACCTTTTTACATTGTACACATACACAGTCATATCTACTCTCTACATTAATTGATGCTAGAGGTGGCTGTGTGGACAGTGTTTCGCGTGCATTGGCTAACTTGGTTTACCAAACATTTGTTCAGCTAGAGCAGGAGTTAGTAAAGCTTTCAAGGCACTATGCTTGTCCATTAGTGAATGTGGAAGAGAAGAGTCGACGAAATTATTTCTAATGCCTTCACCAAGTGCACTAAATATACATATTGGCATATAGAGATTTTACTCTAACTATACTATAACATGTACACGTATGCTAGTGTATCAACCAGGCACCTGGTAGAATATGTCATATAGTGGAGGCAGATCGTACAGGTACTTCACAGCGTTACATCAATAGCTTGAAGTGATTAATGTACAATGTAATGTATGCACTCGTGTAGAAACAGCCATTTGGTGCCATTGTTCAGGCAGGACTTATGCATTATGTTCTGTTTTAGATGAAAATTGTCTGGCAATAAGAATAGATGACAATGGCTTTCTGATGGAGCTGTATAATAAGTTAGATAATTATTGTAAATTCCGTCACAGCCTTCCTATTAAGGAGTACTGGCAAAGAAAGAAAGAGTCATTTACCAACTCTACTCTGTCAGTGGAACAGTTTTCAATGTGGGATGAGAATTAATATCCTAGTTTTGGTCAGTACGACGTTCTATACAATACTTCCACCTAACAGGACAGTAACAGATTTTACTGCAATCTGGATTTACATGTATTTACACTGCTATAGCATCTACTGAGATAGTGTGTCTGGTTGTCAATGGTAACCACCAGTTAAGATCTCAGTCAGATAAAGGAGAGTGCTTATTATTCATAAAACAAACGTTGCATTGAGAATAATATGCCTCAGATTTTGCACTCTATACGCCCTTTCTTCCACAAATTGTCATTTAGCATAGTACATATATATTCATTCAGGTTTCGTAGATCATTAATATTATAGTCAGCTTCTTGTATGAGCTTAGCAAAGGATAAAAATCCAGTAGTACAATGTACTTACTAAACAAGAAATAATACATGTATAATACACTAACATGTACATGTATAATACACTAACATGTACATGTATAATACACTTACATGTACATGTATAATACACTAACATGTACATGTATAATACACTTACATGTACATGTATAATACACTTACATGTACATGTATAATACACTTACATGTACATGTATAATACACTTACATGTACATGTATAATACACTTACATGTACATGTATAATACACTAACATGTACATGTATAATACACTAACATGTACATGTATAATACACTTACATGTACATGTACAATACACTAACATGTACATGTATAATACATTTACATGTACATGTATAATACACTTACATGTACATGCATAATACACTTACATGTACATGTATAATACACTTACATGTACATGTATAATACACTTACATGTACATGTATAATACACTTACATGTACATGTACAATACACTAACATGTACATGTATAATACACTTACATGTACATGTATAATACACTAACATGTACATGTATAATACACTAACATGTACATGTATAATACACTTACATGTACATGTATAATACACATACATGTACACGTATAATACACTTACATGTACATGTATAATACACATACATGTACACGTATAATACACTTACATGTACATGTATAATACACTAACATGTACATGTATAATACACTAACATGTACATGTATAATACACATACATGTACACGTATAATACACTTACATGTACACGTATAATACACTTACATGTACATGTATAATACACTAACATGTACATGTATAATACACTAACATGTACATGTATAATACACATACATGTACATGTATAATACACTTACATGTACACGTATAATACACTAACATGTACATGTATAATACACTAACATGAACACGTATAATACACTAACATGTACATGTATAATACACATACATGTACACGTATAATACACTTACATGTACACGTATAATACACTTACATGTACATGTATAATACACTAACATGTACATGTATAATACACTAACATGTACATGTATAATACACTTACATGTACATGTATAATACACTAACATGTACATGTATAATACACTAACATGTACATGTATAATACACTTACATGTACATGTATAATACACATACATGTACACGTATAATACACTTACATGTACATGTATAATACACATACATGTACACGTATAATACACTTACATGTACATGTATATTATGCATGTAGCATTTTATATATGCCATCGTATGTGCATTAGTTTTTGTTTGTTACACGTACATGTACAATACAGATGTGATTCATTGCTAAAACCTGTGGGGGTATTAATAATGTGTAAATATGGAAGATATATAGAGAGGCAATCCACCTAGCTATTAGTATGTATGTACAATGTACATGTATGCTAGTACATGTGTTACTATAATTATCTCTGCCTAGATTGTCTCATAGTGTGACAAGATGAAATACCGGACCTACCAATAAAGGCAGCTACTTATTGTCAGCAAAAAGAAAGCCCAGAAAAATTCAAAAAATTGCACAAGTTATCCTACTGCTATATTAGTAGATTCTGTGAAATAATTTGTTTACTACTGTACTCTTTCTATGCAAACATCTTGAATTCAAAAATTTTCTCTATGAATTACATGTACGTATATAGGATGCATGGGTAATGTCTTGTTTACAAACTTGAGTTGAAAGAGAGCATTGAATAGTGCTAGCTGGTCAAGCATGGGCAAGAGGACACAACTCTGATTACAGTAGCCCAAATACGACAAACCTAAATAAGGGAGGCTGCATTGGATATAGACGTAAACTACACGTCATGACCCCTATCAAATCTGACTGCAGTTCATCACATTTGTGTTACAATCATGATAAATACCACAATCACATATGCTGTAGCCTTGTCAGGTCACTTTAATATTGTCAATCCCATAGTTTGATAGCTAGTGGCGCTATGAAAAGTAAAATTAAAAAAACCTTCTATTATTATAGAGCTACATATATACAGGTAGAGCAACAATGAAGTCAGACAAGCATACAAATCTATGTAAATTATTGCAATAAGCAAAAATGACGGCAAAAATCTGACTATGTTTTACCAAACAACCGGAAACTTCTTAAGCATCAGAGTTAAACAAGTCTACTAATTTGGAATAGTTTGTCACTCACATTGAAATTTTGAACAATAATATCAAGATAAGTGCAATAGGCAGATCTCCAAAACTGTCTTGGTATACTGCATACTAAATGGCAATATAGTGTAATAAATAAAATTTGCAAACTTTACTTGTTATATTTCTATATTTATACATTTGTAGATTTAGTTACTTCAGATGTGGGAAAACAAGCTTATCATAGTTAATTTTCCAGCTGCAGCTGATACCATCTCACTTAGAACTATTTTTTACTTTTGTTTTTCTTTTCTTGCGTGGTTCGATAGAATCGTATAAACCTAACTCATGATGGGATTCTGGTAAGGTACTATACTCCATGTTTTCTGCAGCAGGAAGTGCCGCAGAGTCTGTTGCCTGTGATGTAATCATACTACTTGGTGCTACTTTTCCTTGTACTGGTTGAATTCTACAAAATTTTCATTTAAATGTATGTATGTTAAGCAGCTGGAGGTGTATCATGAAGTTGTGACAGAAATATCATTGTTGTGCTACATCTCACATTGCAAACTCTGGTGGGAAATGTATCATAACTACCAAATTAATATTCAAGTGCTAATAGAAATATTTATATGTTTCTTTAAGTTTGGCTACCTGTCAGTTAGAGGAATACTAGGGAGAGGAATGCTCCCTCTCTTCTCAGAACTCAGTGTCTTGCTGTCGGGGATGTATCCGTTGTTACCCGTGGTATACTGAGTTGTGGAGTAATTCGCGTACTCTGTCACAGCGTCTCGCGGCAGCAGATCAGCATAAACATGGACGGGTGGAAGATCACTATTTGGAAAAATGACACGGATTTCATGAAAATAAAGCACTTAATTTCTGTTGGTTGGTTGCTAATGCAGACTTAAGTTATATTGTAAAATACATCAGCGGGTAACAATATGTATATCAGCAGGTAAAAATATGTATATCAGCAGGTAATAATATGTATATCAGTAGGTAATAATATGTATATCAGCAGGTAACAATATGTATATCAGCAGGTAACAATATGTATATCAGCAGGTAACAATATGTAAGGTGGGGTACTTCCAGCTGATGCAACCATGATACACACATTTGCATGGGAACTGACATGTTCTCACTAGGTGAGTGTATTTTCCCTGCCTGTAATACACCACTACTCAAAAACAATGAGATAAATATAAACTTGAAATATACATGTAATGTATAGAATGATGCATGTAATGTGTGGATACATGCAATGTAAATAGATACATGTAATGCATAGATACATGACTTGTGATGTGTAGATACATGTAATGAGTAGATACATGTAATGTGTAGATACATTTAGTGTGTAGATACAGTGTACATGTAGTGTGTAGATACATGTAATGTGTAGATACATGTAATGTGTAGATACATGTAATGTGTAGATACATGTAATGTGTAGATACATGTAATGTGTAGATACATGTAATGTGTAGATACATGTAATGTGTAGATACATGTAATGTGTAGATACATGTAATGTGTAGATACATGTAATGTGTAGATACATGTAATGTGTAGATACATGACTTGTAATGTGTAGATACATGTAATGAGTAGATACATGTAATGTGTAGATACATGTAGTGTGTAGATACAGTGTACATGTAGTGTGTAGATACATGTAATGTGTAGATACATGTAATGTGTAGATACATGTAATGTGTAGATACATGTAATGTGTAGATACATGTAATGTGTAGATACATGTAATGTGTAGATACATGCAATGTGTAGATACATGTAATGTGTAGATACATGACTTGTAATGTGTAGATACATGTAATGTGTAGATACATGTAGTGTGTAGATACATGTAATGTGTAGATACATGTAATGTGTAGATACATGTAATGTGTAGATACATGTAATGTGTAGATACATGCAGTGTGTAGATACATGTAGTGTGTAGATACATGTAATGTGTAGATACATGTAATGTGTAGATACATGTAATGTGTAGATACATGTAATGTGTAGATACATGTAATGTGTAGATACATGTAATGTGTAGATACATGTAATGTGTAGATACATGTTATCTATAGATACATGTAATGTGGATACATGTTATCTAATAGATACATGTAATGTGTAGATACATGTGATGTATGAATACATGATTGCCCTTTATGTTTTATAGTTACTTTGAACGAAGGTGAGTGAATAGCAGTAGAAAGATGCAAATGGAAGTATAAAATAGAAAGAAACAAGTCTGACCTGTGCATTGGGTTCAGCTTCTTTTCTATCAGCTTCTGTTTGACCTTTTTCCGGATCATGACGACTGCCAACGAACCAAAGATTAACACTGAGGGAATTCCCAATGCATACAGGGCAATTGTGAGATTATCTGGCATTGTGACTGTAAGAAATGTATATGGGAAGGTAGAATTTTCATGTTGACAGCCTTTTACCAAAGCTATTAGGCGTATTTGAAGACTGGTTCATATAAGGATGCTGCATTTTATAACCAAGCAAGGGTTCGTTCAGATATGACTAATGGTTGTTCTCAAGGGAATCGCTTTGTTGACAATAAAAGTGATTACCAGGCACACCTACATGTAGCTGAGCGTGGGCATGCTGCATAATACTGGATAAAGCTGATTCATTACATTTGCCAGTAGCTTCTTAGGGATTGGCAGCTATTTAATTGCAATTTGTTACTCAAGTTTTGAGACATTTATCGTTGAAGTGTCATCTAAAAATGTTGTGACATGCACGTGCATGTCATTGGTCTTTTAGAGGTAAGGTTTACTTTCCCCCCAAAACCATGCATACAAGACAACAAAATAGTAGCTTAGAAGTTTGAGTATTATATACATCAACTATCTATCAAATCACTTTAAGTGAATAAACTGTTTTCATTTACTACACTCAAATATCCCAGAGTTTACTTATCTATATTCTCCTGACAAGTGATTTACAGTTTGGCATTTTATAGCTCAAGTCAAGTTAGTCATGACTGGCACGCTTCTCGTTTTGGCATTTCAATGATATGCTTAGGGTAGTCACAACCAAATGTAATGACATTACCGTTACTTGCACTTTTTATGCAATGAAAAGATTTTAAAATAATTACTCACATGTATTTGGTTCAGTTGTCCGCGGCAGAGTCACCTTACTTGTAAACTTTGTTTCTGCAAACAATGCAATGTTTGAGATCAATAAAATGCTAACATTATACTTACATGTATAGTTGGGAGATAAAACAGTATGTAGTAATATTATAATAGTAATGCAAGACAAATTTTTATTTTTGATTCATTTCCTAATATTTCAACGCTCATCCGAGCATCATCATCAGAGGATAAATGACTCCATTTCTGAGTGTTGAAAAACTAGGAAATAAATCAAAAATAGAAATGAGTCTTGTACTACTATTTATAATAAAACTACTAACTTACACTAGCAGTTTTTAGTATGTAGTATGATTACTTTTTGATGGTGATACACCGAGACCAATTTCTGTTAATGTTTCATAATTAATTCATATACATGTAACTATTCATAAATTGTTTTTAGAGGTTTTACGCGCATATTTCTGTAAATAGAGTGTAGTTGATGAAACATACAACAATTATTATACTTTAAAATACCAGCAGTAGAAAAATTGAAGAGCATTTAAAAAGTATTGTATTTTTGTCCTGCTTTCTCAATATTTACCAGTCGGTTGTTGAGTCAACTTGGTCACAGTGCTTTTTGGTGTAACTATTTTACCGCCTACAAATGAGAGGAGTAAGTAAATAGCTGGTAACTATGACCATGTATTGGAACATGAGCAATGGTGATTAGAAAGATGCATTTCACTGAATGCTACTGATCTGGACATCAATATGTACAACATCTTTCTATCAAGTGGGAGGCGCAATAAAACATAGAATACAATTTTGAACAGTATTTTAAGACATTATTGGAATAATATATTAGTGTGTTTATGATACTTACTCACCTGCAACAAACTCAAAGGTAGCATTTTGTAGTGATTTTACTTTTCCAACCGGAAGTGTGGTTGAAGTCCATGTTTCAAGAATGTATCTTTTGCCGAGAAGTAATCGACCTTGGTGTGTGAATCTCAGCGACTATTTGTATCGTTTTGTGTGGAAAATAGTAACATATTAGTATTAATAAACAACTTACCACCACCCATTGTAACTAGCAACTAAAGATAGATATCTATTCATGGAATAATCACGATATCCCAGACGGACATGAAAAAAAGATTAATAGTCTAAAACATTTTGAAAGTGAATAAATAATATTTGAAGGGTGATATTTTAAGGTGGATATGAGATTTCTGACTACAATTGCATGTACAGTGTGTATGTATTGTTCATGCACACACTGTTACTTCAAGTATATAGGACTGCGGCACCAGTCAAAGTCATCTATATTGTTACTCTACCCTCCTCTGCCACCCGACTGGTTTGCGCGCTAGAATTGTTAAATTTTTCCCACTGGCTGACTCAATTCTCTCATGTTTTCGAGTCAGTAATGGTTGCAGATCTAGCCTGTGGTCTACTAGTTCACCACCCTCATGATAGACCTC
The DNA here is from genome assembly GCA_935421135.1 of Bugulina stolonifera. Lineage (NCBI taxonomy): Eukaryota > Metazoa > Bryozoa > Gymnolaemata > Cheilostomatida > Bugulidae > Bugulina > Bugulina stolonifera. The sequence continues at coordinate 2,561,965 of OW285197.1, read as the reverse complement.
ACTATCAGATGTATCTTTAATGTTTTACTCAGTTTTTGGCTATTAACAAAACAAAACTAGTTATATCTGTTAGTTACTAAGTTCTGTTTATCATTAAAATTTGTTAGGGGTTGTTGGACACCCACCCTGTACTACAGCTTCGTAAGTAAATACTATTCTTACTTATAAAGATAAATATAATGTACATGACTGTATGCTGTACATGGATATGAAAAAACCACCCTCTACTTCAGCTTAGTATGGAAAACTGGTTATTGGGAAGACTTCTGCACCTGCAAAGTAAAGTATTATGACAATTTATCAATATTCAGTACTACATGTTGATGCTTTCTTAGATGGCCAGTGGCTAATAAATGTAAAATAATATGTTAAAGTATGCAGAAATAATAAGTAGATCTCACATTATTTATAGTATATAAATTCTCATCTAGGAGGAAGGCGATTTGTATGTACTCATACGAATCGAAGGCAGAGGCTTCTAAGTCAAATAATATCAGGTGAGAGCCATCCTCTGTATAATCATACACCATACTCCTGGGAGGAGGCGGAGCTAAAATAGTATAAACTAAAATAATATTTCTGTTACAAGTATGTGGATGCTTGCCGCCTAGGGTGGGAGAGGGGGGGTGTTTCGTCTGATTGGGAAAGATAAAATCATGAAATAGTACAGTAAACATTGGTTTCGTGGTGGACGCTACCTGATAGCTTGGCAGCTGGTAGGCAGGTGGTAGAAAGGTGATAGGCGGGGGGGGGAGGGGGGGTGGGGGGCTGGTAAACCTGTGCCGAGCGGATAAATGTTCAAGTCAAGAGTCAAGTAAGAATTAGCATCCCTAATTGATAAAACGTCAACTAGAGTTTTAGAGTCATTACATAATGAAAGTCAAACGGAGATTAAAAGTACACAAACAAAGAAAACTATTAACAGGTGAAGACGTATGAGTTAAGACATTTATACTACATGCAGTATCCTTCAGCTAAAGTGGAGTCAAAAGTACCGTCAAGTGAAAGTTCAAAGCGTCAGCAAAATGATGCATTACCTAATGTCATAATTTAGGTTGCAGTGTGGACGGATTTCAAAACCAAGAAAAAAATCTGGATTAAAAACACTAGCCTAAAATTGGCCTCCAATGGCAAGTTTATTATACTGCTCCCAATCTGGTGTCTCATGTCAACAATACATCCTACTAAAAACAGTACAACTAGTTGTTGTGCTGTACTGCTTTTAGCTGGTCAAATTTCTGTTGTGCTACCACATTAAGACTATTAGTAGAGTAGTATTTGGTCTGGTATAGGTTATATGCCTATCTTCTACATGTAGACTAGCAACCAATTAGGACTTGTGGTGAATTATGTTTGAATAGCAAAATTACAAGATTTGGTTTCTCAAGGGTAATGGCCCTTTTTATATATGATGTATTTTCTTTTTTAAGCGTCTTGGGGGTGAATGGCTGGCAATGCCAGGCCATTCTTATCTATGACTATTTTACAACAGTCATTATCTCTATGACTATTTCAAAAACAGTCATAAATCAAGCATATTCTTTGTATGTGATGGGCGACTAGGACGCCATTATCTTTTTTGTGATGGCGCCCTAAATTTTTGAAGATGATGACATCCTCCTTCTTGAAAGTGTGGAAGAGGAATGACCACTGTGGTGGTCTAGTTGTGAGCTAGCTAAGTGCATGTACCTGTAAGCTAAGAAAAAAGCCTTGAAACAAGCTGTAGCCTACCTACCCTATTGTTCTCTCATCCTCACCGATCAAGGAAACATAACTCCAAGACTAATCAAAGAAAATATAATTTTGGACAAAATAATGACATTTTTTAGTTCACTTTGTTAGACTACTAGGTGCTGTGGAGGTCTTGTTTTCAAACCCCAGTCAGGAACTGGCTTTTTCATGGGGTTGAAACAAGTCTCTGACCGCTCAAAAGTAAATTCTTTGCTTGAAAAATGTTGCATGCAGGTTTTTTTTAAATTCACATGAGAAATGCATGTAAGCTTACAATAAATAACAATGGGATATACATGTATGTTATAACTATTGGATCAAGCATAAAATTATTTTGGTAAATTATAAGTTTGATAATTAATCTAAACAATTCTGAAACACTAAGCAGGATGTTTTACTAAATATCCTACATGTAGCTACAATCCAGCAATATCCATCATTTAACTGTCACTCTGAATGCCCTAGGGCATGGAATAGATGGTAGAGGATGCTACTAGCACAAGAAGTCTGTTTCAATCATAATTAAATAAATTAGACACTGAGAACACTGCTAAATAAAAAGTATAATTAGTTAGTATTTACATACTTTTGAGTACTGATTCTACAAAGCTATTCAAATTCAATTGCTTTGTTTGCATAAAAAATATTGAAAAATACGTGACACATGCAATGAGGGGATCAAAGTATTTTCATTGCAATAAAAAATGCAACTGGATGCATTATCCTTTATAATGGTGATTTTCCAAAGTACACAGCATACAATATGCATACAAGTATTAGGGAAGATTTGTGGAGTTAAGTGGAAATGAAAGCTTTGCAAAATGCAATTCACACATTTTAATTAGAAACTTACGAGGCAAAAATTTCTGAGTGAGTGAAAGTTTTGATGACTTGATTGATTTACCATCTATTGTTCTAATAGTATACACATCACAGTCAACATAACTGCCCGGTAGCAAGTCTTCCGTCTGTATTCGCCTGACAGTAGTCTGTATAAGTGGCTGTTCTACAATCAGAATCAGCTGATCAACATTTTAATTGTTGTAATAAGGCAAGGTCAAGGTCAAGGTCAAGGTTGTAATGTGGTCTGTTACATGAGCTGTCTAGTCATTGCAAATATTTTGCTACTATTGATGCAATAAGTTAACATGTGTACACAGATACATGTACACATACATGTACATGTATGATGAACATGTAACATGTATGATGAATTATACATTATTAAATCGCCTGACATCGCATTAATATTATGAAGACCATGCTGAATATCACCTATCACTCACTGCACTGGTGTATTACCCCGTCAGGAGGTTCTTTTGGTTGTTATAATATTACAGTTATAACCACTTATGCGTATGTCACAAAAAGAATTCTACCGGCAGGTTATTGGTCACAATACTGTAATGGATTTTGGGTTCTGGTATGGTCGTCCCAAGTCCAAAGTGAAGTGCCTATTAGGGGTGCTAGGCCTTCTCATTACATGAAAGATTGATCGGAGTCAGTAGTCAAAGGCGACCCATGTGATCCCAAGTTATGCTTGCCTACTATACTGAGAAAGGGAGTGATCCGACCTAGTAGGCAGTTCGTGTTGCAAGGTCGAGGACCTTAACTACTAGAATGACCTATCTACGAAGTGAAAGTATCTATATATAAGTATAGATGTGTCTTTATTGAGATCCAAGCAAGAACTGAGACAACAAACGTAAAAACAATGCCCTAGAAAAGTTCCGGTAAAAAGGCCGACGTAGTGTCAGGAAAAGACGACGTAGGGTTGTCCGGAAATTGTGCAACAACATGGCGGCCGGAAGCCCGATGGCCGACCCAAAATGAGTCAGGTTATTACAAAAGATGCTTAGAATCATCTAAATAATATACAAAATGAATATCAGATAATTCTGAGAGGTCGGGCCTCTTTACATGGGTATCAAAACAGTACAATAACTCAGTAATGCCATATTCAAGTATACACACGATATTCAACTGAGTCACAAGGAATACAAGCAGATATACATAATATGTACGCACAGTTCTCCTCAACCACCTGACACTAATTATATGCGTACTCATATTATGAGTACGCATATAATTAGTGTCAGGTGGTTGAGGAGAACTGTGCGTAATCACTACAATACTATGCATTGAATGAGAGTGCTAAACGTCAACATTTTTGTACGCTCACCAAAAGGAGGTAACCAACTTATTGTGTTTTTTTTGTGGACAATAGTCAATAGGCGTGTTCGGAAACTGTACTAGTTCATATGAGACTGCTTTTAATATCCGAACAGAGCTTAAGTGCTCAGGCGTGACTAATGTTTGGTTTGAAGGAGACTCCCCTTGTTAACAATAAATATTATTACCAGGCACACTTAGCCTAGCGTTATAGCTAGCGATATACATGTACATGACTGTATTATTGAATGAGATACTTTTTTATTGCTGCAGGTTGCTATTAATAAAGCTTGCACGGTGCAATATCCGAATATGCCAAATTCCATTCAAGCTAAAATTGACATGAATTAACTTCCTGATTGTAACCTTCAAAGTGTTGACCCATGTACACGTCGATAGAAGAATGCTGCACTGCACAGATGCAGTATGACAATTTTGAAAAAAATTAATAATATTGTGCCTTTAAACAGAGGCATGGCAAACTATTTTAAATAAAATATTGTTGGTACTTCTTTATTAGAACAATCAATGAATTAGTACCTACCTGGTGTAAAGACTTCAACTTCTAATAGTGTCATTGGATTATCGTATCCAGTATAACCACAAATTGTAACGTACTTTGCTGAAAATGTGGGTGTGAACCTTTGGACTATTACCATTTCATATGGACCTGTCTGTCGGTAAGATCTCTCTGTGGTACTGCAAGGGCTTTGTTGGAATGTACGGCTAGAGAATATCATCAAACTTCCGAGGATTGTACCTACAACAAGAAATTTTTATCCTTTACTTATAGTTATAGTTATAGTGGTGGCTACATGAGGTGGAATATCAAGGGTGCTATAACTGATGTTTGTACAAGCTAGTCACCTTCATATTACGCATTTTATACAAAATGTAAATGCAGTAGCAAGTTCACTGCTTGTCACTCTATTGCTGAAGAGTGAGATGGTTAAAATGTAGAGTGGATCTAAGAAAATAAAAGAACAAATCGTCATTTGCAAAGTTTCTGACCAACTGGAGAGTTGCTGACTGGAAGAGACTTTAAGAGACAGTCACTATTCGTATACGTATATTTTGTCATTAATAGCATTTGGAAAGACAGCTCATTTATAGCCTTTGAAAAGACGGCACAAACTAACACCACTACTTTGACTGGGCGAGGTGGTGAGGGTTAAATAAAGACAATGAGCCTGTGACACAGCGGATTGTTAAAATTTTGTAAGGAGGAAAGATCTGGGATACAAGATAAGAAGAATCAGAACTACATGTAAAAGAAGCTATCTGGTACAAAAGCTGATTGCATAGCTGCTAAATAACTTAAAGTAGAGTAGCAAGATATGAACCAGCTAGTTGAATAAACATTATATCATTTTCAGAACAACTTTAAATATTCCTGCCATTGTTTTCCATTTTGTAGTATTGTTGCTATGGTTGTATGTAATGTATCATAATTATTATATGGCACGGAATATGAGCATCGTTTTATACGAGTCCCTAATGGTGAATCTTGTATGCACATTAAATGTACACAATACTACGTGGTTCGATAGTATCAGTAATATAACATTTATATACAATGTAAATGTCTGCTTGCTTTTTTTGTAAAGTGAACTTTAGATTTGTTGCATACATTCCATTCAAGTTTATACAGGTGGGGTCAAAAATTTCCTTTTGATTAACGTGAAACTACCATACGTTCTGGTGGAGCTTTTTCACCTGAACAGTTTGGTTTGCAGAGTGGTACAGAGCATAGTGCCATTCACTGACACCTTGGATAGGGTAGGCAGCAAATGCTTGTCAAATAAACACATATTCCCATGTACATGTACGTACACGCAAGAGGATGTGAAATTATGTTTTGAAACATAATTATCTGAAACTACGCGTTAAATACTCACTTAGTGTTTATTCAAAATTAACTCACCTTGACTGCTGCTTATTCTAGACAAAAAGGGCACATAACTAAATACATTAGACCAAGTCACCTTTAGAAAAAAATTTGTGCTGACTATTTAGGTTTTTATTTTCTTTATTGTTTCCATTCATTTGAACTGAACCACAAGTTTCCATAAAGCAAATCTGGATATAAATAGGTTATCCAGATACATGCACATTACATCTAATGATTTTAGCAAAAGCAGGTTCATGACTACGCCATAACTTACTCCACGACCTTTACCCTGGCCACACTCATCTATTGGTTTACCAGTGTAATTATCCTAGACTAACATAAACATGCATGGTGATTTACTTTTGCAAGAAAATCACAACTTAGTCCCAGACTGCATAAGCTTGTTCAGCATTTACTATTATGAGGAAATGTTTGAAGCCTTGTATGGCTTTACCAATGCTATCTTCCTAACTGGCAAACAATATTTATGAGAAATTGGTTTTGATTTTTGAATTGGTCAGTCTAACTCTTATGACATAGATTGATGTACATCTCCCTTCCTCCCACCATCCATCGTATCAATGATCGGATTAAGTTCAATGGCGATATAATGTACATCAAATAGCAACCTTTGGTTAGCTGACATTTTAGTAGTTTACTCTACATCCAATGAATATACATGTACATGTATTTATATACATTGAATAGAGCTGTCAGTGGGGAGATTGCAGCTAATTTCTTGCATGATTTTTCTCACCATGTTTGTCATACTTTTTGTTAGCTTCAAATTCATTCCATAATTCTATGTACCAATGCACGTATTTAAAGTTAGGCTTTTAAATTTTTGATCTATCACAATTAAACACTAGATGTACTAATCACAATAGAAACAAACAATCTATTTTATTGTGAATGTATTTGACTCACTGCAGTATACTCTCCCTCCTTTACATATTGATTGATGGTTGTAGAAAATAACTTTCTCGATCTCAAAAACCTGTTGCAACTCGACTGTCCACCATCTTCCGAAGAAAAAAAGTGGTATTTCAGTTTGAGCGGGGTTGGCATTCAGCCAAATCACACCATCAACTGCATAGCTGGAGTTTAAAAATAACCCGACAGATGTTGTTCTTGTTGAGTCCATAAAGGTTGGCCGACGCAAGGCTATATTTTCGTATTTACCTGAAACAAGTATAAGTAGGCACAACCTAGCATCATGTACAATACTAGAATGTCTAGTGCTACTTCAACTGCAGTCTCAAAGCAACTGAAATAACAGTAATACAATAATGCAGTAATACAGTAATACAGTAATGCAGTAGAGGGAAAGGTGTATGTTGTCTGCTACTACAAATGTATGTATATGCAGGCACACATAAATTGTACTCATACAGGGTGTCGGTAACTTATTATATTGTGGTGAATCAGCATAGCCTGCCACAGTATGAACTGTAACTTATACCAATTATCGCGTACATACATGTACAATTGAGAGTGTTCTTATATTTACTCTGTTACATGCATTGACATTGCCTTACTATATACAGTGTAAATGTACTATTCATGCATGGACATTACTGTTATTATAGTCAACTGCTTATGCATAGTGTGCTTTAATTGTATTATTATCATTGACCAATTAGGTTATCGCATTTGCGCATGGTTTAACTCTACTATGTATGCAATTATTTATTTAGTCTGATTATATCTTCTAAGTCTTTTATCTGTACACTTTTTGGGGCCGATGTCTCTAAACATGGCCCTATTTCTATATTACCCATACTGGACTATTGTGGGCACTTTGCGTGCAAGGCTGACCCTTTTAGTGGCCGGCGTTGGGTGGAACTACTACATGTTGTTGCGTAAGTTCCGGCCCGATGCCTTATCACACCTTTTTCCGGAAGTGTTATTAGTATGAAAGCTAGCACATTTTCTGTATCAGTTGTTGATTGTGCTCTAATAAGGCAACATCTCCTAACTCAACCTAGAGGCTTACTCTTGCAGGTAGGTAGCTCCACCCACAGGTCTTCTTAGACCTAAGCGGCTCGAGCTCACCTCATACTCGTTTAAGCAACTCTCTGTACACTCCTTGTGAGTTCCACACCATCGGACTTTAGGCGATCCCGGATTCTTCATGAATCTAGCGTCGGGCCTAAGTCCTTAGATTACTACTACTTCTTTCTACACTCCTTCTACACACCCTGGACTCTTTCATGAGTCTCAGCCTCGGCCTACGTCATTATCAACAATACTAGAGCATTAACTGACTGTTCACTCTTTATGTACTGTGTGGAAGCTACCTTGGTCGTTCTCCACCAACCTCCAAGCACCTCCTACCCGTGCTCTATCGGCACTCCTACGTAACACAGCTCAAAATGTTAGAATATTATTACTAAGCCAGTTGTTGAGATTCTTTTACCAGATTTGTTTTATTCTCATCAGTGATTAATGAAATTACTTTGACTTGATTTAATAAGCCTCTATACTATATGAGCACCGCTAATTGGGCGATGGGATTAGAAATATTCTTTTTTTAAGTCAGTTAGGTCATGTTTTACAAAGAATGTTTCCACACAACCCTATTGTATAATAAAAGCTCAAATTGCAACACCTTATGCAGTAGCTAAAAATATCTCACAATAAAACATGCACTTAAATTAGTTTAGATGCTGTAATTAATGTTTGGTTGGCAGTGTACATGTAACCTGCATGTACCTTCAGCACCCACCTGAAGAAATAAAGCTTCCAAATACAGCTCCTCCTCACCTGTTTTACAATCGTATTTACATGTATATTCGCGTATGTAAAACTATATCTTTGAAAAATGTGAAATATCAGAATGGCAATGGATTTCTTCATCAGTCATCGTAGAAAAAATATTGAAAAGCTGTACCCAAGGGGGGGGGGGTGTCTTACACATGCATGGATATCAGTGGAGCTGGATTTCTTTGCATCAACTAGCCCAATTAGCAATGTAAAATGTGGACCCACTTTTTGTCCAGTGTATTGCCTATCCAGAAACAAATTATATTTTTCCTACAAGTTTGTCTGAACTGTTAGTTAATAACCTCATCTTCATCCAAAAAAAGCAACCAGCTTTTGATCACATCTACATGTATGTACATCAACCCTGCATTGACATTAGACGGTCTAGCGTGTGCTTGCTTTGCTGTGGATTCTTTCGGGAAATCGGCCTCTCAACCATCAAACCTTCACCTCCAATGTTTGGGTGCCAGAATTTGCACCCCTATGAAGGCGTTTCTCAACGCATAGTGGATTTCGCCGCCTTCCATTCAACTTGGTGGCCTGAGATCTGCTAATACATGGAGGTGTGTTTGCCTGTGAGCCCTTGCAGTTAAACGTACCATTTTTTCCCCACTTTATGGTAGTTTAGATCCAAATGTTTCCCCTTACTGTCAATGCATGAGCTTTTATTTCAGCTGTATCACAGATTATTGAGTTGTGTAGTTTGACTGAGTAGAGGATGCTTGGTAACTCATCTTTAGGAATCGAGTCAATCATGAACAAATCTAAGCCTTGTGTGAGCCCAATTTCATGCTCAAGAATTCTACCCCTCGCTACTTCTGTGCCAGGTGAGGTGAGCTTAGCCAGGTTTTTGAGGGATGAAAGGTGTGTGATACAACCTGTATCGAGGAGTAGTCTCTTTCTTTCTCCATCTAGCACTACATCAAAATACGTGTGGAAGCTCAGTTTTCTAGGCTTGCATGGCAATGGTTACATTATACTCCAATGCACGGGTCATCCTTCCCATCATCAAAAACTGAAATTCTATGTAATGAGTGAGAAACATCTCTGGTGCAGCTGTTGTTGGAGTGAATTTTTATTATGGGCCAGGTACGTACATCCTTCCAGCTATGAGAAAAATGTTCTGGTTTTCTACAGTGTCAGCATACAAGGAGATTCTTCTCTCCAGAAGGCCTTGAAGAACCCCACACGACGCAGATGCATCTTGCTATGGTGACATGCTCTACTCAGTTGTGCCAGCTGCAGCCGTGCTTCCTCTGTTGCTTGTTTACAGTCATGAACCTCTGACACAGACGAAAACTGCTAAATGGAGAACTCTGAATTTCTTTTTCTATTAACGCTGTGGTGTCCTAAAGGCAGGTAAAGGGGGACAAGAACCAAAAATTAAATTTTCGTTGCCTCCGCTAGTATCCTATGTGATCTGCCATGCTCAGCTTTGATGTCCTTCCACCTATGAGTTCCTGGTCTGACTCCAAAGATGATAGTAAATACCCCAATGACACAACCAATGTAGAGTATTGCTTTGGGCGGCGCATGACCTGAATTACAGTAAACATGGGCTGGAAGAGTCCCAGGATAGTCTGAAGAGTCAAAATTGCATTTAAGTAGAGAAATGCATTCGGTATGTACAGTGTAACTTTATTGAAATCCAAGCAGCAACTGACCAACACTGAAAAGTGTGTCGTTTTAATATAGAGTCTACAAAGCTTCCTGTTTTTCTCTTCACTATACATTAAATCTGATACTAATCTCCAAACGTGGGGATTAGGTTAGAGTATATATCTGATGTACTAAATCTAGAAAGTTGCTCTTAGCGTCCGCACCGTGTAACAATGTTGTTCCGGGTAAACAAAACAATTTTTGAAATCAGTTGTATCTGCACAGCAGTACCCAAACTTGTTTGTGTACTCATAACACGGGAGACATGGAAGACACAAAAACATTATATTTGAAATTAGTGTAAACTTCTGATGAAAAATGTCCCTTTATGTGGCCCCATCTTGGTTATCGGAACGACTTTTTTGCATTATATGCTGAGATGGCATCTGCGGTAGTAACATGCGCAAGTTGGATTTCACTAGAGATCTAATAATTACAGTCATGTACTTTGTAAAAAAATTTAGGTGGCATTAATACTTTCATTAATTTGCTGTAAATCCATAAGAGTCTGTAGTTTATAAGCTGTTTGCAGGGCACAAAGAGTATATACTATATACTATACTATATATATATTGCACTAACAAAGAGTATATATGTAAGGTATTATTAACATAGTCATTATATGTTATGCATCTTATATTACATGTTTCTGCTAGTAGTAACTCACTAGAATATTCAAAGTCAATGTTCTCTCTAAATGTGATACTTAAGGTTCCATCAGGACTTCTGTTCCCACACTGTATCTGAACACCGCTGTAAAGTGATCTCCTTTGAAGATGATAATTGAATTCTATGAATCTGGGATATCCATTTCTAGAGAGGTCGTGGTAACTTAAAGTAGCAGTGAATGATAGAGGATTTCTTGGAGCTGATAAAAAACAATAACAGTAAGATGCACTCTACAGCGAACATCACCTTGTAGTAAAATACATACAAATGTATATGGCAGGTAAAATAACTGCATCTAGATATGTCATCTGAATGTAAGACACTAGTACAGATAAAACGGGGAGATGTAATGCCCACGACCCAATGAATTCTTGCTATAGATGGTAAATCATCAGAAAATCAGTGCTAATAATTAAAATAACAAGTTTAAAGAGATTAAAGTGGAATAATCCCTAACGGCTGTCTAGTCTCTCTGAGTAGCCTTCTCTTACTTGACTGGGAGAAATAATTAAAAACCATTCAATGCCAATGTTAATTATTTATTTCTCTTTGGACAGTTATATTGTTTACCCATGTATATTAGGTGTATTTTGGTGAAATACAAGAAAATAGGCTACCCACTACCTCTATTAGAGCATGTATAAGAAAATATGAAGAAGTTGACTTCCCCCTGTAGTATAACCTCAAATAAATAGGAGTTTTTCTTACTAATTGCAATTATTTGAAATACAAAGGCAAGCAAATGTATATTGTATATTGTGGCTATGTATCATGTTATCAAAAGTGTAGAAGGAATCTATAAACTTTTGGTTAGTAGAAAAGTTATTGAATCAAAACCTTTTCATGGATGTGCTTTATTACAAGGTTAACTGAGTTACTCAGATGACATAGGCTGCCTTTGTTTAAGATCAATTTGTAGCAGATGATGTCATCTGCTCTTGAACTGGCAGACCTTTTTGAATAACTCTAGGCAGGTACTAAATTATACAGCAAGCTATTCAGCATGTTTGGTTTTGATCAATCTTGAAAATTCTCTTCCTTTAAAACACTTTGAGCACTGAGGACGAGCATACCCGTAGCTATGTTATTTTTATTGAGGGGGAGAGGGTGGCTGAGGTCGCGTATACTCGCATTGCAGTACTTCGCTCATATCGACAAAAGTATTAGGCTTATGATAGAGATAAATACATAATTAGAAAGAGCAGGCTTTGCTTCTAGCACTGATAAAAATTATTTAATTGGCTGTTGAGAACAGGTCTATCCTATGGCCTGCCATATTTTGCTTCTCAGAGTAAAATAGTCGCTTCTAGTATAGGTTTATTGATGAAATTATGAGGCTATGAGGGCTCAGTACCGGATTTACACACTGATCAAAGTAAATAGTACACTGGTTTTAGCATACTGTGAAATAACTTTTGATAGGAAATAGGGTACTTACTTACTTACTTACTTACTTACTTACTTGCTTACTTACTTGCTTACTTACTTGCTTACTTACTTGCTTACTTACTTGCTTGCTTGCTTGCTTGCTTGCTTGCTTGCTTGCTTGCTTGCTTGCTTGCTTGCTTGCTTGCTTGCTTGCTTGCTTGCTTGCTTGCTTGCTTGCTTGCTTGCTTGCTTGCTTGCTTGCTTGCTTGCTTGCTTGCTTGCTTGCTTGCTTGCTTGCTTGCTTGCTTGCTTGCTTGCTTGCTTGCTTGCTTGCTTGCTTGCTTGCTTGCTTGCTTGCTTGCTTGCTTGCTTGCTTGCTTGCTTGCTTGCTTGCTTGCTTGCTTGCTTGCTTGCTTGCTTGCTTGCTTGCTTGCTTGCTTGCTTGCTTGCTTGCTTGCTTGCTTGCTTGCTTGCTTGCTTGCTTGCTTGCTTGCTTGCTTGCTTGCTTGCTTGCTTGCTTGCTTGCTTGCTTGCTTGCTTGCTTGCTTGCTTGCTTGCTTGCTTGCTTGCTTGCTTACTTACTTACTTACTTACTTACTTAAGTAAGTAAGTAAGTAAGTAAGTAAGTAAGTAAGTAAGTAAGTAAGTAAGTAAGTAAGTAAGTAAGTAAGTAAGTAAGTAAGTAAGTAAGTAAGTAAGTAAGTAAGTAAGTAAGTAAGTAAGTAAGTAAGTAAGTAAGTAAGTAAGTAAGTAAGTAAGTAAGTAAGTAAGTAAGTAAGTAAGTAAGTAAGTAAGTAAGTAAGTAAGTAAGTAAGTAAGTAAGTAAGTAAGTAAGTAAGTAAGTAAGTAAGTAAGTAAGTAAGTAAGTAAGTAAGTAAGTAAGTAAGTAAGTAAGTAAGTAAGTAAGTAAGTAAGTAAGTAAGTAAGTAAGTAAGTAAGTAAGTAAGTAAGTAAGTAAGTAAGTAAGTAAGTAAGTAAGTAAGTAAGTAAGTAAGTAAGTAAGTAAGTAAGTAAGTAAGTAAGTAAGTAAGTAAGTAAGTGAGTAAGTACTCTATTTCCTGTCAAAAGTTAGTTCACAGTATGCTAAAATCAGTGTACTATATACTTTGATCAGTGTGTAAATCCAGTACTGAGCCCTCATAGCCTCATAATTTCATCAATAAACCTATACTAGAAGCGACTATTTTACTCTGAGAAGCAAATGGCAGGCCATAGGATAGACCTGTTCTCGACAGCCAATTACTCGTAGTAACGTACTCAGGACTCAAAGTGTTAAATCAATTACACATATTTGCCAACAGAAGGATTGCTAAATTCTTACGTATGATGACTGCACCTCTTTCTTTATTGGAAACTGGAGAGATTGCTATATCAACTAGCTGAATTATTACATCATACTTAGTTCCTCTGTGCATGCCATTTTCATCAATCCCATAATTCACAGTGTACTAGTAATACAATGATTACTGTAAAAGCTATGATACACCTCATAATGATTTAAAATTCATGAGCTATTTATTTAGATAATACTTAAGTAATAATAAAAGTTTCACATGCTTATGCAGGGGCGTATTTTAAGGGGCGGCAGGGAAGCACTGCTGCCCATGTTGCCAAAATAAAGTGGCCTAAAAACACTACTTTTGAAAATTTGACACTTTTTCCCATAATATTTGCTTCATTTCCGGCTTGCGACCGAAGCGTTTTCACTCTAGTTATAACTCTATGGCGTTATCACTTTACTTATAACATTATGGTGTTGCTGCGTAACAATAACCAGTAATATTGGAGTAATTACTACATTGCAAGTGGCACACAAAGGGCCCATAATACTGTTTACTCTGCTTAAAGGCTCTATGGCTATGCCAAGGTTAAAAACTTGCGGTCTTGTTAATAAATGAATAAATATTTTTTATGGATACTTATTTATACCGAGGAAAGAATAATAAATGCACCCCTCCCCCCCCCCGCATCTTCCTCCCACCAAACTTTCTGCCTCCCTACTCAATTTCCCTAACCTGCGGCCCTGTTATGTGGTGACTCATTTAGTATATTACAGCTCCAATGCGATAATATTGTGAATTCATCCAGAAAATACATTCATATGAAAGATGATAATATTGTAATGTTTTCTGTGATTTGGTGCGGTCGTCCTTGGACGACTATCGACCCAGAAATGAAGAACCTATGAGTGGTGCTAGGACTTCGCATTACATGAAAGATCGAGCGGTCTCAGTAGCCCAATAACTACCAGAGACGACCCATCTGGTCCCAAGTCTGACCTTCAGACTATACGTTGAAAGAGAGTGATCCGACCTAGTAGGCGGTTCGCTAAGCGAATGACCTGACAAAAGGAAGTGGAAGTCTCTGTATCAAGTATAGATGTGTCTTTATTGAAAGCCAAGTGAAGACTGAGACAATGAACAGTAAAACAATGCCCTTTATATAGTATAAGGACTTCCGGCCGACGTGTTGTCGGGAAAAGACGACGTGAAGTCGTCCGGAAGTTGTGCAACAAGATGGCCGCCGGAAGCCCGACGGCCGACCCAAAATAGGTCGGGTTCTACAAAAGCTGCTTATAATGGTCCAATTCATGTACAAAATGAATATCAATGGATTCTGAGAGGTCGGGCCTCTGTACATGGGTATAAAAGGCATTAAAAGACTTAGAAATAATCATACAAGTATATACAATAACATATAGTAAAGTACAAGCAGATATATACATGTATATGCACACAATAATGAGTGTCAGGTGTAGGAGACGACTGTGCGTACTATTACACAGCCCCCTCACACTAGGTCATACAATGTAGGTGTCTCTAGTGTCAAGTTTATAAGGGTACGGTATAGCTTAGACTCTCTGGAAACTACATCCAAATCTGCTTGTATCAGTTGGAGTTGCTGAGGGTGTTCCAGGTACTGGTTGGCTAATGCACGAAGCGCTATTTCTCGAGTGTATAGAGGTTCTAAGTGCTGGCGTAGAGTGTCCCCCACTTGTTGTCGACTGGCAAGGTAGTGGATCCGTGGCTTAAGGTCAGCAAGCTGCTGTTAAAGCATGAGTGACGGATCTAGAGATGCAGGACATGTGGTAGTCGACTGGTTTGGTACAGGAGATGCAGGTGGCGGAAACGGGACGGCAGGAGAGTCTGAAGAGGCTCGGGGCAGGCTTCTGGTGGACACTTGTGGAGAGCAGTGTGGCGAAACTTCTAATGTCGGCCTAGTCTGCAGGGGTTCAATTAGTAAAACATGAGAAGCTGCACATGAGACCTGAGGAAGAGAGCCTTCATATAGAGCGCCCGATTAAGCGGTGGGCATGCTCTTTCTAGGAGCAGGCCGTGTCTTCCAAGATGGTAGACGTCCGCGTCTGCCCAGAGAAGTGGCCTGTACTGCGGTGGTGCTAGTGATGGGTCGTCAGGGGGAAGGTCCAGCGGTAGTGGTAGGCGACGAGGAAGAGGAGGAGGCAGTCTCCGATGGTGCGGAGTCAGGTGTCCGTTCAGGAGAGGGGGAAGGACTGTGCCGTCTTTTAGGAGGCCGTTTCCGTGTAGAGGAAGTGCTAGGCAGGTAGACTGGCCTGTTGGTCCCTGATTGCCCATCCATGGTAGGACGACATGGCAGGAATGGTGGGGGATCCTTTACGCCCCACCATTCCATGAGAGCGAGGTAGCTGGGCCCATCGGTGAGGAAGAGACGTTTCCCACAGATACTGGATCTCCGACTGAAGTGGTGGCCTAATGCATCCCGGCTGACGGAGCTACGTCCGCATTGACAATAGAAACGTGCGAAGTGTTGCCAGATATGTATATTCAGTCTCTTGAGGGTTCCGGAAAAGCCACACTTCGCACACTTGAGATTAGGTTGGCTCCTTCTTGCCAAGTCGTCTCGGGCTTGCTGTGTAAAGGTGCTTATCCATGGCTTAGCGGCTCCGGAGTGTTGGGATGACTTGAGAGGCAACTTATCAGTGAGCTTATGCAGCTTGATTGTGGCTAACTTCAGTGTAGAGGCGACAGGAGGTGGAGTAGGTCGAGGCGTGCCGTCTGGCGTGAGCGTCTTCCGTAGGGGAGAGATGTCTACAACACACAATTCATTTGATGTGTAGCCTCCGCCTTCTAACTCATGTTCTTTCCTGTGGAAATGTTCAGGGGAATCCTCCTCTGTCCCGACTGGTCTATGCCGAGTGGGGAGGGAAAGAAAATTCATGCTTGACAGTCCCACAGGTGTATGTTGTACCTCTAATTCTGGTTTGGTCCTCACTTGTAACACTGATATTTGCTTACCTTCATCTGTGAAGACAGGCTGGTTGGAGTGATCCATATTGGAAGGAGTAGCCGTCTCGTCCATACGAGAAGGAGAAAGAATACGACTGCTGTCCCTAGTTTCAGCTTCACCAGTGTCACGAGCAAGAGTGCAGGGGTTGTCACATGTAGGGATACATGTACCCAGGTGAAGAGCTGGAGGAGAAAGGACTACTCGTCTGTGGGCTGTCGTATTTATACTAGCCAAGGGATGAGCAATTGGCTTAATTGTAGGCAATGCCTCAGGCACATTTTCTTTGTTCGACTCGTCAAGTAAGCGCGGGAACGCAGCAATGTTTGCCTTCGATTGCTCCTCATCTGCTTTATAGGATTTCGAGAGTTCGGTAATCTGTATCTTCGGCTGAACTTGTTTGGCAATGCTGAATTCCGTGAAAGAACATTTTGCTCTTTGTATATGAACTGCTGGCAGTATAGACTGTATCTCCGTCGTCGGGATTATGTCTTTGAGGTCAGCTACGCGATACTTCGCGTCCTCTGGATCAGGTCGGGCTGTTGAAACTTGAACATTCTTTGAGAGGTTCAAAGGTAGCTCTTCTATTTGGTCCAGCACGGGTTGTCCCGTGTCAA
This sequence comes from Bugulina stolonifera, assembly GCA_935421135.1. NCBI lineage: Eukaryota > Metazoa > Bryozoa > Gymnolaemata > Cheilostomatida > Bugulidae > Bugulina > Bugulina stolonifera. Next base: position 2,544,829 of record OW285197.1, on the reverse strand, counting down.
TCCTCAAGCCGCGGACTTGGACTGCAGTGTCTGGCAGTTCTACACACGATAAATCGTCTGTCGGGGTATACTGAGTTTGGCTGGGAATCAGTTGCTGACTAGTGTCAGGTCTGGGCGTGGCCAGATCCTGTTGGTCCTTCTGAGTTGAGGACGTGTCGGGGTTGCCTAGTGAGGTCTGGTCTGACTTGGCAAGACTGTTGAGTCGTCCTTTCAGCCTTGGGGGTGATCTGTGATCACTTCTGTGATGTCCGGCCTTGAGTGGAGTCGTTTCTTGCCTGGCTTCGGCCTAGTGGGTACAGGTTCATCCACTGTGACGGGTATGGGTGACGCCGTCGGCCTGACGTATGTTTGGCTAGCTATACGTGGGGTTTTTCGTTTGGAGCGGCTACTCTTGTCTTTAGGCCTAGTGGGTATAGGCTCTTCCACTAAGACGGGTTCTGCTGGGTCCGTCGGCCTCTGTGGACGACCATTGTGGTTCTGTCCACCTTTTCTTGGTTGGGCCTTAGTAGGTATAGGTTCATCTACTGGGACGGGTTCTAATGTATCCGTCGGCCTCTGTGGACGACCATTTTGGTCCTGTCTACCTTCTCCTGGTTTGGCCTTAGTAGGTACAGGTTCATCTACTGGGACGAGTTCTGATGTATCCGTCGGCCTTTGTAGACGACCATTGTGGTCCTGTCCACCTTCTTCCGGTTTGGTGTCTGTGTCGGCTTCAGTAGGAATGGGTGCGTCTACTGAGGCGGGTTCCGGTGTGACCGTCGGTTCGCCTTCTGCTTCTTGACATTTCTGTAGGAGGGTATGTAGGACTTTCCGTAGGAGGTCAGCCGGAAGCTCTTCTTGCTGTTTATGAGGATTGGTCCTGCGGCCATGGTTCTTCCATATCATCGGGCTGTAACCATGTATAGTACCATCGTAGGCCGTCGTTGTGGACCGTGAGGCAAAACTTCTCAAGGGTCCACTCGTCCAAAGATGCAGGAGGTGCTCCTTCAAAAGCTATCGCCATCAGTCGGCGGATGAGAGCTGCATACTCTTTGAGTGATGTATGGGCGGGCTGTTCCATGGTAGACAGCTTCCAGCGGGCTTCTCTGGCAGATAGTCCATACCGCCCCTCAGTCGGGAAAATATCTCTTCGACTGATCGGGGTCGTCCGCACTCTTGTGCGGGCCCGTGTAGGGCGGCTCTAAGCCGTATGAGGCGTGCTCTGTCATTCCAGTTGCAACGCTCTGCCATAGCGGTGAAGTCTTCTATGAAGAGTTCTACGTCTTCTTGTCTGTCGTAGCTGAGTGTGTCGGGGTCCTGCTCCGTGTGGTACATTACCTGCTGAAGCAGGTTCCTTATTCGGTCCATGTCGGTAGGGTGTCGGGTAGTAAGTTAAACTACTTTGTTTTGTTAGGCCGGGTCGGCCTAGTCGTTGTACTGAGTACCGTCAATCTATTCTGGATCCGAGGTCGGTCTTTGATTGAAGATCCGGCGTAGGTCGGGCTACATCCAGCGGAACCACGAGAATTATGCGTGCTCTTTAGCGTTTGTCACCTTCTCGTAACCAAGGTTCCCGGGTCCGAGTCCTTAATCGCCGTTGAAGTATTGAAGAATGAAGTTGGTCGGGTTTCCCGAGGCCGAGGACACCTTCCTTCGCTTCGTATCGTAAGAGTACGACCTTAGAATCCCACTGCTGCCACCAATGTAATGGTTTCTGTGATTTGGTGCGGTCGTCCTTGGACGACTATCGACCCAGAAATGAAGTGCCTATGAGTGGTGCTAGGACTTGGCATTACATGAAAGATCGAGCGGTCTCAGTAGCTCAATAACTATCAGAGACGACCCATCTGGTCCCAAGTCTGACCTTCAGACTATACGTTGAAAGAGAGTGATCCGACCTAGTAGGCGGTTCGCTAAGCGAATGACCTGGCAAAAGGAAGTGAAAGTCTCTGTATCAAGTATAGATGTGTCTTTATTGACAGCCAAGTGAAGACTGAGACAATGAGCAGTAAAACAATGCCCTTTATATAGTATAAGTACTTCCGGCCGACGTGGTGTCGGGAAAAGACGACGTGAAGTCGTCCGGAAGTTGCGCAACAAGATGGCCGTCGGAAGCCCGACGGCCGACCCAAAATAGGTCGGGTTCTACAAAAGTTGCTTATAATGGTTTAATTCATGTACAAAATGAATATCAATGGATTCTGAGAGGTCGGGCCTCTGTACATGGGTATAAAAGGCATTAAAAGACTCAGAAATAATCATACAAGTATATACAATAACATATAGTAAAGTACAAGCAGATATATACATGTATATGCACACAATAATGAGTGTCAGGTGTAGGAGACGACTGTGCGTACCATTACAATATTATGTTGACTGATGTACTATATGTGACCCCTGCTATCAGAATCAGACATCGGGAGGTACCCAAAGATTTTGAGATATTTATGTTTTCAGATGCAGAAATCTATGAGGATTTCAAATCTGTTTTCCTTCTTATTCTAGCACAAACGGTTCAATTTTTATCAGGATAATACTGGGCCCATATCTGTCGATTTTCATAGAACGGCGAACTAAGAAAATCTGGTTTAAAGTTTTCGACCCAATAATTTATTGTTTACACTATTCAGAACTTAGCAACGGGCATATCTAATTAACTTACATTGCTAGTTTTCACTGACTAGAGGTAAAAATGTGTGAGGAATCTGATGGAATAACTTAAAACAATGTAAACACAGTATCTTGTGTCTCATCCTCACTTAAACAAGGTGTAATGATTTCGGACTTTCAACAAAACAGTGAAAATGAAGTTGTGCACCAATTGCGATGGACAGGCTGCATTAAGATAAATTTTAACACAGATTGCAATGCAAGTAAAATAGAAAATACTGCACATATTGTAACAAGTTAACAAAAGTTGTCTCTCAGATGTGGGTAGCCCTGGGAGGGGTCTTTGAGGTACAGTAGGTAGGTTCGAACTATCCGGATTCCGTCAATCTGGTGAAATAGACCAAATTATGAAGTTCATTGAGTTGTAGTCCTTCCATAGTCCTTCCACTTCAGATCAGATGGTAGCACCTTAACATCTATTTTCTTGAATCCTGTTGAGAGTATGCTATGTATTAATAATTTTGACAGTAAAAAAAGAAGACAAACAAAAACTTAAGTGTAGCAGATGTAGTAGACAAGATTTGAACTCTGGACCTCCAGATTACAAACCCACATGCTTAACCATTACCTCACTGTGACTTGCTAGCTATAACAGAACATGGGCAGTCATACAACAAGATATTGAAAGCTGAAGCTGACGTATGCATAGCTTTGCCACAAAGCTTTTTACTGCTAGTTTTTTGGAAATGATCACTGCACTTTAGTACTTCAAGGAAGAAGGCAGAGGTTATGGGAGACAGATACAATACATGTGAGTGTAAATACTAGTAGATTCAAACTATGTGTATGTTTACTACTTAGAGCAATGTGATAATGCAGCGTACCTACGTATTACATGTACAATATTCGGGTATGATCTTTAATGCGGACGAACTTATGTAATCTGCCTTCATCTTTGCTTTTTAGCAACAGAGGCACATTCTGGAATCAATGATAATGAAAATTATATCAGTAAGAGAAGATTTGATGCCTGTAGAAAGTCAACTTACCTGGAACCCATCCTAGGAGGCTAGTGTATAGATAGAGCTGACAGCATTCAGGAAGTCCACAATAAGCTTGGCCAAAGTTTACTGCTTTGATGTTGCAACTTGAAGTCGCTGAAGTTGAAGGGAGTTGTACCATGCTCCTTATAAATATTTGGCAAGGCTAGAAATAGAGGAGAGGCCCCACTGCTGTTCATACACATAAAAGCCTGGCAACAGAATGATGTTCCTACAAATAGTCATGAATACATTGGACATGAATTGTTTTACTTAATAACTTAAGATAAATATATGTACGTGTATATACTCACTAATGTGAGTTTTCAACCTATGTTATTGATTTTAATGTAATGCACATGTGATGTACATTGGTTACTCAAATAGGATGAAGAGGGTAGGATCTGTGGTAAGTTACATGTATGTGTAGTACACATGGCGATTACAGCAGAACTAATTTTGAAGTATGAGCCAAACTTATCTTTACTAGTGGATTAGCCTCAGTCTATTATTCAGGTACCTTAATGTCATACTAACTATCTGATTGATGAAATAGTTGCTCACCTTCACAATGGAAATCTTTACAAAGTACTTTCTCTTCTTGGCCTTGTGGGAATTAGTAGAAGCAGACAGAATTGACTATTGTGGAAGAGATTTTGCTTAATAAATTTTAGGAGATCTAGTAATGGATGGTCAAGAGCTGCGAGCCCATCTCTCACAGACTGAATAATTTCAGCAGTAAAAGTGGTAATGCTTGACTTGGTAATAGGTTTGTGCATCCTGAAATCACTCTCAAGTCTTTAGCAACAGGATTATTGATAATTATAATTTTGAAGAATTTTCACAATTTTTACGCTAATATTATCAATATCTCCCAGTATCTCCGAGCAATTCTGGGCCTCAGGTGTGGTTAGCCACTGGTTAGCCACACCTAAAGTAATGTATAAAGTTAGTCTCTTTCCTTTCCACTATTTTCTTGATCAGAAAGGTCATCAACAAGATCCATAAAGTAAACAATATTGATTTAAATAATCAGAGAGTAAAATCCTGGTCCCAACATGTGCCTCCATGATAGATCACGTGACTTCAGTAGCAACAACTTTGAACGGAGTTTACACCTATTTGTGCTGTACTGATTGCTAATTGATTAGCAGAAAGTGAAAGAGCATGCTTCAATTAGTATAATAACATAGAAAGCTGAAAATCAGCATGGTAAGTTTCAGTTTAGCTTTTTGGACTTTCAATTCACCCGCCGATGTCCGATTCTGATAGCAGGGGTCACATATGGTGATTGGTATATCAATAAAGTATGTACAATGTACATGTACTTGAATTTAAATTCTCAAAAGTTCATATCACTGGCCATCACTACAGCATGATGACCAGCATTAAGCTGGCCGCAACTTTTCCTACGCAACTTGTCCTACGTGTCAAAGTGATGGGAGCTTTATTTTAGTGGAAGAAAATTTGTGTTAAACAGTTAATTTAACACCACATAATGAATTTTATTAGTTAGATCAATAATAGTTTAGTGTTGTGCTAACGTGATTTATTCTCATTATAACTGACTCCTAAGACATACATGCATCCTTATATATATTTCCTTACTCTAGCTTTAGTGCTATAAAGCTACTAGCTACAAAGCTATTACAAACACTACATCCCTCCATGGGTTTAGATACAAAAAAAGATATAATATCAAAAGTACAACTTAAGAGAAAAATTACAAAACATATATTATTATTATAAAGCAAAATTGAACAATGTTATTTAGAACCAAATATTCACTCTATGATTGCATATAAAAATCCTGAAAACGTTGAGGCACTTTCCTAACCCTAGAACTTGTCCTACGGGGAGGGGGGCTATTATGGGCACTATTATCATTTGTAGATGAACTGACATTAAGAGGGGGATCTGGAGGATTACTCGCTCCCACATTTTCGCTGGAGACTGGGGATGGAACCGGAGATAAAACTGGATCAAGGGGTGAGACAGGGGAAGAATCCGACAACTGAACCTTCTTAGCAAAAGAAACATTCCTTCTTGTTAAGGAACCTGAAGGGCTGGCACACACTACATCAGAACCATCGAGTCCAACCACTGTGTGTTCTGTAGGGCTGAAATTGGTGTCCAGTTTTCCTCTATTCTTTTGTTTCATTAAGACTATATCGCCTACCTCTATCTCACTTTCCTTAGAACTCTTGTCTGCATACTCCTTCATACTCTTCTTGTAAATAGCATCAGAATCCTGAGCTTCTTCTTTTGTGCCCACAGCAGTGTCACCGAGCATAGGCAGCTTTGTGCGCATCTCTCGACCAAACATCAGAGTAAAAGGAGGTACTCCTGTACCAGTATGTGGTGTTGACTTGTATGCCATAGAAAACTCTTGTAATGCCTTCTGCAAATCCTTCCCTTCGGCTTTAGCAATCTTGAGCACTTTTAGAATAGTTCTATTTATACGTTCAACTTCTCCATTTGCTTGGGGCCACAGTGGAGTGGTAGAAATCCATTTAATGGCACACTGCTTCAAGTATTCTTGAAACTCGCCCCCTGCAAACTGTGGACCATTATCAGATCTTATCATTTCTGGATACCCATAGTATGAAAAAACATGCTCTAAAAACAGTATAACTTTATCAGCCTTGGTACTGCGTAGAAATCCAAATTCAAAGATCCTACTAAAATAATCTACTAACACAACAACTGATTTACCATCAGGAAGAGGTCCAAGGAGATCTATACAGCAAAATTTCCATGGACTGTCTGGCATCTTGGTAGGAGAAATAGGACTCGGTGGGTTGCTGTTAGCCACTAATTGACATGAGAAACATTGCCGACATAGTGCCTCAGCATCGTGGTCCATTCCTGGCCACCAAACCTTCAAGCGTAGTCTTTTCTTTGTTTTAACTATGCCTTGGTGACCTTCATGTGCCAGCTGTAACACTTTCTTTCGCAACTTGACAGGCACAAGAATTTTATTACCTCTCAAAATTACTCCTTCATAGCAACTCAACTCATTCTGGATAGATTTTGTAATTGCTGGACATGATTCCCAATCTCCCGACTGTAAAGCCTTCCGGATCAGACTAGCTTCATTACATACCAATGCTTCTTGCTGAATATCTGACCATGTCATGGCACATGGCACTGCCTGCTCTGCAACTAAGCAAATATATGAATCATCTGTCACCGGATCTGTATAGCTGTCTTTAGAACCACTAAGCCTAGACATTGGATCTGCAATGTTATAACAACCTGGCTTATAATGGATATCAAAATCGAATGCCTGGAGCCTTATACTCCATCTTTCCAGTCTTGGAGTTGGTTTTGAACTAGCACTGCCAAAAATAGACACTAGAGGTTTATGATCAGTCACTAACCGGAAATGCTTGCCAAGTAAATACATCCGAAAATGCTCACATGCCCACATTAGTCCAAGAGCCTCACGTTCTATCTGAGAATACCGAGTCTCCACATCTGACAGTCGACGATGCCCAAATGCTATTATCTTTGAAACTCCATTTTGTCTCTGATATAAGACTGCACCAAGACCTGTGGGACTAGCATCTGCAACAACAGTCGTACAACATTCTTTGTCATAGTAAGCTAACGTTTGATTAGAACTCATAAGCTTCTTTATGCCCACAAATGCATCCTGGTGTACGTTACTCCATGAAAAAGTTTGGGATTTCTTGGTTAAATCCCAGAGAGGAGCAGCAACCCTTGCTAAATCTGGAACATACCTCCCCACAAACTGAACTAATCCCAAAAATCCTTTTAACTCTGAGATATTTTCAGGTGCTCTAGCAGATAGGATAGACTTAACCTTAGCAGGGTCAGCAGATATGCCTTCATTCGAAATAATGACCTAGGAACTTGATTGATGATACCCCAAAAAGACATTTGCCACCATTCAAAGTTAAGCCACTTTTCTCTAGCCTTTCCATCACACTTATCAATCTTTCATTGTGTTCACTTGCATCTGTACCAAATACTAATATGTCGTCGGCTAAATTTAAAACTCCACTCAAACCATTCAAGACCTTTTGGATAGTGTATTGAAATATCTCAGGAGCAGATGACACTCCCATTCCTAGACGCTTCATTCTAAACAGGCCTATATGACTGACAAAAGTTGTTATGTCTCTTGAACCAGACTCTAATTCACATTGGAAAAACCCTTGCTTCAAATCAAGTTTGGAAAATACTTTGGCACCATTCAATTCAACTAACATTTCTTGAATTGTAGGAACAGGATATCTTTCCCTGACAATCGCTTTGTTAGCCCTTCTCATGTCAACACATAGTCTAACATCATCACCATCTTTAGGCACAACCACTAAAGGACTAACCCATGTCGATCCTATACCCTCAACTGGTTCTACAATGTCTTCCTCAATCAACCTATGCAACACCTTCTCAACCTTAGCTCTATATGCAAAAGGCAAACGCCTTACAGGCTGGGCTCACAAGCACTATCAACATGCAACCTGATCTGAACTCCTTTTAGCTTCCCTACCCCTATAAAACGCTCTGGGTATTTGGCCCTAACAAAACTTCCTATATCAATAATGTTGTCAACACTACCTACTGTATTCAACTTAATTATACCTAGTTCATTAGCTGTTTCAGCACACAGAAGGTTGCAAGAATTTCCATCAAATACAAAAATTATAGCCTTCACATTATTACCATTAATAAAAATGTTAGCTGTAATCTGACCTAGTAAAGGTAATGGGCTAGACTGACCAAAAGCATACAATTGTTTTGAAGCAGGCTCTAAATTCACTCTATTTTTGATTCTACGATAGGTATGTCTGCCAATAACGTTGTTCACAGCACCGGAGTCAACAATAAACTCGGTTGATACACCTGCGACATTAACTACACATTTAGGTGTACCACCTCTAATGTTGTTTATAGTGTTATCATACCCAAAGCAATCCAGTGCTGTTCTTTGCTCATGACTGTCTGTCTTTTCCATAACTGTATTAGTAGCAGCTGTAAGTGTATCCTTTCCATGACTCCTACAGTACTTGGATCCCGCGAAATGTCCATTATTTCCACAAACTTTGCATTTTCTTCCTTTTGCTGGACAATTGTCATCAGAAGCTATGTGTCCTGTCCTGGTACATCTGTAGCAGATAACACCCTTCCATGATGACCTTTCTTTCCTGTTGTCTACCTTAGCTATCTCATCTTTTATCACTGGTGTGCTTTCTTCAAACAGCCGAGCAGTATTAACTAAATTAACTGCTGCGGTCAAAGTGGTAACTGTTTGACTTTCAATGAGTTTCCTAGATAGACCTGGATTATTGATCCCTGCAATAAACTGTTCTAGTAAATTTTCTTCCAGTTTATCACCAAACTCACATTTCATGGCAGCTCTCCTCACCCTCACTTGGAATTCAGCTAACGATTCCTCTCTAAATCTACTCACTGATCGAAATTGAATTCTTTCCAGCTTCCTATTCCTTGGTGCTCCAAAGTGAGTCGTAAGTTGAGTCTTTAGGTCGGCTAAGTCCATGGAACTGGGTAATGCAGGTGATACTAAGCTTCTTAGTGTTTCATATTGCTCGGATGTGAGTCCCATTAATAAGACAGATACCTTACTATTATCTGCTGTCCCTGCAACTGTGAAATAACATTCAAGGCGTTCCAAAAATGCCTCCACATCTCCATCTTCCTCCAGTCTAGGAATCAGCATTCCACCAGTTGCCATTATAATATATCTGTTGAAACAATCCTCGTCGCCAATTTAGTGCTATAAAGCTACTAGCTACAAAGCTATTACAAACACTACAAATAGTGCTAAGAAAATTTTAAAAGAGGCAATCAGAATTTAAAGCAACACAATGTGATATGCATGGCAATTGATATATTTTTTGCCGTCAGTGCTTGCAGATACGTTAGGTCTCGCCTAATTCAGGCTCGGCTTATTCAAAAACTTTTTTTAGTTCAAACTAATGATCTTGGTCCCTGCTGAGCATTAGATACATGTAAATGGCTTCAATTAATTTGAATTTACTATGCCCAATTCAAACCTCGCTTCGCTTGTGCTACACAGTATTTATTATATTAGTCTTTAGTCACGTCTGAGCACTCACTTGATCAGATGCTTCGATCGGTACTGAACATGCACCAACAACAACTTCTCCTCAAGCAGAGGGAACTAAATGATTATTTACACTGTTGGGTGTTAACTGTAACATAGCTAAATGGGGTTTTATACTGCTGTCCTGTACATAACTAATTGCCCTCAGTTTTGAATCCAATTTCTAATAACCAGGAAGCAGTCACGTAAAAACTTGTCTTCTCTCATTTATATTCACAGTTGAGGAAAAAGAAATTCTACATAATTACATGCACATACATGTACAACGAAATTTATGGTATTATCTGTGAAGTAGGCAGCCAATTCATTAGCTAATTGAAGTGATCACGCAATTCAAACCCACGCCTCACTCAAACAAAAAATGATGGTCTCTGGGAGTTTGGATCAAGTAAGTTCCACTGTATGCAGCTGTAACTAAATAGTATGAATATTATAATAAATTCAATAAAACTTACCAGGTCTCTTTTGATAATGTATCGTACGCTGCTAGTCAAATTTATGCTTTGTAACGTGACATGTGTTACCTCCCACCTACTTCTTGGCTGTCTGGGCTCTGCTACATTCCATGAAATCCTGACTGTGTCATTATGAAGTAAACTAGTCTGAACATTTCTAACTGTATAATCTCTGAGTGCCAAAACTTGATAGTTTCTAAAACCAAAGTAACAATAATATAGTTGTGATGAGACCAAATGAGTTATGGAAGATCCGTTGGCACAATGACTGCTTGTTTTATCAAATAAAGATATATTGGTTTGCGAGCAAAGTTGAATGCTTAGGAGGAAAAATGTACAAGGTTCTCATATCTACATGAATATGGCCATAAGAAAAAGCTTGTTAAACCTACTTCTTTGTTAGAAAAATAGGACAAAGATGATTTACGACAGATAGGTCACTTGAATGTCACTCTTTGCCCGATACCTCATCATCATTATTAATATTGCAATATAACATAATAGCAGTGTTTATCCTTCAAAGTATATCTTCAGTGAACGACTTAGAAATTTTCTAGATTAACAAATTGTTCAAGAATAAGACAACTAACACAAACCTAACTTATTCACAGTTAGTGTGTATTTAGGCTTATTATAATTTTTGCTGAAATATTTCTCTTTTCATGACTGGTCATTGCGTCTGCCAAGTACATAGACACTAAAACATCATTTACTGTATGTTGAATGCTGTACACTAACACTGAAACAGTTCTTGTTGAATTCATATTTCAGAATAGAAAGTTTGTTCAAAACTTTTTTGCTAATATATTTTTTGCATCAAATTTTTCACAGTAGCAATGGCAAGTATATTTTCATACTCACTTTTTAAGGAGAAAACACAGAACTAATGTTACACTCCTTGCCAGATGGGACAAGCCTCTACTACTATTCCTGACTGTCATTCTACCATCTTGTGAGCTGATTATCTAGATGTCGCTCAAGTTTATCAGCTTAAGTCTCTCAGTGTCTCAATAAACATGAACAAGGTTAGTAGTGAAGTTGTCTCTATGCTACAGAACTTTAACAATAGCTTAAACTGCAGCTGTTCCATTGTTAAACAGACAACAAACATTGTATACATTCCTTTCGTTAGTCATTGTGTGGCTACAGAGACCAACCTAGTTGCCATTGAAATGCATTCGCTGAGTATCCACCTCATATGTTGAGACAACTTCAGGATGGAGAAGAAAGTTTATATAATAGATAGAACTACTAACAGTGTATAATGAGTTATGTTGCTTGCAAAGTTACATTAGGTGGGTCAGGCAAGACAGTTACAAACCGGTAAGCACATGTTGCATTAGAAAGTAGTTGTGAATGAAGGAGTTTAGGAAGGACGTCTCTCTAGTTTAGCTATCAAGGCATTAGGGAAGCGTGTTTCTATTTTTGGGAACTTGAGTAACCTCATTCAACATAGTACCTATACCTTAAATTAATTGTGTAAGGCTGGAAGATCAAAAATCACTGTGCCTGTACATGCGCATCTACATGTATGATTTTCATGTACATTTGGGTCTATTAGCACAACGTCATACACACCCACAGAACACCATTACTTGCACACATTGCCAGGTTAAACCAATCGTACACATAACACCTAAATGTATACAAATAGAAGCTGCAAAGTAACATTCGTTGTGCCCAACTTAGTGCTGAAGAGTGTAAACTCAGTCAGTGAATCACTCACACTAATATCGCAATGATATAATATGCATATACTTGTAGGTGCTCTGTGCAAGAAAACAGATGCTTATAAAAAGTCAGCGAATGAAACCAAAAGGATGGATTAATCTGCTGAAAGCAGTCATGCCACCCTAATTGCTGGGTTTAAAAACGCTTGCTTTTACTCTACTAATATAGATTGAAATAATAACTGGGGACTGGCACTATTGTAAAGTGAGACAGAGATAATGTGTTTTATAGATAATTGTGCTAAACTGAATGAAATATTTAAGCTCATCATTAAGATGGGTGATAACATTGGAATATGGCTGCAGAAAGTATCTGCATACCCACAGATCATTTAGCACCACATTATTACGTAAAATTTCAGATGTGAGGAAGCACGCTGATAAGAGTTAATTTTGCCAGCTACAGCTTATGACACGTCACTCCACGTCACTCCACGTCACTCCACGTCACTCCACGTCACTCCACGTCACGTCACGTCACGTCAATTAGGATTCTTCCTTACTTTAGTCTTTGTCTTCTTGTGTGGTTTGACAGAATCATGTAAGCCCAACAGAGAAGGTTCTGGTATGGTACTATCCTTAGTGTTCCCTTGAGCTGAGAGTACCACAGAGCCCGGGACCTGTGATGTAATCCTATTATTGATTGATGTGACTTCTTTACTTGCTTTTTCATCTCTACAAAATATAATGTGTCATTTAAATTGTTATAATAATCATTTGATGTATTTCATGGAGCTACGACGGGGATTTCGCATTGCAGCTGGCATGAAAGAATCATGAACAAACCCTAATTACTGAATGAATATAAATGTTGTCCTTTGATTTAGCTACCTGTGAATTTGAAAATGAGTAAATAGAGGCGTACTCTCTCTCTTGGCAGAACTCCATCTCTTATCGTTGGGGTGTATTGCGCATTGCCAATAGAGTAATTTGTTGTAGAGTAGTCCATGTACTCTACTCCACTGACTTGTAGCAGAGCTTCATCATAAAAATAGCCGCCTGCAGGATCACTAATTTGAAAATACATAAATTTCATGAATACATTGTATTTAATTTTGTTTTTCTCCTTCATGTTCATTCTCTAGCATGCACATGTAGCAACCTGGTTGCAAAATAACAAAGTTTTGTGAAATATGTAAGGTACACAGAGGTCTTGTATAATATACACATACATGTAGATTATATGCAGAGAATGTACGAAGCCTAGCACTGTACTTCTAGCTGATGTGTCCATGATACATACATTCACTACTTTTCCATGCTCCGTATTTACATGTAGCTTCGTATTTAGCTTCGTATTTAAAATACGAAGGACGGAATTGGCACAAAATAGGTATTTCCTGACCTTCGTAGGAGCAAGCTCCTTCGACCGTGAGACTTCGTATTTCCGAAAATACGTAGGGATTTTTATTGCTTCGTAGGATGGAAGCGCCATCCTTCGAAGCCAATGTACAAGCACTAGTTAGTAGTACACTATCTGTGGCTGGCGCAATAGTGTTCACGCTTGAATAACTGCTTGTTGATAACTACATTATGGTTATGACGTCAGTTTGGCTGTGCGCTCCTTGTTGCTGTTGATTTCACATTAGACAACGCATAGCTATTTTTAACTCACGAGGTTATTGTACTATGATGGTATAGGCGGGAAAACTTAAATGCGTTTGCCACAAAACAGTTGAACAAAATACAAAGCATGGAATTGGACTGGAATGAAGCTTCGAAGGGTAAAACAACTCCCTTCGAAGGAAAATACGAAGCATGGAAAAGTAGTGAATATATTACATTCTCTTGGTCACTGACACAGTCTCAGCCAAAGAATACACCACTAGTCTATAACAACGACCTCAATATAATAATACTGCAATGTTTTGCTGTGTAGGTTTACTTACGAGTGCCGGTATTATAGCACGGGTACGGGAAGTGCTTGGTAGTTGTTAGTGGGCTGCCAAGTTAACTTCTACAGCACATTTCATAAGAAGTGAACAGTTGGTTAAGCTCTATGATTGTTGATAATGACGTAGGCCGAGGCTGAGACTCATGGAAGAGTCCAGGGTCAACGTAGGTCTGTAAGTTTATACTCCAAAGGAGTGTAGAAAGAACTAGAATTGATCTAAGGACGTAGACTCGATGCTAGATTCATGAAGAATCTAGGATCGGCCAAAGTCCAATGATGTAGAACTCATAAGGAGTGTATGAAGAGTGCTTAAACAAGTACATGTATGATGATGAGCTCGGCTGCTTAAGTCTAAGAAGACCTGTGGGTGGGGCTGCCGGCCTGCAAGAGTAAGACTCTAGGTTGAGTTAAGAGATGTTGCTTTATTAGAGCGCAATCGACAACTGATTTGATACAACAAATGTGCTGGCTTTTACACATAAACTACTTCCGGAAAAAGGTACGATAAGATATCGTGCAGAAACTTATGCAACAACATGGCCTAGTTCGGCCCAACGTCGGCCACCAAAAGGGTCAGCCTTGTACAAAAAATGCTTACAATATACCAGTATGGATTTTATATAAGTATGGCCCACATCGGCCCCAAAAGTATACAGGTAAAAGAACTAAAGAAAGCAATCAGGATAATAGGTAGTTGCACACATAGTATAATTGAACCATGTAAGAAATGTGACAGGCTGATTGGCTAATAATAACAATATAAAGCACATTATGAATACAGTAATTGATTACAATTATAGTAGATAATAAGGTAATGTCCATGCACGTATAGGATATGTATATTATATGAGAGCTATGTCAATGCGTGGTTAGCCAAGGGAGACTATTACCACGGAGCCTGATTTACCACAATAATATACACATGTACATGATTGTGTTTATACATTACATGTATGTATTACACAACATGCAGTTGCTGTAAACTAAATTGAGTGAATAGCATCAGATATACATGTACATGGAAATATAAAATAGAAAGAACAAATCGAACCTATGTGTTTGTTTTAAAAATTCTTCCAACTGTTTCTGACGGACTTTTTCTCGGATAATGAAAGTTATGGCCAAGCTAAACATGAACAGTGATGAAATTCCCAACACATACTGGCCAGTGGTTAGATACAGTGGTGTCGCTTCTGCAAAATTTAAATATGGAGGATACGGTTTTACCATTCTTAAGGGTGGGCCATTGCAAAACTGGAAACTGGCTCATATGAGGCTGCTGAAATTAATAATTGAGCGCCAGGAGTGACTCGAGTTTCCCCTGAAGGAAAACTCTGTGTACAATGGTTTTCTTTGAAATGTCTATTAACAGCTACACAAACATGTGTATTACATGATTGTATATAATGGTGAATTAAGTAGCCAATGATATTACACATGTAATTATCATACTACCTAAGAATACTACATAATATAATATTATGTGCACATGTATATAACGTGTATTTCCATAATATATTATGCTCAGTTTGGTATTTTTCAGCTCTAGCAAACACAGTTACACGTAGTGAGTCTTGCTGTGGCATTGTGTCAGCATGCAGAGAAAGAATCACAGCCAAAACTAGCTATACTACTACTAGCTATACTACTACTAGCTATACTACTACTAGCTATGCTACTACTAGCTATACTACTACTAGCTATACTACATTACTTACTTTTCATGAATTGAAATGATATTATAATAACCACTCAACCGTACTAGGTTTCGTAACCTGCGGCCAAGTCACCTTACTTGTAAACTTTGTTTACCGCAAACAATCAAATTTTTGAAATTAACAAGTTACCAGCAGATACTTATTTAGTTAGCATTTTGCGATATTTTTGGAGTAATATTTGCACTGTATGTACATGTACATGTACATGTACGTGTACATTGTATATTATTATTCTCTCACCTGCCACAAATGAAAACGTAGCATTTTAAAATGATTTGACATTTCCAATAGGCAGTGTGGTTGAAATCCATGTTTCGAGAATATATCTTTGACCAGAAAGTAATCATCCCATGATATGAGAATCTCAGCGACTATTTGTATCGTTTTGTATGGAAAATAGTAACATAATAAATTATTATTTATTATTAACAAGCTACAAATAATGTACCATTGTAAATAGCAGCTAAGTATAGCACTATTGATTCATACATTCCATCACAATCAGTTCCCTGGACCAGATAAATTTAAAAGCTTCAAAAAGGTTTGAAAAGAATAAATAATATATTTGACGAGCACAGCGAACAAATCTTGCGGTGTGAATTGCGTTGCAGACTAAGCACAAAGGGTGTATGGAATTAACAGGTATTTAATCTCACATTATTTAGAGCATACAAATTCCCATCTAGGAGGAAGACAATCTCTGTACTCATATATGTCCAAGGCAGAGGTTTCCAAGTCAAATAATATCAAGTGAGAGCCATCTTCTGTATAATTATACACCATATTCTGTGGAGGGGCTAAAATTGCATAAAGTAACATTAGATTGATTTTACAGATACTTAGATACTGCTGCTGAATTCTGCAAAACAACTGCAACTCCATTTTTTCCACAATATATTTTTTGCGTAGCTGGTGTTAGAATGCCGTCATATGATGCTAAAATAAATTTGGGTAAAAATTTGGTCTTTATTGGTTTATGGGTTTATGGGTCACAAACACCGTGTCTCAAAATTGACAATAGCGATTGTCTGCAAAAACAATGTAACTCCAGATCCCAACATATACAAATGTACAGTGCAACTGTGTCCCATTTTCTTTTCTCGATTTAGTTGTTTGAGTCATCATCCTTTCAGATCTCCTACACGATTCCATCATGAATTTATGTTATGAACCCAAGTGAATTATATTATGTAGAATGAGTGTGTCGGAAGCCCCTGTAGTGGGGCTGCCTTCGAAAATATTTATTATCAGTTCAAATGAATCTAACATGAAGGCTGTGTGGAGTCTAACTCGCTCTAGCTGTCAGTATGGTACAACTAAAGAGCACTAATTATAATGTTGTCACTCTGTATCCGGTTTGTACTCAGAATGTACTCAGATTTTGCTCAGATACATTGTATGACTCAGAGTTCAGTCGATATGGAAATGTAAAACTTGTGATGTAGATAGAAAGTGAGATGATGAAATGATGAAACTTTTGTAAGACCTATTTGACTAGGAAGTCGCAACCATGTGGAAAAAACTTCACTGATCCCATGGGTAAGCTGCTCGTTTTACAGATTACTTTGGAAATTATGGTGTTTATTTACAGCACTTTGGTAGTTGATTAGCGGGTGGTTGACAAGTGGTTAGCGGGCATCTAGCAGATGGTTAGCGAACGTCTAGCGGGTAGTTAACAGGTGGAAAGCTGGTGCTTAGTGAGCAGATGTATGCCAAGATCGCCAATAATAATTTCTAGTAATAATTATTGTTGGAAGACAAGAGTAGAAACGCTTCACTTCTGTTCTTATCACTAATTGAAAACTCTATTCTGTGCAACTTGCACCTGAACTTGACAAAGTAAACCTGATGAAATGACCGGGTTACATGTCCGGGCTATTATAGTCCTTGTAGAACAACTTTTTATTGAAAAAAGTGGTTTCAGAGGGGAAAAGAAAAGGGGTGCCCTCGTGTGCAGTTCATTCAGAGCATGTCTACTGCAGTTCACCAGTGAAGCTTCCTTTTATAGGTTGCTTAGCTGGTGTAGTGGTAGCATTTTCTGTTCACCGTGCTAGGCGATTAGGTGCCGTAGAGGCCCGGGTTCAAACCCCAGTCAGGGACTGGTATTTTCCTGGGTTTGAAACAAGTCTCTGACTGATCAAAAATAAATTCCTTGCTAAAAATACATTATACAAGAAAATAAGTACATGTAATTTCAAAGAACAAGAGGAAGTGATTTTAAAGGAGTAGAGAGGTGACTTTAGAGGAAGAAATAAGCTGCATGAGGAGAATTGTTTTTTTTAGAGTAAAAGACCTTTAATGATGGGAGCAATTTTAGAAGGAAAGGAATTGTCATTATTCGACTATAGCCGCGGAGGTATAAAAGAACAGTCAGGTTGTACAAGTATATTAATGTTTACAGTAATAAAGAGAGAAGCTTACGTGACAGAATTTTCTGAGTGAGTGAATGTTTTGATGACTGAATTGATTGACTGTTTATTGTCTAAATAGCTGAAACATCGCAGTCTATAAAACTGCCCGGTAGCAAGTCTTCCGTCTGTATTGGCCTGACAGTAGTCTGTATAAGTGGCTGTTCTACAATCAGAATTAGCTGATCATCATCTTACTTGTTGTGATAAGGTAAAACCACATAAACTGTCTAGTCATCGTAAAAACACTTTTATATCAGCACTCCTCATATTACATACACTGAGTGGGGTCTGAGTTTAAGATGAGCAGTGCTTTGTTTACAACAACTAACAGGTCTGTGCATGTTCTGTCCTTATGTATCTGTGATTAGGTACCGGAAACATGTAACTAACTACCCTAGTGGTTCTGACTCCAGCTCTAGAGTGAGGCCTATGCTAAGAGGCTCCTAGAGCAGTCTGAAATATAAAAGCGTGCGTATTTATCGAAGTTCTAACCGTAACTCATTCAAAACTTTGTAACCAAATAACTTCCGGTCGAAGCTGGTGGAATTGATGGACATGGATGGCTTTGTTAAAAATCTCCCACCAAGAGCCAAGTGTACTCACAGCTGGTTTGTTTTCTGTCAACTGCTCTGTGTATGTAACAGTATAATAGAGTTACCAATTATGCCAGCGAAAAAATACTACCAGAAAACTATAGATCCCTTAGCATATATTGTATGAGAGTGTGAAATGTTAGTTTTTTGTGAACCATAATTGATATAAAATGTGCATTATAATACAAGATATTGATTTATACTGACACAGTGTTCAGCCGCTTGCATAAGAAGAATACTGCAATGCACAGGTGTGCATGCACTGCAGTAATTTTGAAAAAGTTGACTGCATGCACCTTTAACATTATTGGAAATGGGTCATTGCACTTGCAAAAGATGGTAAAATATTTTCAAATAAAGCATTGTTCACCAAAATCTCGAGTTCATCAGTACCTACTTGGTGTAAAAACTTCAACTTCTAATATTGCCAGTGGTTGATAATATCCAGCAGAACCACAAATAGTAACTTAATTTGCTAGAAATGTGGGTGTGAACCGTTGAACGATGGCCATTTCAAGTGGATCTGGACTCAAAGAAGATCTCTTTGTGGTATCACAAGGCAATAAGTTGAATGTTTTACTGGAGCATATCTTGAAAAACTTGAGATAAGTACCTACAATAAATTTTTTCATAACTTGGGTAAAACTAAAATGGTATCGGCTGGAGAATATGGCAGCAAGAGTTCAACCAATAGGATTGTTGTAGGAGACCTGGAGCGCAAGGAATGATAAGCTTCACTTCTATTCTTATCATCGGTGCGTCTAGATGTACTGTTAAATTCTACATGTATCTTGATCAGACTATACCTTGACTTGATAGTTAGTGAGCGGCAGCTAGTATTCGTTCTATGAGAAAGTGTGTACAGTATTTTCAAGAGCAATGAATAAATTTGTTACATGGCTTACTTGCAGCTACTAACAGTGTTGTAATACTTAATAAATGAAGTCAGTCTCCGCTACCAACAATTGCAGGATACCATGATCTCTGACACAATACTCATGTCAAGACATAACTAGGCTGTTTACAATTGTTTTGGAAGTTTTAGTGGGGTCTAGTATCCCGATGAAAATTTCTATTTAAAGAAGAGCTGTTTAAGTTTCTAACACATTTGTAATAACTATATTTTAAACCATGAGCTAGTAAGTTTGCAACAAAATTTTATTTCTAAACATTTGCACAAAAATAAGAGAGGAGTCCCTACTAACAATTACCTAACTAAGAAAAAGTATAAGTACTAAATTGCTATGCTAAATTAATATAATATAACTTGCCTTTTGACAAAGTAGACCTTGGTCCAAGAGATACGTATACAAATGGTGGTTGTATTTGTTCCTCAGTGAACGAATGGTAAGAAACAAAGTTTTTCGCTCAGTTTTATACATGTATACTATATAGCTTGATGTTGTGATTGGACCATTTGGTGCCCAAAAACCGGCAAAAAAGCATAATTACAAATTTAGGTGTGTTCCGTTAAAGGTGACATAAATTATGAAGTTCACACTGCAAAAGAGATCATATCACAAGGTGGTGCTTGGTGAATGAAAAAAGATTAACATGAGTAATTAGCTAAATGTGGTATGATGTCTAGGCTTGACATATTAAGTAAAGCGGGTCACATCGGTCAACTGAGGGCAAAAATTATTAATATGCAAGTCTATCTCCTGGTGCGAGCATGGGAAAAAATGATAATAAGTTATAATTAATAAGCCATAAAACAGGACAAAGTGATTAAAGTTCTGCAAATGTTTATGCTATAGGATACATCGTGTATAGAGTTAGTATAGCTTATACATGTATATTCATGGACCATAAAGCAGCAACATAATAATTTAGCTTTCACATTCAGTATTAGTTATTTACTAATACTGTCAGGTTATGCTGCTATAAATATGTAAGTGGTACTGCACACTGGGTTTCAGTCGCGTGATCATAACTTAACGTTTTAATGAGTGGATCGAACTCGTTAAAAAATAATTTGTATCACTAAACTATAGTTAGCTATTTATATTCACTGTTGTTTTCATTAGCTGCAGCAACACTACTACATGTAGTAAAGTATTAGTGCGATTGATTGCAAGTATGATAGTTAGTTTTCGGATAGCATAATACTGTAGGTGGAGTACTCAACTGTCAATCCAATGGCAGTGAGTTCGAATCCCACTACAGGACTAATTTTGATCTGTTGTCTATCATAAGATCAGCTATACAATACCCATCTCATCTGTAACTGTAAGATAGGATTACTGCAAGTGCAATTCTATTTTCAACTATAAGGCAACAAAAAGTGGTAAATATACTACTTATGAGCCAGAAGATCGGTTTAAAATTGGAATTCTGCCTTACATGTGTACTTTACCACGTTTTACAACAACCCTGTACATTTGTGGTTGTTAAATTAAAATCAGATTTTGGTGGGGTTCGTTAAATTAAATTCGTTTTATGCCCTTCTTAAGCCCACTTTTACATGTTTTATATACCCAGTGTAAAGTATATAAATAAGCGGCTGCTGTCAGTTTTGTTTCATAAATAGTAATACTTCAACTTTATTCATGTAGAGCTCTACACATTTGATCATTTGCAATAATAAAACTTCTATTACCTATAAATTTATTCCACATTACCATATTAACAAAATATGATCATGCAATGTATTTACATTGTAGACATGTACATGTACTTTAGTGTTCCAGATATAATGTACAATGTATAATGTACTACATGCAAATATAATTCATGTAGTACCAAGCAGTAGAGCAATATTGAAAAAAAAATTGTAGTGCTGATTAACGTCACAGAATGTACTTTGCATTTGCTGTATCCACTTTGTTAATCTGAATGCTCCAATCGTAATGAAAGCGCATCATCTCTTAGACACTCTTTTTTTGAGTCTCTTTTTATTTCTTTTACCTGTCACCGTTGACCTCCGAGAAGGAAGTGTAGACTGTGATCTAATAGTACTTTGTCTAAAAGTAGTCGGTACATCATAGATCTGAGAGTATTCGGATTCAGACTCGCCCGTCCTGTTTATGCCAGTAGGAAACTTTGTATGAGTTTTATCTGCAGGAGGAGGCAATGCTGGAGCAGATAGCACGGCACTTTTCCTCTTTCTCAAACTACAATAATATATTGGCTTTGTAGATGCTTTCCAGTCACGCACAGTATATGAACATGTACATGTTTGTCAGCAAAGATTCTTTCTTTCTACATACATATAGATATTATATTGTCTTTCAATTTACAAAATTGTATGTATGAGCAGTGCCAGTATGAAAATATCAGTTTGTTGTTGTCCTTGTAGTCTTAAAACCGCAATGGTACACATGGGCCTGATTGGTTTAAATGGGTTATAATAGAATCATACCCTTGTAAGCAGCATTCTGTAAACAATGTGGAAAGTAAACACAGGAAAAGGTCTAAGCTTCATGTACAATATCTTATGTTTGTATACCACCTACCTCACACCAATGACTATTCCGACACATAGTACAAGCAGAGCATATATTGTGGTCAAAGCAATCTGTATTGGAAGATCTAAAAGTACAAAACATCTGCGTGAAGTTACATTGTACAAGTACATTACATTTTGCAGTGTACGGTGTGCAATGTAGGTGCACGGGAGCACAATTTCATGAATTGATGCTAGGCTCTATAATCGGTCCACTTGGTACATACACTAAACACTTGCATGTACGTGTATATGTAAATATGGATAACAAATAATAATGGCCCAAGTATACCATTCACAGAAACACTATTACATTATCACAGGCTAGTACACGAATATACATGTTGGTCATGTAAATAAGTATTTTTACATTGGTGGAATATTTACATAGCTTCAGACAGGCAAGAATATCCCGCTTCACTGCACAACACATACAACCGATAGACTTGGCGAGATAAGGGTACAATATTATGGAATTTATTTGACAAGAGGACTCTGCAGGGCTGTTGCACTAACTAACAACAAATGTCGGTTCACCTTATCTAATCATAAATTATGTACGTGTAATAGAGCACACTCTAGGACTAACTGTGACTCACAAAGCTGGAGTAACGCATCTATTGTATATTTTTTGCTCAGCGTGAGTCACTACTTAATATTGCAAAGAAATTTATCAAAGAACCGATATTCAAACAACTGGTATTTAAGCAAAATTCAGCAAACAGTTTGGATGTCAACAATATTTAGAATGTGGTTACCTAGATCAACAAATATTGATTTTGTAGACTTTCTGTCTGGGACAGCTTGGCCTTCAACTGAATTTTTTCCTATTGATATTATATTGGGTAAACTCTCATCTCCCATATGTGTTGTCTTTAGAATTACTTGAAACACAGGTGGAAGGGTGCCTACCCATGTGTGTTCAACAATGTTGCTGTTGGAAACTGTGTTTTCTACTTCAACAACTTCAAGGCATTTTGAAGGAGTACAGATCTCTAATAGAAAGCCGTCAGAGAACTACAATAATATGAAGTAAATGATTTTCGTTAGATAAACATTATTATATACATTATGCTCAAAACCAGCTATACTTTAACTGTGTATGCATATCCACAAAGTTGTATATAAGTGAAGCCTATGGCTCTATATAATAGCGTTGGCCATGGAGACACTTTAATCGTGTAGTCATTTCTCCACTTTTTGTAAAGCCAGGGTTGTGACTGGCTATTTCAACTAATCACGAAAGCAGTCCCAAACAGTGGCAGCACTCCTCTTCTTTAAGATTTTGCAGCAATCAGCAAAACTACTATCTGTCCCATCATTGGTGACTGTGAACATGCCGTGTACACAGTCACCAATGATGGGACAGATAGTTTTGCTGATCGGTCCGCAAAAAACTAGAAGACTAGTATTATAATTGCATTGTAACTGACACACTACTCTGTTAACTATCCTTCTAAATACAATGCAAGTTTCAACATGGAAAGACTCAGTGAACAATTACACCGCAACTAGTTTTAAAGCGCAGATTAGTTTGCAAAACAATTTAGATTTTGAAACAGGTGCTACAAAATACACTGTACCTAGAAAATTAATTTACTGTCAATCTGTCTAAGCATACAGAAGACGCATTTGGAAAATGTACTGGTTCATATAGGACTGCTTTAAATATCCGAGCACAGCTTGAGCGTTCAGGTTTGACAATACTTCATTTGATGGGAATTTCCCTGTGTTTACGATAAATATTATTACCAGGCACGCCTAACCTAGTGCTATAGCTAACACCATATTATTGAATAAAATATACATTGTATTGTTATTGCTGCAGATTGCTATTTACAAGCTTGCACGGTGCAATATCTGAATATGCCTAATGCAGTTGAACAAAATATAACTGCATGTCAAAAATATATTTAGTTTTGGGCAAACACAGGCTGTAAATGTAGCAGATGTGAGGAAGAAAGCTGGGAGACTCACCCCTTCATCGGTGGGCATCCAGGAGAAAATATGCTGTCCTTCGGAAACCTTTGAGTAATTAAAACCTTTTGGAGTTGCCGGCCCTACGATATAACAACAGAAAGGTAACATCCAACTAAGGGAACAACCATTATCCTTGTATATAATTCAACTACTTATACTGCCTGTTAAACGACTCATATTATATTGTTTTTAGTTATTCCCAAATTGCTGATACTCTTACTTGTGCGAAATGTTGATGTTAAATTTTCTCTGGAATTAACTCTACCAACAGACATCTGTGCTGAAGTCCAGCTCTCTAAAGTATATTGCTTTCCAGGTATCAACCTTTCTTGGAATAGGACTTTGCCCATCTGGAAAAAGATACATGTATATGATATATTATATTATGGATTTAAAGCTCTTTGTGCAATCATTTCAATCACAAAACAGTGATCTGTAATCTACGAGCATTAAAACACTAGAATACATTGCTTCATTTAAATCTAAGCTGCCAGTAATGATGGTGCTATGACTGATCAATCGTACATTATAGTGATAGATCGGTAGTTTGTATGGCCAATAATATATTATATGTAATCGATTTTTTGTGAACCACTTGGAAGGGCCACAACACAAAAGCAGACTAACATTAGACATCATGTCTTTCAATATCATTCTAACAACACAACATACTAGTACTAGAGAGGTGTTGTGTAACAAGTAATTTTAAGCAGTTGGGGACACGGTTCAACATCTAATAAATATATTTCATTTTTGCTTCAACAGTTTGACACTGCATTAGCTCGGCAACTTGATAAAACCAGCCACTCACAACGTCCCCTTACAGTCACATAGCAGTGTATTGAGGAAAAGAAGCCAGCTTGTTCATCAACTTACAGCAATGAGTGTATACGTAACGTTCGACACACGGAAATGAGTTCGCAGATGTTGATACAGTTTACTGTTTCTTTCATCTGGGATGAATGTGAACTGGGGATACACACTTTCATTCAGAGTGAAAATGAAATTTTTAGGAGGCAAAGGAGCTGAAGTAGAAAAAGCACATAAAATAATGATGCAAGTATGAACATGACCTAACATATAATATGCTTTAGTAAATGCAACATGTACATTTAGCATCTGACTGACATGTAAAAGCATCACGTGCATGTACATGCCTATTGGTGAAAATAGAACCAAACTGTCTTACAAGGGTAAATTCTCACAGTTGGTTAAGTATGTTGTCAATTTCCGATGTCCATTTTCAAGTACAGTGTACATTTACATGTCTATTCAATAATTTGCATGTCATTCAGTTAGGAACTTCGTATTTTCTATTATAAATTTATATTTCAGTATGAATGGAAACACACCAGTTACAGTATGGTGGACATACATGTGAGTAGTGGCTTAGAAAGTCTAGTGGGATTGGACCTCACAGCTTGATGGGGAGAGTTTACAATAGAAAATGCAACACAGTCATAAGCAGTACCATCAGATAGCTCCGTTATCTCAATAAAGTCTGTCCTTCTAATTGGTTCCTCTACAGAGAAGGAAAGTATTAACTAATATTTTGATCAATAAGTTACAGTAGTTTCTCATGAAGCGCTGCATAATGGCTGTGTGAGAAGCTCTGTATCATATATTATAGTGGCCAGACTAACACTTGAGACACAGTCATATTGTACTGCATTATCTTGTTACACATATTAAGTACATGTAACTATGGTTACTAACTTATGCATAAACATATATTATACTTACCTGGTATGTGCATTACTGCACATAAGAAGTACCCTATTTATACCCATCTAACTGGGGCAGACGCCTCAGAATTTGACACATTTTACACATGTTTTTAAGCATATTTTGTTGTGGTTGACCTATATAAAACCAAACCTTGGGCTTCCCGCCGCCATCTTGTTGTGTAATTTCCATAAGTCAAGAACTATATGAAACAAATGTTTTACATTGTATACTGTTATTCTCTCAGTTGATGCCTGGATCTAAATAAAGAAACGTTTATACTACTTATACAGGGTCTTCTCTCGCAGCTAAGGTTAGTTCTAGCTAGTAGGGTCTTTGACTTTGATACCTGAACTACATGTACATGTATCTACTAAGATTGAACATGCTCTTTCTCAAGTATAGTACATAAGCATTGACTCTGGACCACATGTGTCGTCTTAGTTGACACTATAATCACAAGTAACTGTCAATCTTTCATGTAATGCAGAAGACTTAGCACCACTCATCGTGTGGGTCGTCACTTGTGCGAGTAGGTCATCCCTCGACCATACATACATTTCAAGAGCATGTACAATATCTATCTAAGGAAGTGCTAGAGTTTGTCAGGTTACTTCACAGACAAGTCAGCCAGTTAAATGAGAGCCCAGAAGACTCATTTGATACTGTGTCTTTTCATCGTTCAAAAGAATTGGTACAATGCAGCCTCCAGTTAAAATGCATATGTACATATGTACATATTATGTACAACCAAAGCAGTTACTGATTTTTCACATCAAAAACTTCTTGGTGAAGACAATTCTAAAACTTGACATGTACATGTACATGTGCATTGTGTGTAAACACTTACATGTACATGTACATGTACATGCACATGTACATGTGCATGCACATGTACATGCACATGTACATGTGCATGTACATTGTGTGTAAACACGTCTTACACGTACATGTAACGTCTAGTTTAACACTATAGACAACAGTATCAGACAGTTAACCAGTAACTTCTTCACTTAGTACTGTCTTACTAAGTCAGGAAGATAAAGACTTCTTTAAACAAAGTAACTATTAAGTACATTACCTGCTTTGAAAATTTGCACTTCGTTTAGTTGCAAAGACCTTCCATTGGGGAGATTAGCACAGATTGCTATGATTCTTGCGGAAAATGCTGGTCGGAAGATTACTCGGCCTACTGCACCATAACTGGCTTCTTTGTAGTATCTCCTTTGGTAATCTAGGGAGTCATGGCATGGGTTGTCATCGGTCTGTATATCACTTGAGAAGATGGTTGTCTTGTTTAGGTGGCGACCTTATTTATACAAAAATATACAAAGACCATTTCTTGCACATCTTACTCTTGCACACATCTGTTCACCATGAGCTTCAGATATCATATCTTTACTTTACCCTAAATTTCTACTATAATACATGATTGCATAAGCGGATGGGGACAGAACTCACTGCAAGGGAACTGATCACAATATATTCGGTTTCCGTAGATGTCTATTCGTTGTACATGAAATGTTTGTCTCAAGTCAACTCGCCACCATTTAGTTCTATCGTCTGTAGTTGTCCGAGCTGCAAAGAAAGTATTACCAACTCTTCCGTCAACAGCTTTACTGGATCGCCAACCAGAACTTAAATCTGTAGGTTTTTCTAAAGCAATGTTTTCATCTTCCGCTAAAAAGTTGTATTCTGGGAATTAAAATAATTCTTCTGCACGAAAATGATCAAGGTCGAGGTCAAGGTCTGTATCTTCTCTAGAATTAGTAGAGCTGTGAGAAGACCGTTACTTTTGATGTTAAGCCTAAATCTACAGTTCTAAGCAGATGGAGGGTACCGTACAGCTGAAGAATTGAACATGTACATGTACATGTATTTACATGTAGTCCGTTTAGGAACACACTGTACAGTAGAGAAAACACATGTACAATACAAATGCATTTCTCTGCTCTGGTTTTCTATTTGGGATGAAATTCATTAGCCCAATCAAACAGCACAGCTCGTGTTAAATGATACTGGAGATATAAGGGAATGCAAAATGACTTAAAAAGTAGGGAACTGAATGTTGGGTACTGTGAAGCAGAGATTAGATACTGGATTTGCTACTTCAAAAGGGTTTTATAATAAACAATCTCTAATAGTGCTCATTATTAGCCACAGAGCTTTATTGCCATGTTAAAGAGCTTCTGTTACAATTACATGTATTATGACGTATTTATCTACATGCACGTTTTCTATTCCAAACGAGTGAGCATTTCTCAGAATCCTAATATCAGCTTAGTTATACATATAATTATAAATGCATTAGTTGCTTTATGACTTGTTATAAACTGAAGAATCACAATCATTTATGCTAATGAGTTACATGTATGTCAAGCATGAATTGATATTGATGGATGTTTTTACTGCATTACGAGTACAGTGTATCTGGTTCTATAAAGAGTTACCTTGATACTGGAATGTATAATTTCTGCTAAATGTGGTACCAACTCCATCTGTACTTTTGCATTCGATTCTGGTAGAGTTGTAGGGTGACCCTCGCTGAATTGCAAAGCTGAGGTTATATCCTTGTGGATGTCCGTCCTCCCTCGTACCAATGTAGGCAAACGAGATGGAGAAGTCAATGAGTGCCTTTGGAACTGTAGAAAAAAACACTTACAGTTCAGTAGCATTTGTATGGTCACCCATGCATCACTCACCGCACTAGTAATACATATACACTTTTCACTAGCACCACACATTGGTTCCTTTCACGCTGCTCACCGCATTTTTCAGGGTGGCACTGAGCACTGCGTATTTGTTCCTATTTTAGAACACCAGTGGTCCATTAGCTATTAAAAACTTTTAAATTTAAATGCTATATTAATGAACAATGAAGAAGCTATGAACCAAGTCATTGTTTGTCCTAAGCTACTCTGGGAAAATATGAAATCGCACAACCAATATGTTGAAGTTTGAAATAACGTCAAAGTTTTCAGCCTGCAGTTATAAGAAAAGGTTTATTCTCTTTGCAACTTTCAATATTCGTACATATACTATACATATAATCTGAGTGAAAACATATGAGCAGGTACCAAACCCTCTCTTTAACACAGAAACATGTTCCCATACCCATTGCTCACTACATGTTCACTACTAGATTTGTGAGGACCAGAAAGTAATACTTGTATGCACGATTACACTATATACATCTTAATATTAACATGAGTAAGTTCTCACCAATCATGTAGAATACAGGATACACTCACGTAATGCTATATACACGTGATAACGGTCTGAATAAGATATTAGTGAATGATGAGTTATGTTCGTGATCCAAATATCCACTGAATAGTTTCCCCCAGGTTCTAAATAATTCACTTCAAAGCTATTCTGAAACAATAATATCACACAATTTTAATACTTATCATAGTATTGTGCCTGGCCTTTAACCAGGGCCGTAACAACCAGGGGGGCAAGGTGGGCATTTGCCCCCCCCCCCCCCCCAAGATTTTAGTCCAGGAGAGGTTTTTACAAGCGTGTAGAGTTATCTTCTCTTTGCGAGAAGATAACTCTAGATATAACCGAAATATTTTTCGATGTAGATTTCGCCGGTGGTGGCTTTGTTTGACATAGTCCAAGATGAAATGCATGCATACAGAAAGAATCTCAACTTATTTTATAAGCAACGTGCAAAGCAGACTATGCTAGTTTGGTCTAAGAATATAGGTCAAGGCCAAAGAACATCACCATGGCAGCATCGAATTCAGCGTCAGGTAAAAATAAATTAAATTTTATTCCATTCAATAACTTTTGCTTTTGTAGCTAACAGCTGTGACATGTTACGGGTGTGGTGTAGCATCTTTGATTAGAAATAATAGTTGTAAACGTCCTTGGTCTGCACTCTAAGGATTATTTATGTTTCTAGTTGTTGTGCATAAGATAATATTTTATTAATATATTAAATTGGAATTCTTTTAATTTAATCATTTGATCTAATAATTTCAACAAGTTATAATCAAATATAGTAATTATTAGGGTTCTCGCAAAAAGTTTTACGGATGTCTTTTGTCATAATAATTGTTACAATATTATTATGTGTTGAATTATTTACATGTTGATATTATTATAATGAATTACCTCTAATTCTAGCTTTTAATAATCTTCGTTGCAGGGGAGTTCATGTTTAAACATTAAAAATTTAATATTTGCTGTTCAGCTAGTTTAAAAAGCTAATTTTTAATTCTTGATACTATAAATATTCTGCTACCAATGTTGTTATTTGACTATTTTATGGCAAATCTTATTATACATGTAATTACTAATATTTTGATGTGTCGAGTTGGTTGTGAGTTCTGTTTTTGTAATCTTAGTTAGAATTTTTATTAAATCATTTATTTAGAAATGTGAAAATAAGTTTTATTTTGTTTGCACTTTTATTCCAGTGGACTAATATTTATGTTACCAATTTAGTGCTAGTTAATCTTTTTCATTATTTCAAAATAATCTTGTCTTTGTTTCACTAAAAAGTTCAATTAAGAAAAGCTGGAGATAGAACTTTGTTTTTGTAGTTCCTAGCTACTAGCTCCCATTCTAACCAAAACTGTTTTAGTTTGTTACTGCTATAGATAGTCAACCCACAACAACCGTGAAACAATTTTTGTTAGGCTCATTGATAAATCACATTTGTTCAGCCTTTATTGCAAACATTATGTGTTTACGAGTCTATTCTTTTAGCTACATAACTGCCATAACATTACCTTACCTCACCAAACCCTGCGGTATGAATAATGTCATTAAATGTAAACTTCTTTTACTAGATATTTTGCAGTACGTACCATCATCTACATTCGACTTCCCTCAAACTAATGGAAGAAGATGCAAGTTGAATTGGTTTTCTACATGGAAGTGGCTACACTACAGTTCCTACAATGACGCTTTATTATGCTATGAATGCATGACTGCCAACTCCAAAGGTAATTTCGAATCTATATACATAATATTTCCTACTCATTTGTAACACAAACGCGCCTGCTCAAACTATCTGAAAGAATGGCGCAAATCCACGGCCTCTCTTCTTTAGAATCTTTCCATTTAATGTTTATTTAAGTTTTGAATTTGTTTTTAACCTGGATATCACATGCCCAATTCATACCAATGATTATAAGCCAATGTGTGTACACTTTATTGCTTTTACAGGACATCTCAATTTGGTAAAGAGCAAAGATCCCAGTTTTATTTCTTCTGGATTTTGTAACTGGAAGAAAGCGACTGGGTCAGATGGAGCATTCGCAAAACATGAAAGGAGTGAATGTCATCGGGTTGCTGTGACTAGTAATGCCATTCCACAGAGAGATGTGGTGGAAATGCTGAATGCTTCTGTGACAGTAGAGCGAATAACTAATAGTAAAATGCTGTTAAAAGTAATTGAAACAGTACATTTTCTCGGCAAGCAAGGCCTTGGATTCAGGGGTTCACACACTAGTGACAGCTCATTCAATGAGGAGACGTCGAACTTTATGAGACTCCTAAATCTTCGCTCTGGTGACATACCAGGTATGGAAGCATGGTGAAATCCAAAATGAGCTCATTCAATTGATTGCCAATTCTATTCTACGATCGAAAGTGAAGAAGATCAAAGAGCACAGATACTATACATTATTGGTCGATGAAACCAGAGACATTTCTAATAGAGAGCAACCCGTCATCTGTCTGAGGCATGTAGGTGATGACTTGGTGCCTCATGAAGACTTTATTGGCCTGCATGATTTGGTGCAGACAACTAGCGGTTCCATTGATTCAATGATAATCGATATCATTACCCGACTGGATTTAAGGGTGGCAGATATTCGGGGGCAGTGCTATGACGGAGCTGCCACGATGAAAGGGTCATTAAATGGAGTTGCTAAGCAAATATCAGACAAAAATCCTAAGGCAATCTACATTCATTGCTATGGTCACAGCCTAAACTTGGCATTGCAGGATGCTGTGAAAGGTAGTCCATGTTTAAAAGATGCTCTAGATATTTCGAATGAAATAATCAAACTTGTGAAGAATTCGTCGAAAAGGCAAGCATCTTTGGAGAATATAAAAAGTAGCAACACATCACATCATGTCGGAGCTGGAATCAGAGCTTTATGCCCTACAAGGTGAGTTGGCCTCCTATATCAATGGAGGCAAAAATCTCTTATTTATAGTAATTGGTACAGGGACCTCGTGTAGTCAGTCTTTCCGAGTATATTCTTATCTTAGGAACGTTTGCAGTATTGTTTACAAATCAATTTTGATGCAAGCCTTCATTATTGTAGTTTTGTAGCTCATTTTATCTTAGCACTTCAAATTGTTTCATCAAAGTCCCAACAGTTTTACAGATTATTTAGAGTAGTGTATTATATATGTGCAAACCATGAAAATTAAAATAATACTGCACTTGTCAAGCCATCAAAAATTAAATGGTTATAATTTGTGTATGCTTTCATAGGTGGACAGTGAAAGCTGCTGCATTATCAAGTATTCTATCATCATATTGTTCACTTATGACCTTGTGGAATAAAGCTTTAGATGATTGTGGGGACTCTGAGTTAAGAGCCAGGCTGTAACTATGGAGTACGTGCCAGCATGAGATCATTCGACTTCTTTTTTGGTAAGTATCTATGTCTAATATATGTTGTCTGTGGAAACTCTGTATCTAATCCAGCATTGCCAAATCCTTACTATGCAAGTCATGGATTTGATTTCAGGTTTGCAAGTCGGAATCAGGATATTCAGGCTGACTGATAACCTCTCTACAAGCTTGCAGAAAAGTACTTTTACTGCTGCAGAGGGAGCTGTCATGGCCAAGTCGACTGTTGACACCCTTAGGAAAGTGAGAGTAGAAGCAAAGGAATTTGTTGAGTCTATAATTGAGAAAGCGAAAGTCAAAGGTAGGTGACAAAGAGTTTTGCCATGCACAACATATTTTTTACAGTGAATACATGTTAATTATTTTGTGTAATATACAGTAAGCTACATATAAATATATCTCTGGCATTTAGCTGTTACTACTTTATAGCAATAGATGATCCAGTTCAGCCTAGGAAGAGGAAACGGCCTGCACACCTAGAACATTACGATGGAAGTGAGCCAGCCCAGTTGACCATTGAGCAGAACTATGAGCGTATCTACTGTGAAGCCCTGGATAATGCCATCAACTACATAGAACATAGGTTTGCTAGCACAGGGTACAAACTATTTTCCCATATGGAAGAAGTGCTACTTTGCGGGGCAACGGGTGAGCAATATGACATTACCTCCCTTAATGCATATGCCAATGAAGTTGAGCTGCACCTGCTCAAAGATCAGCTAGAGGTGCTATGTCAGCAGTTAAAGCGATTCGATGTCACTCTTAGTCTCACCAACATTATTGATCTGTTGCAAAAGTATTCTCCCTTGTACTCCGAAGTTGTTAAACTAGCAAAACTAATTCTTCTGTTACCAGCCACCAACGCTGTGTCAGAACGCATGTTTTCACAACTGCGTCTCGTTAAAACATATCTGAGATCTACTACCACTCAGAAAAGGCTTAACCATCTTATGCTTCTAACTATATATGATAGTGGTACAGTAGATTACAAAGAGATTGCCAACCAATTTATAGACCACAAGTCAGACTAACAGGCGTCAAAAGTTAAAAAAATTTTAATGTTTCCATGTATATAGACAGCGTGTCCTGCTTAGCCTTGTTATTGGAGTTTCTTTTGGATTCATAACTAGTAACTGCTTCATTACTTTGTAAGTCACAAAATATTCCCTCACCGGTGCTATTCTCTTACACATGCTTATCAAATCCATACAGTTAATACTCTCATACTTGGTGCAAAAGATTTACTCAAATTGTTCAGTACCTCATTCTTCACTTATTACATGCATTTCTCAGCTACACATTATATTATATCCAAATACTATTCATATTATATTCAATTATTTTCAAGTACACTTGAATATACAGTCAATCATTTAATCTAGTCATCTAACAGTCATTTTAACGGTGTTTTCAATTGCAATTATATTTTTGCCTTGTATTTTACACTTAATAATACTTTTTCATTGTATTTCGACATTTTATATCATCATTATATATCGTCATTGTTATATCGTCATTGTTATATCACCATTGTTTTATCACTATTATATATATCGTCATTATATATCGCCATTATATATCAGTAATGCAGGTAATGCATACGCATTCTGGTGATATTTAACGTTTATAATAAAGCCCTCAAATCCCAACCCAAGTGTCTCCAATTTGCTCTAATTTTGCTCAAAATTGCTCCCAGAGCTCTGGCGGCCGGGCCGCTGCCCAGGACCCCGCCAGGGGGCCTAGGCAGCCCCCTGGACCCCCGGCCTGGAAAAATTTGCTCCTCCAGAAAAAAATAGTTGTTACAGCCCTGCCTTTAACAATACTAAAAAGCATTTTTTTTGAAGAAGGGTCTTTACGGTAGTTCACAAAATGAAGTTTGTTGACAGTTTGTGCAAATTGTCTGCCTTTGTCTGCTCTGTTCTGATAATGACAATATCAAATCATTGTCTTATAGTTCAGTGCAGAGTCTTATGGATGGCTATACAGAACTTTTTGGTGACATTGGATTTATACATACACGTATGTATACATTCATGTATGATAAATATGTGGATATGCATGTACTGCATGTTACAGGGTTTGGCAATTTATTCATATAATATGATATACATGATATACATACAGCAAGACATTTTTCCTGTTACAGGTTAATAGTACCAGAGTTATTTTGTTATCTTTAGACGATGATACATTGTAAATACATAGCTGGAATAACTGGTGTTAGCCTTTGTTAGAATTTTTTGATCTATTTAAAGTTAATTGATGCATGGGGCTTCCTTGAATGCACTCATTAAACTATGCAGCCACTTTTTCTGTTTCGAGGTACATGGAAAAAGTGTTAGTCATACAATGTACATATTACACTGGACATTATGATTACATTAGTATACATGAAAACTTCCAACAGAAACAAATATCTTTGTTCTAAGACGTGTTGTTACACATTTTTTGTTGATTTTGTTGAAAATGTGGCAATCACTTCGTAATAATATTATAAACAAACTTACAGTTTTTGGCAGGATATGGTACAGCGTATAGCTGAATCTACTTGGGTGGGGCTTGTGGATATTGATTTTTGTGTAATACCAGGTGTCCGCTGTATCCGACGTTTTGTCAACTTTGAATGTTATGTTGATGCTGGTGTCTGATGTTTGGTATACACGTCTTTCAGGTATAGTATATCCAGCATACACTGAGTCGTATCTGAATAAAACAATATGATGGTGCATGCAGACATCCTGCAAAGAAATGTATGACTCATAATGAACCGCATGAATCATAATGAACCACATGGGTCGGAATGATGTATTCGGAATTTCGGTCGTACATTGTATATATTATATATTTATACTCTCTCATTGGTGGGTAACTTAAAATCTAAGCTACATGCGCACTGGTTGTTTTGTTTTACATTTTGCTCATTCCTACATTTGAATAAAGCATACAACATTAGAAAAAAAACATAAAATAATTTCTATGTGGATTAACGGTTGAGAAGTAAACCATCTTTTTATTGCATAACAGGTATGTAATATGTATACATGAGCTATTGCATTGTATCTTTCACTTTAACCTTCTGAGGCACAATCTCGGTATATACAGGAGCACTCACTTAGCCTAAGTGACCAATCTCGAGTATATTGGGAGGTAGTAGCGTGTACCCGAAACTTGCCTCATGGCTATATCTAAACACCCTGTTGTTTTGGGACTGCTAAAATTTCGCCATTTTGACCCATTTAAGCTCAGTTACGTTGTATAATATAGCATATAGGAGCATAAATCTTTCCCTGTGTTGTACCTTCAGTAAAAAATAGTACACTGAGTAGTACGACATGACAGTGAAAGGTTAGATGGACACAGAGCGCTTGATATCTCTTCCTGGACATTCCCTGGTCCAATACTCAATAATGTTAATTGGCACACAAGGCAAGATATCAAATAAATATCAGATCCAGTTAGAAAATTTTGTTAGCTTTCTTAGGCCAACCATATTCTTCTACTCTAACTTAATGAAAAACAGCGTAGGATTTTTTATGTATGTTGCACCAATAATCGAGTGATGAAAATAGCTAGGCAAGTTGATCAAACTTTTGAATTGAGGCCGGATAGAGCTATGACCGCATTGCACAACATGAATTTTAAGTCTAAATGACTTCTACTACATAATGAACCTACATGTGCATGTACAGTGTATATGTACCTGTACAGGTACATGTACAGTGTATATGTACATGTACAGATAGATTGGTCATTCAGTTATCTGGTGATGTCCAATATTAGTGAGAAGTATAAAACATTTACTACATCAA
Source organism: Bugulina stolonifera (assembly GCA_935421135.1). Lineage (NCBI taxonomy): Eukaryota > Metazoa > Bryozoa > Gymnolaemata > Cheilostomatida > Bugulidae > Bugulina > Bugulina stolonifera. The sequence continues at coordinate 2,508,715 of OW285197.1, read as the reverse complement.
TTTAGCAAAACATATTTTTGCAGTCACTGAACAAAGGTTTTAATAACTGGGTCAAACTAACAGTTGATGGTTTGAGTAATACAATAAACAAATATTTTGAGTTACTACAACTGAGCTGAGCTTTCTAGCCAAAACAATTTGAGTAATACTAATGATGCATGTACATGTAGCTAGAACACTTTGACTGCCGTTTGATGAGTGGAAAATATTACTGCGTAATACAGTGATGTTCATTAATCTTTGGACGCTTTTCAACCACCATTTTTTCATGAATATTTTGGGTCCTAAAAAGAAGCCTATTGTTTTTAAGTAGCTCAAATTATACAGTTTCAGAATCCTCATTAGCTGCTGATTCTATATTTTATAAAATCAATGAGGTTTCATGTACCTGAAAGTTACATGTATTTTGCAAAAAATTATTCAGTGAACTCTAAGAGGTCACTACTCTTTGAAGCACTGTGAGAAGACACTATACACATTTACTTTTATTTTCTTGCACATTAGGCGTATTCGGAAACTGGTGCTGGTTCATATAGCACTGGTCTAACTATCCGAATACAACTTGAGTGTTCAGGCGTGACTAGTGCTTGCTCTGAAGGGAAATCCCCTCGCTAAGTGAATATACTTTATATTATTATTGCCAGGCACGGCTTGCCTTGCGTTATAGCTAGCGCTATATTATTAAATAAAATATATTGTTATTGCCGCAGATTGCTATTTATAAGCTTGCACGGTGTAATATCCGAATACGCCTATTATGTGCTGTGAACAGACTCTTTGAAGATTTGGTGGCCTTGAAAGCTAAATATATTGTCACTACAATAATCTGTTAGCACACCCCTAGTTCTGTTTACCATTGGTGTCATGTTTATGGGTGGTATGAGATTTCTATGCTATACTTATTTTGTAAAAAATGGATTCATTGACTAACGAGGATTCGGCCAATATATAGTTTAATACACTTTGTAACAGTAGATAGCCCTACAGACCTTAGAAACGTAAAAAATCTTCTAGGCGTCACTGTACATGTATATGCTTAGTGTACACAGCTACACCCATTAACTTAATATGTATACATGCTGCGGGGTTACACTAGTTAAACAGCTCTAGTACTAGTACCAGCACTGGTACTAGTGCTATTACTTTTAGTATTTGTAGCAGTTAGTATAAGTAATGCTAGTATTAGCTAGTATCAATAGCAATAGTACTAGTACTAGTAGTGTTACTGGTGCTACTAACTAGTACCGTGCTAGTTTTCATTACTACTAAATATAGTACTGGCAAGATATTATGATACATACTCTGTGAATCCAACTGATAATAACAAGGTCAAGAATCTCCAATCAAGCATCAGTTTGTTCATCGTGCAACACAAAGAGGGTAGGCTCACATTTACTGTAAGTATCTTAGGCTATAACTGTACCTTGTCGGGTACTTCTGGCTACTTACATAAGATACAAATATTATTTTATCAATCATGACCAGTCTACAATGTCAACATCAATGGCTGAACGTTATATAATTATATATGAACGTACATGAAGGTGATAGCTACCAAATAACTTTATTGCAATCTTAAGTTCATTGCAGTTAAATTTTACTCACCTAAATTTGCAATATTTTATTGTTTGTGCGGCACTGCGTCGTACATTCAGAATGACACAGCTAATTTAGTATTGTAACGCAGATACTTGAATCTAATTGTCTATAAGTAAATACATGTACCACGTAGATTTCTTTCAGTAACACATTTACGTTGATTCTGTAAAGTCAGGAAGAAATAAATTTCTGTATATATATGAATTTTCCCAGAAATATAAATTTTGTCGCAACCTAAAAGCAAAGTTCGAATGACAAAGGGGAAATCGAAGTCAGAAAAATAATGTATAAAACTACAAACATCAAACTGTACTTTCTATAGATCTTGTTATTGGCAGGGTAAGAGAGAAACCATGTATCCAGCGCCAACTTTTTGCTGAAGTAGCTGTTTCTCTCAAGTTGCATATTGTACATTGGTTTTTTTCTGATTATGTGCTTCGTGCAACCAAGATGCTCAGGACTGGAGGGCATCTGGTAACACAGTTGGCATTATTTTGTTCCCTGAATTTACAACAATTCAGTGAACAAATGTGCCATGACAGAGTTGTTAATCCTATGTTAATCTATGACAATGGGGATTTCAAACAATAACCATATATAAATAATTACATAGTTATGATGACTTGTGTAAATATTGTAAGTACTGGTCAATTGCATCTAAAAACAATGAAGCTACAGCTATTTGAGCTTTAAATGCAAATTACTGAAAATCAGAATTTGTCCACTTTTGGCAAATTTTGCCCCTGGGCCAACGATATGATATGCATGAAATCAATACCAGCATGCTGTCTCGTACATCAAATAATGATTATAATCATTATTTGATGTACGAGACAGCATGCTGGTATTGATTTCATTTTTCCTACTAGAGAATCTGCTCTCCACTTTGACTCACCTCTCATACATATTTATACGTTGAGCTGTATTGTTGTATACAATGACTATACTTTAATTGTTATGCATAACTCTGATCTAGCCTCCCGACTGTATGACATTAACTATATATGTATATCTTGCATTACACATTAGTTGTCTACTATATACATGTACATTACTGAGAAATAATGTCCTTTATACACCCGTGTAGAGGCCCGGCCTCTCAGAAATACTTCATAATGATTTTGCATGTGATCTAGATGATTGTAAGCATCTTTTGTCAAACCCGACCTATTTTGGGTCGGCCCTCAGGCTTCCGGCCGCCATATTGTTATGCAATTTCCGGATGAAACTACGACGTCTTTTTACGACACTACATTGGCCTTTTTACTGGAACATCCGGAGGAAGTTCTATCACTATATAAAGAGCATTGTTTTTATGTTTGTTGTCTCAGTTCATGATTGGATCTCAATAAAGACACATCTATACTTATTATACAGATACTTTCACTTCGTAGATAGGTCATTCCAGTTGTTAAGGTCTTCTACCTTGCAACCCGAGCTGTAGGCCGGATCACTCTCTTTCTCAGTATAGCAAACAAGCATTGACTCAGGACCATATGGGTTGTCTTTGGTAGTTATCAGACTACTAGTACCTGTTAATCTTTCATGTAATGAGAAGACCTAGCACCACTCATATAGGCTCCTTATTTTGGACAGGGGAGTCGTCTTGGGACGACAGCACACACCCCCAAAAAACCATTGCAATGGTAATAAAGACACATTTGTATGTTACTAACACAATATTGTGATGTGTACAAATATTGAATACCTCTGATTATAAACTTATATTAAATGCACAGTGTAGATGACTATGCTGCCCAAGTCTGCAAAAGCACTGTAACTCAATTTTTTCCAAAATTGGGTTTTTGGCATAAATGGTGTTGAAATACCATCTTACATCATACTATAAAATTTTTGAAAAAATGGGTCTTTATTGGTTTTTTTGGAGAGCAGAAACACTGTACCTCAACATTGGCACTATTGATTGTCTGCAAAAAACATGCATCTAATGAATTATAATGTTTCCGCAGAGAATGTTGAAGTTATATCTGCAAATAATAATATCTGGGAAGACAATGTATGAGTTTGTAGCAACAAAGATACAGGCTAGATGTATATTTACATGTGCGACAAACAGTACCATCCTGGTACACCATCAATGTGAGTTTGAAACATAGATTTACGTAAATCCAACTTGATACGAAAAATTTACACTCTGCTAGCACGATTACGACTATTTTTTCTCTGTAATGAGGTTTGCAGTGTCTGCAACACACAGATCATATTTTGTTGATGGCATGGCTCTTGTTGTTTGGGTGTCGGAAGAGGCTCAACTCTTACTTTGAGCTCAGTTTTTTCATAAAATGAGACTCCATTATAATGTGCAGCATCAGATTTCTCCTTCCCAAGTACTTATACTCCTTCTGTAAAAATGTGCCCATAATTTTCAACATAATAACTGTACGGTGATTGCATGAATGCAGTAAAATAGTAAAACTTCGAACAGAGTTTAGTCATATATTTTAGTGTCTGTCCGTATATAATTTTTAGCATCTAGAAACTGGAAGTTGTTGTATAAGCACTTTTACATGTACATGATGGTCCAGTCTAGGGAACAGATTTAATGTAGCAATGCCTTCAACATTTTGCCAGAAGTATATCTTCTTCAGCAGATTACAGAATATTTTATTGTTCGTTCTGTAAACTTTTACAGATCACAATTTTAACCGAGCGCACCATTGAAATATTTATAATTATATCGAATGCACAATAGCTGAAAAACTCCACGTAAAAGAAGCAAAATGCCAAAATGTTCAAACTAGTACTTTAGATACACTATGAAGTACATTAAGATGAAGAGATGACACAGTTTTACATGTACATGTATAAAATACCAAACCCCAAACCCCTAGGAAATTGTGACTACAGTGGCAGTATACATGTATTTCCATATTGAATGGAATCTGAGTCAAATCTGAGCACAGCCTGAGTGCAATAATGATCCAGAGTAACAACATGTTGTCCTAGTTGCACCATACTGACAGTCAGAGTGATTTAGACTTCACACAGCCTTTATGATAGACTCATTGAAACTGATGGCAACAAGTTGCCAAGACCATCACAGGTACAGGGCTCCAGACACCTCATAATTCACTTGAATTCAAATAGATTCATAATGGAACCATGTAGGGTTTGTGAAAGGATGAAGACAGACCCAAATAATTACCTCCGGATAAGAAAATTGAGTAAATTTATGGATAAAATCTTGAGTTACATTGTTTTTGCAGACAAATCACCAGTCCAAATATTAAGATACAGTGTTTCTGCTCCCCAAAAAACCTACATTATATAAAGACCAATTTCTTTTCAAATATAGTTCAGTATATGGTGTAAAAAACTGATGAGATTTCAACACTATTGTATGCAAAAACCCAATTAAATTAATTGGGATTAATCGAAAATGTATTATTTTTAAGCATAAAAAGCAAAATTTTTCTGTAATGGAGTCAGTTGTTACTTGGAACTCCATAAAGACACAGCTACTAAGAAGAATTACTTAGAGTTGCTACAATCGAATACTTTCCGCTGAAGTCTTTCAAGACTGAAAGTTTGAAGTCCTAAACTAGCAGAGATAGAGCTCATGGTAGCTCCAGAGCAATAAGTAGCAACTGGGTCACAGGTCCAGCGTAATCAACCAATCACTGCTATGTAATGAGGAAACACATGTAAAGTAGGTTCAACAGAGCTTGAGCTATTCCCTGTATCGAACAGTGTAATAGCAGCCATAAAAACATTAAATTATTCCCATTCTCACTTGTCTTTATTCAAACTATAATAAATCTATTTGACTGTCGAATTTTCAATTATCATATCATTTTAAACTTATGCATTAGAATTAATTAAATTAATTAATTAATTAATTTAATGTTTTGCTCAATATTGGTAGGCTTTCACCGGCTAAACCTTGAGTCACTTCATTTAGAACTATTCTTTACTTTTGTTTTCCTTTTTGTGATAGTGTCATATAAGCCGACTTTCTGATACGGTTCAGGTATCATACTATATTCTGTGCGTTCTTGAGCAGAAGGTGCCACAGAATTAAGAGTCTGTGGTACAACCATATTTCTAAGTGCTACTTGACCTCGTGCTTGTTGAATTCTACAAAGAATTAATCTACACTTGTTACAAATACATTGAACAACTGATGGAAGACTGATTTATTTATGTAATGGTTAGGCCGTCTCGGCCCCATTCCCCGAGAGGGGCTCCACAGACACTGTGAACACTGATTGCATTAAACTTAAATATTATGTATTATTTACCCAACACAGGACTCATCCAATAAAAATGTCATCCATGCATGCATGTATGTGCAACTTCTCAAAATCATCTTGAAACTATGTGTAAGATAAAGCAAAACAATAATTTCTAATTAAAATGTTTATAACAAAGTCATAACATTAGAACAAAATTGAGATTTTCTACCTGGGCGTTGGAGGAAGACTTCCAAGACGAATGTGCTCACTGTTACTTTGACTTTGTGTTTGCTGTGTAACATTGTCAGAGATAAGTCTTGGGTAAATAAATGATGTTTCAACTGTAGAAGGTTCCATGGATTTTGATACAATGTCTTGGGTGGTAATCTCTGTCATCAGACCAGCGTAGACATGCCCTGCTGACCGCACTTTTGGAATATCTCTGTTTTAATACATGTATATATTATTATGCGTGTATCTATTAAGCGGAATCATTTAGCTATTTTGACATAGTGAATGTATGCGCTAGCATGACCACAACGTAAAATATAATATGTTTAATTTTACAACACTGCAGCGGACTTTGTTTATATATTATGTCTGCTTCTAGCTAAGTATTCATGCTGTTGGTATGTGCTAATTAGACTATTGCTTGTCTCAATGCATGTACACGTATGTGTACATACACTGTACGTTGTATACACGTACCTGTACATGTATATTATGGCATGTCATACTCTGATCGTCATGGCCATCGCATACATGCATACATGTACGTACATGTACATGCGTGTACACAGTTTAATACATGTGCATAAAAAGCAATAATTGTTGGCGCCTTCGGAAAGTAAATACCAGTTCATATGAGACCGTTTTTATTATCCGAATACAACTTGAGCGTTCAGGCGTGACTAATGCTTGATTTGAAGAGGTTTCCCCTTGTTTACAATAAATATTATTACTAGGCACCCCAAACCTAGCGTTATAGCTAGCGCTATATTATTGAATAAAATAAATTTTTATTGTCGCATATAGCTATTTATATGCTTGCACGGTGCGATATCCGAATATGCCTATTATATGCTCTGAAACTATTAGTTTATCACCAAGCTTGTAACAAAATCTGACCTGTCTGCTTTCTTCTTTTTGGACTTTTTGTGTATTAGAATAACTATAGCCAAGCTGAAGAAGAGCAGGCCAGAGGCTACTATCACATACAGAGCAGTGATGGCAGTACCCTGCAGCCCTCCTGAAAAATATAAAGTACAAGAAAATAATTATCTTTTTATCACAATATTCACAATTCAAGGTGCAAACCTATAGTATAAAGTAGAGGAGCCATGTTTGCTTCCACCGTCATGACTGTAAGTCTTAGCACCCCTAGTCTTGTTGCGCTAGCAATCTAATATTCAAGTAAAATGGATGTTTTTTCAATAGACCCTCACGTTACCTACATATGGCTAGAAAAGCTATACATAGTTGCAAAGCTCAAAACCTGCTCTTTCTTTCTATTCATCAGATTCTGTGTCTGAGACATGTTTACCCAGTCCTAGGCTTTAGAAATTTAACCATTTAAATTTAAAAAACCCATTGTATGTTGTATGCACACCCATTGATTTTTTCCTTCCTAACCCTACCCATTAATTTCTGATTTAAAAGGTCTAGAATTGTAAAAGTAACTGTCTGCATTTGATAGCATTTTCTATATACTGGGCTCAGTGGTTAAGCGTTGTAGAGGCCTGGGTTCAAACCCCAGTCAGGGAGAAGTATAATTCTCATAGGTTAAAAACAGATTTATTGCCTAAAAATACGCTGTACATCATAATATTATATTCAAATGGCCAAACACCTACTATACATTTAATTAGGTTAGTAATGTGTACCTTTAGTGGTTTCGTCTGTCCGAGACTTTGTCGTAACATGTCTGCTGTATATGATCCCTACACCTCCTTTAAACAGCAATACAATTTTTGTTGTCAGTCAATTTGCAAAATCAGATTTGTTTTCCAAGATGGTTGACTAGCCTAGACTAAAACAGCCTTTGACCTGATAGTTTGCTTGATAGGCCACTCCTAGCTCGGTCCAGGTAGGGCCAGCACATTTAGGATACTGTAGTAGAATTTGGCTGAAGCAATTTGGGCAAGTTGGCCAGTGTTCAGAACTCAGATCACAAGAACCTTACAGAACGACCAAATAGAATAGTGAGAGAAGGCACTCAGCATAGTACAGTACATGTACATGTATGTATTAATTAGCACCATAGGAATTCAAATGGACTACACCATCATTATATGGCTATCTAAATGTACATGGTTGTACACCTGTATGTGTTCGTAACCCAAATGGGGTGCAGTAGAATAGGAGAAAGAGTAAATAAAATGATATTATTCAACTTTTGAGTTCTGAATATAAATTACAATAGAGTATTGTCTCACCTGCAACAAACTCAAAGGTAGCATTTTGGAGTGATTTTACCTTCCCAACCGGAAGAATGGTTGTAGTCCATGTTTCAAGAACATATCTTTGGCCAGCGAGTAGTTGTCCACGATGAACATGCTCCAGAGTCTGCAGCAATTATATTTTGTCGCATATAAATTTTTGAGCATCTAAATTTTTGCAACAGATTGTATGGTGGCTACTACATGTAGCTAAGATTATTATGTGTAATTTAAATGAACACTCTGCTGGAATAAGAAGCTGCAAGGAATGTTCGATGGGTATAAATCACTTGCAGTTTAATTTTTGACGCCAATGCGAATATTCCATGAAGCGACATGCAGTAGCTAAGACTTTGGGTGGCCAGTGACTATTGAATGCAACACGCATCTTTTATTGTAACACATATAAATTATAGTTAGATCTTACATTGCTTAGGGTAAACAAATGTCCATCTAGGATGAAGACAATCTCTTTACTAGTATACATGTCCATGAGAGAAGTGTCCAACACAAATGATATCAGGTGTGATCCATCCTCTCTATATCTGTAAACCATGTTCCGAGGAGGGGGCGGAGCTAAAATTATGTAGATCATACAAAGTCATAATGTATAGAATATAATATTATATCGCTGCCATGATGTACTTAGCGTCAAAGGCCGGTTGTCTACATTTATATGCGCACATCTTATGCAGTTCATGTTCATTGTTGGGTGCATGCTCTCTTGCAGGAATTACGCAAAATATCTGCAAGGATACAGGCTTGAGTCCCACCAATGATATGGAGGTTTTGATCAAAGGAAAATTTTTCCAGTTAAGCTGCTCGATTGCACCATATTCGTTCAAGGAACACTGTTAGTAACATAGCATTCCTTCTAATTCTAATGCCTTACCACGTGCCCTACCTTTTGCTTTGCATCCATCTACATGTACATGTTGTACATGTACATTACATGTATATTCTATCTTTACCAAGTTTTGCGTTGACAAAAACATACAGCTACCAGCGGTTGGCGGGAGGCAAGAGCAAAATAAGTTTTGCTAAAGGTTTTGCTGTGGAATGCATTCGGAAGTAATTTTTGGAGTGGTGTAAATTTCCTGAACCTAAACTTCGGGGGACACTCTAGTATTAAGAAATCAAAACTGTGGGAGAGGATGGGCACCCCTCGCTTTTGAAAATTAGTTTGAGTAGCTTACTCACTCCCCACTCCCCTCCCCTCCCCCCTCCCCCCGTGCTCACCATAAGCCTACCTGTGGTGTGGGTAGGAAGAAGAATATACTACTAGTAGTATTAGTCGGTGCAAATCTGCACTGACTATTAATACCACTACCACTACTACTACTACTACTACTACTACTACTACTACTACTACTACTACTACTACTACTACTACCACTACTACCACTACTACCACTACTACCACTACTACCACCACTACCACCACTACCACCACTACCACCACTACCACCACTACCACCACTACCACCACTACCACCACTACCACCACTACCACCACTACCACCACTACCACCACTACCACCACTACCACCACTACCACCACTACCACCACTACCACCACTACCACCACTACCACCACTACCACCACTACCACCACTACCACCACTACCACCACTACCACCACTACCACCACTACCACCACTACCACCACTACCACCACTACCACCACTACCACCACTACCACCACTACCACCACTACCACCACTACCACCACTACCACCACTACCACCACTACCACCACTACCACCACTACCACCACTACCACCACTACCACCACTACCACCACTACCACCACTACCACCACTACCACCACTACCACCACTACCACCACTACCACCACTACCACCACTACCACCACTACCACCACTACCACCACTACCACCACTACCACCACTACCACCACTACCACCACTACCACCACTACCACCACTACCACCACTACCACCACTACCACCACTACTACCACTACTACCACTACTACCACTACTACCACTACTACCACTACTACCACTACTACCACTACTACCACTACTACCACTACTACCACTACTACCACTACTACCACTACTACCACTACTACCACTACTACCACTACTACCACTACTACCACTACTACCACTACTACCACAACTACCACTACTACCACTACTACCACTACTACCACTACTACCACAACTACCACTACTACCACTACTACCACTACTACCACAACTACCACAACTACCACTACTACCACTACTACCACTACTACCACTACTACCAGTACTACCACTACTACCACTACTACCACTACTACCACTACTACCACTACTACCACTACTACCACTACTACCACTACTACCACTACTACCACTACTACCACTACTACCACTACTACCACTACTACCACTACTACCACTACTACCACTACTACCACTACTACCACTACTACCACTACTACCACTACTACCACTACCACCACTACCACCACTACCACCACTACTACCACTACTACCACTACTACCACTACTACCACTACTACCGCTACTACCGCTACTACCGCTACTACCGCTACTACCGCTACTACCGCTACTACCGCTACTACCGCTACTACCGCTACTACCGCTACCACCGCTACCACCGCTACTACCGCTACTACCGCTACTACCGCTACTACCGCTACTACCGCTACTACCGCTACTACCGCTACTACCGCTACTACCGCTACTACCGCTACTACCGCTACTACCGCTACTACCGCTACTACCGCTACTACCGCTACTACCGCTACTACCGCTACTACCGCTACTACCGCTACTACCGCTACTACCGCTACTACCGCTACTACCGCTACTACCGCTACTACCGCTACTACCGCTACTACCGCTACTACCGCTACTACCGCTACTACCGCTACTACCGCTACTACCGCTACTACCGCTACTACCGCTACTACCGCTACTACCGCTACTACCGCTACTACCGCTACTACCGCTACTACCGCTACTACCGCTACTACCGCTACTACCGCTACTACCGCTACTACCGCTACTACCGCTACTACCGCTACTACCGCTACTACCGCTACTACCGCTACTACCGCTACTACCGCTACTACCGCTACTACCGCTACTACTGCTGCTACTGCTACTACTGCTACTACTGCTGCTACTGCTGCTACTGCTGCTACTGCTGCTACTGTTACTACTGCTACTACTGCTACTACTGCTACTACTGCTACTACTGCTACTACTGCTACTACTGCTGCTACTGCTACTACTGCTGCTACTGCTACTGCTGCTACTACTGCTACTACTGCTACTACTGCTACTACTGCTACTACTGCTACTACTGCTACTACTGCTACTACTGCTACTACTGCTACTACTGCTACTACTGCTACTACTGCTACTACTGCTACTACTGCTACTACTGCTACTACTGTTACCGCTGCTACTACTGCTACTACTGCTACTACTGCTACTACTGCTACTACTGCTACTACTGCTACTACTGCTGCTACTGTTACTGCTGCTGCTGCCGCTGCCGCTACCGCTGCCGTTGCCGCTGCCGCTACCGCTGCCGCTGCCGCTGCCGCTGCCGCTGCCGCTGCCGCTACCACAACCGCTGCCGCTACCGCTGCCGCTACCGCTGGCGCTACCGCTACCGCTACCGCTACCGCTACTGCTACTGCTGCTCCTGCTGCTGCTGCTGCTGCTGCTGCTGCTACTACTACTACTCGATGCAAAGTGCAGGTACACAACAAAATTGTTCGCATAAGTTACAAAAAGTAGATGCTGTGCAATTATCTGGAGTATCATTGGTGATAACTACTCATCATATTCATTATTATACAAGAAAATCAACGGCACTAGAATAATGGAGCAAATACGTAAGCGCAAGCTACTCACAAGCAAAGGTTTCATGTCTGTCTATCTGCTCCTTTGCGGCATAAAACCAGGTCACAAAGTAGCATAAACACAAAAATACTTTTTGCAATACGTGAGTACTATCTTTACCAAGTATTAGAGATTTACATGTGCGTGTACAATTACACGAACATGTATTATATTTACATTTAGTCGACAATATCATTTAGGGTGATACAAGCTACAGTAGAGTTATAATAACGTTTCCTGTCCAGTTAATGCTCATGGTTTAAATATTGATACACTTTTGATTGTTCTAATAAGCTGCATGTCTCTAAAACCTATGGCTTCAGTAGGGGAATAAAAACAAGGATGGGTAAGAGCTCTCATTCAAACCCGTTACGGTTGATAGACATGACAATATCCTTGCGGTTAAATTAAGCTATGAATTTCGGATTTGCAAACATGCTACTTTACAAGTTTAGATCGCAACTTACCAGTTAGAATTTTCTGAGCAAGTGATTCACGCTTGGACAGTATGCTGTCACCGGATATTGTAGCAATAGCATGCACATCACAGTCGATAGGTGTCCCAGGCAGTAAGTTTTCTAGTTGTATTTCTCTGATTTCAGTCTTTTCTATTGGCTGCTCTACAACCATTAGTTACATGTAAATCAATCTATATGATCAAGTGATAATGGACCACATCGACAGAATGACCAATGTGACGGGGCAAGGACAGACTAATAACAAAGTAGCACTCGTGATGCTTATGTTAAAAGTTAACCGTAATGGTACGCCTCTGTGTCTGCAACAAAAGATTAGTTCGTAGACCACACAATCACCAATGGTGGCTTCATACATGCATGTACATAGTTGCTCAAACATATATGCTGTGTCGCCACCTTTGACGTACCATTACGGTTAACTTTTAACATTGTAGTATTGTAATGCTGTATGAGTTGGTCACACTGGTGCCAATGTAGACACGAGTGTGGGAAGTGCTTGGGAATAGTCTACCAAATTGTACTTCCACAGTTACATAAAGAGGGAATAGTTATGTAGCTCTTGTTAATGTTGGAAAGATGTAGGACCGATGCTTAGGCTCATTGAAGACTCAAAGATCGGGGTAGGTCCATATTAATACTCATAGAGAGTGCTGAAACTGTCTTAAACGAGTATGAGGACGAGCTCGGTTCAAAGGGACTAAAGCTGAAGCTGCCTGCCTGCAAGAGTAGGACTCTGAATATTGAGTTGTAGAATGATGTTTGTTTATTGGAGCAAAATCAACATCTGATTAGCATAAGAAAATGTGCTTGCTTTTTATACTAAATCAGCTTCTGGTAAAAGTTCCGGTAAAATGTGGTAGAATAGTGCCCGAGGGCGACCTAAAAAGGGTCGGCCATGAGAAAAAGGCTTATAATCATGTGAAAGATATTACATGTAAAAAATTGTATAATCTGAGACATTGGCTATGATAGGCAACAGACTTAGAAACGGTTAATACAGTATTCTCCGCTTGCTATAATGATAACTGAAGCAGTGTTTACATTACACCAACTCCGACACCAACTCCGTCTTTTCTGTTCAACTCCGACAAAGTTGGTGGAGTGTAAACACAAAAGTCGGTGTCGGTGTTAGAGATCCCAAATGTCGGAGACGGGGTCGGAGCAACCCAACAGTGCTGGGTTACTTCGACAAGTCGGAGAGTATTGATCAATCAGAAATTGGTATTTTAATTATAGCTAGCATCTGTTTTGCAAATCTAGGATTAGGATTAGGATTAGGATTAGGATTAGGATTATCAATGATAAGCTTAAAGCTATATTATGGGAAAAACTTCAAATTACAAAATTGTCATTTGAAGTAGGGTCGGCCTTTTACCAAAGTTGCTTCAAATCATATAAAAAAAATTGTACCTAATGGGCTGCCCATATTTGAGAAAACAATGTATCACCAAAATTTTTGATTTTTACTTTTTTGCATTTTTGAGATGTTCATAATATGTAGTTTCATGTCTAAAAAAGATTAAATTGAAACTTACATTGTAAACAGTGTTTTTAAGACATGTGAAGCACTGTATTGGGTAAATGTTGCAATAGTTTAACTGAGAAAACACTGTATTGACTAAATTCCAACAGAATAACTGGCAAAACAATGCATTACATTGCAGTTTAACAATAAAAACCTGATTCCATAACAGAGGCCAAGTCATAACCACAGACTTTGAGTTATTCAATAGAACTGCTCATCTTTGAATGGACATTCAACGACAATGCATTGTTTTCCCAGTCAATTTACCTCTGCTGAAGCATATAAAAAATAACTGACAAAACAATATATCAAGTTTAATGCTTTTAAAAATAAATAAATCGAAAAAATTCTTGCAGCATTAGACAGATCTCATTCTCCTGATCGCACTGATATTTTGAACCATGTATTTTTAAGCATTTATACCTGTTGGCTTAAAGCAAACACGGTTTTTGCTCTCCTGTAAAATTTAGAAATTAACCAATACATTGTTTTCCCAGATATGGGCAGTATAGTATAAGTATAAAGTATAAAAAGGCAGTTATGCAATCATAGTAAAATACAAGTTACATGTACCATAAATAAGATACAGTATATAAATACAAGATGCAATTCAGTCATTGTACACCATAGATACGCTGTACAGATAAACATAGTGACAGTTCAAATCACTGTAGTGTTATAGCAGTGTGGCGCGAGAAGACTACTTTCATGTCTATCGTCTATGCCTGGCCACTACAGCACGTCAAAGAGAGGAGGAAGACATTGGAAGAGTTGATAATATTAGTGTTCAAGGCAAGAAAAAAGGAATTAGTCTTGAAGATGACGCCAAAACTAAACTGTACAGTGATATAAACCTTATAACACAGACGATAATATTATTCTGCTCAGGATTCCATGAAAATAGCTGCAAAACGATAAAGCTGTTAGTTAAATTTGCAGTTTGGACAGGTGAATTAATAGATCTGTGACAATAATGAGCCATCTTTGCAAAGCCAATAGCCAAGACCAATGCTTGTCTCAAGCTACAATAGTTATATTTACTAACTCGACTGTTCTGAAGCTATGAGTGATCTAGTACATACCTGCTTCAAAAACTTCAACTTCTATTAGCGTCAGTGATTCACGGGCTCTAGGAAAACCGCAAATAGCAATGTACCTCGCTAGAAATGTAGGTTTGAATGTTTCAACGAGGACCATTTCATATGGCATTGGGTATCGAGTAGATCTTTTTTTGACCTTGGTTGAACTTTTGCAGGGTTCGCTATCGGAGCTATTACTAGAGAATATCTTGAAAGACTGTAAGAAAGTACCTACAAGAAACAATTGTACGCTTATTGTTGTCCCGCTACTATTGTCTAGGTTGAATGTACCAACTGCGCCCTTGGAATGCTGTGCTTAGCATGGGCAAGGTAACATCTGGTCAATAATAACAAATTACTGTACTTCTCTTATAGGCACTAAGCTGAATAAAAATACTCTTGAAAACAAATCGTCTGTGTGGATTTTAACATATTAAATCTGATTTTCATTGAAAAAGTTTGAGTGTCTCAAATGGTCTGCAGCTTCACATAAAATTCCTTTAAGCCACCAGCACCAGCACCAAGATGCAGAGCTGGGTCCAAGTCATAGATGTGACTCGACTTGCCAAGTCAAGTCAAGTCACAAGTCGACTTGACTTGAACTTGTCTACTTGCTGACTGGACTTGACATTGACTTGCGCATCAATGTGACTTGACTTAGACACATGAATGACTTGTGATTTTGACTTAGGTTTTGCCAAGTCAATATGGCAAATAAAACTTTTGTACAGTGTTTGGCCAACATGGAAACAAGGTCTCAATTGCCTACTTATTTATAATTTTTACTAGATCAGTGCTACTAGCGGCACTCAGAGTATATCAAGGTTAGCTATAAGGATACGGAACTCAGGCAATATCTAGGCTGTATGTACGTGAGACTACACAATGCATAGACAGAAATGCACATAGTGCAAGTAGTGTAAGTGTAGCATAGGTGTGGTGTAAGTAGTGAATACAATGTACTGTGCAATGATTACTAGAGTTAAATTGCAGGACTGGCCAGATCACACTCTGTGCTGTACCATGCGCTGTTTATATGCTATGTAACACTGTATTATCATTACAATATACATTATATAATACTATATGACCAGCCTCGACCGTAGTGCCAATAATACTACTTATATAGACTAGCTCTTTACCATGACTGCATAACATACATGTTCATGCCCTGCCACACCTTGGCATAGGCTAAAAGAAAAAAGTGATGTTTTGAAAATGTAAACTTTTTTGAAGTTGCCTTCCACTTGACTTGCAGTTCGACTTGACTTGACTTTGACTTCACTTAACTTGTGACTTGCATGACGGCTGACTTGACTTAAGGCAGCACTGACTTGACTTGCCTCCAAAATTCTAGAAATGACTTGACTTGTTGACTTGCAAATCGACTTGGACCCAACTCTGCCAAGATATGCATCACTACCTTTGGCTTCAGGTGAGGTTGCCTTTCAAATGGAAGCAGCTTTTGAGCCCAAATGATTGCGCATGTGGTGTGCGTATGTTGCCTATGATGCCCAACATACATGCACATAATTATAGCATGTTACCCTTTTAACACTACAGTGGTGAGCTGTTGGGTAGCTGAGGTGCAACTTTGAAACGCTCAGGTCAGAGTAGAAAGAGGGACTCAGACCTGACTGACTAAGCAAGAGGGGTTATAGCAGGCCTGCATGCATAGAACCAGGTGCTGGCACTCAGAGTTGGCGTAAGACCCGGTAGTGTTGGACTCTGGTACTAGTTAAATACTATGCCAAGGTCTGTGGTCTGAGATAGGGGATGAGGGTCTGTAGCCTCACTGTTAGCAGTAAACAGTAAGAGGTTGCACAGTTAAAAAGCAGATACAAGTAATGTACTTTCTTGAGCCCAGCCTGTAGGCGACTGAAGTCAAAAGACACAACCGGGATACCTATTATATACTACTTCTAGTTCAGTTATATCATCAAAGAATAACTATGTTACTAATATACTAATACAACTTTCTTCCTGATCAAATTTTTGATGAAGCAGGATTATCTCAGAAAAAAATGTGATTGTTACTGGGCGCTAGCTTAAAACTTTCAAATCATGAATATAAATCTAGCAGGAAGGGGTTTTTGATTGCTATTGATAAACAGAAAAACTTGGGTCCACAAATACACAAGTCACGCCTGCAATCCTGAGTAGTACTAACCGTAGTACCGCTGTACCATAGTACCGCAGTACTGTAGTACCGTAGTACCATAGTACCGTAGTACCGTAGTACCGTAGTACCGGTAGTACCGTAGTACCGTAGTACCGTACTACCGTATTTTAACAAGAAAATTGCTTGTAAGTAGTTTTGGTCAAATTGCCACCACATGGCTGTACTATTTTATGTCTTTTATGAGCTTGAATTTTAACATGAATGCATATCTGAATAGTTTAATATAGTAAGTACTACATCTTGGGAAACATTAATCTGCTGTCTGCTATCAGCGTCTTTAAATTTAACTGATTTAGTCATTTAATCAATTGATCATTTAACAGAAAATGCATCAACGACAACCCAACTGTTATATGCACCAAGAAAACGTTACCAGTATGCAGTTCATAACATTATTTTGCATCTTTGCTGTACTCACTGCAGTAGGTTTTGCCACACCTTGATTGATAGTTGTAGTAAATCACTTTCTGGATTTCCAAAATCCGATCAAGTTGGACCACCCACCATTTTGGGATTATTAAATTATCTGTCTGAGCATGGTTGACATTCAGCCAAATCTTGCCATCGACTGCATAGCTGGAGTTTAACAAAAACCCACCAGTAGTTGTTCTTGTTGTAAACATGGCTGTTGGTCGGCCCAGGGCTACATTCTCATCTTTACCTGAATAGAGGATAAGTAGGAAAGTACTAATGTCACAACATGATTATTATAATATTGTGGTGAATTAGCATAGCCTGCCACGACATGAACTATAATCTTGTGCATACATGCGTTGAAATTGTGCTCATATTTACTCTATTACATGCATTGACATTACCTTACCATATATACATGCGTCGACATTATTCTACTATTATTAAAATCAATTGCTTATGCATAGTGCGCTTTGTATTGCTATTATTGACCAATCAGATTGTTGCATGTTCTAAGTATAGTTTAACTATGCTATGTGTGTGCAATCATCCATTTATCCTGATTGTTTCTCTAAGTCTTTTACCTGTATAATTTTTGGGCCGATGTCTCAGAACATGGCCATATATTATCCATATCAGATTATTGTAAGCACTTTTTGTGCAAGGACGACCCTTTTGGTGGCCAACGTCGGGCGGAACTACTCCATGTTGTTGCGTAAGTTTCGGCCCGATATCTTATCGTACCAGCCCAATACCTTGTCGTACGTTTTTCAGGAAGTGTATTTAGTATAAAAGCCAGCACATTTTCTGTATCAAATTAGTTGTTGATTGCGCTTGAATAAAACAACAACTCTTAACTCAACCTAGAGGCTTCCTCTTGCAGGCCCGTAGCTCCACCCACAGGTCTTCTTAGACCTAAGCGGCTCGAGCTCATCTTCATACTCATTTAAGCAACTCTTTCTACACTCCTTAGATTACTACTACTTCTTTCTACACTCGTTTGGAGTATAAACTTACAGACCTACGTCTACCTTGGACTCTTTCACGAGTCTCAGCCTCGGCCTACATCATTATCAACAATACTAGAGCATTAACTAACTGTTCACTCTTTTATGTAATGTGTGGAAGTTACCCTGGCTGTCCTCTACCAACCTCCAAGCACTTCCTATACCCGTACCATGTCGGCACTTGTATGTAACACAGCCCAAACATTACAATATATATATGTATCCGTATATTGTCATATACAGATCGAATTGGTATGTAGACCCGGCGTTATATATTTACAGGTACAGGTACATGACTATTACCTAGAAACTCATTTTCGAACACCATGCGCTCGTAGTCCACGGACTCCTGACAGTGCAGCGGAAGTGGTAGAGTTTTCAGATTTTCGGATTAGACACAATCTGTACTAAAGAATCTTGGCCTGGCTCTACTACTTCCCCTGCACTGCTAGAAGCCCTCCAAATCTGAGAACTACTTGTGCACGGTGTCTGTAAATGAGTTCGTTCAGTTGCTACTTAGCAGCTCTACACGTAGTGTATGACTTGACCATGCTGCATTGTTCTTAAGATGCATCAAGTTACCCTAACAAGTACACCAGTCCCCCATAAGTACTTTAACATAAGCTATAATAACCATAGTACAACAACATTAGGTAACATTTATTAATTATACTTTCAATTTTTCACACATAGCTAGAATTCCATAAACTTTTCAGTTGAAAATTCTGAAGTTTATGAGTTGTCTGCAGGCACAATAATGACACATTAGACTAAAAGATAATAATGCAGGTGTTGATGGCCGAGTGGTCTAGCACCACTCATTTTAGTATTGCAGCATTGACGCAATTTAGCGGCAACAACATGGGTCCGAGTCCAACCATTGACCCAGATCTAGTCTTTTGTCCGTTCTATATCAGGCTATAA
This sequence comes from Bugulina stolonifera, assembly GCA_935421135.1. Lineage (NCBI taxonomy): Eukaryota > Metazoa > Bryozoa > Gymnolaemata > Cheilostomatida > Bugulidae > Bugulina > Bugulina stolonifera. The sequence goes on along the minus strand of OW285197.1, from coordinate 2,488,976 downwards.
TAATATCCAGCTCTAGGAGACATGATTGGTTTTTTCTGCTTTTAGGCAGCTACTTGAAGAATTCTTGTGTTTGGCACCATAGAGATTGGATGTACGGAAACTTATGCTTAATTTCGCAATCTAAATCAGTTTAATAAACTTTGGTGGAGTTACCGTTGACTGCACCGGGTGGAAGTTAGTCATGTTAACGAAAAAATAGCAATTTTTTCGACTTCTGATCCCAAAGAAGAAAAGCATTAATCTAAAGACATTTGCATGTTTTTAATTTAGGATGAAAAAACACTTCAGTTGTGAGTCAAACCAAGTATACCCAGATGGAAGTTCAGAGCCCTTACATCTATCAAGTAATACTCAAAATGGTACACACACATGTGAAAGCTCAAAACTGCTCAGTGTGACTTGATGTAATCACATAGGTTGAGACCTAAATCTAAATCTTGTGCTAATTCATAAAAAGCACATTGTCAGTTAGTTTAAGGAAAAATTAACTGCCAGTAAACACCTTTAAGGCATGAATGTTGGGATTTTGTGTTATGCATCAATATCCCGTATTGTTCTATTAGCATGTACTCACTAGAATATGTAAAGTCAATTTCCTTTCTAAATCTGATGCTTAATGTTCCGTTTGCATTTCTATTCCCACACTCTATCTTGACACCACTGTAGAGTGAGTTCCTTTGAAGATGATAATTGAACTCTATAAATCTTGGGTATCCATCCCTAGAGAGGTTGTGGTAACTTAACGTAGCAGAGAATGATACAGGCTTTCTTGGAGCTAGTGAAAAATATTTTACAGGGTTACCTACTCTATATTAAATATCAACCTCCTTGACCCTGAGTATACTATTATACAGTTATACTCTATATGTCTGGTAAAATTAGCATAAAATGTGTAAATGTAGTTTTTGAGTTGCAAAATTTACATGATTATAATAGACCAATACAGATAAAACAGTAAAGTTGTATGAATAGATCTCGATGACACATTGCTAAATATAACTTTCAATAGCCATCACTCTTTGCAGTTAAACCACCAAAATGTAAGAATATTAAAGCAATTATATATTCTTACGTATGATGACTGCACCACTCTCCTCATCAGAAACTGCAGTGAAATCTTCATCAACTAGTTGAATTAACACGTCATACTTTGCTCCTCTGGGCATGCCATTGTCATCAAGACCGTAATCCACACTGTACTGATAATAAAATGTATATTTTCAACAATTGTATATTTGCCATCATATTGATGGAAATAAATTTCAGATTAGAAAGAGCAGCTCTAGCTCAATGCTAGTGGAAATAAATCCAGATACATGTAGTTCATTATTAATCAAGAGGTCATGAATACTGACGGAATTAGTTGATTGGATACTTTGTAAATATTTCAAGTTATTAACCGTCAATAATTTATTCATTTCAGTAATTGCAATTTAATGACCAAAATGAAACCAATAAAACATGCATAAAATATTAGCTGATGTGATGCCAGTTTTCTTTTGGTGAATCAGGTTTTGTGTTGAATAATAGCCTAGTCATTGGACTACAAGTTTTACTAGTATTTAGCCAGAATACATGTAGTTCTACTGCATAAAAAAAACGATTACTGTTAGGAAAACCAGAGTGGCGTGAGTGCAGCTCCTCTAGCTAGTAGAAATGAGAACCACTGTTGGTTTCTGCTAGTGGTGGATAAGTTCAATGCAACAAGATCACCATACGTGCATGTATCTATTTAGCAGCGGTTAATATGCAAAGCTTTGCACCTTGTACGTTGTATACAGTAAAACTAGATCAACTCAGCCTCAGTTAATTGGAATGCAAGCCTTCGTTCTTGCTATCAGAGAACTTGCTTCAATAAATTTAAGTTTACATGAACTACAATGAATGTGCGATTCAAGCTTCCAACATTTACCTTCAAGCAGAGGAAGCAAACTGATTTCTTCACACTGTAATTAGCAAATTTAAGCCACTACTGTTTCACAATTCAATATTTGCAAAGAAAACTGCTTATCTTATTTAATGAAGATTTATGTGTTGTTTGTCTTTGTAATCTTAGTGGTAGCCAAGATACGCTCATTTGAATAATATTGGCTATTATGACCTCCAGTCAGCATTAAGACCTGTTAAGTTCCCATGGCTATGCCAGTCCTACTTCTATGTTTATGTATAATTGTCTATAGTGTACATTACTACATATATGTATGTAACAAAACACTGATATCCCTATGGAGTATGTTAGTACATGGGACAGAATTACAGTATTTAGGATAACTCACTATATCTCTTCTTAGAGGGTATCGTACACTTCTGATTGCTTCTGGGCGTTGTAGTGTGACATGAGTGAAATTCCATCTTTTTCTTGGCTGTCTGGGTTCAACTACATCCCACGAAATTCTGAGTGTGTCATTAGCAAGTAAAATAGTCTGTATGTCTCTAACTGTATGATCTTTGAGGGCCAAAACTTGATAGTTTCTACAATTACCAAGAACATCTGCCATGAAACCAAATGTATGATAGGTTGGCATAGCTGCTGACTTTATTTGGAAATTTTTGCTTTGCAGAAAAATTCAGTACTTTAAAAGAACATGAGTATGCTGTTTTTCCAACCTACGGCCATAAGCATAATGTTTTTTTCTATTTACAGCACTTCTTTGTTGATAAAGGAAACACAAAATAGTTTATGAAAGATGGTTTACACTATAACTGGTTTAACTTTTAAATATGACATTGGCAGTATTTCTATGTCAGTATTTCCATGCCAGTATTTCAATGTATTGTTACTCTAACATGGCCCTGTCTCAATCAAAGTCTGTATGCATTTTGATTTTATAACTTTGTGGAAGCATATTTTGTTATTTCATGACTTGTCACTGCTGCTCCGTTGCATAACAAACTGGGTAGTTGCTACAATTATTTAGAATGTCAAACTGAGTGATTTGTACTACTCTGCAGCAGTGATTGGATTTTTGATGAAAACATTTGTTTACAATCTTAATCCTAACATACATGTATATGTAACATGACATCAAAGCTATCACAGTTCTAGTGACATGTACGTTACATGTTCATACTCACTTTTGAAGGAGAAAATATAGAATTATTGCTACACTTTTGGCCAGATTGGACAAACCTGAGCCGCTATCCCGTATAGTCATTTTCTCATCCTATTAATTGATGATAGTTGTTATGTAACCTAATTGAGTATGTCATCTAAAGCCTCTCAACGTCTAAATAAAAGCGCATATGGCTAGTAAACAACTAAACTACACTCCAACTGCAGTCCTTAGACAATAGTATTAAACATTGTAGTACCATTGTTGATCGGATAGCAAACATAGCATAAATTCTTTCCTCCAGCCAAAACATTTGCACTGTAACTTCGAGTATTTAGTGAGTCTATTGTATTTTAGTTTTAGTTGTGGGGTAAATGCATTACTATGTTATTGATCTTATACATGCAGTATTTATTAAATTACAACCACACTGATAATACACTTTCAGTTTGTATCAGCTCACTAGAGCTACAGTAGTGTACATGTATTTATCTAGCACATTAAATACATGTATATTCCTTCTTCTAAATTCATGCTTTTGCCTTAATCTACATGTACCTTATCTAACTAATAATTTAACTCACTCAAAACAATTTACATAACAAATGGATAGCCTAAGCTTGCAAGTTTTTTCCTCCATATAACCACCAATGGTGGAAATTGTCCTGAACCATATTATTTATTTGTAGGTTAGAGAATTGTCTTGTTTCTGGTGCCTGCACGTCTTAATGATAGACAGTCCAAGTTACTGCAGCTACTCAAAGACAAAAGGTCATAGAAATTATTTTGCCAACAAAGCCACAATGAAGCTACTGTATATAATACAAGTCATGTAGTAAAATTCTCATAGTTATTCAAAGAGGCATAACGTGGTCAATATAACTAGACCTTTGACAACTTCTATGTTTTTCACTGGCTAATACAAGCAACTGATAACTCCATTTGACAGTTTTACCTGTTGACACATTTTTGAACAGCAATCTTTTAATGACCTGCAATAGTCATGTAAATGTTCATGTACATAAGATTGGATAGAAGTATGACAGTGATATAAGCATTTTATTACAGCATTGCTACTAGCATAATGAATAGCAATTTCTAGCAAATGGGAATTTTTACACAACATACTCAGTTTTACTTGTGTTTTTGTGGTAGACTGGAAAGATGCGGAGTTCCACTGCTACTTTGTGTCAGACTGTCCACCATGAGTTTTGGGTAACTTAATGATTTCTGAGTTGCGGACTGATGCGTGGTCTGCATTGCAGTGTCCATGGTCACTCCTTTCGATATCAGACCAGTATCAACATGTTCTGCTGATCTCCACTGTGGAAGGTGTCTACATTACATATAAGACAAGTTCATAAGTGCATTGTGTAATATAAAACATGTTCATAAAAACAAGTTGACTGAAGCTTTGTCTCTATAATATATGCATGTATGTACTAGTATGGCTGTGATACTAAAGTAATACACATGATAGGCAAAGTAGGAAACTGTACACGTGCCATTTTAATGTTGAACACAGCTTGAGCGTTCAGTTATGGCTAATGCCTATTCTGAAAAGAGGTCCCGTTGTATTTAGACATGAAAATATTATTAACATGTAAAGTTTAGTTTTATTGCTGCATGTTACAGTTCATCTAGTATAAAACATGCATGTTTGGAAACTTTAATAGTCCATAATATAGCGCTGCCTTTAATATTCAAACGCACAGCTTAAGAGTTATAGGCTGCTGTGTATTATTAAATAAAATAAATTGTTATTCCTGCAGATTTCTGTTTATAAAGGCTGCGTGTGCAAAATCATTCTAAATATGCCTAATATGAGAATATGCCTAGTCTGCTTTTATTTTGAACTATAATAATATTATAATTGAGATGGTATTAAATACCCTAAACATAAATACTCGGAATAAGATGGTTTCGCATGCCTACCAATAAAGAAACAAATTGTGATTCGTACTCGTTTCAAAAGTTCCAATTCTTCTGTCATCTTGTACAACTATATTAATAAGCCTGCGTAGAAAGGTTCAATGACTTGGTATATAAATTATTAATTTTTCCACCCATACTTTTTGAGTTAGATTTATACAGCACTAGTAAAATATCATTTAGTTTATGAAATGCAATACGAATTTACTAATGTTACGAAAGTTACACGTACGAGTAGTATAGTCAGTGCAGATCTGCACAGACACCCGGTCATTTCCGCGTCTTATTAGCCCTAGATCCAAAAACTCCCCGGGCGGACGACCACCCCACCCGTCCTCTCGCCCCCTCCTCTCCCCTAAACCTCACTCTATGTGCAAAGCCCTAGAACCTACCCCCCGATCGCGGGTGGGGTTTCAAAAACCTCATCGGCTGTTCCGTAGAACCCAGTCTAAAGAGCAAACCCCTCGCCCGGTCCCACGGCTCGGGCGAGGGGGCGCGCGCGTACGCGCGCGCGCCCCCCGCCCCGCGAACCCCACCCGTCCTCCCTCCACCCGTCCCCGCCCCTCCCCACCCCTCCCCACCCCAAACCCCTCCGCCTCGCCCTCCGCCTCGCTGCGGTTCTCGTTCGCGAGTCCAGCCGTGGCCCCACGCCGCCGTCCCCCCGCCCGTCCCCCGCCCCTCCCCCGCTCTCCCGCCCCAACGACCCGTCGCTACCCTCGCGGGCGGACCGTCGGCTAGAGTAGGGTGAAGCGAAGGAAAATACGGGTTAGAGTAATGATAGGCTACATCCGTGCGGAGTGCCCGTGCAGAGTTTACGACGCTGACTATACTACTTAAGAAACTTACCGAGTGGTGATGGTGCTTCCGGATGATTTCTTCGCCGGGGACTGTTGAGACTGAACTGGTCGGGGTGACACCGCACTCGCGCGCTCCTCCGTTCGAGCGCCCCCGGACCTTCGATGAAAGACTCGCGTCTTAACCCTCATTTTCCCCGGACCCTCCCCTAGGGAAATCACCCGTCCCCGTGACGAGTGGCGAGGGAAAGTGAAGGCGGTGGCTCTTCCGCGCTTCAAACCGTGGACTTCGCGAGGAGGTTAGCCGACGACATCATCGCTCGGAGGGGTAGAAATAGAAATAGATAAACGGGATAGATGGATGCTTGTCTTCTCATCGCCATCATCATCATCATCATCATCATCATCATCATCATCATCATCATCATCATCATCATCATCATCATCATCACCATCACCATCACCATCACCATCATCATCATCATCATCATCATCATCACCATCATCATCATCATCATCATCCTACAAATAGACCCGCCTCTACGATGATGTCGTTGACTCGCCACCAATTTCTTTGACCACCGCGTCCACTTTCCCCCGGGTAGCAAACTCCGATAGGGAGAGAGCGCATCGTGCGCGTGCGATGTCACCCCCCACCTACGAATGAAGACAATAGAAGAAATGTGAACTGATAAGGGGTGAGTATGAGCGGAAGCTGCGCTAGTACCGTCTACCCCTTTGGTTTGGAGAGGTAAATGGTTTTTAATGTATTAGCTAGTGTTTTATTGCTCGGTTTTAAGGCTACAACCGATAAACCCTCCGTTTTGAGGACGGAGACCCCTTACAATAGAGAGTGAATGTGAAAAAAAAATTATACGGATATATATATATATATATATATACAAGGGTTATGATGCACTGTTCGTTTACTCTCCGATTTATTGAATGAAGTAGTCTCATCTCCGAGAAATCAGTACTAACATTCTATAGGACTCGTACTCACCCCATCTTCCGCAACCTTCCGCTTACCGTAGAAGTAGGTGAGTCCGGTCTTTAGCTGGGTATAGCTATACGTTTGATTTCCTCTTCTGATAAAACCCCGATTGTCTCCTCTCACCGACTCCCCTGTTTTGAGCACGGAGAGGAACTTCTCTTTGGTTAGGGTGTTTCCTCTTTTATTTAGTCCTTTGCTACTATACTTGCTATCACCGTCAGCGGACCAACAAAAGTAAGTTTTTGAGTTGAGCGCGATGACCCCCTCCCCCCGAAACTCCTCCTTAAACAGACCAGGGGTTCGTGTTTCGTATCGCTGCACCTTCTCACAACATTCCCTCATCTCCCACTCTTGCCCGAGCACCTTGGTTGTGATAAAGTCTCCCTTGTGACTATCGCAGAAGGGTCTGGGAAACCATTTACCATACTCTCTGTAGAACTCTTCTTTTTTATCTTTTCGGATGACCTCATCTATATTGCGAGCACTCAGGGCCATGTAAGCGCTATCCGTATCCATTTCTACGTACTCAAAGTCCTCTCTGCTGACGAATCTGTGAAAATAAATCGGGCGAGTTAGAGGTTGCTGACACCGAAGAATAAATAGAAAAGGATTTGATAAAATCTTTGTATAGTCTAGTTCTACTCACCTATCCATAAAGTCGTAGTAGAACTCTAGCATCCTCAACTTGGCTCTCTGGAGTATGACGAATCCTACGACGGATGGAACATCCATTCGAATCTAAAAGAAAGAAAGAGAGAGAGAGAGAAAGTTCACCCTTCCACTCGGAAAAAGTTTTGTCAAATCAAGAGACAAAGTAAGAAAGATTGTCAACACTTACCTTTTTCTTGTGAAGCTCTATCTCAAAGTAGTTTTCATCGACTTCGTTGAGACTAGAAAAGTGCCTACTCCTCACTTTGACGGCCGCCCCCTCTACTGTCTCTACATACTTGACAGTCTTATGTTTCTCTTTATTTGTTATGGTCTTTCCGTAGGCTGAATTCCCAACGAGCTTGCTGGTGCTGGCCAAGAGGGCCAGATCAGGGTCCAGATCTCCCCCTCTCCTTGCGTCTGAGACCGAAGAACCAAAGTCTTTGAAGACGGCTCGTGGGATAAAGTGAACAAACTGATAGACCCTGGTAATTATCAAACCTTGATCTAGATACCATCTAGCCAGATCGGTGAGTAGTGTGATTCGCTCGCCAAAAAGACTCCCCACGAGCATTCGCTGAGGTCTCTTCAAGAAACCGTTCTGATTGGCAAAAGCGCGCATGTGTTCGCTAAGGTGTTCTCTTCCCACATTTATATTCTTGAAAATAGGTGCCATCTCAGAGAACTTCGCCTTTAGCTCTTCGGGTACGGAAATGTCACACTCCACTAAACCGTAGTACTCTCCACTACGAATACTGTTGATTATTTTATCGAGGTTGACACAACCCCTCTCTGGATAGAGAGAAGAAAAGAAGACGGAGAGAAATGTCCTAACCTCTTCATCCGAACGAACTCGCGCTCCCCACTCACACTCCCGAGTGGTGATGAGCTTATAGCCTAGAGCCTTGATGTAATCTTCTTTCCTCGCAGTATCCACCCGGAGCTCTTCATTCGTCATGTTTCTGACACCTTTTCCATTCCCTCCTAGCTCGCACTCGTGTCCGTGCCAGTAGCAACCGTGGAATTGGTACACAGTCCGACTCTGTTCGCTATAACCATCCACCGGTAGGTTGTGACACCCTATCCTCATTTCTCCTCCATTCTGTTGGTGAAGGATGACCTCTCCTCTCTTCCACGATTGGAACTCTAACCATCCATGCGCCACTTTGCTGAACTTTTTAACGGGTTCCAGAGCAAAGCCTCGACTCTCTAGCCTCCGCCTGGGATAACCCGTAGGCATATTCCCCATCATGCAGTATAGGTAGAGAGCGTTGGCATCGACTCCCAGAATGGACCTACAGGGTTTTGCGGATGCGCCATAAATCTTCTCTCGAATAGAGGTCACTCCAACTTCATGATGTCTGTGAAAGATGATGCTTGGCCCTCCCACGAGGTTATCACGGAGAGTGTGGTACAGACTTTTGCTCTCCTCATCGAACAGACATATGGGTTGTGAGTTGCAAAGTTCGCCTCGGAGAGACATTAACCTATGCAGCGGGAGAGCGGCTTGCGGAGGAGAGTAGCCGTAAGGTCGGGCCTCCACCTCCATAAACAACCATCTGATAGCCAAGCCTGGAAGCGAGATTGCAGATTTCAACATATCAATACCCTTTTGTCGATAGATAGAGCTCTGACGTGCAATGGCCTCGATGAATGGGGCCACATCGAGGTTGTTGTACCAGATGAGGAAATCCCTGAACGTTTCCATGTTCTCTCTTTCCCACACGAGCTGACAGTGGTGATAATCTTGCTGGCTCAATTCTTGCTGAGTCAGCGAGTTGAAAAAACTCTCTCGGGGAGGGAGTCCGTGATGATCCAACCTTCTCAGGGAATCTACCCAGTCGTAAGGAAAGAATCCCTTACTCTCTGACACGCCAAATGCCTTCAAGTATTTGGAGTAGTTGAAGCCTGGTGCGATAAAGTTGCATATGTCAAGGAATCTAAAACGCCTACTCTCCACGCAGGACATACTGTTAACACGCTTAACGATGAAAACAAAATCTTCTCCCTCCTCCTCTTGTAGAGAGCGAAGTAAAGGACCCTTTAGTATATTTAGGTCATACTTTTGCGAGTTGAAGCCGACCACCGGAACACTGGAGATGTGCTGTTCTAATTCTCTTTCTAATCCGGAGAGACCGGACTTCACCCTGTAAGTCGAGTCGTTAGAGAACTTGTCGTCAGCAAAGGCCTCTTCTCTATCCGCCCGATCCGCGAGGAAGGTAGAGAGTCGCTCGCGTACATCCTGGAATCTTTCTCCGAACAAATCTCCTGCCACGTCAGCAATCTTTGCTATGTATTGGACGAATTGACGAATGCACTTCGTCCCATCCTTGCTGTCGACGCTCCTCACAAAACACTTGGCTCGCTCAAACCCCGGGACGTTAGAACACGCGGATATGCTCAGTAGTTCGTGTCTTGCACTAAAAGTCATCGTGGTGGTGTTAGTTGGTAGGTTGTCTTTTGGCATGAAGCATTCGATATCATAGGTGATATAGTAGGGGTAGTATAAGAGGTCGGGGTTCACCACCTCTATTCCCGCCACTCGCTTGAGTTTTGTGAATATGGTTGGCGGGGGTCCAAACGTTCCACCAGGGAAAACGAACACCGATGCTTCTTCTGGCGAGCACTTGTGTCGTCGTAGGCTGGACAAGCGTGTAAACGCGCTATCACACACCTTGCAGGTGAAACATCTGGCAAACGAATCAACATTCTTTATCCAGCTGAAGTGTTTTTCGTACATGTTGACGAAGAGTTTATGGGCTTTGTTTCGTGCCCCGGATGACCAAACTATCGGAGCTACCCCATCATCAGTTAGACAGAAGACTATTATAGATACGTCAAAATGATCTTCCAAGGTCAGTAGATCACTCGAGTCCACCCCGGGAAAGTCTGACAAAGTTGATGAGGGTGGGGAAGAAGATTTAGTTTGTCTCATGTATTGTTTAAACAAGCGATGTGTTGTGGTGCAAGAGGGGCGACGGCAACGACATCCCTTCTTTTGGTCGCAGTTACAGTCATACATCATGGCCAAGCATCTAAAGAAACACAAGTTGTCTGAGTAGGGACGCGCACCTCCTCTAGCCCAAAAGTCTACGTCTAGTGCTATCACGTGTCGGTTGTTAAGTATGTAGTCTGGGAGTTTGCTCACTACACCGCCCACCTTGCCAATCTCTAGGAGTTTATAGATGTAGAATGTCAGATTCGCAATGTGACGTAAAGCCCAAGCGGTATTCGGTCTCCTTTGTGCTGACCTCTCTCTCAAGTCAAGCTCCTGCACAGATTCGCAAAACTCTCTCATCTCATTCTCTGTTCTGATCAGTCTTGGTTTGGGGAAGAATGCGGCATTGTTGCTCGATGAGTGAAAGTAGCGCAACTCTCCACTGGTCTTATGCTCGAGGATGACTCCAGCGCTACAGTTAATCTTCACAGTACAAGGCACTCTCTTCCACATTGCTCTCAACTTAGTCCACACCTCTTCATCTCCTTCGTCTTCACCTTCCCCTCTCCACACTCGAACATTGAGAATATCTTCCACGGGGCGAGAGTGTATTGCGGACCTGATGGAGCTCCAATAGCGGGCTAGTAGCACCCCCATCTCATCCCCCTCTTCAGCTGTTGGCGGTTTAGACCAGAAAACATCATCAAACTTCTCTGCACCTCCCTCATCTTTTTCCACCTTACCCTCGCTATGAAATCGCCTCATGTGATGACCTAGCTTTCTCCTCCCATCAAAACATCCGCCACAAACGGGGCACTTGTGCGGGTGAGCCTGTGCATGCATTCTCTTCGTGTGCCTGTCTAGAGAAAACGCTGTTCTGAGAACCAGACCGCATAGTTGACAGGTGTGCTCGACCTGACGAGAGGTCTCTCCCCCTATAAAAAAAAATGGTAGGGTGTAAGTTATTATTCTTTTACTTCACACTACATAAACAATAGACAATCCACAATTGCTACCAAATACCTCATTTAGCACTAACCTTCTTTTCCACTTGTTGACATCTCTGCTGATCATGTGCTGGCTAGAAGGTAGATGTCTCTGTTTAGTCTCCTTATAAAAATATATAGCAGTAGGGTGTGAGTCATTTTTTAACTTGATAGCATTTTATACAATAAACACTTCACAATTGCTGCCAATTACTCCATTTAACACTAACCTTATGTTCTACTTGTTGACATCTCTGTTCACGCATTGACTATTAGGTAGCTGTCTCTGTTTACTCTCACTCTGTTGACTAGAGGCTGATTGTTCATACTGCTAAAGTGAGAAACTCATACCTTAAATAGTAGTATTCAGTGGGCGGAGTCTAACCATTTCCCCACCCTTGGCAATACCACCCCGATGTGAATCCGAAGCCCCCCGATGTGAATCCGAAGCTTCCCGATGTGAATCCGAAGCTTCCCGATGCATCCCGATGTGATTCCGAAGCTTCCCGATGCATCCCGATGGTAATCCGAAGCTCCCCGATGCATCCCGATGTGATTCCGATGCTTCCCGATGCATCCCGATGTGAATCCGAAGCTTCCCGATGCATCCCGATGTGATTCCGAAGCTTCCCGATGCATCCCGATGTGAATCCGAAGCCTCCCGATGCATCCCGATGTGAATCCGAAGCTTCCCGATGCATCCCGATGCTTCCCGATGCATCCCGATGTGATTCCGAAGCTTCCCGATGCATCCCGATGTGTCAATTCACATCGGGGTGCATCGGGAGGTTTCGGAATCACATCGGGATGCATCGGGATGCATCGGGAAGCATCGGAATCACATCGGGATGCATCGGGAAGCTTCGGATTCACATCGGGATGCATCGGGAAGCATCGGAATCACATCGGGATGCATCGGGGAGCTTCGGATTCACATCGGGATGCATCGGGAAGCTTCGGAATCACATCGGGATGCATCGGGAAGCTTCGGATTCACATCGGGATGCATCGGGAAGCATCGGAATCACATCGGGATGCATCGGGGAGCTTCGGATTCACATCGGGATGCATCGGGAAGCTTCGGAATCACATCGGGATGCATCGGGAAGCTTCGGATTCACATCGGGATGCATCGGGAGGCTTCGGATTCACATCGGGATGCATCGGGTCACATTGGGATTGGATAAAAAAAAGGGAGGAGTCAAGAAATGAGCAGTTGTATAAAGGGAGAGTGGGATCACAGTCTCAGCATTCAAAGTTCAGCACATCACTACTGTACAGCTACACTACTACAATAGTACATTATCAATGGATACTGACAACATAGTCCAAAACCAAGAAGAGCTATTTGCGGGCTTAACGGACTCACAAATGGATGGAATTATTGAAGAAGAAGAGTGCAGTCAGAAGAGGAAAGAAGAGGTGGATGCGTTAAAAGAGGCACGGAAGAAGGGGAAAATAATAGGAGTGGGGAGTCTTGCCCGAAAGGATCTTTCTAACATGGCGGACTCTCCGTCCTCCCCGGAGCGGGCCTCGGATAGGGGCGAGACCACAACAGCCAAGAAGAGGAAGAACCCAAAAGGAGATGAAATCTGTGCTAAGAAAAAGAAGAAATCCCAGGTGATTGTAATATCAGATGATGATGATGATGATGGCCACGGAGCTGATACGGCTACGGAAGAAATGGATGGTGGTGAGACGACGACGAAGGGAAAAAAAGCTACCAAGTCCCCTTGCAAGGGAAAGAAAAAGAGCGGGGGACTAAGCCTGGAGAAAGCTCGTGCAGTGGCGGCAACCCTAATGTAAGTAACCCTGTTCGTATATCTATAAATTACCGTACTATCTTTCTCCCGTTTAACCACTTTGTCGGATCTATATACACCACTTTCGTTATTGTAGGAGCATGGGAGCGGAGAAGAGGAGCTCTCTGCAGACGACGGTGAAGTTGTCAGAGCTAGAGCCAGGAACTGTGCTAGAAGTGAGTGGAGGTTCGGTGGTTGAAACGGCATTCGGAAAAGCATTCTTAGCCAGGGCAAGCTATGTGGATGACAAGGGGATGAGACATTGCATCAGCTTTCACACCAACATTCGTCACGCCATGCCCAAGCTAGCGGATGTCAAAGAAGAGGAGCTAAAGGACCTTACTCTTCCACCTAGGATCATGGTGTACTTGGGACAGCAGGAGACCGCTAAAGGACAAAACACATTCAACCGTATCGAGAGCGTGTGCTCCCTGCCAGGAGCAGCCATGAAAAAGCTGGCCGGTGACTTGAGAAAGAAGACCTTGGCCCAGTTGGAAGAATTTTTTCGAGTGCAAACGCTATCTTCATTCCCCGTTGGTTCTGTGCTGGTGGTGACCGCGCTCCGACCCGCATACGTCCCAAGGTGCGGTGATGGTGATAACGCGAGCAACTCCATTGCCGCCTACGAGTGTCGGATTGGAAACGAAGAAAGAAAGGGAGAGGTCTTCCTTCCGGGACGTCTGGCAGTTTCGATGAAAGACCTCCTCCCCTCCGTGATGGTGTACAAGGGACAGAAGACTTCCAAGAGCGGGAGAACATTCTACGATTGTGCCATTCTAGACTCCATCCTCGGCGAGCGTCTCCTCCCCGCCACTGCACAGTTTTGAGGCAAAAACTTTTGTCATTCACACTCATTCGTGTCTACTTATCAATTGATTTCATATTATTACTCTCAAACTCGTATATCGTTAGCCTTACTCATATTCTTCATAGTCGTATATCGGTTTTTATCGATTGATTTTATATTATTACTCTCAAACTCGCGTATCATTACCCTTACTCATATTTTTCATAGTTGTGTATCAAGTTTTTTATCACTTAGTTTTATATTATTACTCTCAAACGTATTGAAAATCAAAACAAACTCGTGTATCATTACCCTTACTCATATTTTTCATAGTCGTGTATCAGGTTTTTTATCACTTAGTTTTATATTATTACTCTCAAACGTATTGAAAATTAAAACAAACTCGCGTATCATTACCCTGACTCATATTTTTCATGGTCGTATATCATCTAGAATACATCACACACCATTACTCTAACCCGTATTTTCCTTCGCTTCACCCTACTCTAGCCGACGGTCCGCCCGCGAGGGTAGCGACGGGTCGTTGGGGCGGGAGAGCGGGGGAGGGGCGGGGGACGGGCGGGGGGACGGCGGCGTGGGGCCACGGCTGGACTCGCGAACGAGAACCGCAGCGAGGCGGAGGGCGAGGCGGAGGGGTTTGGGGTGGGGAGGGGTGGGGAGGGGCGGGGACGGGTGGAGGGAGGACGGGTGGGGTTCGCGGGGCGGGGGGGCGCGCGCGTACGCGCGCGCCCCCTCGCCCGAGCCGTGGGACCGGGCGAGGGGTTTGCTCTTTAGACTGGGTTCTACGGAACAGCCGATGAGGTTTTTGAAACCCCACCCGCGATCGGGGGGTAGGTTCTAGGGCTTTGCACATAGAGTGAGGTTTAGGGGAGAGGAGGGGGCGAGAGGACGGGTGGGGTGGTCGTCCGCCCGGGGAGTTTTTGGATCTAGGGCTAATAAGACGCGGAAATGACCGGGTGTCTGTGCAGATCTGCACTGACTATACTACTCGTACGTGTATACACGCATTGTCGTGTTTCGACAGGCCCGACATTTCCTGTCTCTCATAAGCCACACACAATGACTATTATAATTCAATACCTACTTAAATAATTCCATATACATGTACCCCTTTGTATTGATGGATCTGCTTGTAATTATGCTTGCCCAACTGGTCTGCTATTGCTTACTAAGCATTACGTAATCACTAAGGCAGTTGATATTATTGTACCAGCATTTTTTATGTCATTTAGCCTTTTGTAAATATGGCCAACGTGTCAGAATATGCTGATTTTCACATATAATATGTTTTGCGTGATTATAAGCTTCTTTCTAGGTCGGATCTTGGCCTTTTGCCGTATGTATGTAATGCATGTATGCATGTATCTATGTATGTATGTATGTAAATGTATGTATGAAATGTTACTGTTAATAACTAGAATGACAGATAAATTTTAATATCTAAATTAAATGAATTAAAGGAAGTTGTACCTTAGATGTTATAGTTACATAAATGTGTTTCTTGCTATATTTCTTGCCTTTAGTGGAGTTAATGGGTAGAAAACTTCTGTAGTTTAGAAGAAAAACTTATAAAGACACAATATCTGTAACAATTTTGCTCCATGTATTAACTCTAGTTGTGTGTGGTGTACTTTGTACAACATACATGTACATGGCTTGTAGTTCGTAGTCATGAGAATTACGCATAACTGATGTACACATACCAGTGGTGTTCGACTATTTATTACTACAATTTAACACAAAAACATTTACATGTACATTGTACATGTGGATTTTCGCAACATGGATAAGAGCCGGTAAAAATAAGTGGCAGAAGCTAAATTGGAATCCAAACCCAATGCTAGAACCAGACACGGGCAAAGTCCTTTGAAATAAATCAAAGGTCTGAAAACATCAATGGATACATTTCACACCTAATACCATTACCTCTGGGACTTTCTGCAGTTGTGGGCTTTGTTGAGACATCTGTACTGTACTGCACTGTACTGTACAGAACTTTTCTAACACCTTTAAATAGAAATAATACATGACTCCTAACCACTACCAAGTCGGAAATGATTTCTGTAGTCATTGGTCGGTACATGCCTATTAAATGCAGCAGCAGCATGGTTTTCAGTAAAAACATTCTGAAAGTGGTGGTAAACACAAAATACACAACAAAATAGAGAGTGAGATGTAAGACTAATTTTTTTTTAATTCAAAATAATATCTTTGGTGCGCTCTCACCCGTCATAAATTCAAAAGTAGCGTTTTCAAGTGAGTTTACTTTCCCAACAGGCAGAGTGGTTGAAGTCCATGTTTCGACAACATATCTTTGTAGCGGAAGTAGTTGTCCGGGATAGGTAAACTCCGAAGTCTACAAAAGATGCATGTTAGGAAAGTTACGTAGTTATAGAATCATGATTGTTAATTTCAAGCCAGAGGCTGTGGAACGGTCACTAGATTAGGATGACTGATTCAATAGAACCTCTTGCTTAAAGAAAGAAGCTGCCTAAACGCTTCAATGTGCACCGATCACTCTGATTTTATAACCCAACATGAACATGAATGCAAAGTTACATTGTATTGCATAGCGTTAGCTACACTTTTACGTGGTCGTTGACCATAAATACATGTACATGTAACTGTTCTTATATCTTATATTGTTTAGGGTAAATAGATTCTCGTTCAAAATGAAGACAATCTGTCTGTCTGTGTCATAAGCTTCTAATTCAAATGATATCAGGTGTGAACCATCTTCTGCGTATCTGTAGACCATGTTCTGAGGAGGAGGTGGAGCTAAAATCACACACTGAAATGGAATGATTTTGCAACTGAAATGTGCATATAGACAGATGCTGATCAGAGTCTAAAGAGTCAAGTTACATGTACAAAGCATAATGATAAATAAGAAGATGAGACACATTTTTTATATCTTTACTAACTCCTTATATTTCAATGGTTATTCATACATGGGCATGTCCATAATTAGTCGTGGGACATTCAGAGGATATATATGTGGATTTCTCCAAAAGTTTTCATGTTAAGGACACAAGATTTGCCCAAATACTTAATCAGAGCACGTTATTATATGTTATGAAGCCAATTTGCGTTTAACTCCAATTAGTTGGCAACAAAATATGGTTATATGCGTCAGTCGTGGGACATCACACAAATGTAAAAATTCCACCCAACAATATACTGTTACATTTTTCTCTGAGTTGACTGCTTTAATTAGATTGATTTTTGTCTTATCAGAGAGTTAAGAGAATGCCTCATGTTATGAACTACTTTTCTAGTTGTGCTATCTTTATTAAGGTCCATGCTCATGATCTGGAATTGTTAGTCGCGGGACGTGTAAATGTTAGTCGTGGGACGTGTGTGAATAATCATTAGATTAACTTAGTGCGGGGGGTCTTATTTAATCCAAACAAAGTTTTTATTAACATAGAGAAGTTAGAATATCCATAAACTGCTATACATAAACTATAGAAGAGCTTAAGAAGCTGTTATGCGATTCAATCTGCTGTAACATGTAAACGGTCAAACTTTGGTAAATGGCTAAATATGAACTAAGGTCTATGGAATAGTTCACATGTGCAGCTCTTCCAAGATGTCTTCTGCAGCCACTCTGGCTGTTCTTACAGGTGCATCATAAAAACTGTGCCTCTTTGTTGGAAGTTTTGCAACTACAGAGATCTCTATTGCACCCGAAGTAAGCGATGCAACGTGATGAATCTTTTGCAGAGCGGGTATAGATCGAACATTCTCCCACCTTTGGTTCGAGAAATCCCTGTTCCCATTTATCTTGGCTGTAGCTACATGGATGATCTTTGTGCTCTTGCTGTACTTGTGGGCTACTTTGTAAAAGTCTTCAGCATTCGCATTCTTTGTTGTTGAGATTTTGGCGCTTCTTTTCAAAATAACAAGCTTGCTGATTTTTGCAATATACATGGGCAAAGTATTGAGGCCAGAGATCTATTAGTTTGTTTAAAGCTTCTTCTGCTGATCCATCAGTCTTTAGTTTCAAACTTCTACCTTCACACACTTTCCACTGGTACCAACTTATTTCTGATTCGCATTTCTCCGCCAGAGAATAAGTGGTTACTGAACTTTTGCATCTCACACATTCGGCTCCAGAAATCTTCATGCATATTGGCTCAGCATTGCTACATATGCATACCGAAACTAGCTCCCGTCCCGTCTTTGGAAAATCCGTGTCAATAGAATGAAGAGCCTCGACAAAAAAGTTTACATTCTCATGAATAGCACATATGCACACGGAATGTGGCATATCATTGACAGGCAGAACAAACTTGGGACGTAAACTAGAGAATTTACTACGTCCAAGACTCACATCCGGGTAATCTCGTTTAAAAAGTTCAAATGTTTCAGAAAGACTTTTGTAGAGGTGACGTTTCTGCACATGCTCTTTGCCTATCATTTTACTATCTTTTTTGCCTGGTGCCATTCTTGAGATCTCATTGTTTGCATAAAATTCCAATACTTTCGTAACTACATCCTGTGGCAAAGATCGTCTTCCTCTCTTCTCTACGGCATCACCAGCACAATCTGTGAGCATCTCATCAGCTAAACTTCTGATTACTTGAGCACATTTTCTAGGGCTTTTTGGTAGCGCTGCCTTCACCTTTTTCACTGCCTTTCCAGCTGACTGCGCTGATCGAAAAGGATGTTGGCTACCTAAAAGTGAGTCGTATAAAATAATTGTTTGCATCAGATCAATTAATAATTATGACAGCATGAAGTGTTTTATTCGCAATGATATTCTCACAGTAGAAATAGTAGATAAAGGATCAAACTTTTAGTTCTGATGTTCAATTATTTTTGAAATGATTACCTTTATTGACCTTAACCTTGAGCTTTTGTGACTTTGCATCCCGCTGTTTCTGTTTTCTTTGACGTTCATATTCTCTATAGCGCTGTAGTTCGTCTTCTGACATGTCTTGCTTTCTCTTTGCTCTGGAAAACTTAGATTGTTCTGCCTTGGTTTGTTTGTACAATTCATATTTTGCTGTATCTAGTTTTATTCTGTTTTTATAGTTTCTTTGTCGATCAGCTCCTGCTTTAGGTCTTGCCATGTTGACAACAGAACTACTTGTCAGCAACTAAGTGATCTGTTGTGTTATGCTCAATGTAATGACATGATCTTCTAGAATTGTCTTTAAACCATTGCATCATACTTGTAAAATGTCATAAACATGATATGATTCAACAGGAAGTATATTTTGTCCATGCTTAGAGCAATCATTAACAATCCTAGTAGACTCTAGGGGTGTCCCGCGACTGACATGTCCCACGACTAACCGCACAATGTGAGAAATTTTCATGTCTGAGAAAAAATATTTCTAACCATGAATTGTTGCAAGTAGAACCAAGTAAAAACAGATTATTGTCTAAATTGGTTTGGTAGTAAAAGCATTAGAAACTTTTTTGTACATATTTTGTTAGTCGTGGGACACTGAGTGAGCCTTGACCTATGAGGAGCACACAGACCTCATTATTTGCTGTAGTGATTGCAAGGTGGGGGAATCTCAAGAAGACATAGGTAGCTTTTGTTGTGATGCATGTATGAAAATGTATCATTTTACAAAGTCAAGCTATCACCCATTTAATAATCACCCAAATTACATGCATATTTCTACTTGTAAACTATCTAAGGTTTGACACACCACGGATGAAAATTGAGAGGATATAGAATGTTTGGCTATGAAAATTTGATAAATATAGGATATTGTTAGTACATTCAGAGCATTGTATTTGGATAGAAATGAAAATATAGTTTTGCTGTATTTTCCATTTATTTATGGATATGCCCACATCAGACATCATCATCTGATGATGATGCATGGTTACACATAAAAATATAAGGAGTCAATAAAAATATAAAAATGTGTCTCGTCTTATTATTCATCATTAAGATACTTGCTCACACCAACATTTTCCACAAAGCATAATGGTTTAGTATCCATTAGTTATCCGTATTTAGTGTCTGTCATTCTCAACTCTGTAATCTCTTTTGGCTCAGGGTTATAATCAGGGAGTATTGATCACATATTTTGGGCAACTAACAAACTCATAGTAAATACGTGGTAACCTAAAAAGAAGCTCGCATTAGCAGTTGGTGGAAGAAAGAGTGTACTGCGATGTAGTGTCCATCTACATGCAAGCATCTAGCGTAGGAGGAATATTTCAAAAAATTTCATCATTGAAAAATAGTGCAATTAGATGGTAGTCTTACACACATTCTGCCAACTGGGTGTCAGCCAACCACAAACTAAGGATACATACATGTAATAATATTATGGTTATAGCTGCTCATTTCCGGAATAACCTATGTCACACACCTATACATACATCTACCATCTACAATGCACGGTAGACATGGATTTGATAATGTCGTTACTTACTGTCTTAATAAGTAAGGGAAAGTAATAGCTATGCTACAATACATAGATGATCTCCTGTAAAGTGATGCAGGCTAAAACACAATTCTATCTTTTATAAAATGACTCCACTAAAATATTGCTCAAGATATATGTACATGTGTGAAAATGTGTGCAACACACTGCATGTTCTTCAACCTGATGACTACAAAACAATGGCAGGCTGTCGGCACCGAGTATGTCAATGACAGTGCGTGTACCATGTGCCAGAGTTTTGTCTTACATAATTTTATGATAGTGGTGTGTGCGTTTACAGAGGTCACACTCACCACCACTGTCTGGTATAAGCCCAGCGGGACACGACACAGACACTGCTGCTGTTATCTTTTACCTAGCCCTCCGTGAATTGGCCGCTCACGTTTTGGAGGAGACGGCTGTTGATCTTTGTTCTGGTCATAGATGAAAGGCACAAATGGAACGTCCATTACTTCAAGTTTTGAACTGCCGGGGCTGAATGGCTAGTCTAAACCTGAAAAGCTTGCCAGCGACAACCATGTGTTGGAATCTACACTGGCTACACTAGAGGTAGGAGTTTTACTACTTAGACCATATTGACTGAGAACCGTTGGCTCCAGAGGATGAGGTAAAGCTTTAAATCCAAATCTACTATTTATACATGTAGAGACGGTTGATTGATTGATCTACAGCGGAAATGCTGCATTTGCACACTATTCAAGTATAATCAGTGTTAACATTTTCTGAGTGAATGGTTCACGTTTTGATAGAACCTCATTGCCATCTATGGTAGCAATGGAATAGACGCCACAGCCAATCACGGATCTGGTTTGCAAATCTCCTGTTTCTATTCGTCGGATTTCAGTCTTTTCTATTGGCTGTTCTACAATCATTTTGACTCACATGATCTATAATGACCCAATATATGCATGTATGAGGGCCACACAATCGCCTTGCATTATTTCTGTTAACGCTGAAGGTTCTGAGTTACTTATATGTATATACACCTATTAGTTCTTTCCGATGTATATATGAACCTTAATCTAAAAATAACCCTATAACAGTGGTTACTAGATAGACCGTTTAACCTGAAATTCTCTTTGTGCGAAAATACTTGGCTTCAGGAACAGACTACTCCACTAACAAAGCAGCAAGCAGCAAGGGTAATGTTTAATTTTGGAATATTGTAGGTTATGGTACTAGAATGAATGATCCCTAAATCTGCATGCACAGTACATGACTGTATTTCAAATGTAGCAGCACAGCATGTACAATTATGCATGGGTGATTGCGGGGTCTACAGCCATATAGCAACGAAATTTTTAAATGAAAATTAAATTTAGAATAAAACAATCAACTACATGACTGTACAATGTACATTGATATAAAATATATAATGTATATATAATATTCTACCCCTAGATTTACACCCTACTCTGTGTTCCATGAAAAGATTTAGTGAAAAAACCAAAGCTGTTGGTCAAAGTTTCAGAGTTTCCAGCTTAACTGATCTAGATTTGCCAGAGGGTGCAACCATTTTATATATATTATGTATATGATGTACTTTTAGGCAAAGAATTTATTTTTGAGCAGTCAGAGACTTGATTCAAATTCATGAAAATACCAGCCCCTGACAGGTATTTTAGTGAATTTGAAACAATTTATTTTATTCAATAATATAATGCTAGCTATAACGCTAGGTCAGGCGTGCCAGGTAATATCATTTATTGCTAACAAGGGGGCGTCCCCTTCATATCAAGTATTAGTCATGCCTGAACCCTGAACATTCATCGTATTATCCAGTTCATAATGTTATGTTGTAAGTATTACATACTCACTGCAGTATATGTTACCACATATAGCTTGTAGTAAATAACTTTTTGGATTTCTATAGCTTTATCTAGTTCAACCCTCCACCATTTAAGGTCATTTATGCTATATGTTTCATCATGTCTGGCATCCAATCCTATCCTGCCGTCGACTGCATAGCTGGAGTTCAATGCATGCCCATAGTTACTTACATTAGTTGGTCGACCCAAGGCTATATTCTCATATTTGTCTGAATAAAGCACATACAAGTAACTATGAAAATGTCGTAAGATGCTTTAAGTGTAGTAGATGACAGTGTCAATACTACTAACATGTACACGTACCAAGTAAGGTTGAGCTAAGTTACCTCAAGTTAAGTAATCACCAAACTATTCGTAGACGTACACTGACGTCACAAACTTTATTATTGTAAAAATAAAATTAGTATTAAATATCTGGGTGCACAATATGGATAAATGAAGAGTTTAATTTCAAAATGAGACATAGACCATTTTAAAAAAAATTGAGGTTGACATCCCACGATGTTCTTCACAGTACAGAGTTTTATATGGACCAAAATATTTTTTTTTCAAAATGCTGCGTATCCACAGTAATAACATTGTAAACACCAGTATACGATTCCAAAAGGAGATATATCCATGATTGTTGAATTCCGAAATGAGACAAATCCTTTTGTCCAATGACAATGTGTGCTCTTCAGCTAATAAGCCAATCAGTATCACCCTAGTATTTCATGCAGAGCTCAATAATGGCTTCAATGTACAACCCTGCTGGTTTTGATTCCTTGGATGAAAATGTTCAACAAACCTCTCCTAATAGTAGCAGCAAAAAAAGACCAAACAAAGAGGCTCACCAACAAACTATTAGAAAAAAGCTCTTCATAGCGGAGAAGTGACAATGTCAGAATAACATAATATAGCCAATTTGATTCATTTCTTAATTTTTGGGGAGACATGCATGCACATAATAATGTTTAGATTGCTGTCAGAGACTGTGATCAGGGCTTCATTGTTTACTTTGAATTATTGACTAATTTAGTACAAGCTGTTATATGACAATAATAACATTCAACTATTTGATTTAGTTGTATATATGAATCAGTGTCAAAGTGAGACATATCCGAGGATATGTCTCACTTTGGAACGGGATGGAAAATTCAAAGGACTGTAGCGCGGCCACATTGCTCACATGATTTTCATAAAACATCCCAATGATTGGGCCTAAGTCTAACATGTTGAAATGCGAAAAGTTTTGTGGTCTGTTGTACAAAGGTTTGCTGTGAAAATTCTTTCTCAAATATCTGAAATTGGAAAAAACGAACATGTCTCATTTTGGAATGCAGCTCTTCAAATATAGACTGCGTGGGGGCATAGAAATATTGTAATGGTTTCTGGTTTTTCGTGCGGTCGTCCGTGGACGACTGCCGATCCCAAAAATGAAGTGCCTATGAGTGGTGCTAGGCCTTCTCATTACATGAAAGATCGAGCAGTCTCAGTAGTCAAAGTACTACCAGAGACGACCCATGTGGTTCCGAGTCTAGCCTGGAGACTATACTATAAAATACAGTGATCCGACCTAGTAGGCGGTTCGCTAAGCAAATGACCTGACAAAAAGAAGTGAAAATCTCTGTATCAAGTATAGATGTGTCTTTATTGAAAGCCAAGCAAAGACTGAGACAACAAATGATAAAACATGGTCCTTTATATAATATTGTGATGGTACGCCCAGTCGTAAGTAGTATAGTCAGTGCAGATCTACACAGACACCCGGCCCTTTCCGCGTCGTATTAGCCCTAGATCCAAAAACTCCCCGTGCGGACGACCACCCCACCCGTCCTCTCGCCCCTCCTCTCCCCTAAACCTCACTCTATGTGCAAAGCCCTAGAACCTACTCCCCCCCATCGCGGGTGGGGTTTCAAAAACCTCATCGGCTGTTCCGCGGAACCCAGTCTAAAGAGCAAACCCCTCGCCCCGTCCCACGGCTCGGGCGAGGGGGCGCGCGCGTACGCGCGCGCCCCCCCGCCCCGCGAACCCCACCCGTCCTCCCTCCACCCGTCCCCGCCCCTCCCCACCCCTCCCCACCCCAAACCCCTCCGCCTCGCCCTCCGCCTCGCGGCGGTTCTCGTTCGCGAGTCCAGCCGTGGTCCCACGCCGCCCTCCCCCCACCCATCCCCCGCCCCTCCCCCGCCCTCCCGCCCCAACGACCCGTCGCGACCCTCGCGGGCGGACCGTCGGCTGGAGTAGGGTGAAGCGAAGGAAAATACGGGTTAGAGTAATGATAGGCTACACCCGTGCGGAGTGCCCGTGCAGAGTTTACGACGCTGACTATACTACTATAAAAAACTTACCGAGTGGTGGTGGTGGTGCTTCCGGATGATTTCTTCGCCGGGGACTGTTGAGACTGAACTGGTCGGGGTGACACCGCACTCGCGCGCTCCTCCGTTCGAGCGCCCCCGGACCTTCGATGAAAGACTCGCGTCTTAACCCTCATTTTCCCCGGACCCTCCCCTAGGGGAATCGCCCGTCCCCGTGACGAGCGGCGAGAGAAAGTGAAGGCGGTGGCTCTTCCGCGCTTCAAACCGTAGACTTCGCGAGGAGGTTAGCCGACGACATCATCGCTCGGAGGGGTAGAAATAGAAATAGATAAACGGGATAGATGGATGCTTGTCTTCTCATCGCCATCGTCATCATCATCATCATCATCATCATCATCATCATCATCATCATCATCATCATCATCATCATCATCCTACAAATAGACCCGCCTCTACGATGATGTCGTTGACTCGCCACCAATTTCTTTGACCACCGCGTCCACTTTCCCCCGGGTAGCAAACTCCGATAGGGAGAGAGCGCATCGTGCGCGTGCGATGTCACCCCCCACCTACGAATGAAGACAATAGAAGAAATGTGAACTGATAAGGGGTGAGTATGAGCGGAAGCTGCGCTAGTATCGTCTACCCCTTTGGTTTGGAGAGGTAAATGGTTTTTAATGTATTAGCTAGTGTTTTATTGCTCGGTTTTAAGGCTACAACCGGTAAACCCTCCGTTTTGAGGACGGAGACCCCTTACAATAGAGAGTGAATGTGAAAAAAATTATACGGGTATATGTACAAGGGTTATGATGCACTGTTCGTTTACTCTCCAATTTATCGAATGAAGTAGTCTCATCTCCGAGAAATCAGTACTAGCATTCTATAGGACTCGTACTCACCCCGTCTTCTGCAACCTTCCGCTTACCATAGAAGTAGGTGAGTCCGGTCTTTAGCTGGGTGTAGCTATACGTTTGGTTTCCTCTTCTGATAAAACCCCGATTGTCCCCTCTCACCGACTCCCCTGTCCTGAGCACGGAGAGGAACTTCTCTTTGGTTAGGGCGTTTCCTCTTTTGTTTAGTCCTTTGCTGCTATACTTGCTATCACCATCAGCGGACCAGCAAAAGTATGTTTTTGAGTTGAGCGCGATGACCCCCTCTCCCCGAAACTCCTCCTTAAACAGGCCGGGGGTTCGTGTTTCGTATCGTTGCACCTTCTCACAACATTCCCTCATCTCCCACTCTTGACCAAGCACCTTGGTCGTGATAAAGTCTTCCTTGTGCCTATCGCAGAAGGGTCTGGGAAACCATCTACCATATTCTCTGTAGAACTCTTCTTTTTTATCTTTTCGGATGACCTCATCTATACTACGAGCACTCAGAGCCATGTAAGCGCTATCCGTGTCCATTTCTACGTACTCAAAGTCCTCTCTGCTGACGAATCTGTGAAAATAAAACGGACGGGTTGTAAGGGGGGGGGGGGGGGGGGGTTGGGGTTGACACCAAAGAATAAATGGAGAAGGATTTGATAAAATCTTTGTATAGTCTAGTTCTACTTACCTATCCATAAAGTCGTAGTAGAATTCTAGCATTCTCAACTTGGCTCTCTGGAGGATAACGAATCCTACGACAGATGGAACATCCATTCGAATCTAAAAGAAAGAAAGAGAGAGAGAGAGTTTACCCTACCACTCAGAAAAAGTTTCGTCAAATCAAGAATCAAAATAAAAAAAAAAAAAGATTGTCAACACTTGCCTTTTTCTTGTGAAGCTCTATCTCAAAGTAGTTTTCATCAACTTCGTTTAGACTAGAAAAGTGCCTACTCCTCACTTTGACAGCCGCCTCCTCTACTGTCTCCACATACTTGACAGTCTTATGTTTCTCTTTATTTGTTATGGTCTTTCCGTAGGCTGAATTCCCAACGAGCTTGCTGGTGCTGGCCAAGAGGGCCAGGTCGGGGTTCACATCCCCACCTCTTCTTGCGTCTGAGACCGAAGAACCAAAGTCTTTGTAGATGGCTCGTGGGATAAAGTGAACAAACTGATAGATCCTGGTAATTATCAAACCTTGATCTAGATACCATCTAGCCAGATCGGAGAGTAGTGTGATTCGCTCGCCAAAAAGACTCCCCACGAGCATTCGCTGAGGTCTCTTCAAGAATCCGTTCTGTTCGGCAAAAGCGCGCATGTGTTCGCTAAGGTGTTCTCTTCCCACGTTTATATTCTTGAAAATAGGTGCCATCTCAGAGAACTTCGCTTTTAGCTCTTCGGGTACGGAAATGTCACACTCCACTAAACCATAGTACTCTCCACTACGAATGTTATTGATTATCTTATCGAGGTTGACGTAACCCCTCTCCGGATAGAGAGAAGAAAAGAAGATGGCGAGAAATGTCCTAACTTCTACATCCGAACGAACTCGCGCTTCCCACTCACACTGCCGAGTGGTGATGAGCTTATAGCCTAGAGCCTTGATGTAATCTTCTTTCCTTGCAGTGTCCACCCGGAGCTCTTCATTCGTCATGTTTCTGACACCTTTTCCGTTCCCTCCTAGCTCGCACTCGTGCCCATGCCAGTAGCAACCGTGGAATTGGTACACCGTCCGACTCTGTTCGCTATAACCATCCACTGGTAGGTTGTGACAGCCTATCCTCATTTCTCCTCCATTCTGTTGGTGAAGGATGACCTCTCCTCTCTTCCACGATTGGAACTCTAACCAACCATGCGCCACTTTGCTGAACTTTTTAATAGGTTCTAGAGCAAAGCCTCGGCTCTCTAGCCTCCGCCTGGGATAACCCGTAGGCATATTCCCCATCATACAGTATAGGTAGAGGGCGTTGGCATCAACTCCCAGAATGGACCTACAGGGTTTTGCGGATGTGCCATACATCTTCTCTCGAATAGAGGTCACTCCAACTTCATGATGTCTGTGAAAGATAATGCTTGGCCCTCCCACGAGGTTATCGCGAAGAGTATGGTACAGACTTTTGCTCTCCTCATCGAACAGACATATGGGTTGCGAGTTGCAAAGTTCGTCTCGGAGAGACATTAACCTATGCAGCGGAAGAGCGGCTTGTGGAGGAGAGTAGCCATAAGGTCGGGCCTCCACCTCCATAAACAACCATCTGATAGCCAAGCCTGGAAGCGAGATTGCGGATTTCAACATGTCAATACCCTTTTGTCGATAGATAGAGCTCTGACGTGCAATGGCCTCGATGAATGGGGCCACATCGAGGTTGTTGTACCAGATGAGAAAATCCCTGAACGTTTCCATGTTCTCTCTTTCCCACACGACCTGACAGTGGTGATAATCTTGCTCGCTCAATTCTTGCTGAGTCAGCGAGTTGAAAAAACTCTCTCGGGGAGGGAGTCCATAATAATCCAACCTTCTCAGGGAATCTACCCAGTCGTAAGGAAAGAATCCCTTACTCTCTGACACGCCAAATGCCTTCAAGTATTTGGAGTAGTTGAATCCCGGTGCGATAAAGTTGCATATGTCAAGGAACCTAAAACGTCTACTCTCCACGCAGGACATACTGTTAACACGCTTAACGATGAAGACAAAATCTTCTCCCTCCTCCTCTTGTAGAGAGCGAAGCAAAGGTCCCTTTAGTATATTTAGGTCATACTTTTGTGAGTTGAAACCAACCACCGGAACGCTGGAGATGTGCTGTTCTAACTCTCTTTCTAATCCGGAGAGACCGGACTTCACCCTGTAAGTCGAGACGTTAGAGAACTTTTCGTCAGCAAAGGCTTCTTCTCTATCCGCCCGATCCGCAAGGAAAGTAGAGAGTCGCTTGCGTACATCCCGGAATCTTTCTCCGAACAAATCTCCTGCCACGTCAGCAATCTTTGCTATGTAGTGGACGAATTGACGAATGCACTTCGTTCCATCCTTGCTGTCGACACTCCTCACAAAGCACTTGGCCTGCTCAAACCCCGGGACGTTAGAACATACAGATATGCTCAGTAACTCGTGTCTTGCACTAAAAGTCATTGTGGAGGTGTTAGTTTGTAGGTTGTCTTTTGGCATGAAGCATTCAATATCATAGGTGATATAGTAGGGGTAGTATAAGAGGTCGGGGTTCACCACCTCTATTCCCGCCACTCGCTTGAGTTTTGTGAATATGGTTGGCGGGGGTCCAAACGTTCCACCAGGGAAAACAAACACCGATGCTTCCTCTGGCGAGCACTTATGTCGCCGTAGGCTGGACAAACGTGTGAAAGCGCCATCGCACAACTTGCAGGTGAAACATCTGGCAAACAAATCAACATTCTTTATCCAGCTGAAGTGGTTTTCGTACATGTTGACAAAGAGTTTACGGGCTTTGTTTCGTGCCCCAGATGACCAAACTATCGGAGCTACCCCCTCATCAGTTAGGCAGAAGACTATTATAGATATGTCAAAATGATCTTCCAAGGCCAGCAGATCACTCGCGCCCACCCCGGGAAAGTCTGACAAAGTTGATGAGGGTGGGGAAGAAGATCTAGATTGTCTCATGTATTGTTTAAACAAGCGATGTGTTGTGGTCTGAGAGGGGCGATGACAGCAACATCCCTTCTTTGGGTCGCAGTTACAGTCATACATCATGGCCAAACATCTAAAGAAACACAATTTGTCTGGGTAGGGACGGGCACCTCCTCTGGACCAAAAGTCTACATCTAGTGCTATCACATGTCGGTTGTTAAGTATGTAGTCTGGGAGTTTGCTCACTACACCACCCACCTTGCCAATCTCTAGGAGTTTATAGATGTAGAATGTCAAATTTGCAATGTGACGTAAAACCCAAGCGGTGTTCGGTCTCCTTTGTGCTGACCTCTCTCTCAAGTCGAGCTCCTGCACAGATTCGCAAAACTCTCTCATCTCATTCTCTGCTCTGATCAGTCTTGGCTTGGGGAAGAACGCGGCATTGTTGCTTGATGAGTGAAAGTAGCGCAACTCTCCACTGGTCTTATGCTCGAGGATGACTCCAGCGCTACAGTTAATCTTCACAGTACAAGGTACTCTCTTCCACATCGCTCTCAATTTAGTCCACACCTCTTCATCTCCTTCATCTTCACATTCCCCTCTCCACACTCGAACGTTGAGAATGTCTTCTACAGGACGAGAGTGTATTGTGGACCTGATCGAGCTCCAATAGCGGGCTAGTAGCACCCCCATCTCATCCCCCTCTTCAGCTGTTGGAGGTTTGGACCAGAAAACATCATCAAACTTCTCTGCATCCCCCTCATCTTTTTCCGCCTTGGCCTCGCTATGAAATCGTCTCATGTGATGACCTAGCTTTCTCCTCCCATCAAAACATCCGCCACAAACCGGGCACTTGTGTGGGTGAGCCTGTGCATGCATTCTCTTCGTGTGCCTGTCTAGAGAAAACGCTGTTTTGAGAACCAGACCGCATAGTTGACAAGTGTGCTCGGCCTGACGAGAGCTCTCCCCCCCTATAAAAATACAAAATAGTAGGGTGTAAGTTATTCTTTTACCTCATACTACTATTAGCAATCCACAATTGTTACCAACTACCTCATTTAGCACTAACCTTTTTTACTTGTTGACATCTCTGATCAGGTGCTGACTAGTAGGTAAGTGTCTCTGTTTAGTCTCCCTATAAAAAATATATAGTAGTAGGGTGTAAGTTAATTTTTTTTGTTTTTGGCTCAATAGCGTTATATACAATAGACACTTCACAATTGCTGCCGATTACCCTATTTAGCACTAACCTTATGTTGTACTTGTTGACATCTCTGATCAGGTGCTGACTAGTAGGTAGCTGTCTCTGTTTACTCTCACTCTGTTGACTAGAGGCTGATTGTTCATACTGCTAGAGTGAGAAACTCATACCTTAAATAGTAGTATTCAGTGGGCGGAGTCTAACCATTTCCCCACCCTTGGCAATACCACCCCGATGTGAATCCGAAGCCTCCCGATGTGATTCCGAAGCTTCCCGATGCATCCCGATGTGATTCCGAAGCTTCCCGATGCATCCCGATGTGAATCCGAAGCTTCCCGATGCATCCCGATGTGATTCCGAAGCCTCCCGATGCATCCCGATGTGATTCCGAAGCTTCCCGATGCATCCCGATGTGAATCCGAAGCTTCCCGATGCATCCCGATGTGATTCCGAAGCTTCCCGATGCATCCCGATGTGAATCCGAAGCTTCCCGATGCATCCCGATGCATCCCGATGTGATTCCGAAGCCTCCCGATGCATCCCGATGCACCCCGATGTGAATTGACACATCGGGACACATCGGGATGCATCGGGAAGCTTCGGAATCACATCGGGATGCATCGGGAAGCTTCGGAATCACATCGGGATGCATCGGGAAGCTTCGGATTCACATCGGGATGCATCGGGAAGCTTCGGAATCACATCGGGATGCATCGGGAAGCTTCGGAATCACATCGGGATGCATCGGGAAGCTTCGGAATCACATCGGGATGCATCGGGAAGCTTCGGATTCACATCGGGATGCATCGGGAAGCTTCGGAATCACATCGGGATGCATCGGGAAGCTTCGGATTCACATCGGGATGCATCGGGAAGCTTCGGAATCACATCGGGATGCATCGGGATGCATCGGGAAGCTTCGGATTCACATCGGGATGCATCGGGTTGACATCTCTGATCAGGTGCTGACTAGTAGGTAAGTGTCTCTGTTTAGTCTCCCTATAAAAAATATATAGTAGTAGGGTGTAAGTTAATTTTTTTTGTTTTTGGCTCAATAGCGTTATATACAATAGACACTTCACAATTGCTGCCGATTACCCTATTTAGCACTAACCTTATGTTGTACTTGTTGACATCTCTGATCAGGTGCTGACTAGTAGGTAGCTGTCTCTGTTTACTCTCACTCTGTTGACTAGAGGCTGATTGTTCATACTGCTAGAGTGAGAAACTCATACCTTAAATAGTAGTATTCAGTGGGCGGAGTCTAACCATTTCCCCACCCTTGGCAATACCACCCCGATGTGAATCCGAAGCCTCCCGATGTGAATCCGATGCATCCCGATGTGAATCCGAAGCTTCCCGATGCATCCCGATGTGATTCCGAAGCTTCCCGATGCATCCCGATGTGAATCCGAAGCTTCCCGATGCATCCCGATGTGAATCCGAAGCTTCCCGATGCATCCCGATGTGATTCCGAAGCTTCCCGATGCATCCCGATGTGAATCCGAAGCTTCCCGATGTGATTCCGAAGCTTCCCGATGCATCCCGATGTGAATCCGAAGCTTCCCGATGCATCCCGATGTGATTCCGAAGCCTCCCGATGCATCCCGATGCACCCCGATGTGAATTGACACATCGGGACACATCGGGATGCATCGGGATGCATCGGGAAGCTTCGGAATCACATCGGGATGCATCGGGAAGCTTCGGAATCACATCGGGATGCATCGGGAAGCTTCGGAATCACATCGGGATGCATCGGGAAGCTTCGGAATCACATCGGGATGCATCGGGAAGCTTCGGAATCACATCGGGATGCATCGGGAAGCTTCGGATTCACATCGGGATGCATCGGGAAGCTTCGGAATCACATCGGGATGCATCGGGAAGCTTCGGATTTACATCGGGATGCATCGGGGAGCTTCGGAATCACATCGGGATGCATCGGGAAGCTTCGGAATCACATCGGGATGCATCGGGAAGCTTCGGAATCACATCGGGAAGCTTCGGAATCACATCGGGATGCATCGGGAAGCTTCGGAATCACATCGGGATGCATCGGGAAGCTTCGGATTCACATCGGGATGCATCGGGACACATTGGGATTGGATAATAAAAAGGGAGGAGTCAAGAAATGAGCAGATGTATAAAGGGAGAGTGGGATCACAGTCTCAGCATTCAAAGTTCAGCACATCACTACTGTACAGGAACACTACTACAATAGTACATTATCAATGGATACTGACAACATAGTCCAAAACCAAGAAGAGTTATTTGCGGGCTTAACGGACTCACAAATGGATGGAATTATTGAAGAAGAAGAGTGCAGTCAGAAGAGGAAAAACAAACTCGTGTATCATTACCCTGACTCATATTTTCATAGTCGTATATCATCTATTCTAGAATACATCACACACCATTACTCTAACCCGTATTTTCCTTCGCTTCACCCTACTCCAGCCGACGGTCCGCCCGCGAGGGTCGCGACGGGTCGTTGGGGCGGGAGAGCGGGGGAGGGGCGGGGGACGGGCGGGGGGACGGCGGCGTGGGGCCACGGCTGGACTCGCGAACGAGAACCGCCGCGAGGCGGAGGGCGAGGCGGAGGGGTTTGGGGTGGGGCGGGGGGGGGAGGGGCGGGGACGGGTGGAGGGAGGACGGGTGGGGTTCGCGGGGCGGGGGGCGCGCGCGCGTACGCGCGCGCCCCCTCGCCCGAGCCGTGGGACGGGGCGAGGGGTTTGCTCTTTAGACTGGGTTCTACGGAACAGCCGATGAGGTTTTTGAAACCCCACCCGCGATGGGGGGGAGTAGGTTCTAGGGCTTTGCACATAGAGTGAGGTTTAGGGGAGAGGAGGGGCGAGAGGACGGGTGGGGTGGTCGTCCGCCCGGGGAGTTTTTGGATCTAGGGCTAATACGACGCGGAAAGGGCCGGGTGTCTGTGTAGATCTGCACTGACTATACTACTGTCGTATCTTACATCTGACACTCATTATTGTGTGCATACATGTATATATCTGCTTGTACTTTACTCCTATATTGTTATATATGATTATATGATTATATCTAAGTCTTTTAATGCCTTTTATACCCATGTACAGAGGCCCGACCTCTCAGAATCCATTGATATTCATTTTGTACATGAATTGGACCATTATAAGCAACTTTTGTAGAACCCGACCTATTTTGGGTCGGCCGTCGGGCTTCCGGCGGCCATCTTGTTGCGCAACTTCCGGACGACCACACGTCGTCTTTTCCCGACGTCACGTCGGCCGGAAGTCCTTATACTATATAAAAGGCACCGTTTTACTGTTCATTGTCTCAGTCTACACTTGGCTTTCAATAAAGACACATCTGTACTTGATACAGGGACTTTCTCTTCCTTTTACTAGGTCATTCGCTTAGCGAACCGCCTACTAGGTTGAACTACTCTCTTCCATTGTATAGTCTGAAGGTCGGACCTGAGATCAGATGGGTCGTCTTTGGTAGTATTTGGGCTACTGAGACCGCTCGATCTTTCATGTAATGCGAAGTCCTATTACCACTCATAGGCACTTCATTTCTGGGTCGATAGTCGTCTAAGGACGACCGCATCAAATCACAGAAACTATTACAATATAACAACTTCTGCCCGACGTAGTGTCGGGCAAAGACGATGCAAGGTCGTCCTGAAGTTGCGCAACAACATGGCGGCCGGAAGCTCGACGGCCGACCCAAAATAGGTCGGGTTATACAAAATTTGCTTATGATCATCCAATTCATATACAGAATGAATATCAAGTGATTCTGAGAGGTCGGGCCTCTTTACATGGGTATAAAAGGTACACAGTAATTGCCATACATGAATGTACAATGGTATATAGTTAAATAGTACAGAATGCAAGCAGATACTATATAAATGTAAGCACACATAACAATGAGTGTCATCATAGCTAAAGTAAGTTGCTTTACTTCCAAACATCATTTTGTGAACTGTACTATTTTATCTTCATCTGAGTCCTTATCACTCATACAGTCAAAGTTGTACTTCAAGTATTATTGCTGCCATTACTCACTAGAATATTCAAACTTGAGATTCTGTCTAAATCTGGTACTGAGAGTTTTGTTTGCAAGTGTATTTCTACACCGTATCTGAACACCACTGTAGAGTGAACTCATTTAAAGATGATGCATGTAGTTGAACTTAATAAATCTGGGGTATTCATTACTAGAGACTAAGGTTGTGGTAACTCCAACGCATCAGGTAATGATACAGGGTGTCTAGGAGCTGTTAAAAAAAGATTTGACACAACCAAATTATACAGAACTATAATAATAGTCTGCATAGACATAGACATACTATGGCAGCTAATGGCCTTGCCCGGTGAGCAGTGCAGGCTTTACTGGAAAACACGTTCTGAACAAACTGCACGTTGGGTATTCTTTTTATAATAATAACAATAATATCCGCGGCGCCAAACACAATTCATTAACGTGGCTGCCCAATAGCAGAGCTAGTCGAGGGGCCACCACGGCTCCTAGAGCTAAATACATGTATTATTATATTAGTTTGCTATGGCACAGAGGAAAACCTTCTTCGGGACAAAAACCTCCAGGTCATTGGTAAGAGTCGAATCGACGCCCTTTCGGATAAGTTGCATCATTGCTTCAAGACCAGTGTGACTAGCAATCGACCACTCACCCACCAACACCTATAATGGCTGCATGTACATGTACTTTGCTTACGTTGCCAAGGTTGCTGAGCTGGTGTTGTGGTAGCATGTTCTGTTTAATATTCTAGACCAGTCTCTGATTGCTCAAAAATACATCACTTTCTTGCCTAGAAATGTTTCAATTAGAGAGTTATTTTCAAAATTCAGAATTCAGTTTACTTGTAGATGAAACGTCACCAATAGAAATCTGATACCACTTTATGAAGCGTTTATACGTGTTTTGTAATCTTCCAAAACTGTTTTGTAGCCGAAAAGCTCATTCCATCAGCTACTGTTACTTTGACAAGCGATTCCTTTTAATGAGACCTACCCAGTTCGCTCAATGTTCTATAAACTTAACTTTGTTAAATAAAAATGTTAGCAAAGTGAATTTTTTTGATGCAGCGGAATTTGCCATTTCTACTGCACACTTACAGTATTTTTGCACTAATCTCAGCTTTTTATCTGGTCATGTCATAACAAACAGCTGCTGCAGACGTATTGACTTGCATAACAGCTTATATTTTCCAATAAATAACATAATAAAATAATACATGTATGAAGAAGATCAAGGTGACAAACAATCAACTCACAAACATTAGACAGTATTATATTTGTTTTTCAATGGAACCTTGAAAAAGCTGATGTTCTTTTCTTGCACTACATGTAAAATAAATCTTTCAGAGATTTTCATTATAAAAATGTTATTGCACCACCCCTATCACAGGTACTGGTAATATAAATATTTCTGTACTCACTTTATAAAAAAGAAATACAAAATCGAGATCATATTTCTAGCTTGATATGAGATTATTCTCCTGATACTCCATGTTGACATTATTTACAATTCTAAGCAACTACAAAATGTAGTTGACTATTTTCCTTTTACTTGATATATAATTATATTAAACTAATCGCTTTGACTGTCTAATGAAATATTCATCTACTAAAGAATACTTAAAATATAAACACTGGTGTACATTAAATGTCGATCATTATTTATTAAATAACACACATTTCAGTATATATGTATATTCCTATCCTCACCCATTGTATAACACAAAGTGCAGCAATATTTAAAAAATCTGGAATTATCTCGTGCCTATTGCATTTACTGTAAGTTCCAGTCATTGAAATACAGATTAACTATTTGTACACATTCCTGCAGCAGCAGCTGACTGCGGACAATATAAATGGCTGTACAACTAAATACATGTATGAGACAAACAGATATTCTACTTTTTACCTGAACGCTAGTTGTTCATGTTCAAAGGTTAAACATTCATTTGAATTATACATTAAAATATTTCATATGATACATTGACACACTGTTTATTAGAATAAGGTGTGATATTGATGCTGGCTGATTCCCACAGAAACGGCACTCGATACATCCCTAGTCTTGCATCAAATTGTCTCGAAATATTCAAAAACTTGCACAAGTTATCCAACAGCTACATTTATTAGTAAAAGCTGCGAAATCATCTGTTTACTACTGCACTCTTTCTATACAAACAGCTTGAACTCAACAATTCTCTCTATAAGACATAAAGCACGCAGTTGTGTCTTCATAACAGAGTTGCGTTTGAAGCAGCATTGAATAGTGCTAATGAGTCAAGCATGGGCAAGAGGACACAACTCCGCTTATAATAGCGCAAATGCAACAAACCCAAATGAGAGGTGCTGCATTGAATATAGACATAAACCACATGCCATGACCCCTTTAATGCTCTGTGCTTACAGTATAATAAAATTGTGTAAATTAGTAATTACAGTATACATTTGTAATATAAATCGTAATGCCAAATAGGATATTGTTATGCAGATTAGGTAGTACTTTCTACATGTCAGCGTTGACTTCTCTGTACTAGCAGTAAGCTACTAGTCAATCACTATAATATGAATAATTACTAACTAGCCTATGCCAATTGTACTCATATGAATCAATGCTTTGCCCATACTAAAAGTTGTCTAGTCATGCCATTATTTCATTAATGGAAAAGCAACTCCAAACTATGTTAGGAGGTTTGGGAGTTTTTTGATATAATGATGCATTTTTCTTACCAATGAGCAGCCGTGGCTTAGGGGCTAGAATGCTGAGCTTTCATGGTGGTGTTAGAAAGAGCATTCAGCCTTAATTGCTCCTGTGCCCCAATATAGTCCTTGGAGTGATGCAGAGCAGTCAGACTTGTTTCAACTCCATGAAAATACCAGTCGCTAACTAAGGTTTGAACCCGCCCCCACGGCACCTACATTTAATCGCCTGGCACAGTGAGCAGAACATGCTACCACTACACCAGCTCAGCAACCATATAAATGATTGCTTCCCCTGTGGGCAGTAGATATACTCTGAGCAAACTGCGCACAATGAAATTCCAACCTGCTAGATATTTGAAATTAGTTTTGGCAATATTATTTCTAGGAAAAACCCCTTGGATTCTGAAAGCCATTCTTGTCTTGTCACAAATCTTTGTAGAAATAGTGTCTCAAATCTTGTGATGAATCAGAAACTGCTGACTCGTTCCACCTCTAACTGTTGACCCCTAGAACATTGATAACAGAAGTAGAGATGTTGCTACAGTACGTTATTTTTTCATCTTATTGTTGGCGTAAAAAGTTTGACAGCGAAAGATATTTTACGCTATCACTAGGTGAACTTTATAAAAGTAGACAGCATTTAGATTTTAGCATTTTAACATTAAGACACCCATGGGACAATCAAACTCGTGCTGGTAGATGCTGTGAAATATATTTCATTGAGTAGATAACAAAAATTGTTCAATTGATAGACTCTCCATCTTCTATAACAGCAATTTAGCCTGTGTAACTTACACGTATGCAGCAAGGGCCAATTGTGATAAAATTTACTGTTTCCATTAGCAGTACGTATTAATTAGCCCATATTCGTCAAATATACTGCTAACTATAAAAACTCAGCAATATAATGTTTTGCATGTATCATTGATTTTACAATATATTTGAATTATAATAATCATTATAATTATTGTTTATCCTCTTTCTATCTGTTTAATATTTTCATTTTCTGATAATCCAACTATAGTCATTATACATATAAATGTAAGAATGGAAATAATACAATGTATGGTTAAGCATTCTCTCTGCATAATAGCCTGAGAAGCACTTTTGTTCTGCTAGAGTCTACATGTACTCTATCAGCCTAAACCCTGCACACAGGCTAGGAGGTTGAGGAAAGATATTATTTTTGGCTGGTTAAACATTACATAACAATTAAATTTGTACAGTGTAAACAGTTAGGGGCTTCAGCTTAAGCTGCACCAAATCATAAACTACTAGTCTCACTAACCAATTCATGTTCTAGCGAAATGAAAATTTGAACAGCTAAGGTACATGTATCACAACTTCACAATGCAAGTTTATAATGCCTAGAGACAGGCTATCAGTCAACACTAGTTGTCGTTTAACTGACTTGGTATTGGCAGTGAACAAATCATGCAGAATATGTACTATGCATGACTGGTTAAGGCATTTATACGAGCCTCAGATCATACACATACCTGGAGCTTCAGAATCCAACAAACCAAGCACCTTCTTAGAAAACCCTTATCAGTCAGACAGGTACATGTATCTATCTGACTGTGTTTATAATATGGGGCATAATAACAGATGCATCCCAGTGCATAACACTTGTTGATGACTCGTCAGTATACATGCATATTAATATGGATCATGCTAACGTGGTGCATGTAATTCCTGCCTACTTCCCACAAAGCGCATGCTCGATCAACAAAAAACAACTGAGAGAAGCAGCTGCTACCTGCTGTGACTGCCAACTCACGACAGTATTAACTGCCAATTGCCCACCAGAATTCCGTATATAAAATAAGCAGCCTACAACTGCTTGCACGCCCTCCTCACATTTAAATCCTTATACATGTACATGTAGTGGGGATTTTTCAAAATTTTAGATGTTTCATGAGCCAAACACAAACTCACGTGACAGGATCACAGTGTTATAGCAAGTGAACATTTTGGGACATTGGGACATACCAGCTAAAATTGGTTGGTTATTTTACTAGCACTATAGAAGTCTATATCATTTAGTACTACTATGCAGTTAGTGAGCAGCTGACATTAAAATAATAGTCACAGGAAAATTTAAGAGCTGCCATAAGCAATTGATACTGTAAAAACAACATAATTTTTGAGCATAGAATTTTATCTTTCTTTGAATTTTCACTATGGCGAATCAACTAATTGATAATGTATGTGTATCAACTAAAGGGTAGCTTGAAAATCCGCCAAAAACTCAAACTGCTTTCAAGTGCATGTCAGCCAGTTGTCAAGTCTCTAAAACCTAAATCATAGCCAATATAATATATATTGGCTATATAAATGGCTTGCATTAGCCTTTCTATGTTTCTATGCTCTATAATCACATTAATCATATATTCAATTGGAACATCTTTATAGAAATTCGGTGAGAAAAAAAACTCAGTACATTTGAATTTTATTGGTCTCCATTATTGATGCATCCGCTAGAAATTGATCCCAAATGAGTTAAACTGCCTTTTCCTTGATTAACTCCAGTGATTGTAGATACAACTTGAATATTACTATTCTGTAAACAACAACATGCTCTGGGAACCTGAACCTTACTCGGCTCAGTTCTCATGAACTCATACTCACAGTCATGGGTTTAGTGGTAAAGTGCTAAATTAATACATGATTGTAGGCATACAGTGTACGTGCTGTGCACATGCACGTAGATGTATGTTTTTACTCTATTACACGCATGCTGTTCACAATATCAAGCACCAAACCCAATTCACATGTTTTGAAACTTGGGTATTATTATTCCATCGGCGGCTTCTATGACATATTTTTAAATGTTTGAAAAACAAGTATGCAAGTTATTTTTCCAAGTTTATTCCGAAGGCTATAGATGCTTAGATTCATCATTCTGCAACTAAAGATGGGATATTTGTCAACAATACTGGCACTATTCACACAATAATTTACATTGTAGATTGCAGTCAATTATTCCTGTAAACTTAAAGAAAAACAACCCTATAGTGCATATTCATTGTTAATGTGCAAAACAAAAATGGTTCCCAGATAAATTATGCAACATTTCCGATGAATAGCTACTATTTATAGTACTAATGTTAATATTCAATAAACAACATTATGATAATGTTCGACTAAATGGAGAGTAGCAATAACATTCTCTGGTTTACATGTTGTACGTTACAAACATATATGTACTTTGTAGTCAAAGCATAGACAATCCTGTATAATGGCAGAGTAACTACCGTTGAGTTGATGGCTATTAATCTCCAGTAAATTGAAAGTTACAGTTTCAATTCACCACCCGGTGATTTGAACCCTTTACCTTTATCAGTATTCTAAAATTGTGCAATACATTTTTTATAACCATTCCAGTTTAGTTAAATAATACTACATAAATTATATGCGTATTACATAAAGCTGCCGGTATATTACATACATGTATACTACAGATATATTACATATTAATTTGGGTGTACTACACGCTGATATGGGTATATTACAATACTATTATGCATATTACATAATATTACAGGCACGTTACATAACAACATACAGGTGAATTTTATAATAATTTGGGCATATTTCATAATACTACTGGTAACTTTAACATAACAATTATAAATGTTTATTACATAATTACTACTGGTATATTACATAATGGTACTAACGGGTGTATTACATAATGCTATGGGTATATTATATAACAATTTAAGTATATTAGACAATGTTATGGGTATATTACATGATACTGCGGTAGGTATATTACGTAATGATGTGTGAATATTACGTAATACTATGGGTGCGTTTCATAATACTTCAGGTACATTACATAGTGATATGTGTTAGTATGTTACATAATGCTATGGGAGTATTGCATAATACTACAGGTTTATCACATAATGCTACTAAGTTTATTACATAATACTACAGGTGTATTACATAATACTACAGGTTTATTACATAATACTGCAGGTATATTACATAATACTACATGTATATTACATAATACTACATGTATATTTCATAATACTACAGGTTTATTACATAATGCTACTAAGTTTATTACAAAATACTACAGGTGTATTACATAATACTACAGGTTTATTACATAATGCTATGGGTATAATATTGCCAGGATTAATGCTGAGTTTTTCACTCTTTTCCTCTTTCCCATTCCACTATGTTGATCATGCGACTAAGCCAATTACCTTTCTCATCTTCAACATCATTCTATAACATACTGTTTGTTTTGACTACAGCAAAACTAGGTGTAATTGTTAGCTACATTGTACATTGTATTTAAACATGCAATTTGAATTTATCTCTCAAACCTACACCAAAATTTAGGTTTCATTATAATGACACATACTATGGTTAACAACATTTACTTTTACTTGTAAATGTATACGGAAATCTCATTTTTCTCTCTCTATTCTTCATTATGCATGAACATACATGCATGTTCAAACTAGCAAGAATATTTTATCCCATGACATTCAGTAAGCAAATGTACATGGCGCTTGTGGGTCTGCAAACAACACCATGTGATTCCTTTCTAGAAACAGGAAATGTGCAATCTATTAACTTAATATTCCGAGCTTAACATGATGGACGTTTTATGACCTACGAAACCAATCCATTAATAAAGGGAAACGGATGTGTTTTCTACAATCTACAGTATCACTATACAATATACAAGTCATGTATATTGTGATTGTACAGGACATTTGTATACGACTCCAGCTACCCGGATAAAACCTCACAGCACCTTAAGTGCCTAGTAGTTGCCACAGCACTACTCAGCTAACATTCGTACTCTCATACCCAGCTGTTCGTATACTCTTACTCAACTGTATTGCATGTCTAAACATTCATTTACTGTCTACATACGTGTATCTATGTGTTTATATCCATTCTGCTTAACTATATACCAATGTACATTCATGTATGGCAATTACTGAGTTTTTTGGTACCTTTTATACCCATGTAAAGAGGCCCGACCTCTCACAATCCCTTGACATTCATTTTGTACATGAATTGGATGATTATAAGCAACTTTTGTATAACCCGACCTATTTTGGGTCGGCCGTCGGGCTTCCGGCGGCCATGTTGTTACGCAACTTCCGGACCACCCTACGTTGTCTTTTCCCGAAACTACGTCGGGCGGAAGTTCTTATACTATATGAAGGACCATGTTTCATCATTCGTTGTCTCAGTCTTTGCTTGGCGTTCAATAAAGACACATCTGTACTTGATACAGAGACTTTCACTTCCTTTTGCCAGGTCATTCGCTTAGCGAACTGCCTACTAGGCCGGATCACTCTCTTTCATAGTATAGTCTACAGGCTAGACTCGGGGCCAGATGGTTTGTCTCTGGTAGTACTTTGACTACTGAGACCGTTCGATCTTTCATGTAATGAGAAGGCCTAGCACCACTCATAGGCACTTCATTTCTTGGGTCGGCAGTCGTCCAAAGACGATCGCTAGCAAACCAGAAACCATTACAATATAATATAAATATAGGGTAATGTGAAGCTAACAGTTTCTCTGTTTAGGCTACGAACCCTTGTATGTGAACTAATCATCTACTTGCAGTTTCATTATGTAAAATCCCACGGAATGTATAGATCATACATGTAGATGCAATCATATGTATTATGTAAAGCATGCCCTATTAGGCAAAATTTGCTCAGCTTTGCCATTGGTGCATGTCTAATATGGGCTTGATAATTAACAATAATTAACCCAGAACTGACTATATAAACAGGAACAGCTTCATGGTGCGTCATAACAATAAACATAAGGCAGCACTCACACATTGAGATATATTTAGCTATGCATGGTTTCAGGAGTAACAGATGTTTAGACATCAGTCTCTCATTAAACTGTATATTTCTGCTTCTTCAGCTCTTTGGAAACTTATTAGGTGTACAGTCCCAGAGAGAGAATAATCATCTGTATAATACATCTAAAGGTGTCGTGAGCTTAAATACGTCAGCAAGTGTGGTGCTGACAGAACTTGATGGTAAGTCAAACTACTCCTACATTTAAACTTCATTTAATTTGTTTATCCGTAAAATATACATTTTTGTATTCTTTTCAAGTTCTTTAAAAAAATTTGTTGTTTGAGAAATCATCACAACTCACTGTGTTTTAAGAACTATGTTTTCCATTTTAAAAACCCAGTTGCTGAAACTTGGTTTGGTAAATTTTTTCAGCAGATGGAAACAGTCCAATGACCAGTATAATGGACAACTGTAAAATCTCTCATTCATCTTCAAAAACACAATATTTACATTTGTATCTAAATATTTGACAAAATGTTGACATTTTGTTTACAAATACATGTAGGTATCAAAAGGCTCCGTACCTGTGTGCTACGATGCAACTCCTTGAATAATGAATGTCAAGCCGGCATCTTTGATCCCAAAACATTAAAGTGTCAACTGTACAGTGGTATTGGGGAGCTCACTGTAGTAGAGACTAGCAGCATGATGTACTTTGAGAAAGCAGGACAAATTACAGGTGTATTACTGATTACAGAATTATGGTATCCATTATCTCTGCTCTGTATAAATAAACTGATTCATCTTGGAATGTTTCACATGCAATCGAATTTAGTGTGCTTCATATGAATATAAACCTAAATTAATTTTTTGGTATGATTGTGTGTATATTTAGTGTACCCTAAAACGCTGCATGTACTAGAGATTGTACATTATTTACTTGATAGCACACATGCCATACAGAAAGGGCTACCTACAGTAAATTCCCAAACACAATATTGCACTTTCTCTAGCTAAATTATCACAAACACAATAAACACACCACCCATATAGCTCATATATTCCTTCATTTGCTTTGGAGATGAAGAATTTGTTAATTTACATGTAAAACTTTAACCATTTTTCTAGGCAACTGCAAAAATCGGCTATTTAATCATACCCAACTCTTCCATCCTGATAAAGAAATATTGTCATCAACATTTGAGAGCTGCAAGTCAACCTGCTGTAACAACCAATCCTGTGCTGCCATGTCTTACAACAAGAGAACTTCTGTCTGTGCCTTGTCTGGAGATCCAAGTGTCATCACTCTGCCAGAAGTTGATCTGGAGCATCTGGCTTCAGTCAAAGAGTCTCACTCTGCTGATATGATATTTCACACGTTCTCCACATTACTAGCTAGAGGTATAGTAATCTGATGCTCTGTAGTATAGGACTATATTTACCACTGGTGAAGGAAATAATCGGACCTCACTTAGAACTTTCCCTTCTTTGAGAGAATACCCTCTCTGTAAACACTTTGGCATAGAAATGCATTAAATAGCATGTCAATAGGTGTCTTCGCGACCTCAACTTCAGACCCAGGCCGATTTACAAAAATATTTTCCGGCACACATCCGTCACAGGGTCGCAAACACACCGGCCTGGGCCAAAAGCAAAATCCTCATTTCCGCCCGAAGAAATCAGGTGTGCCGATGAGCTAGGGATGGTTTCGTCCGGCCAAGAAAAATCCTAGGCCAATAGCCCTTCTGGCCTTGGTTGAACGGCCATCTTGTAAATTTTATTTGCGACCCGGGTCCATCCAA
This sequence comes from Bugulina stolonifera, assembly GCA_935421135.1. Taxonomy (NCBI): domain Eukaryota; kingdom Metazoa; phylum Bryozoa; class Gymnolaemata; order Cheilostomatida; family Bugulidae; genus Bugulina; species Bugulina stolonifera. The sequence goes on along the minus strand of OW285197.1, from coordinate 2,444,489 downwards.
GAGGTCGCGAAGACACCTAATATAAAGCTTAGAAACTCAGCTTTCGAATGAGCAGGATTTTATACATTATAGATTATTTGTTAATTTTAGCAACCTTCAACACATATTTCTATAGTATGTCAAAATTGGAGACATTTGAAGATTTTCATTTAACTGGGATTGATCATTGTCAGCTCAAATATTTTGGTTTTATCAAACCGTAGGCCTTTTAACACAAGTCATGTGCTGATCCTAAAAATGGTCTCTGGGGCTTTTGGGTAGCCTAGTATATATTGGCCAACATATTTGTTTGTCATGGGGTGGTGGCCTCTGAGCATAATTCCAGCAAGGAGGTTGGGCTGTTCCAGTGACCAAAATTAGTGCTGGGAGTGAGTTTTCAGGTGCTTTAGTCTTCTGATGTTTGTTATCTTGCTTTAAGATAAAAATTTATCCAATGGTGGTAAATAGATTTTTATTGGGGTTATAGCCAAGGGCGGTACTGGCCATGGAAGTATTTAGACATCACAATCGTTTAATTGACTTTTTTGTCCAGACGAGGCAGTGCGGCAGGCTGCGTTACTATATTTCAGAATTCAATTATCACTGCGGAATTGCTTGGCAGTTAGAAGCACTATAATTTTCAATATGTTTGAGTGTTTGATAGAACTATCTGTCTCATTAACGTAATAATTATGTCTAAGACCAAATAGAAGGAAGTTCCCTCACATGAGGACAGATGTGAGATGCTTGATGGGTGGTCATAGGTACCTTGGGCTGAACTCCTCGCCTTGTTCTCCCATGATATTAGTTCCACTCTGGTTCATGTTTCTGTGGGTTGGTAAACATTCTCCTATCACTCAAAGGCTCTTTCTTGAACTGGTCATCTGTCCAATCAAGTATTTCCTTGGTTAGTTTCAGTTTCACTTGGGTTTTCATTGCTGTCAACGGAAACTTTTTTTTAGCTTTGCTGCCGAAGGTGAATTTTTTTTCAACAATCTACAAGTAATGAATGGAGTCAATTTAGTACCAGCAGGTGCTCAGAGCTCTCTGAACAGCTTGGGCTCAGTGTGATGATCATTTCACATAGAAGCTTTCTCTGAACTCCCTATCTTGCCAGCTTCCTTAGCCCATGACCACTCTTTTTCCACAATTTAATTACTGTTAGCACCAAATTCTTTTAGTAAGGAAGTTTCTTGATCAGCTCCTGGTGTGATTTCTTTTAGTTATGCAAATAGACTATGATGACAGGCTTTTTATAAGAAAGATGAAGGTAATGGCGACAGATGCCACTGAACTAAAACTTTTCTGTTGAAACACACACCTTAACGCAGCGTTATCCACCGCACAAAGTCAACACACCATCTCGCGTGAAGTCTTTAACTGCTACTAGGCAATAACATGGAAAGTGCAAAAAATTCTTTGAAAAATCAAACCACTTGAGATGTAATCTTAGCCCAGTCAGAAATCTTTAAACACCGAAATCTCTCCCCACAAATTTTGAAAAAGTGTGTGGAAAGCAAGGAGAAAATTGACTTTAAATGCACAGTCCTTTCTGGTAACATTATGTTATTCATAGATAGGCTATTTGTCCGACATTAACTAGCCATTTCAACGCCTATTTTGCATTACTTCATTTTCTATATTCACATTGTTATATTGAAAAATAGTGCATGTTGTGATACATTTTTCCATCATGCTTGATTTAAATACACACAGCATTTGTACTATATTAATGATATATTGTTCCAGCACTACTGCAATGACCTCGTAATAGGCACACGTTTTTTTTGAGCAGGAAAGCCTGTGAATTTGTCCTCCACCATCTCGGAATTTGATGGATCATTCGCAGTTGATGGATCCTACGGTGACGACGTGAGTAGTTCGGCTCTTACCCAGGTAGAATTGTCACCATGGTTGCAAATTGATCTGTTGAGGGACTATTATCTGGTGGGAGTAAAGATCTGGAAAGGAGGTAGTTATTCATTAGACGCAGACTTCGATAAATGAGTATTAGTTACTGTTTAGAGATGTACGTTGTATAGTACAGTACAGTATAGTGTATATCAGATTTTTAACTACACAGGGAGCCATATTTCAGATTTTAAATGATACCAAGGATCGTACTAGAAAAATTCATTTGATTGCCCAGAAAAGTTGGGTGTTTTTTGAAATGTCTAGATCAATCCTTTAGTTGTAAATAACTATTATCTTTCTCCAAAACCACAAAAGGTGAATCGATCAAGGTTCTATAACATTTAACATTTAGCAAAGATTCCCATCCATAAAATGTGAATACTAATGACACTAGAAAACGCTGTTACTAGAGTTGTTAAACTTCATGCATGAATTAGGAAATTTTTGGACATTGCCCTCCTCAATTCGGTTACCATGTAAATGGTCAAGCTTATTATTGTTCGCACATGTTAACTAATATTGCATTGTATTGTTTAAACAGAGGACAACAATGGGCAAGCTGCTCTAACAGTAACAGTTGGTAAAACTGATGATATGGTTGATGAGATGACGTGTTGGACTCTTTCTGTATGGCCTTCAGTAGATGTGTTCTCAGTCCCATGTCTTATGAGAGTGCGTGGTAGATATGTGAGGTTAACTTCTATGGCAGCTAATTCACCTTTAAGCATTCTTGAAATGGAAGTTCATGGATTTTCACAGAATGACCTCTTTTAATCCGCTATCTCATGGTGTTATTTACTGCAAGTACTTCTGTATTGTGAGATATGTTTAACAATTATGATAAATAAGTGTGCATTGTAACAGTGATATTATTTCAAACAATTTTATATGTTTCAATATTGCTATCATTTAGCTGCTAATATGTAATTTGCTATTTTGAACACATTTACGTGTGCAGTACATTATGAACAATGATTGTTTTTTGTTCAAAATGATACTGTAAATGACTTAAATATGTTGTCACTAATTGTCAATCACTTCACACATACACATACATCTCTATTCACATAATATTGTGTCGTGGACGGTCCACGACACAATAGTTTCAAACTTTAATAAACTATGTAAATCTGCACATGACTGTGTTATCTTACAAAATTGGCTAACAACAGCAACTTTGCACAACATAGTACAGTGTACATGCAGAATAATTTTTGGAATTGTCAGTCTGTCTGTCACTATTGCATTCATACTTCTCCATGTTTACACCATGGTGAAAGTGAGCTAACACTACTTAACAACTATTGGTATTCGACATATTGTTGTACTTGTACTTACATGTAGTTGTACTTACTTGTACTTACATGTACGTACCTGTACTTACATGTATATGTGTTTACTTGTACTTACATGTACATGTGCTTACTTGTACTTACACGTACCTACTTGTACTTACATGTACTTACTTGTATTTACATTTACTTACTTGTACTTACATGTACTTACTTGTACTTACATGTACTTTCATGTATTTACTTGTCCTTACATGACATTGTACTTACTTGTACTTGCATGTACTTCCTGGTTCTTACATGTATTTACAATTTAGTCTCATTATCTAACCACACACACATGTACGTGTGTGCGTGTAAGCATATGCACACAAAACAGAGAGCTGCCTGCTTTTTATAGATATTTATATAGTATTTAGACGGACACTTCAATCTGACATACATGAATAAAAACACCTTGATTGGTACAATGGTTAGCTTAGGCAGTATCATCAAATTGCACAAGTAGTAGAGTCAAGATTCCAAATCATTATTCTTTCAGAGCGCTGCATTAGTTTCAATTTTATTTTACTATATTGGGAGCAGTATTGCTCCAAATAGTAAAATACACCAGTACTTGAGGATTGGTTTGAGAAATATTGTTTTTCTTGGTATATGAAATGGAATTATTTGATGCAGCTTCAACCACAGGGTATGTCTTTAGAATTATAACTGCTAACAAAGTAAGATAACATGGGCTCTGTGTGATGAATGCACATGTATATACGTACTTCAGCCAATCAGTAACAACCTGGTATGTAATGCAGAGATCAACAATGACTTTAACGTGCACCCCTGATGGTATTGATTCCTTGGAAGAAAATAATTTTCAACAAACCTCTCCTACATGTAACGGTGGCATCAAAAAGGACTAAACAAAAATACCCATGGAAAAACTATTAGAAATAAAGCTGTTCATAGTGGAGAAGCGACCATTTTGAGATGACAAAATAATATAGCCAAACTTGATGCATTTCTTGATCTTAGTGAAAACATAGATGTACATACATTAATAATAAAAAAAGGTTCTTGTTATTCTCACATTACAGGTTGTATTATTCGCGAGTATTACTCAATACATGTATTTTATGTTAGATAATGAAATCCTTATCACAATACTAGCTGTGCCCTGTAAACTATTAATACTGCGCATGTCCAGACTTCAATTCATCTTCTATTTACTTGCTCACACAGTACAGTCATTGTATAATGCTGTAATAGCTATGTTATCTGTGTTGACTGTACCCATACATGTTCATGTCTCACCCTACTTATCTTGTATTAACTCACTCCGACACGTGAAATCCATGACTTCTTGAAAAATAGGCTAGTGTTGGTATTTTTCCTATATCCACCCCTGGTATGTTTACATATACATGTAGATCACTTTTTCATGATGTATTTTTGTAAATATAACCGAAAAGTATGCCTAATAGAATCTCTGTATCATGCTGTTGTTGTTTGAATTGAATATAGATGTACATAATATACATGTAGGTACATGTATATTCAATTCAAACAAGATCATACATTATACATGTAATAGAAAATGCAATGCATTAGGAAAAGCTGCTCTGCTTTACAGGTGAAGGAAAGCTACTTAACAGCAAAAGCATCTAAAATATTCAAACATATTATATGTTTTAAATTATCTGACAATGTACATTTACATGTATAATATGTGCAGAGGGGGTAAAAGAGTCTGAACATACACTACCAGATCGACAGTTTGTGTACATTTTTACCAATATACTATGGCGGGAGCAACTTCTGTTCACCAGATAGCAGCAAAAGCTTCTGCTGAGGAAACACAATATTCTCTTGTTGGATGTTCATGTGGTGCTCCAGGTGGACGTAAGAAACGTGGCACATATGACAAGTATAGTGTCTGCAGTGTATGCAAGAGAGTTCAATGCTTGGAGTGCGGAAAGGAGTTTAATTCAAATGATTCCTGCTTCAGGCATCAATCAGGAATTCACAAAGGTGGGACTTCGGTAGTTACCAGATACTTTACCAATCGCCCAGACAGCATCACGCAACCATCGGGGCCTCCTTTGAATAGGCAGATCATAATGTTCTACTGCGGTGAGTGGCCCCAGTGCAATGGAAGCCGTGAAAACTCCTTTAGAATTGACCAGTACACTAGCAAATGTAGAATATGCTCTTTTTATAAATGTCTACTTTGCTGTTACACACGTAATCACCTGCAAAACACCCGCACTCACCAACAGAATAGACATCAAGTGTGCTATACAACTCCAGTCACACAAGATCTCATAACAATGAACAAAACTTTGGCTGAATTACGCTGCCACAGCTGTGAGCAAAGCAGGGTGGTTGCAAGAATTGGAAGGTCCTCTCTGATTTGTGTCCTCTGCTCTGAAGAGCTGGTCAACCAAGAACTTACGAGCTAGTATTCTACAAAGCTAATGTAAATGAATTTAAGTGCATGCATCCCGGATATGCTTTCACTGCATGCTCACTTTTACTACAGTGCCGTTCTAGTAAAATAGTCAACACTAAGTTAACTAGATAAACTACGTGTAGATTTGTCAAATCTATTCCTTGGTATGTCTGTCTCTTATTAATATTTGTCAATTTTATGAAACTTTTCCTTTTGCATGAATATGTCATTAAAAATAGTACAGGAATGATTCTCAAATTATATGTTAAATAGATTAAACAGATTTTTTTCTCCATTCTGCTCAAACTTGGCATTTATGGAGAACATGAGGTCTGCAACACCAGGAAAGCAACAGCAGGGCTTAATTATCATTAGTTAATTACTTCACTAATTAATGTTTTGGAGCTGACATTATATATAAACAATAGACAAGACATCCACTCCGTAACACAGAATGTCAACTCCGTAACATAATAAGTTACTTCTTACAGTTTACACACTAATTTATAGAAAGATTGACGATTTTGCTGCGTATGTTGTAAGCTTGCACATTATTGTGTGGCAACCCAAGAAAAAGCAAGTTATATTCACTACCTACCTATAAACTACAAACTAGTAAATTAAGCCAAGCTGTTTGAAGCTGTGCTACAAAGTGGTATGTAACGTGGCGGACAAACAATGACTATACATTTATTTTATTCATTGCAACTATACATCAAAAGTAAACAAAGCTACCATGATGTAAGCCCTCTGTTAAGAAGAAGTATGGATAAAAATCAAGTTGTGGGAAATTTTCATTTTCGGCAAAATAGTGTTACGGAGTTGACAATCTCAAATGGCACATTTACCTATTGTTTGAATTATCCGAAGACTATAGCTGACGACTGAAAATTTCTTTGATACTTTTGTGCAGTAGACTGATGTAACTAGAAAAGTAAACAGAGATTGGCTTTAAATGCTCTATTTATACAATTAAGTTGTTACAGAGTTGACAATGGAAAAAATGTGACGAGACTTTGAATAAAGATAGTTTGAAACTGTAGATGTATTCATGTTTGCTATTAAGGTAAACACGTAGTCCACGTCTCTAGAAGTAGAAAGAGTGGTTGCATAACATAATGTGTGCAGCCAAAGCAGCCCAATCTAGGTTGTAAGTTCAGTACTCAGTCATTGTGACATTGAATTTGGAGCAATTTCCTACTTGAATCGACCTACTAATTAACTTTAAAGGAATCAGGTATCGTCAACCCATAACAGAAGAAATACATGTACATGTAAGTCCCTGTGACTAATTTTGACATATAATCTGAAAATCACTCAAAAAGTAAGTACGGTAACAGAAGTAAATCACTAGTTAATGTCAGAAATATTATTGCATGCATGTACAAATTCAAATGTTTGTATCAATGCTCTATGAATTTATAGTCTACAATAAAACTGCATTCAGGATGTTACAAATGTGCCAATAACTGTAAAGCTTGAATCTTGAACCTTGAATATGACTTGTACATGATTAATCATACAGACTAGCTGTGGGGTTATGGTGTACACTGTATTTATGTACAATGTATGTATTGCTTCCTTCCCTTTCGCTAGTGGTCAAAGTCTAAGAAAAGAGCTGGAGGTTTCTAGGGTAGCAGACATAATGACTTGAGCGCGCGACGCTCTCAGACGGTACGCGCAGTGCGCTGGCGAGGAGGAAGTTATAGAAACTTCATCAAAATTAGACACCGAGATGGTGCAAAATCCAAGAACTTCAGGCTAAAATATGGTCCAAGATCTCAAGCTAAAATACATGGTCCAATATTAGCATTGTTATTATAATAGTAATCTGTAGCGGGTCTATTAGTCTGAGGGAACCCCTGAAAAACTTTGACTACTGCCCTTCTATTACTATTACTTCTCTAGAGAATAGGCTAACATATAAATGGTCATGTTGACTAATCTATGAGATTCTGGTAGAAAGCATACAATGCCACACAAATTTTACTCTCTATTATTGAAATAATATAGAGTAAAATTCTCTGAACAACTAAACACTTTTCAGTTTATGATGTGGTATTCTACTGTATGATGGTTATAATATAACCATCATTGCAACTGTTGTAATATTATGCCATATTATGGCATAATATTACAACAGTTGTATTATACATGTATGTATAGCTGGGAAACATCTTTATAGCTAAGAATTACAGCACCTTCATTTCTAATAACAGCACAGGTTACGGAAAGCTAGTGTGCATTGGCGAATAATAAAGAGTTGACAGTGTAGGAGCATTGGTCATTAAAAAAATACCATACAGCCAGTTAGACTGTGCAGAGGGGTAAAGAAGAGTCTGACTGCACAGACTACAATGTACTTGATGGGAGAAGAATTTGTTCAACATGTTACAGCAAAAGCTGTAGCAGGTGCAGTCATATATTCTCTTGTTGGATGTTCATGCGGTGCTCCTGGTGGACCAACGAAACATGGAACATATGATAAGCACAGCATCTGCAGTGTGTGTGAACGAGTTCAATGTCTGCAGTGTGGGAATGAGTTTGATTCCGAGAGAAAATGTTTTAGTCATCAAACAGGAATGCATGAGGATAAACCCGCCGTTGTCACTACCTACTTTGTCAACCGTCCAAATCATATTACACAACCAGCAGGTCTTCCTCACACCCCAGAAATTAAACTTTTTTACTGTCAAGAGCAGACCAAGTGCTGAGGACGTCCGGAAGACTCTTTCAAACTTGACCAGTACACAAGCAAATGTAAGTTATGCTCTTCTCAGAAATGTCTGCTCTGCTGCTACACAACATCTCGTGACCAAAGGATGCATGAACACCAGCTCAATTCACATAACATCAACTATTCAACCCCAGTCATCGATCAGCTATTGGAAATGAACAGAACGATGGTTGCCTATTATTGCAAAACCTGCTGCAAAGATGGATTGGTTGTGAGAAAGCGGCAGTCCACTTTTGTCTGCGTCGTTTGCTCAACTAAACTCAATGGATGAATCCTTTTCAGCCTCCTCCCTGTGAAGCTAATATAAAAGAAGAGCATGATATATGAAGAAAACATGTTGGAATAATGTAATTTAGCTAAAAGATTTGAGTAACAATATAATTGTATTTTCTTTATGACCATCCTCATGCATTGTAATTTTTTTGCTAGCATAAACTTCAAATTTTAAGTGTACATTTCCTTTTACCTTGAGATTTTGTTACCGGCACACAGTTGTGCAATAACAAACTGTAATCGTGTACATGTAGATGTGACACGACTGGATGTGGCAAATAAATCAACTTCTGTATTACTTAAACCGACTTTTTGACGTAATGTAATAATATTTAGTCCTTCTTCCTCTGAGAAGTTTCAATGGATAGTTTGGTATATAAGCTGTGAATTGCTGATAATTTTTAGGGAAATATTTTCATGTGTGACATTCATGGGAGGCAATTTAAGTCATAATCAACAAGACTGAAAGTTACAATCACAGTACAAGTGCATGTATCATGCGCAGCAAAACTCTCTTTATCCAGTTGCAGTGTATTCCAGTGGGATATTGCACTGCACATATCTGGAAAAACAATGTATTGGCTGATTTCTAAATTTTACAGGAGAGCAAAAACCGTGTTTGCTTTCAGTCAACAGGTATAAATGCTGCAAAATACATTGTTCAACATATCACTGCAATCAGAAGAATGGGATATGTCTTATGCTGCAAGAATTTGTTCTATTCATTCATTTTTAAAAAAATTTAAGCTTGATACACTTTTTTGTAAGTTATTCTTTATATGCTTCAGCACAGGAAAATTAACTGAGAAAACAATGCCTTGCCATTGAATGTCTATTCGTAGATGAGCAGTTCTATTGAATAACTCAAAGTCAGTGGTTATGTCATGGGGTCTGTTATGTAATCAGGTTTCTATTGTTAAACTACAATGTGATGCATTTTTTGCCAGTTATTCTGTTGGAATTTGGTCAATACAGTGTTTTCTCAGTTAAACTATTGCAACATTTACCCAATACATTGTTTCACATGTCTTAAAAACACTGTTTGCGTTGTGAATTCCAATTTAATTTTTTTACACATGAAACTGTATGTTATGAACATCTCAAAAATGCAAAAATGTCAAAATCAAAAATTTTTGTAATGCATTGTTTTCTCAGATATGGGCAGTGTACTGGCACTGCTGTTGTACTCTACTCCACCTTTCTATTTGTAATACACAGCATGGTTGATACGAAACTACTGAAAAAATAGTGCACAGCAAAACACAGTCAATTTAATTTTGGCAGAGAGCACTTAAAATTTGTATAGTGCTTCTTTCTTCTGTTTCAATATAGAAGTGTATCATAGAAAACTATTGTTGCCGTTGCAAACAAGATTGCTGATGGAAGTGTTGTCAAATAGGCTGACCAACCCAATTCTACTAAAGTGATGATGTATCCTGAACATATTAAATGGCGTAATGGAAACTGAGCTTAATCTGGGCACGGACTAGCGCACACTACTTGTGTAAGGTTTGTTTTTAAACAAACATCTGCTAACTATGACTCAACATACTCAAACATACTCAAATATTTCCAGTCTAAAAGGTAAGCAACCAGATCTGTAAGTACATGAGAATGGACGTATTCTCTAACTTTAATACTGTCAATAGATATTCTTTAGTGGCAAAATATGTGGTTCCTCCAATTCACTGTAATCATTCTATTATTAGAATAATATTGTAGAGCTGGTGAACAGCAAGTGCATTTATGGTGGTATGCTTAGCAAGTAGGATAACATATATTCCCGAATTGGTTGTTTATGTGGCACCAGGTGAGCCAAAGAAGGGTTTGTCTAAGAAGGGATTCACTTATTGTGCTGTGTGTAGTGGAATGAAATGATTATGATGTGGATAAACAGTTTGCTCAGCCAGCCAACTGAATCTCTGCTGGGTGAATCGAACATATTGCTCTACCTGCTGGCTCGTTTAAACTTGACGAGTTGAACAGTGTGTAAGAACTGATTGTGATGTTCTTATACAGACCGTAGTACAAGTAGTGTATATGTACATTTACACGTACAATTATTAACAGAACTGATTAGTTTTTGTACGTGCGTTTCTAACATTATACCAAAACTGTAAAATATTAAGTCCAACTCATTCTGTACTATTTAGATTGTACATGACTTGTACATATTACTGGTAGAATGAAATAGCTGTGAAATATCTTTTTAGCTGCATTATAATTACAGTACACTTGCACGTATTATTATTCATTTGAAATAACAGCATGCATTACAGAAAGCTGTCCTGCTTTGAGAAAGAGTTAATACAATATAGCAGGAACATCTAAAATTAAATATAAATCTTGCAGTGCTAAACTATATGGTAGTCAGGTTTCACTACCGCCAGTTTAATGTTGGAGAGGGATTAGAAGAGTCTGATTGCAAAGGCCACAATGTACATGATGGGAGAAGAATTTGTTTGGCTTGTGGCTGCAGCAGCTGCAGCAGGTCAAGTTATCTATTCACTTGTTGGATGCTCATGTGGTGCTCCAGGTGGACCAAAGAAGTTTGGCACTTATGACAAACACAGCACTTGCAGTGTTTGCAAGAGAGTTCAATGTCTGCCGTGTGGAAATGAATTTGAGTCTGAAGGCATGTGTTTTAGACATCAAACACGATTTCATGAAGGCGCACCAGCCGGCATACCTGCCGTTGTTACTACCTACTTTGCCAACCGTCCAGATCATATTACACAACCATCAGGTCCTCCTCACACTCCAGAACTTCAACTTTTTTACTGTCAAGAGCAGAGCAAGTGTGGAGGACATCCAGAAGAGTCCTTCAAACTGGACCAATATACCAGTAAATGTAAGATATGTTCTCACCATAAATGTCTGCTATGCTGTTACACGCAACCTCGTGCAAAGGTGGTTCATGACCACCAACTCAATAGGCATAATGTGAACTATGCAACTCCTGTCAGCGAAGACCATATAGCAATGAACAAAATAATTGTTGCTTACTATTGTAAAACTTGCAAGAGAGAGGGAATAGCTGTGAGAAAGGGGCAGTCCACTTTCCTCTGTGTGGTCTGCTCAGCTAAACTGAACAAGTAAATTATCTTCAACCTCCTTCCTGCAAAGCTAATGTCAAACATTGTAGAACATCAGGCAATGTCTTTGCGTTAAGTAATTCGATTACAAATTTAAAAAGAGACATATTCCTGAATAATTTTTTTGTCTTTACATGTACTTCCTAACTATTCTCTTGCTCCGGTTTACTGTAATTTTTTCCTTTAATATATTTCAAACTGGATGTATGCCATTTCCTTTTACATGTACCTTTGTGTTAAGTAATCCGGTTACAAATTTAAAAAGAGACATATTCCTGAATAATTTTTTTGTCTTTACATGTACTTCCTAACTATTCTCTTGCTCCGGTTTACTGTAATTTTTTCCTTTAATATATTTCAAACTGGATGTATGCCATTTCCTTTTACATGTACCTTTAGCTTTGTCACTGAAACTACAAACTAAATAGTTCTAAGGGATGATATTATGCATTGTATATTAAAATTGTGTTAAAAAATTAAACTTCTGCAGTACATGAACTGACATTTGCCTTGATGATATTTAATCCTTATTCTTCTGAACAGTTGCAATGTATAGCTTGGTACCCTAAAAGCAGAATAATGTTTGGAGAAAAAAAGAAATTTAGAGTATTTTTGAATTGTTTTCAAGGCTTTACGTAATGTTGAAGCATAGTTCAACATTATGTAGACATAAAGTGTAGTCTTGGCTAAGCTGTAGGCTTACTTAGACTCAAACCCCAGTTACATACACAGTACAGCAAATGCTCGCTGTTTTGTACAATATTCAACTATGTATTATATAGCTACATGTAAATAGCTATGTGTATGATCTGCTTAGTTATATGAATTATTTTGAATGCAGAATTTGATAGCAATGGAAATTATTCGGCACTAAAACTCAAAATAAATAATGCAACTATTTACTTTTAGGCTGTAAACTGTGAATTGCAGATAATGTTGGCAAGCATTAACTGAAGATTACAATACTAATGCACTTACATGTACCATTAGCCGAAAAATTCTCTCTATTCAACAATGCATTGTACTGATACAACCCATTCCATTTGGCGCTACAAATACATGTAATATACCACACGGCTGGTAATGTTGGTAATGTTCAAAGTAGAATATGTGAGGCAAGTACACTGTGTCTACCTGTCATCTTAGAGTATTTCCTATTATATGTTAGCATCATAGTCACTCACAACACATTAACCATAATTAGAAGTTGTCCCCTTTAGTTAAGCAAAGCCAGGGAGGACAACTTCTAATATTTTTCGAGTAGGTGATGCGTGCCCATGGTTGATGCCCACATTACTAACACATGGTTCATCACAGTGTAGACTATTCCACATACTAATACATGTAATAGTAGACAACCAAATTAGTAAACATGAAAAATGGAAAAAAATGTGCTTCAGTTGCATCCAAACGCGTGTCCTTATGTACGAACGTGAGTGCTCTAACTTATACTATCAAGTCAGCAGTTACTCAGTGTGCAAAGTAGTCAATGGAAGTGACAGTACACACCTGCTGACTTTGTACCAACTAAAATTGAGGAGGGTACACACCCTATACTGTCTCATAACCACACTGGGACCTCTGCATTGGACTATTATGTACTATTATAATATAAAGTAGTGCTGGGCGGTTTTGATTTGCATGTCCATTCAGTTTTTTGACCATTTTTTAAACAACTGAATGAAATCGATGTTTTCTTCTCACCCCTGGTTTAATTCCATTTTTAAATTGTGAAAAAAAAACTGAATCGAACTGAAATTATGGTGGTAAAATTTAAACTTGTTTTGATTTTATACGGAAAAGAGCGGACAACTCTAGCACAAATTTTGTCACACATTTTGGAGTTGTCACATTCCTCATTCCAATTGCTATAGAAAAGAAAACTCATGCTAAACAATACAGGATTAGCTAGCCACAATAAAAGACTGACTATAAACTAGAATCTACAGAAGTGCAGCTGTGGTAGAACTCCCGGGAAACTCACAGATGCTAGTCAGGCTTAGCAATAAAGAAGCATATACTGTATGATCAGAGTTGTTTTTTATAGAAGTGTCCATCCGACATTATTACAGCACAGATAAAACTCCAAAATTAGAGTAAGTTGACAACATCAACATGCTAAATGGCGTAATGGAAAATGAGCTTAATCTAGGCACGACTAGTGTACACTACTTGTGTTTGATTTGATTTTAGACAAACATCTGCTAACTGTGACTTAACATACTCAAATAGTATCACTTGTATATTTTCAGTCTAAACGGTAAGCAACCAGATCTGTAAGTACACGCGAATGGACGTATTCTCTAATTTAATACTGTCAATAGATATTCTTTAGTAGCGAAACATTGTTATGGTCAAACAGAACTCTAACCCCGCCTCCCGATTACTTGACACTTATTATACATTGTATATATGTACTGTACTTACATGAACATTGCAATACATTTGCTTGTATTGATTGTCACTTATATATATCTTATAATGTCCATTACTAAGTAATTATGTCCTTTTTATACCCATGTAAAGAAGCCCGACCTTGCAGAATTGCCTGATACTGATTTTGTACATGAATTGGATGATTGTAAGCATCATTTGTTGTACCCGACCTATTTTGGGTCAGCCATAGAGCTTCCAGCAGCCATCTTGTTGTGCAATTTCCGGACGACGCTATGTCTTCTTTTTACAACATTACGTCGCCTTTTAGTAGCGAAATATGTGGTTCCTCCAATTCACTGTAATCATTCTATTATTAGAATAATATTGTAGAGCTGGTGAACAGCAAGCACATTTATGGTGGTATGCTTAGCAAGTAGAATAACATATATTCCCGAATTGGTTGTTTATGTGGCACCAGGTGAGCCAAAGAAGGTTTCGTCTAAGAAGGGATTCACTTATTGTGCTGCGTGTAGTGGAATAAAATGATTATGATGTGGATAAACAGTTTGCTCAGCCAGCCAACTGAATCTCTGCTGGGTGAATCGAACATATTGCTCTACCTGCTGGCTCGTTTAAACTTGGCGGGTTGAACAGTGTGTAAGAACTGATTGTGATGTTCTTATACAGACCGTAGTACAAGTAGTGTGCATGTACATTCACACATACAATTATTAACAGAACTGATCAGTTTTATACGTGCGTTTCTAGCATTATACCAAAATTGTAAAATAATAAGTCCAACTCAATCTGTACTATTTAGATTGTACATGTACATATTACTGGTAGAATGATATAGCTGTGAAAGATCTTTTTAGCTGCATTATAATTACAGTACACTTGCACGTATTATTATTCATTTGAAATAACAGCATGCATTACAGAAAGCTGCCCTGCTTTAAGAAAGAGTTAATACAATATAGCAGGAACATCTAAAATTAAATATAAATCTTGCAGTGCTAAACTATATGGTAGTCAGGTTTCACTACCGCCAGTTTAATGTTGGAGAGGGATTAGAAGAGTCTGATTGCAAAGGCCACAATGTACATGATGGGAGAAGAATTTGTTTGGCTTGTGGCTGCAGCAGCTGCAGCAGGTCAAGTTATCTATTCACTTGTTGGATGCTCATGTGGTGCTCCAGGTGGACCAAAGAAGTTTGGCACTTATGACAAACACAGCACTTGCAGTGTTTGCAAGAGAGTTCAATGTCTGCCGTGTGGAAATGAATTTGAGTCTGAAGGCATGTGTTTTAGACATCAAACACGATTTCATGAAGGCGCACCAGCCGGCATACCTGCCGTTGTTACTACCTACTTTGCCAACCGTCCAGATCATATTACACAACCATCAGGTCCTCCTCACACTCCAGAACTTCAACTTTTTTACTGTCAAGAGCAGAGCAAGTGTGGAGGACGTCCAGAAGAGTCCTTCAAACTGGACCAATATACCAGTAAATGTAAGATATGTTCTCACCATAAATGTCTGCTATGCTGTTACACGCAACCTCGTGCAAAGGTGGTTCATGACCACCAACTCAATAGGCATAATGTGAACTATGCAACTCCTGTCAGCGAAGACCATATAGAAATGAACAAAATAATTGTTGCTTACTATTGTAAAACTTGCAAGAGAGAGGGAATAGCTGTGCGAAAGGGGCAGTCCACTTTCCTCTGTGTGGTCTGCTCAGCTAAACTGAACAAGTAAATGATCTTCAACCTCCTTCCTGCAAAGCTAATGTCAAACATTGTAGAACATCAGGCAATGTCTTTGCGTAAAGTAATTTGGTTACAAATTTAAAAGGAGACATATTCCTGAATACTTTTTTTGTCTTTACATGTACTTCCTAACTATTCTCTTGCTCCGGTTTACTGTAACTTTTTTCCTCTAACATATTTCAAACTGGATGTATGCCATTTCCTTTTACATGTACCTTCAGCTTTGTCACTGAAACTACAAACTAAATAGTTCTAAGGGATGATATGCATTGAATATTAAAATTGTGTTAAAAAATTAAACTTCTGCAGTACATGAACTGATATTTGCCTTGATGATATTTAATCCTTATTCTTCTGAACAGTTGCAATGTATAGCTTGGTACCCTAAAAGCAGAATAATGTTTAGAGAAAAAAAGAAATTTAGAGTATTTTTGAATTGTTTCCAAGGCTTTACGTAATGTTAAAGCATAGTTCAACATTATGTAGACATAGAGTGTAGTCTTGGCTAGGCTGTAGGCTTACTTAGACTCAAACCCCAGTTACATACACAGTACAAAACTACAACCAGCAGCAGCGGCCTACTTGTGGGGTAAAGCAATTAACCTAGCTTGCTAACAAATGCTCTGAGTGAATTCTACACTAGACTACTAACTCATCACTCACCATTTGGTGCTACAAATACATGTAATATACCACACGGCTGGTAATGTTGGTAATGTTCAAAGTAGAATATGTGAGGCAAGTACACTGTGTCTACCTGTCATCTTAGGGTATTCCCTATTATATGTTAGCATCATAGTCACTCACAACATATTAACCATAATTGGAAGTTGTCCCCTTTAGTTAAGCAAAGCCAGGGAGGAAAACTTCTAATATTTTTCGAGTAGGTGATGCGTGCCCATGGTTGATGCCCTCATTACTAACACACGGTTCATCACAGTGTAGACTATTCCACATACTAATACATGTAATAGTAGACAATCAAATTATTGAACATGAAAAATGAAAAAAAAATGTGCTTCAGTTGCATTCAAACGCGTGTCCTTATGTACGAACGTGAGTGCTCTACCTTATACTGTCAAGTCAGCAGTTACTCAGTGTGCAAAGTAGTCAATGGAAGTGAAAGTACACACCACTGTTGACTTTGTACCAACTAAAATTGAGGAGGGTACACACCCTATACTCTCTCATTACCACACTGGGACCTCTGCATTGGACTATTATGTACTATTATAATATAAAGTAGTGCTGGGCGGTTTTGATTTGCAATTCCATTCAGTTTTTTTGACCATTTTTTTAAACAACTGAATGAAATCGATGTTTTCTTCTCACCCCCGGTTTAATTCCATTTTTAAATTGGGAAAAAAACTGAATCGAACAGAAATTATGGTGGTAAAATTTAAACTTGTTTTGATTTTATACGGAAAAGAGCGGACAACTCTAGCACAAATTTTGTCACACATTTTGGAGTTGTCACATTCCTCATTCCAATTGCTATAGAAAAGAAAACTCATGCTAAACAATACAGGATTAGCTAGCCACAATAAAATACTGACTATAAACTAGAATCTACAGAAGTGCAGCTGTGGTAGGACTCCCGGGAAGCTCACAGATGTTAGTCAGACTTAGCAATAAAGAAGCATATACTGTATGATCAGAGTTGTTTTTTATAGAAGTGTCCATCCGACATTATTACAGCACAGATAAATCTCCAAAATTAGAGTAAGTTGACAACATCAACATGCTAAATGGCGTAATGGAAACTAAGCCTAATCTACATGTAGGCACAGACTAGTGCACCCTACTGGTGTATGATTTGTTTTTAAACAAACATCTGCTAACTGTGACTTAACATACTCAAATAGTATCACTTGTATATTTCCAGTCTAAACGGTAAGCAAACAGATCTGTAAGTACATGAGAATGAACGTATTGTCTAATTTTAATACTGTCAATAGATATTCTTTAGTAGCGAAACATTGTCATGGTCAAACAGAACTCTAACCCCGTCTCCCGATTACCTGACATTTATTATACATTGTATATATGCACTGTACTTACATGAACATTGCAATACATTTGCTTGTATTGATTGTCACTTATATATATCTTATAATGTCCATTACTAAGTAATTATGTCCTTTTTATACCCATGTAAAGAAGCCCGACCTTGCAGAATTGCCTGATACTGATTTTGTACATGAATTGGATGATTGTAAGCATCATTTGTTGTACCCAACCTATTTTGGGTCGGCCATAGGGCTTCCAGTCGCCATCTTGTTGTGCAATTTTCGGATGACTCTATGTCGTCTTTTTACAACACTACGTCGCCCTTTCTACCGGAACTTCCTCCTGACTTTCTTATACTATATAAAGAGCATTGTCTTTATGTTCATTGCCTCAGTTCATGCTGGATCTCAATAAAGACACATCTATTATACTTCTATACAGAGACTTTCTCTTCGTAGATAGGTCGTTCCAGTCGTCAAGGTCTTCGACTTTGCCTCTCAAACCGCATTCTAGGTCGGATCACTCTCTTTCTCAGTGTAGCAAACAAGCATTGACTCGGGACCACATGGGTCGTCTTCAGTAGTTATTGGTCCACTAGTACCTGTTGATCTTTCATGTAATGAGAAGGCCTAGCACCACTCATGGCTTTTCATTTTGGTCACCGGAGTCATCTCAGGATGACAACACAACCCCGAAAAACCATTACAACATGTGGTTGCTCCAATTCATTGTAATCTATTAATAGAATAATATCGTAGAACTAGTGTACAGCAAGTGTATTTCTGGTGGTATGCTTAGCAATTGGGATAATATCTTCCCTAATTGGTTGTTTATGTAGTCAAAGAGGAATTCCCTTATTGTGCTGTGTGGAGTGGAATCAAATGATTATGGTGTGGATATACAGTTTGGTCAGCCAGCCAACCAAACCTCCTCTGAGTTAAGCGATCATATTGCTCTACATTGTGGGTACTGGTTGGTTTAGACTTGACTAGTTGAACAGTGTTTAGAGTATAACTACTGTTTGTGATGCTCTTGTACTGATTAAAATGAAATTTCTGCCTACATGTACATGTACATGTATATAATACATGTTCATGTATACATATGTACATGTACTAACATGTGTACATGTACTAACATGTGTACATGTACATCTAATGGCAACAATGTTGACTACGGTTCCACTGGCTACATAACATACAGTTAACTCCAGTTACATGTTGTACAAGTGTTGCATTATACATGTACATGTACAATGTACTATTCACAATAATAGGAGTATAGCTCAGTAGCATAGCACCAGTTCAAGAGTAGTTGTACGATGTAAGCTTTGTCCATTTAATAGTTCCAGCTGTTTGGAACAGAAACTAATTTGCTTAAATGGTATAGTAGCAACCCCGTATTGTCCTAACAGAGCCATCGTGAAAAAAATACAGATGAGATCTATGTAACTGTATGTAGTCTATCCTGTTTAGTATGGGTTCCAACTCCGTTGATGTATCTGTTATTTATTGTACATGTATATCTGTGTTATCTTTGGAAATATCATAAGGACAAATTGGTATTGAGTTTATTCAATGTCTACCTATCGATGATTTAATGCGGGTAAGTTATCTTGGTAGCCATAAGCTTGTGTATATGGGTTCCAATTCCTATCAATATAACATAGAGCACGCAATTAAAAATGTCATGGCTGGAACTGTTGCCAATATGATAGTTAAGAACTAAGTCTATTTGTATAGTAAAACTCATACTACAATGTAAATGGTGGATATGCTTTACTGTGACTGGCTGATGTATAAATATATAATATATACATTGTATGTTATAAGAATAGATGAAATTGATGATGTTTGTTTATTTAATTCATTTTACTAAAATATAGTTTCGTACTTGTAAAATGAAAGCATACATTATGTTCAAATGAATGTGCGACATTTTAAAATTGATGACATTAGTGTTTGCAGTATGTTAGGGATGACGCAAAGTTATAAAGTTACGTTATCTGTCCCAGCAAGTGTTTGCGGTCATGTCCACAAGTGGATACAAACACATTTCTGGTATCACATTTAACAGTTCTTGATGAGATCACTGAGTCCTAGACATGTTCACCTCAATAAGGAAGCTTAATTTGCTGACATTGGAATAACAATGCAGTCTCATATCATGAAATAGAAAACAGAACGTAGGGCAAGTAGTGTTATACATGTACATTTACTTCTACAAATATACACAGAGCTCTCCGTTATCATGCATGTATTTCTAATGTTCAGTCTAAATGAACCCTAAACTGTAAAAATATGAAGTCCAACTCGTTCTGCACTATATTGAGAATGTACATATGGCTAGTAGAATGACAAATAGCTGTAAAAAATGTTTATAGCTATTAATAATTACAGTAAAGTAGAGTAGATAGAGTAAACTGTACATTACATGTATTAATTTGAAATACATGTAGCAGCATGCAGTACAGAAAGCTGTCCTGCTTTAGGAAAGAGTTAATACATGTAGCAGGAACCTCTAAACATAAATATAACTCTTGCAGTGTCAAACTATACGGTAGTCAGGTACTACTGCCGCCAGTTTAATGTTGGAGAGGGATTAGAAAAGTCTGATCGCAAAGGCCACAATGTACTTGATGGGAGAAGAATTTGTTCAGCACGTGGCTGCAGCAGCTGCGGCAGGTGAAGTTATATATTCACTAGTTGGATGCTCGTGTGGTGCTCCAGGTGGACCAAAGAAGCTTGGCACTTACGACAAACACAGCACTTGCAGTGTGTGCAAGAGAGTTCAATGTCTGCTGTGTGAAAATGAATTTGAGTCTGAAGGCATGTGTTTTAGACATCAAACACGAGTTCATGAAGGCACACCTGCGGTTGTCACTACCTACTTTGCCAACCGTCCAGATCACATTACACAACCAACAGGTCCTCCTCACACTCCAGAAATTAAGCTTTTTTACTGTCAAGAGCAGACCAAGTGTGGGGGTGGACCAGAAGACGCCTTCAAACTGGACCAGTATACCAGTAAATGTAAGATATGTTCTTACCATAAATGTCTGCTATGCTGTTACACGCAACCTGGTGCAAAGATGGTTCATGACCACCAACTCAATATGCATAATGTGAACTATGTAACCCCTGTCAGCGAAGACCATATCGAAATGAACAAAATAATCGTTGCGTACTATTGTAAAACTTGCCAGAAAGAGGGAATAGCTGTGAGAAAGGGGCAGTCTACTTTGCTCTGTGTGGTCTGCTCAGCTAAACTGAACAAGTAAATGATTTCCAACCTCCTTCCTGCAAAGCTAATGTCAAACATTGTAGAACATCAGGCAATGTCTTTGCGTTAAGTAATTCGGTTACAAATTTAAAAGGAGACATATTCCTGAATAATTTTTTTGTCTTTACATTTACTTCCTAACTATTCTCTTGCTCCGGTTTACTGTAATTTTTCCTCTAATATATTTCAAACTGGATGTATGCCATTTCCTTTTACATCTACCTTTAGCTTTGTCACTGAAACTACAAACTAAATAGTTCTAAGGGATGATATGCATTGTATATTAAAATTGTGTTAAAAAATTGAACTTCTGCAGTACATGAACTGACATTTGCCTTGATGATATTTAATCCTTATTCTTCTGAACAGTTGCAATGTATAGCTTGGTACCCTAAAAGCAGAATAATGTTTAGAGAAAAAAAGAAATTTAGAGTATTTTTGAATGGTTTCCAAGTCTTTACGTAATGTTGAAGCATAGTTCAACATTATGTAGACATAGAGTGTAGTCTTGGCTAGGCTGTTTAGGCTTACTTAGACTCAAACCCCAGTTACATAATATACGGTACAAAACTACAACCAGCAGCAGCGGCCTACTTGTGGGTTAAAGCAATTAACCTAGCTTGCTAAAAAATGCTCTGAGTGGATTCTATTCTAGACTACTAACTCACCACTCACCATTTGGCGCTACAACTACATGTAATATACCACACGGCTGGTAATGTTGGTAATGTTCAAAGTAGAATATGTGAGGCAAGTACACTGTGTCTACCTGTCACCTTAGGGTATTCCCTATTATATGTTAGCATCATAGTCACTCACAAAATATTAACCATAATTAGAAGTTGTCCCCTTTAGTTAAGCAAAGCCAGGGAGGGCAACTTCTAATATTTTTCGAGTGGGTGATGCGTGCCCATGGTTGATGCCCTCATTGCTAACACATGGTTCATCACAGTGTAGACTATTCCACATACTAATAATATATGTAATAGTAGACAACCAAATTAGTGAACATGAAAAATGAAAAAAAATGTGCTTCAGTTGCATTCAAACGCGTGTCCTTATGTACGAACGTGAGTGCTCTACCTTATACTATCAAGTCAGCAGTTACTCAGTGTGCAAAGTAGTCAATGGAAGTGACAGTACACACCTGCTGACTTTGTACCAACTAAAATTGAGGAGGGTACACACCCTATACTCTCTCATAATCACACTGGGACCTCTACGTGCGTTTCTAGCATTATACCAAAATTGTAAAATAATAAGTCCAACTCATTCTGTACTGTTTAGATTGTACATGTACATATTACTGGTAGAATGATATAGCTGTGAAATATCTTTTTAGCTGCATTATAATTACAGTACACTTGCACGTATTATTATTCATTTGAAATAACAGCATGCATTACAGAAAGCTGTCCTGCTTTGAGAAAGAGTTAAAACAATATAGCAGAAACATCTAAAATTAAATATAAATCTTGCAGTGCTAAACTATATGGTAGTCAGGTTTCACTACCGCCAGTTTAATGTTGGAAAGGGATTAGAAGAGTCTGATTGCAAAGGCCACAATGTACTTGATGGGAGAAGAATTTGTTCAGCACGTGGCTGCAACAGCGGCGGCAGGTGAAGTTATATATTCACTTGTTGGATGCTCATGTGGTGCTCCAGGTGGACCAAAGAAGCTTGGCACTTATGACAAACACAGCACTTGCAGTGTGTGCAAGAGAGTTCAATGTCTGCAGTGTGGGAATGAATTTGAGCATGAAGGCATGTGTTTTAGACATCAAACACGAGTTCATGAAGGTACACCTGCGGTTGTCACTACCTACTTTGCCAACCGTCCAGATCACATTACACAGCCAACAGGTCCTCCTCACACTCCAGAAATTAAACTTTTTTACTGTCAAGAGCAGACAAAGTGTGGAGGTGGCCCAGAAGACTGCTTCAAACTGGACCAGTATACCAGTAAATGTAAGATATGTTCTTACTATAAATGTCTGCTATGCTGTTACACCCAACCTCGTGCAAAGATGGTTCATGACCACCAACTCAATATGCATAATGTGAACTATGCAACCCCTGTCAGCGAAGACCATATAGAAATGAACAAAATAATCGTTGCGTACTATTGTAAGACTTGCAAGAAAGAGGGAATAGCTGTGAGAAAGAGGCAGTCCACTTTCCTCTGTGTGGTCTGCTCAGCTAAACTGAACAAGTAAATGATTTCCAACCTCCTTTCTGCAAAGCTAATGTCAAAACATTGTATAACATCAGGCAATGTCTTTGCGTAATTCGGTTACAAATTTGAAAGAGGACATATTCCTGAATAATGTTTTTGTCTTTACATGTACTTCATAACTATTCTCTTGCTCTGGTTTACTGTAATTTTTTCTCTATTATATTTCAAACTGGATGTATACATTTCCTTTTACCTGTACCTTTAGCTTTGTCACTGAAACTACAAACTATAGTTCTAACGGATGGTATATAATAAAATTGTGTTAAAAAATTAGCTTCTGCAGTTATACATGAACTGACGTTTGCCTTAGTGATATTTATTCCTCATTCTTCTGAACAGCTGCAATGTATAACTTGGTACCCTAAAAGCAGAAATGTTTAGAGAAAAAAGAAATTTAGAGTATTTTTGAATTGTTTCCAAGTCTCTAGTAATGTTGAATCGTAGTTCAACATTATGTAGACATACATAAAGTGTAGTCTTGGCTAGGCTGTAGGCTTACTTAGACTCAAACCCCAGTTACATACACAGTACAAAACTACAACCAGCAGCGGCGAGCTTACTTGTAGGGTAAAGCAATTAACCTAGCTTGCTAACAAATGCTCTGAGTGGATTCTATTCTAGGCTACTAACTCGCCACTTTGTCTTACAGCAAATGCTTGCTGTTTTGCACAATATTCAACTGTGTACTATATAGCTACATGTAAATAGCTACATGTATGTGTATGATCTGCTTAGTTATATGAATTACTTTGAATGCAGAATTTGATAGCACTGAAAACTATTTGGCACTAAAGCTCAAAATGCATCTACTTTTAGGGTATAAACAGTGAATTGCAGAATGATAATGTTGGCAAGCATTAACTGAAGATTGCAATACTAATGCACTTACATGTTACATGTACCATTAGTAGAAAAATCTATCTGTTCCGTAATGCATTGTACTGATGCAAGCCATTTCATTAAGACTTAAGGGTACCCATCTACATGTATACGTACATGTAATATGCCAAACTGTTGGTACTGATGGTAATGTTCAAAGTAGAATATATATGAGGTGAGTACACTGTGTCTACCTGTCATCTTAGGGTATCAATAAAATAGAATTACTCTAATTGTTGGTGTTTACTTGATCAGTATAAACCATTGTGATTGTGATCCTTCTATTTTCACCCGGGGCCTATGCGACACCTAATCATCTAGCACAGTGAACAGAGCATGCTACCCACTACACCAGCTCAGTAACTTTAAAAAAGGAAGCTTCACCAGTGAGCAGTAACATGCTCTGAGAGAACTGCACTGAGGCACCCCTCTTATTATGGCCACCTTGCGCCTTGTAAGATGTTAAGGGGTTACTTGACTACTAGTACCTATCAATATTTCATGTAATGAGAACGCCTAGCACCACCCATGGTTTTTCATTTTGGTCACCGGAGTCATCTCAGGATGACAACACAAACCCCAAAAAACCATTACATTAGGTGGTTGCTCCAATTCATTGTATTATATTAATAGAATGATATCATAGAACTAGTGTACAGCAAGTGCATTTATGGTGATATGCTTAGCAATTGGGATAATATCTTGCCTAATTGGTTGTTCATGTAGTCAAAGAGGAATTCACTCATTGTGCTGTGTGGAGTGGAATCAAATGATTATGGTGTGGATATACAGTTTTCTCAGCCAGCCAACGAAACCTCCGCTGAGTTAAGGGATCATATCACTCTACATTGTGACTACTAGTTGGTCTAAACTTGACTAGTTGAACAGTGTATAATAGTGCTTGTTCAGTCTAAATGAAACCTAAACTGTAAAATATGAAGTCCAACCCATTCTGCACTAATGAGAATGTACATCATATGACTAGTAGAATGATAAATAGCAGTGAAACATCTTTATAGCTATAATTACAGTGAAGTGGAGTAGAGTAAACTGTACATTACATGTATTAATTTGAAATACATGTAACAGCACGCATTACAGAAAGATATCCTGCTTTAAGAAAGAGTTAATACATGTAGCAGGAATCTCTAAACTTAAATATAATTACTCTTGCAGTGCCAAACTCTACGGTAGTCAGGTTTCACTACCGCCAGTTTAATTTTGGAGAGGGATTAGAAAAGTCTGACTACAACAACGATAATGTTCATGATGGGAGAAGAATTTATCCAATGTGTGGCAGCGGGCTTAGTCATATATTCACTAGTTGGATGCTCATGTGGTGCTCCATGTGGACCAAAAAAGCGTAGTACCTACGACAAACACAGCACTTGCAGTGTGTGCAAAAGAGTTTAATGTCTGCAGTGTGGAAATGAGTTTGAGTCTGAAGGCATGTGTTTTAGACATCAAACACGAGTTCATGAAGGCACATCTGCGGTTGTTACCTAGCTACTTTTCCAACCGTCCAGATCATCTCACACAACCATCAGGTTCTCCTCAGACCAAGTGTGGAGGTGGACCAGAAGACTCTTTCAAGCTGGACCAGTATACCAGTAAATGTAAGATATGTTCTTGCCATAAATGTCTGCTATGCTGTTACACACATGCTGGTGGGAAAATGGTCCGTGACCACCAACTCAATATGCATAATGTGCACTATGCAACCCCTGTCAGCGAAGACCATATAAAAATGAACAAAATAATTGTTGCTTACTATTGTAAAACTTGCAAGAAAGATGGAATAGCTGTGAAAAAGGGGCAGTCCACTTTCCTCTGTGTGGTCTGCTCAGCCAAACTGAACGAGTAAATGATCTGCAACCTCCTTCCTACAAAGCTAATGTTAAACATTGTATCATAATGGGCAATGTTTTTGCATTAAGTAATTTGGTTAAAAGTCTGTAGACTTGTTCTTACATATACTTCACAACTATTCTGTTGCAGCTAGCTAGTACTGTGCTACTATTTCACTGTTAAGTAATGCTATGGAGCTATTTCATTCCGTTCAATTCCATCCCATCATTTTATGTGAGACATTAACGGTCAGCTAACATTTACAAATATGACACTATAACAGTGAACATGAATCTTTACAGTACTGGTACTACATGTTGTCAATTTAGCTCTAGTACACATTGGCATGCGTGTTCCATATTGATATGACATGATATTATATGATATGACATGATATTATATGATATGATATGATATGATATGATATGATATGATATGATATGATATGATATGATATGATATGATATGATATGATATGATATGATATGATATGATATGATATGATATGATATGATATGATATGATATGATATGATATGATATGATATGATATGATATGATATGATATGATATGATATGATATGATATGATATGATATGATATGTATGATATGAAATGCATACTAAACTATTATTGATTACAAGTACATTCTATGCTGATAAAGTAGTAATTGAAATTAAGATAATTCTAGAACGCGACTCGGTGAGTAAAATGGGCAAAATCTCGACACAAATAATTTTAATCAAGACTTCCGTTCTAGCTGTATGTTTTCCACAAGCGGATGTTTTCCAGTGCGGATGTACATGTACATGTACAAAGTAAATTGTACTTAAAGAAGGAATACTGTAGCATGTAAACATCTGTCTTGTTTTGTTGCAAATTTACATGTACTATTAACATATGAAAAGGCAAAACATAATACATATACCTACATGATGTTTGGCCACCATTAGAAGGTTTAGGGTATATTATGCACATGTAAATGGTCAATAAGAATTAGCACAATCAACATTGATGTTGATGTACCACGTAACTTGTGGAATACAATATCCACTGACTGGGTTTAAGTCATAGATTTGACTCAACAACCGTGGTGGCTGCAATAAAAACCAGTTGGGATATACAAAATGTGTTTAGCCTGCAACAAAACACCAATCTGGGCCCACTACTGCATGTATTCTACGGTTTCAAAGGCAAATGCAATTGTCATACAACATCTGAGGGTAGGAATGTATACTATGCCAATCATTTGATATAAAACAACAATCGACTGTAAACTATTGTTTAAATAATTTTTATCTCATATGTGATGACTTTAGCCTTGAGAGAACTTACAATGTACATGAAGCTGATAGACTTGAGTAGATTATAGATAGCTAACTAGTAATATGGTAGAATGGCGGTGGGAAACAGTGGAAAGGAATTGTTCTATCTGACAAGGAGTGTTACCTTAATTCTGTATTTCTTCCTTGAAGAGTGAGTATGGGAATATGCATTGTACATTTACATGTACTTGCCACTGTCACTGTGGTAGTTTAGATACCATGCTACATGTATGTTTGCAGGAATACATTGTATATTAAATACACTTTTATATAGAACTGCCAGGACAACAAAAACTGTTGTAGTTTCATGCAAAGCATTGAAATACTGAATCTATTCTACCAGCACTACATGTACTGTAAATCTATTGAACAGCGGCAATGACCGATGATATAATAACAACATGCTACATACATGTATGTCATGTATTTGTCTAAAGATGTTAAATCTAAGGACATATTTATATACTTTGAGTCTAGTTTTCAGTAGATTTTGTTCAGTTTCTGAACTGGTTATTTCTCCGGATAGCTTTGTACAGTGCACACAGGCAGCTTGTATTATTTAACCACTACTGTGTGACCATTGAATAATTACAAATAATACTGTTCATCTTATTTTGTGAAGATTGAAGTGCTGTTTGTCTTTGTAACTCTAGTGGCAGCCAAGGCAAACTCATTTGAATATTGGCTATTATTACTTCCACTCAGCATTGAGACCTGTTAAGTCTCTACAGCCATGCCTGTGCTGAGTCTATGCTTGCAACTTTTGTACATACATTGCACATGTACATGATTGTATGTGTGCTACTAGCATTAATCTTACTGAAAAAAGGATGAACATGATCATTTACATATATTGAATGCTGCGACTGTATTGGTTTAAGGATAAAAATGGAAATACATGTCATGTTGAAAAAATAGCAAAAGTGATGATCCAAGATCAGGTAACAATAATTTTGCGAAATGTCATATGAAGTTTATGACTCTGTACTTTACGTTGTTATCTTTACTCACAAAGATACAGATTTTCTAAAACGAGCCGTCATTATACCAACCCATATTCCATAATCATTTTTGTTTCATGGCAGATATGATTTCTACATGTAATTGTAGAGGCAGTCCAGTTTTGGCATTTAAAGATTACACAGTTAAAAATATACAAACAAGTTTACTTCCAAATGATACACTCAGGATTTCATGGAATATAGTTGAGCTCAGGCAGCCAAGAAAAAGATGGGAAGTAACTCATGTCACGCTACAAAGCATTAATTTGACAAGCAGCGTACGATACCCTCTAAGAAGAGGCCTAGTAAGTATCATTAAATATGCTGATGATGCTCAAAATGTTCAGGTTCTATTTTTGTACATGTACTTGTTATATTATAATATACGTGTATCACAATGCTTGTCTCTTGAGAAATTCTTTGCAATTCTAATTTGACTGATAAGATTATTGTCATCTGGGCATCAAGTAGCTGTTTGACGGGAACCTGCATGTTTGTACACCCACCGAAATAAAACAGTCCTCACTTTACGCTCAACATGTAGATATACGTCATGTGTTTATCTGTTTAATGTTAGTCCTCACATTGTGAGGGCTAGTACTGTAAATTCTTGAGTATTTCAACATTTAAAACACATGTACATGTATGTGTCAATATTGTAAGGATGTTACAAAGTGCTCAGTTGATGATATGCCGGTTGCCTACATCATTCAATATGCCGCCTTTGCACAAATTTTCTGGATGAATCCATAAAATACTGTGTGGTAGTCGTAATAGTTTACTAATTGAACTACTACATTCGCGTGTGAAACTTTTATGACCCAAATGTTGTTTTAGGATTTTTTAAGGCATTACGAGGCATATAATAATTATTCTATTAACAGTACACTGTAGACTATGGAATTGATGATAATGGCATGCACAGAGGAACCAAGTATGATGTAATAATTCAACTAGTTAGTAATGGAATCACTCCAGTTTCCAATGAGGAAACAGTTTCAGTCATCATACGTAAGAATTGCACCTTCATCAATTTTATGTTTTGTTACATTTGCTTCTTTCATTCGTTTGCATTGATTGGCCTTATATAGTAATGATTCATTGTGTCATTTCCCTGTGTAGCCTGCGTGTTTAACTGTTACTGAACATTTTTCACTAGCACCAAGAAAGCCTATGTCATTCTCTGCTGTGCTAAGCTACAACAACTTCTCTAGAAATGGATACCCCAGATTCATTGAGTTCAACTATCACCTTCAAAGGAGATCACTTTACAGTGGTGTTTTGATAGAGTGTGGGAACAGGAGTGCAGATGGAACTTTAAGTATCAGGTTTAGAGAAAATATAGACTTTGAATATTCTAGTGAGTTACTACATTGTACTATAAAAACATATGGTACGTGATACATGGGACTAGTGCTGCACGGTGTTTTGGTTTCAAACGAAGTTTTCGATGTAAAACCAGCCGGTGTTGAATATCGCCATTTTTATTTGCATCGAATCATAACCATTTAAAAGAGATATCGTTGCCAAACAATATATCAATGGTTCGGGTTAGTTCAATGTTATCGAACCGGATCGCTCTGCCATTACTGATTAAATATTTGTGCGGTCTAATACCGCATGGTTTTTTTCCCCTCACTTCAAACTAAGTTGCATACTTTCACGTTTCCGTTTTAGATTACGGCTACCATCGTGGCTGTGATTGATAGGTTGTTGATGTTGTCGGGGTGATAATTATATTATAATAAGTTGATTAATAATTACGTAATTTAGTAGATTGTGTGTCATTCCATATCACCTGTAGTATATCATATTATATTATTCTATTGCTTGGATATGATTGATTTATTCATGAACAGCGTGCTAGAATAGAATAGTAGAAGTATATGATTTGATAATATTTGTTATTAAATTTATATGCAGCATTGGATTGGATTAAACTTAAATCAAAGTTTTCACCCAGTGCTCCTCTTTTCTCATTCAGTGTGGAGAGTTAAATTCCCAGTTTTGACATAAATGTATCTCATGCTTTTTTGTGCCGATCTGGTGGTCGATTAACTTATCTAACAACATTAAAAACTACATGTACAATGGTAAAATAGAATAATATTTCTATAAAATAACAGAGTTTTAAGTTTCTAACTTTGTGCAGTTGTCCAAATCTGCTGCTACAATGTACATAGTAGAACGAAGGACAATGAGGTAACGCAGACAGAGCGGCTGCAGCTCATGTGCCTCCTCCAGCCCAGTGAGAGGCAAGATAGAGCAGTGTAATTTCCCTTCTTCAGTGCACATTTAATGCTTACTTTATAACATTTAAGTATATCTATAATCAGACGCTTATGGTATATTCTCAAACATCATGTACAATGTAGAAAAGAAGCCACAGCGTTTAGCATTATTTTTTTAGTCGTTACGTTCACAAAGTAATCTTGCATCTCCAATCACACAATATACCAGTCTAAATAATTTCAAGATTCCCCAGAATCAACTATTGGAGCTACTAAAATCAGGGCCCCATGAAACTGGGAACCAAAGTTGCTTAGGGAGCTAGAACAGGCTGAGAGACTGGGATTAGTTACACTACATGCACATGATATACAGTCATGCACATGTTATACGGTCATGTACACGTACATACAATTGTATACACAGTCATGTACATGCTATAGTGTAATGGTTTCTGTGATTTTGTGCGATCGTCCTTGGACGACTATCGACCCAGAAATGAAGTACCTATGAGTGGTGCTAGGACTTTGCATTACATGAAAGATCGAGCGGTCTCAGTAGCCCAATAACTACCAGAGACGATCCATCTGGTCCCAAGTCTGACCTTCAGACTATACGTTGAAAGAGAGTGATCCGACCTAGTAGGCGGTTCGCTAAGCGAATGACCTGACAAAAGGAAGTGAAAGTCTCTGTATCAAGTATAGATGTGTCTTTATTGAAAGCCAAGTGAAGACTGAGACAATGAACAGTGAAACAATGCCCTTTATATAGTATAAGGACTTCCGGCCGACGTAGTGTCGGGAAAAGACGACGTAAGGTCGTCTGGAAGTTGCGCAACAAGATGGCCGCCGGAAGCCCGACGGCCGACTCAAAATAGGTCAGGTTCTACAAAAGTTGCTTATAATGGTCCAATTCATGTACAAAATGAATATCAATGGATTCTGAGAGGTCGGGCCTCTGTACATGGGTATAAAAGGCATTAAAAGACTTAGTAATAATTATACAAGTATATACAATAACATATAGTAAAGTACAAGCAGATATATACATGTGTGTGCACACAATAATGAGTGTCAGGTGTAGGAGACGACTGTGCGTACCATTACAATAGGCATTCGGGTACGTGTTATGAAAATACATATAACACTGTATATGTATATGTTATAGACATAGTAGATTTACGCTTCATTAGACTGTGACACCGCCGTGGGACCAGTTAGTATGTCATATAAATTGTACATAGTTATCCCACTTGGAAGTTCCCTCAGTGTTAGATGAGTACTACATGCAGGTGGGCTGAGGGAATTCATTGCCATTGTGCCGCATTGTAGAGGTTCAAGTCATGTATTTTACAGTCCACTGTGATTTATAGGTACACAATCTTTCTCAAACACTACACAATTATCTAAACTACTTTGTACCCGAAGTACTCTGAGCAATACCTTTAGATAATGTTTATATTATATACAATGTACACGCATGCACATGTTCATGTACATGTACGGCGGTGATGGAAATTATGGGAGCACACTTGAAAGTTGCCCTTATTTGTCAATAATTCCTCTCTGTGCCCATCTTTTTGCATCGAAATAATATATTAAGTATCATATCAAAATGAAGCTTCTAACGACAGCTTTCAGACAAGCAGCATTTGATGCATGGATTTTGGAAACTTTAGACACATGTGCATGTATATAATTATATTGCTATGGTGTGTCAATATTGGCACCATGTCAGTTTTTTATTGGAGTTGAACACTGTAGGTCTAAATCATTTATTCACATTGAACTTTAGTTAATGGAAACTACGTGAGAAACCTAAAGTTGACCTGTGGGGGTTGTGTGTGGCCGAGTATGTTGATGGTCGGCCATTTTGCTTTCTGGATATTGACGAGCACTTTGTGATGTTCGATCATGTTTTCCCACATCTGGGCAGTGTGGCACGTTGTGTTATGTTGTCGGCAGTAAGCAGCACCACAACTTTCAAGATTTTTGTGTATTTGGAAGAATTCCCTGGTCCATCAACAACATAAAGATGTCTAAAACCAGGTAGACATATTAAGCAGACCCAGAAGAGGACAACTTGTGGGTTGCAAGTGCCTCAGACTAATCTCTGCACTTGGCCTACTCACATAATTATTTCCACAGTAGTTGCTCTTGGATGACAAATGTGCTCTCATGACTGGAAATTACCCCCTTTCACTGGTCGCTTGTATAATTTAGAAATTTATAGCTGTTCATTGGTTCGTTTCAGTCATGCTATTTCTCTATTTGTGTCAGTTAAAGTGGCTTTCGAGCTTTGCACGCCACAGTCAACAGCCTACTAACACCCCACAATCAGCTTTCGGGGTCAACTCCTTTCCAGTAGATTCTCAAAGCTCACAGGTCAGTCGGGGCCAGTGAGATGAGAAGTTCTCCACAAATTTCCTCATAACTGTCCATGTTGCCAGTTTTCTTCATCCATGACCTTGATGTTGCTCCAGCATCTATTTGTTGCTAGCACACCATTCTTTAAGAAGGCAGGTTCTCCGGTAATTTCGTGCTATGAGTCCTCTCGCGTATGGCTATGGATCATGGCAACATGTTTGTCTCAAGAAAGACCTGAGCCATGGCGGCAGCTAAAAATAGATTGAAAGCTATCCATTGAGATTCAAATTTTTGTGCAGAGTTATCCACTACAAAAAAGTTGACACATTAGGTCACAAGACTTCTTCAACTGTTGCAAGAAAACAAGGACTGAAGATATCAACTCGAACTCCCAAGTTGCAATTAAAATGCGGATTTCGGGGTTGACTCAGTAAAAGTTGTCTAAATACCCTCATATTTATCTAAATAAATTCAAAAAGATGGTGAAGACTTTGGATAAAATTAGCACAATACATACAATCATGTATATAGTAAAACTTGAGTATAGTACAGCTACATGTAAATTAAGAGATAAAATCCATGCGCAAGTGAAAATGATACATATTTCCAAGGACGATTCCTTAATTTCCATCACAGCTGAAACAGCATCAAAAGTCTTCATGCTGTTAATTGCTGCCTAGTGACAACTAAATCTGCAATTGAAATCCCGGTGCTGTACGTGGTGCTAGGTTGCGAGTTTATACTTACTGCTCCTCTATTTAGGCAAATACGAAAATATAGCCTTGCGTCAAACAACGTTCATGTCCACAACAAGAAGAATAAAAAACGGTTTTCCATTGAGATCCAGCTATGCAGCTGATGGTGTAGTTTGGCTGAATGCAAACCGTGCACAAACTTGGAAATCATCTTACTCACACTGGTGGACAGTCGAACTTGAACGCCTTTATAAGATTCAGACAGTAATTTTATACAAATCTCAGGCAATCTGTGGAGGAGCATACTGCAGTAAGTTAACTGCATCCACAATAAGATGCATTTTATCAACACGCTGTCTTGTACTTTATTAGTTTTATTCTACTAAATGCTCAAAATTTTATATGTACTCCTTTTAGTTTATTTACTCGCCGTTTACTCTACTGGTTTTATTTATTATATGCTAGCAATATTTATATGTATTACTATAACTAATTTACTGGTAGTAGTTGTTTGCCTTTGTAAAATTCAGACTTTAGCTTTTTTTCTCTACTTTTCTCTTTTTTTCTTCCCATACTGTAATCTTATTTACTTAATGTACTTTAGCTTCTTGTTTTCTGGACAAAAGTCCATTGGACTTATTCTCTGCCGGAATAAAAATGGAATATATATATACATATATATATATTTCTTAATATTTTGTTGTATTGTGGTAGACAGGCCGACTCAATTGATACGCAGGCCGACCTATGCTGAGGTCGTTAAAAGATTAGTTCTACCCAGAAGCCCACACTACCTGTATACATAGTCTAGTCTATTATTGTTTGTATCATGTAATCAAGCAGAGCACTATTATTATACTCATTATCGTTTTATATTGTAAGTAAGCTCATCATAAACAAGGCCGGCGTTTCAGAATATGCTGTTTTTATATACGTAACATGTGATATTATAATACTTTTCTCTTGATTATAAACATATTTTAGAATGATCGGCCTTTTTTGAAGTCGGGCCTGGGCCTTTTTTTGCTGCTACTTTTTTGCATGGTTTCCGGGGCCGATGCTACATCGTCCCGCCCAATACTTCATTGGGCTTCTACCAGAACTGGTTTCAGTATAAAAGCATTTGCATTTTACTGTACAAATTAGTTGATGACTAGACTTCAATAAAGCCACATCTCTTCACTTAACACTCACATAGTTTTCTCTCTGAGAAAGGTAGTCCTAGCTGTGGTCTTATTGGACCATTAGCAGGGAGTCATCCTCGAGCTCAACTGAAAGTACCCTTTCACATAATATGTATATATAATCATATAGGCCCTGTGCTAGCTCTCATGAGAGCTAGCACAGGGCCTACATGTATATGATTTTTATACACAGGCTGCTGAGTGCTTTTTACTCTTAATGTAATGCTGGGAAGCATAGCTTGATTGACCACTTGCAGGTGCTTCCCATATTCATGCGATCTGCACCCGTCTGTACTAATTAGCAGAAACATTACAGTATATCCATGCATTATATTCATTTCTCTGATGATTATGCATGGGAATACATCAACATAGCTATTAGGATTCAGTAGAAATATGAACATGTGTCTTGTTCTGTTATTCATTATTAAATGCTTGCTGGCACCCACATTTTTCAATATATTGCATTCATTTTCATTTTGGGTGGAAGAATAATGTTGACTAGCCAAAAGCTGCTATCTGATTGGCATGAATTGAGTCACTATTCTGACTCAGAAATTAGTGAGATTAACAAGTCTGACAGCTAATATGAATTCAGAGATGAAGACGGTTAATGGTTTGAGAATGTAGAACAGACTAAACCAGGAATGCCAAAATTCCTTTAAGGGAAACAGTAGGCATTATTTGGAAACTGTACTGGTATATATTGGACTGCTTTAAATATCCGAATACAACTTGAGCATTCAGGTGCGACTAGTGCTTGATTTGAAGGGACTTTCCCTTGTTTACAATAAATATCATTATAACTAGGCAAACCTCATAAATTGTTGTTGCCGCAGGTTTCTAATAATTTTTAAGCTTGCACCGTGCAATACCCGAATATGCCTAGTGCCTCTTTGCATGAAATTTAGTCTCCATTCATCACTTCTGAAATTTTACATTCAGCCATGTCCATTCATTCATTGTCTACTCATTTATTAGGTAGGTTTCTGAGGTCATTCAAGATATTTTCTGGTCATCCATTCAATGGATTCCCCTGTATGGAAGATAACAGACACAAAGAGAAAGCACACAGACGTGCAGGTTTACTTGAAATGGTCATTGTTCAACAATTCAAACCTGCCTTTAATTCAAAGTATGTTACTATATGTG
Organism: Bugulina stolonifera; assembly: GCA_935421135.1. Taxonomy (NCBI): domain Eukaryota; kingdom Metazoa; phylum Bryozoa; class Gymnolaemata; order Cheilostomatida; family Bugulidae; genus Bugulina; species Bugulina stolonifera. Next base: position 2,408,402 of record OW285197.1, on the reverse strand, counting down.
GTTTTGTTGAACACAACCAACCAATGACGCTATTGGAAGTCGAAGTTTTTACACCAGGTACGTACTAATGCTCTGGATTTTACATAAAAGCCACTAACTATTCTTACATGAAAACAGTTTGCAGTGCTTTACAACTTTAGTGCCAAAGTTCTGATGATGCGAAAGGTGTATTATATGCATATTACATACTACGAGGTATACCAATGTTTATATTAAAGTAGCTGCAGAAAAATGTTGGTGGACACACAAGTGTTCTGTCATTTAGCTTGTTCATCCATGTCTTTGTACATGACTATAAAACACACCAGCGGTAGATACACTTGGCTTTTGGTGGGTGAAATTTAGTGAGGTGGTCAGTGGAATATTGCTGTGTTGTCGAGCAAGCTACTGTAATAGTACTATACAGTCAAATTGATAATGACTGTATTATAAATACATGACTTGTAGTATTATTAGTTATACAATGTTTGGCCTGAAAATTTCAGTGTACATGTACATTATTTGTAGCAAATTGTATTTAAAATGGGCGGCAGGTTCGAGTATGATGTCTGTGTTCCTTCGTAAATGAGCTGTGCCTATCTAACTCCTTGAGAGTCAAAAGCTACAAATGCGTGATAAAAAACATAATTATGTATCTGGGCGTTGGGGTTCAGGTAAGAACGAACATTCATGTACATGTTGCATGTACATGCAGCATGTACACGCATTGGTGCAGTACATGTACATTCTCGATTTTATCTCCTAGCTGTCCCTCCTCATGTCCTGACACATCCTTAATACTACAATATCCTTTTAGGAGAAATTTAATGTACTTATGCATACATATGTATGTTACAATGTAGATAATACTTTCTGACGCTTCAAAAATGAGAGCGGCATTTTTAATTACAAGAATAAAGACACTTTTATCGTTATCACCCAAACCCAAATTTCCAGATCCATAGTTGTGTTTTTTATCACGCATTTGTAGCTTTTAACTCTCAAGGAGTTAGATAGGCATAACTCGTTTACAAAGGAACACAGACATCATACTCGAACCTGCCGCTTGTTTTAAGTACAATTTGCCACAAACAAATACATGTAAATTCCAGGCCCAAACATAGACCCACACACTGGGTATGCAATACATGTATATTGTAAGTTACAAGGGATTATTAGACACTTTTCATACCACTTAGAAACACAAGTTGCTAAATATGTCGTCGCAGATGACTAGATAGCTCATGTACATGTACGTGTACTCAAGGCACATCATGTGACCTAATGGTGATTTTAGAAAAGTCAATTAGACAGATTATCACTAGACGCAGAGAAATAGATGAGTTGCCGCCTGGGACTTATATTGACTGCAATGTATTCACTACCGCTACAATACATGGCAAAGAAATCAGGTCACTCGGATCTTCACTCACTGAGAAAGTTCTCACACGTAAGTTTCCAATTACATTCTAAGCTCTTGTGAATCTCTCTTATCTAGAATCATTGTTTCAACTAATAATTCCCAAGCTTGTACATGTACATGTACATGTATATGGTCTGCTGTGCACACTAGATAATTCTTGTTATAAAGGTACAGTTAATATCATATTTTTAGCCCAATACAATCTCTGATGCCTAAGTTGTTTGTGTTGTATATATAGCAGGGTTCATTATTGTCATTTGAAATAGACAATTGTAGGCATATATACGATTTCTTTAGCATCAATACTTGAAACGAAATAATAATTGGCTATATGAGTTTTGTCATTATTATGCAACCTAATGTTTAATGTGTTTTTCACACAATAATCATGTGAACACAACTCTTAATTGGCTGAAATAATGATTGTACAGTGTAGATTCTTTTGATATGGATGTGTTTGAGTATTAGGTCTAGGCAGCAGTCATGAGATGATGACTAGAAAGACCAAAATCCAGGAGAGTATCAGATACTCTTCTTTCGGCAGTAAGAGATTGCATAGCTAACTGTTGGAAAGAATGTTGCATGAAATCCCCCCAAACTGCAACTACTGGAGATTAGGCAACAAATCATATACATGTACATGTAGCTTCGGTTTGTGAACTTCTACCAGACAACAAATTTTACTCTGCACTAAAACATACATGCAACCCAGGCATATTACCTCAGAGATCTATAATACTCTTACCCAGTAGTTGAACATGACTCTTAACTCACTTTTGACTTGCTTCACCTCCACCCAATGAAGTATGTCAAAATGTCTTTCTATCAACCGGACATATCTGTTGTTACTTGACTTCAATATTCATCTGATTGGCATTAGTCTACCCACCAGCCACTTGCTTTTGATCCATTAACCCACCTACCACCTGCTTGCCATTGCCCTACTCCTTTTTTACCACCTCTGTCACCTGCTAACTACCGATTTACCACCAGCTGACCAGCTACCAAACCGCTGCGAATGCAAACCATGTTTTTGAATGAGTCCATGAAAAACGCACCTCGCCAATGGGATCAATGAAGCAGAAATAGAAAACCAGGTGGTACACAGAAAAAACGACTTCATTGGTAAACATAGTATTCAAGTGGCTACAAAAACAATAATTGTTTTATTTTATGCAATTGTAGCCCCGCCCCCACCACGGGATATAGTGTATGATTATACAGAAGATGGCTCACACCTGATATTATTTGACTTAGAAGCGTCTGCCTTGGCTACGTATGAGTATATACAGATCGCCTTCCTCCTAGATGGGAATTTATATACTCTAAACAACGTGAGATTTCTGTTTGTTGTTTCTAAATATCCATTAACATAGTTTTGCATTGTTAGCCAGTGCTCTTAAAAGTGCAGGCTTATAATAATTTGGGGTAATTTAGATCCAAATGTCAAAAAAGAATATGCTTATTAATGCACAGTGACCCAGAGAGTTCTTTAAAATATTAATTACTGGTCAAAGTTTTTCTCATGTTCCTCTGGGCCACAAAGTTAACGGTGATGCCTTAGCAATTGTCATGAGATGTCAGGGAGATTTTTATAACTAGTATGTTTTCATTTTTTATACAACACGATGCAAATAGTCACTGAGGTTCACTTATCATGGGGGATTACTCCCTGGTCAAAGATATGTTCTTAAAACATGGACTTCAACCACACTGCCTATTGGAAAAGTCAAGTCATTACAAAATGCTACCTTTGCATTTGTGGCAGGTAGGACAGTACTACAGTACCTATTATACATGTACCTATATGTACATGACTTGTATGTATTATTTCAATCATATCATGCAGTACTATTGCATTGCATTGATTGAGCAAGACCTTCGGCAGACACCCGGTAACCGTACAGGACAGAGCGGAGATAGGTGAGCATGCCATGCAATGCTATGTAAAATTTTATTCTCTGCTGCATTGCAACTTCCATGGCTGGGGAGTGAACAACATTCATAGTGATAAAATGATTGTGCACAAATTGAAACATCTTGAAACAAGAAATTCAACTGCACTTGCCGTTGAAAAACAAATTAATTTTAATTTAATTTGAATTTGAGGAAGGTTAGAGGGTACCATAAGCACTGTATTCCAAAATATTCAAAAAAGCTATTCAAAATTATATTCTCTGCTGTGCTGTACCTCCCACTTTGGTATGAACCCATGCGTAGTGATAGGACGATGGATAGCGTTGTACATACCGACATGTTGATGGTGTTGCTTAATAAAACATGTCTTTTTGATCACCATTGCTCATGTTCCAATACATGACCACATCTACATGCACCAGTTGTTTACCTCCTCCTGTTATTTGTAGGCGGTGAAATAGTTACGCCAAAAGGTATCGTAAAAAGCAGTAGACACAGTATAACAACGACCAAAACGACTCAACAAACGATCGGTAAAGAACCAAAACTACTACAATATATATATGATAGTTCAGATAATTTTTACTGGATTCAAAATAAATTTCGAAGATACGCATATGTAGGTGTAAAACATTTACCTTAATAAATTGCTATTGGTATTATTTTCAAAACCTAATTACTATGTTTTATCCATTATAAATATATGACTAGAGGTATTCCACTACACTCCTTTCACGGAAACACAGTGCACGTGTATAATAATACTATTGTAAGAATAATGAAATGTTCAAAATTAATCTTGAATACTCCTCACATATTCGAACTAACAAGTACATGTACAAGTATATGAATAATTTTGGCAACTTGTTGACCTCAAGTATTGGATCTTCTGCAGAAACAAGGTTTACAAGGAAGGTGACCCAGCAGCAGACAACAGAACTAAATACGCGTGAGTAATTATTTTAACATAATTTCATTTCATGATTTAGTATTGTAGTTGTAATGGCCTATCCAAGCTTGAGCTGTAAAATTTCATACTGCACCTAAAATTCCAGCAAAAGAGGGATACATATTTGATTACTATCAAAAATAGGTTTGACAAGTGCTGGCAATAAAGCAGCGTGACACAAGCACAAATGCTGTTCATTCACAGAAGCTGTTCAATTTATAGTGACCACCAATATACCTGCAGATGTCTAATGTGAATCAGAGATAATACTGTAGGTACCTTTGGATATTGCAAATACACAGGGAAGATATTAACTCATTTTATTCAGTACTAAACAACCATTTATCACATTAACCATGATATCCCTACGAAAGAAATGTCTGAAAAATAATTGCGCTAAACAGCTGATGTAAAAGATCCATTCTAAATAATAATATGGTGACAATAACATAACAATGTACATTACATGTCTTTGTACATGTACTGTATTTATCAAATTTATTTTCTACAGCAGCGAAACCAGACATCCTCACTACTGCCATCTATGTTTTGGGATTTTCATCAATATCGATATTTAGCTTGGTCATAGTTTTGGTGATTCGAAAAAAGGTCAAACGCAAACTGTCAGAGGAGAATCTGAAATCAATGCACAGGTTAGATTTGTTCATTCTAGTTAATACTTTCATTTGAATATTTCTGATAGAGATGTACATGAATGTTATTGAGAAGTAGTCTAAACTCGAGTCCTGGTGTTTACATGTACACACATGTATTTGTAAATACATGTATGTACATGTGCATGTATTATATGTACTGTATATGTATATGTACGCTGTATATATGTACACTGTATATATGTACACTGTATATCTGTACACTGTATATGTATATGTATATGTATATGTATATGTATATGTATATGTATATGTATATGTATATGTATATGTATATGTATATGTATATGTATATGTATATGTATATGTATATGCATATGCATATGCATATGCATATGCATATGCATATGTATATGTATATGTATATGTATATGTATATGTATATGTATGCGTATATGTATATGTATGCGTATATGTATATGTATAATGTATATGTACGTGTATATATACAAGAATATATATACAGAAGAAATTCATCAGCTTGTAATCAACACAAAATTGTGCGATTAAATGAAGACTTTCTAAACTTTTTTTACATGTAAAATATGTTAGTCTGTATATAAAAATATCTACCTGATATACCGAATGACCCTTTTTAAAACTTTGAAGTCATTGTTATGGAGTAGTGGTGCATTTGCAACATAAATGCATCAGCTGGGAAAAATAGCACTTGTCAGCGTGTAACCTACAGTACATGTACATAGATATAATTTTACAATTATTATCTAACATATTTCCATGTTGATGTATTTTACTTACAAAAACGTGTAAGAAGACACCACTCGTTAATGTACATTGTTTTTGTATTTCTTCACTTAGTAATTTTCGGACCGTCCATGTTTACGATGATCTGCTACGGAGAGTGCTACACGACGCTTTGGCAGAGTATATGTCCTGCTCTACGACTCACTACTCCCTTGATGGCACCCCTGAGAATGAGAGTAATTGTTCTAGACAGACAGAGAATATGATTCCTCCGAGCCTGCTTCCAACTTACAGGTAATCACGCTCATAGGACGCTGTCCATATTTGGTTTGTGATATTGGGTTGGTACATGACTGTGCTAAAATACATGTACATCAATTCCATGTGTGATTTACTATCCCAGTTGTGAGGCAAGAGGCAGCACACATGACACACTTTTTTCGTAGTTATGTAAAACACTTCCGTTTCTTAGCTTATGCTGAAATGAAACTACATGTACAGTGAAACTTGCTTAATTCAATCTTGGATGATTTGACACATCAGTTAGTTCAAACTGTTAGCCTTGGCCCGTGCTGATCACTAATACAGATGGCTTCTAGTAATTCAGACTTACTATTTTGTTATGTGCATAATTCAAACTTAATGTGGCTCAGGCTCACAGTCACTATAATCAATGACAATATACTTTCACAGCCAGCATTAGTCACAGTGAAACTAGATGTAACTACTAGCATAAATAGTAGTTAGTAGTGATTAGTAGTTAATACTGCAATGTGCTGCTGCTCAAACTAAGCTGGAAAAACCCACTAATTGTTCTTTAGGCAACTTTTTTTTTACACAGATGTCCTGTACATGTAATGCATGGCATTATGCAAAATAGAGAGATTACATAGTTCAAACTCGGCCTGATTCAAACCAATTATGGTGATCCTTGGATTTTTAATTAAGCTAGTTTCGCTGTATTTTTAGAATTAAGCATCTATTAGAACCAGTCGCAGTGAACAATCTGATTATATCACAAGCGTTGGACTCTGCGGTTCCTCCTGATAAAGAAAACATGGACTTTAGTACAACGGTAGAACCATCTCATGAATTAGGTTTATCTGATTCTATCAAACCGGACAAGAAAAGAAAACTACAAGTGAAGAAAAAGATTCGGTGAGATGACAAAAGGATATTGCTCAAATCTGAAATTTGTGGTGTGACGTCACATGCATTTACGTAGCTACGTGCTTACTTACGCTGAGACAGACTCCCAAATAGATAACATTGAGGGATACACCAATTGTATAACAAGTTTTATTTGGCACATTGTAGTGATATTTTTACCATTTACAATTAGAACACCTCTACTAGTTTATTGTAGCTTTTTGGATTAGTTTCAATCCCCAGTTGCCTACAGTTGAAGTTTCTGAAGTATGTGGTACTTAATAAAGTATAGTCTGATTTATTATCTTTATTGCTTATTCTAATAATTTAAATGTCCGATTTTTTTTTTTTGGTCGGAATCTTAATAATACATGTACAATATAGCTCTTTAACAGATATATGTATATCATAAAATAGGACTGTCATTCACAACTACCTGAGCTTGTGAGAGTGGTTTTGATTATGCTTGGAACATGAATGTGGTTACCTCAGTCTGCCAGAGTCTGCAGGCTGGCTTCCATGAGGTAGTCTAAAGACAATTTGGCCTGTTGTACCTGGATACCGGAAGAGCGTGTGCTTAAATATTGGCCATGAAATTACTAAAACTTTCTTAAATTTTAATGCGTACATTCAAACAAGCTTCTAGACTGTGAGTAATTACCAGTAACTTGGGTTCATAGTATCTGTTTGACTTATACACAATCATATAGTTGGTGTCGCATTTTCGGGTGACGTAAATGTTTCGCTTGACTAGCACTAATGGGAGATGACGTTGGGTGACGTTCAAATTGCTTGGACATTACCCCAAACAGGTCATAATTCAAGTTAGAAGTTCTCATAGTGATGAATTCTAGTCATGAGTTATCTCAACAAATAATTAAATAAATGCTGCTTGAAACGACTCAGGTGAGTATTGTATATTGGGAGTGACATCACAGTAGCAAAGTGTTAAGATATAGGATACAACATGTACAGCCAAGACATTCTTCTTTTCAAGAAAGTGCTGTACATTGTACATGTCACCTAAATGATGTAGTATCTGTGAAGTCATAACTCAGTAGCTGTTGATCAAAATATTATCCGCTGACAGAACTGATAAATTATAATAGACGAACAACAGCACGGTCTCACAGTTTCCAGTGCAAATATTTCAAGATTTACTGTAAAACAATATTGTTAGAAAAAGGAATGTATGCAATGTTTTTTTTACTGTTTAACAATGAAATAACGAATTCTACCGATTAATTTTTTCTAGATTAGAAGTTAGAATATTTATTAACTGTTTGGTTATTACATGCAAGTGTTTGATCAGATGCAAAGAGATATACATATACATATAGTTGGGTGAATCATAGATAATCAAATGGAAAGATGGTAGAATGATGTTCCAGAATACTAGAAGAGGATTGCTCCATCTACATTGGGGTGTAGCCTGGATTCTTTATTTTCTCCTTATGAAGTAAGTATAAAATACACATATGGCCGACTGTTGCTCCTGTAACGTTGCCAATTCAATGCTATTACCATGAAATCTAGTAAATGAAGCTTCTAATGGGAAATACCGCAATGTTTGTACTAATAATAAAACAATAATAATATATGTACACGTAGTTACTTTTTCTAAACAGCTCATACCTCTAGTACATTCTAACTTGTACACCGAAAGGACTGCGCGGGCAGCTTATCTTTCGTAAAACTTCTACTATTGAATTATGATAAACTATTATTAGGTAATAAAAAGCAGAGCAAAGAAATACAGGTAAATGTGCTGTCAGAATTTATTTTTATTCAGTTCCAGCTTACAGGTCATTTAAAAGTAGTGAACTTTTCTGACGAGGCAGAATATTATTGTAAATCAAGCAGTCATTATTCCAACAAACCCTTCATAATTTAATTGGTCTATTGATAGGTTCTTTTTCGGGGTAGTTGTAGAAATCATCAAGTTTTGGCACTTGAGAATTATACAGTTAGAAATATACAGACTAGTTTGCTTGCTAATGACACAGTCAGGATTTCATGGGATGTAGTTGAACCTGCGGAGCCAAGCAAAATATGGAGTCTCACTCACGTCACACTGCAAAGCGAAGCTTTGACTAGCAGTGTACGATACCCTCTGAGACGAGACATAGTGAGTTTTAACAAATCTAATTTTTAAACTTTTCTGTTAATCAACTCAATTATTTTTGCATGAAAACTATAAGCAGTAACACTTGTATCAGAGTGTCTGGGTAGCGATAGAAGCTACATGTAGTTGCTTCATTTTGTGCAGAATTGTGGGAATTAGTAAAACACCTCGTGGGATGATGAATAGTTGTCAACACGCTATTCTCCATTAGTTAACAGACGGTGGTGTCTAAAATGGTTAGGGCATACTAATCCAGTAGCCAAATTTTGAATTAAATTTTGATTTTGCCATTGTATCAGCTGTTGTCTATCAAATGGTATAGTTTTATTTATTAACTGAATTCTCTAGGTCTAGGTAATCTGTTTATTCTAGTAGTCTTGTTGTTTGGAGCTACGAAACAGTATTCACTTTGTGTCAATCTTAATGCATGACCAACACCATCTCGCTAACATATCAGTTCGTGTATTAGACTATTGTTCTACTATCAATAGACTTCAAAAGATTCCTGTAGGTTTAATTAGACTATAAGGTTTTTAATAGTTGCAAAAATGTGTGCTTGTATATCTGCAATACTTGTATAAATTAGCTACAAACACTTAGAAAGAAAATGTTTTGTGAAATCGGCAATCTTGAAACAAGTGGAGGATAAAATTTAAATAGAACACCAGAGAAATAGATGTAGATGTACATGTACATCTACATGTACATCTACATGTACATCTACATGTACATCTACATGTACATCTACATGTACATCTACATGTACGTCTACATGTACGTCTACATGTACGTCTACATGTACATCTACATGTACGTCTACATGTACGTCTACATGTACATCTACATGTACGTCTACATGTACATCTACATGTACATCTACATGTACATCTTGTTAGCAGTCACTTGTGTTAGCAGTTGATCTTATGGTGTATCCACTATGTATTCAACAACAGCACAAAAGTCAACTCATGACAAAGGACTTAGAACACAGACAGAGGCAAGTAATAAAAACATGTGCAAGTAATTAAGGCTAGTACTAAAAACAATACAGAAGTTACAACTGACCAATCAGGTTAAACTCAGTATAAAAGCATGACAAACGTTGAGGTTAATATATAGGACAAACAGCAAGTAGTAATTACATGTAAGGCACAGAGACTGTCATATGAAAGCCATCAATTGACAATTGTGTATTACACTATCCTAACACATCTAATGTACATGTACATCTACATGTACACTGTGCATATACATGTACATCTACATGTAACAATGTGTACTATGTACATGTACATGTCCATGCGTCTCAAATGATACTAAACACTACCTATCAGCTTTATCTACATGTACAGGTTAAGTACATACATATTTGGTATTTGGTAACTGTATTGTTTCACAGTTAAACTGAGTTAAATATCCCAACACAGCTTGAGCATTCAGCGGTGACCAATGCAGAAGAGAAATCGCTTGGTAAGCAATAATATTGTTACCAGGCACACATAACAATGTAGGACGCTGTGTATGTTTGAATAAAATAAACTGCTTGCTGTATATTGCTATTTATCTGCATGTAGCTAGGATTTGAAATATCCAAACAATAATACAGTGTACGTCTATTATCTAATCTAATATTATATTTTTTGCCATTTTTGATAACATTATCGTAACACTTCAAAATATTTTTTCTGGCACCATAGTAGTGAAAGTTTAGATATATTACCGTAGGCCGACTCGATGGTACTGATGGTAGGCAATTTTTAGTACTGGCATTTGCTAGTACTTGATGTAGTATATGAATAAATTACTTGCGAATAGACAAGTTTTGTGACAGCCGGGCTGCAGGAAACCATATGAATAATATGTATATCTGCCTTTAAATCATCATAGTGTGGCTCCAAGTGTCATAGTGAGATTACACTGTGTCATGAAGAATGCACCGAGTTAAACAATACCTGGACATTGAAGGGCTAACACAGAGTGTTTTATCTACCGTTTATATCCCATGTCAATGTGTATCTATGCACCTCATAAGCACCACAATGTACGTGTACAGTTGCGTATCCAGGAATGAAGTAAGGGTGATGCAAAATAGAGCTTTTCTTATGGTAAAACTTCAGTTTTCATGTGTGGCGCACTTTGTGCCCTGTCACGCTGCATTGCAGCGTTTTTTCAGCTAGAGTTTATGGGGCGCTGTAAGCCCCAATGGAATCTGGGGCAGCATCCCGGCTGCCAAGCAAAATCCTGGCATATGTGGGTCCAGGAGGACCTAAGAGCCAGTTCAGTTCATTCAGTTAAATGAGATAGCGGCAAGTTGAGTTAGGTTGAATAGTAGTAACTAACCTATAACTGTTTTGTTTTAAAGTAAAACATGAAAATGATAATAAATGATATATTTAATCAACAAACCATATATTATTATATAAGCAAAATGAATAAAATTAATTATCTTTTATCTATTTTATGGGCCGGCCTAGAGATAAATAAAATAAGATAAAGAGTTTCTTGTGACTAAGATTTGACAGTGGTGCTCATTCAACTCCGACTTATAAATGGGAAAAGGGTTGGAACATTTACATGGAAATATGATAACATATCACATGTTTTTGAACCCCTATGCATTGTAAAAATATATTTTTGTGCTAGGTTGGCACACACATTTGAATAATTAGCAAAAACAATCAGCAAAACAAAAAAATTAAACAAAATTATCAAAGAAAATGCACCACATGCCCCATCCCTAGATCCGCTCCTGGTGTATGTGACTTCTCAAATGAATGCATATCCTGAATTCGTTACCAATACTTTTGAGTTGCAGCTGTTAGCAGTTTATACTCAAGTTGGTCACCAAGTTAATACAATGTATATGCATATTTCAATTTATTTCAGTATTTTAAAAAAAATGTTGTATAATAAAGTGTGAGTTATGAAACTGTTGTGTTATCAGTACACTGTGGATTATGGTATCGATGATAATGGCATGCACAGAGGAACCAAGTATGATATAAAAGTTCAGCTAGTTGACAACCTTGCCATTCCAGTTTCCGATGAAGAACAAGTTGCAATCATCATACGTAAGAAATATAGTCAAGTCTTTATCGAAGTGTCATTTAATTTGTCTCCGTTGATCCTTCTTCAATGATTGGCCATCAATTACAGCAATGATGTATTGGAGTATCACAGCTTCCTGCTCAGGGGTGTAACTTTAGGGGCGGCACAGCGGTATTCCGCCCCTAAATTTTAAAATAAAGTAGCTCAGATGATGATTTTCAAATCAGGGGTATCGGTTCTACGGTGGCCATAAAGTTATCTGCTCCTATGACTGCGGTAAGCTGTTTTCCTTACTGCGTATTTCTAAGAATATAGTTTAGAATACAGTTTATGTGACATGCTATTTCTCCCACAATTAATCAAATTATCAGATTACTAGAAATAGCTAATCATTATCCACAATCATAATAATATGTAGAATAATGGAGAATATAATGCTAAACCGGCTCCATAAATTACTTTAATCTCAAGCTACATAACTTAAATAAGATTTTCCGAAGAGACGAAATAACTTGTTGCTACTTTTTAACTTATAATCGCTTCTTGACAATCTCAGCCCATAGTCTCTGATAATAATATGAACATTGTATAGGCCTTCAAGTAGATTGTCAGTTTATTGCTAGATTTAGAGGCTACATGAGTGAGATTTTGATATCAAAAAAATATCAATAAAGTATTATAATAAGTATAAATTAAAAATAATGTTTATATTACTTAATGAATGAATTCTATTCTTATCTTTGTCGATCAGTGTAAGAAAAAACCTTTCTTTTTTCGGGAGAATGAAAACACAAGATATTTTGGAGCTACCATTAGCAGACTTATTAGTTTATTATTTTCTTGTTTCTGCATTTTTTTGTTGCATGATGGTTATAGTATTATGGTCAATAGTTTAAGTAGACAAGTCAGTACTAGTAATGTCAAATCTAGTGTGCTTAAGGTAACCTAGTTGAGATAATGTAGTATATGTAGGTCAAGTTTCTAGTGAAGCTTTTATAGTGAGGAATAATTATTTAGAAGACTGTATACGGTTTAACCTATATTTTTTCGGCGCTTAAAGTTATTCTATATCTGCTTATGAAAAGCCCAGTTTAATTCTGTCCAAATGCATCACAGCGTGAAAAATTTCAACGGTTTTGTGCTACTTTGATTTACTTCACTATCATGCATATCTAATATCCAATTATTTTGAGCAGTAATTTTACACCTTAACCGTTCCGAAATTGCATATCTAGGTAGTAATTTTCTCATTTTTTTCTGGGAGCGACCCCCGGACCCCCATGCGGCAGGGTGCTGCGCCCCTCCCGCACCCACACCGCTCTCACGCTCCGCGCTTGGGCAAGCTGATGGTCTGCATAAACACTCAAACTTTTTTCCAAAGTTACACCCCTGCTGCTTAATCTAAATAAAAGACAGATTTCACCCATGAAGTATCTACTTTATTTAGCTGCCACCTACTAACATGTAGGCCTACATGTATATTACACAAAATGATGTTATTGTTCGAGAAATGTTCTTAGTGCTGCACATCTTACATGTACAGCATTAATGACATTAAAATACCAAAATAAAATTGCTATCAAAACCGATGTCTTTAACAGCACCAAGGAAACCTGCGTCATTTAATGCTACGTTGAGCAATGGATTCATGAAATTCAACTATCATCTTCAAAGGAGGTCACTTTATAGCGGTGTTCAAATAGAGTGTGGGCATAGAAGAGCAGATGGAACTATAAATACCAGAGTTAGAGAGAAAATTGATTTTGAATATTCTAGTGAGTAATTACTGTTTATTCTTATGCATTGTACATGTGGAACTGTAGGATGTGCTGAACCTAACCAGCGGCCACAACGAAAATAATTTAGTACCATTTACCATGCAACAGAGAGCGACACATCAAGCTAATGTCAAAAACTTCTACTTCAAGGTGGCAGACATGGTTTTGTATCAGGCACCTTGATTAGAGAATGGAGCTCAAGGAAAAAACAATGCACTGACGTAAATCCGTCGTTTGTTCTCTGCCATGAAATTGTGTATGTACATGTAGAACGTACTTGTACTAAAATGTGCTTATCTCTACATGTACATGTACAATGTATATTGTTTGTCAGAAATGTTAGCTTTATTTGAAATGGTAAAAAATTAATGCACAAAGGCATGGGTTACGTGTACCCCTAGGGTTATATTTCAGAACTCTAAGGGAAACAATCTAAAAAAGTCAACTTGATGAATTTTAGACACCAGTTGTAGTCTATTAAGCTATTTCACTTAGTCTCAAATGCATAAACACGGAGTTGCGTAATCTAGCCACTTTTGTCCAACATATGGCATTGTGAGTTTAGGTTTGATATTTGAATCGGAAATAACTGCAAACAGTACTTTCATGCCACTCTCAACGGATACTTTGTTTGCTGCCAAACATGAGTGGGCGTGGGATACCAATAACAAATTAAAACAATGTCAAAGGTTTGGTAATTCACAGCGGGGAAATGGTAAGGAACACAAAAATGAGTTGGTATGAATCCACTCGCAATGAGCTAGCGTTTTCATTGTATTTTGCTATGAAAAAACGTGTTTATCGCTGTCAAATGTTATTTACACGTGTACTAATTCCAAGTGTTAACCTACATGTATTTGTCATAGGTAATCATTTTATTTGCATTGAAGTTTGACTTACATGTTATGTATCTGTATTAACTTATCCGGTGCTAGGTACACGAGTACCCATGGGTGTGGGAATATTCTAAGACCGGTCGGATAGACTGATCAGTGTTTATCTGTTTAACTATAATGTGTGTTGAACCCATAGGTCTGAGTTATTTCTTATGCACTAGGGTTCTCATTAGTATGATCTATGTAGTTTAGGCACTGTGCGCTACCCAGTCTAAAATGATCCGAAACTGGAAATGCGCTATTCTAGAAAAAACAAATCTAAATGCTTCTTGTAGTAGATACCTCAAGCAGCAACTAGTTTGACACAATTTAAACCACTACTGTCACACTATCCAGTAGGATTGATGCGTTGCTTGTGTTTGGAAACCTAACTGCTGCCAAGAAAACCCTCTCTTTCAATTTGTAGCCTACGTATGTATATTGGGAATTTTGGAAGCACTCAAGCGGTTAATATAAACTGTGCCACAAAGATAGCCATAGTGCTGGCAACTCATTGCGGGCATTGCCTGTAACTTTCTTGTTAATCACTGTACACAAGAGCTATTTATAGAATGACAGTGACTCAATAAGATTAATTGACTATTTCATGCTGTAGCCTACTTATGTTCTCAATACTAACTGGAGGTCGTAATAGCCAATATTCAAATGTGTTTATCCTGGCTGCCACGTCTAGGTTTACAAAGACAAACAGCACATCAATCTTAATGAAATAATATGAACAATATTATTTGCAAATATTGAATGGTGTGACAGTAGTGGTTTAATCGATCGCCAAATGTAGTTTTACATTTCCATTGAGAACTGCTGGTAAGGCATGACCACTATTTGTTATTAAGCATTGGACAAAAATACAGAAATGTACGACATCGTTCCCTTTAAGGCAGGCCATGTACATGAAGAGGTATACAATTTTGTACATACTTTTTACCCTTTGAGGACCAATCCTGCATATATGCGGGATTCATTAGTACATGTATGTAACTAAAACCTATCTCATGGCTGTATTTAATGCACTATTGCTTTGAAAATTTGCCCAATAGCAGCTAAGGTATGTAGCCACACCTTTCACACATCTTCTACCTCATTGAAGCATGACTTTGCCAGCAAACTTAGGGGATATCCCAGTACTAGCGCAAATGCTTAGACTGTGCAACCGAAACTTATCTCATGGCACTGTTGTTCTTGAAGCAGCTAAAAAAGTTTGTAGCCACACCTTCCAAACACCTTACACTTCATGGTTTAGTGATCCAACTTAGGAGAATCTCCGTTGCTACATGTAGCACAGAAGCTTAGCTGCATTTAGTATTCTGGTTTTCTACTATCCAGCTAGACAGTCATAGCTTGTTTTTTGCTGATTGCCACAAATGATAGCAAGCCTTGTTTCGTAAAGTATGCAAATATGCTATGTATCTGTGTACAATAATTTTGGCAAAATAAGGTCAGTGTACAATAGTATCGACAAATTTATGCACGCTATAAATCTTACATGTACTATTTCCTCCTTTTTATTCAATAAAACCAGTTCTATGGCACATAGAGGCATGTTTCTTTCACTGTCTTATAGCAGACATTCTCAGCCATACCCTCATAACAAAAGAATGCATTATTGGAAGACATGGCAGTGAAGGAGTGGTGTAGCACCGAGCACTTGGTATCTGTTCCCGAACAATACTCTTCCAATACCCAAGAATGTCAATTGATGCAAAAAGCAAAACATCAAATAATATTAGATTTAGATCCAGATGCAAAGTCTTGTTAGCTTTCATATGAGTCCAAAAGCAATATTTTAGCTTAATTTGATGAAACACAGCGTAGGTATTTGTTTTTGCATGTTACAGCTATTCTCGAGTGATAAAAAAACAGCTGGGCCACAGGACCAATCTCTTTGATTTTGGCTGGGTTAATACATGTAATAATAAAAGTGGAACTCTGTAGTGCAGATTGTAGCTACCTCTCTACCTTTTAAAGCTAGACATTCAGATAACGATAAATTGAATCTCATGCAAATTATAAGTTAGCGTGAAATAAATAGCTCTTTTAATGTCTGGTACATTATAGCGAATGGTTGTTGGCGGCTAAAATTAGACTACAACTGTGATCTACAAATGTATGTGTTCATGTATGTAACAATTTTTATGTACATTAGAGAAAAAAACCTGTTCCATCTTGTACACAGATGCTATGCAGTATTTAAACATTTCCAAGAGGCGAATTAGGGTATTGCACAAGACGGTACGAGGCTGTGGTCATCAACTACAATTTATATGGGGACATACGCATATTTGTAAAGGTTGTTCTCCGTGATTGTAGCATTCAATAATAATTAGGACTAAATGTGACTACAGAGTAATTAGAAGTTCCAGTATACTCGGTATGCTCGGTGCTTTCCCACACTATTAATTACGAGTTTTTATGACTAATAGGCTTATTATTTTTCAGGTAAATACGAAAATATGGCCATACATCGGCCAACGTTTATGTCCACAACTTTCCTAGTCAACGGGTTTTACTTCAACTCCTCCTATGCAGTGGATGGCTTCATTGGGCTGAATACAAACTTTGCTCAGACCAACCCCGTGATCTATTGGTCTAGATGGTGGATGGTTGAGCTTAGAGACATTGCAGAAATCCAGAAACTGATATACTACGACACTCAAAGAGTATGTGGATCAGCGCATTGCAGTGAGTTACACATAAACAGCAATTGTACAATTCTATATTATGCAATTCCTAAATTGTTTGCATGCATCTGCTGTTTTATTGTAAGAAATTGAGAACACTGATAGACATTTTGCCTTTACTCAAAACTGTAATGGTACAGGACATTCATATACGACTCCAGCTACCCGGATGAACCTCATAGCACCTTAAGTGCCTAATAGTTGCCACAGCACTACTCCCCTAACACTTGTACTCTCATACTTAGCTGTTCTATACTCAACTGATTGCATGTCTAAACCATTCATTTAATGTCTACATACACGTATTTATGTGTTCTGCTTAACCATATACTCTTGTACATACCTGTGTGATAATTACTAAGTCTTTTAGTGTCTTTTATACCCATGTACAGAGGCCCGACCTCTCAGAATCACTTGATATTCATTTTGCACATGAATTAGATGTTTATAAGCAGCTTTTGGCTTCCGGCCGCCACGTTGTTGCGCAACTTCCAGACGACCCTATGTCGTCTTTTCCCGACACTACGTCGGGCGGAAGTTCTTATACTATATAAAGGACACTGTTTCATCGTTTGTTGTCTCAGTCTTTACTTGGCTTTCAATAAAGACACATATACTTGATACAGAGACTTTCACTTCCTTTTGTCAGGTCATTAGCTTAGCGAACCGCCTACTAGGTCGAATCACTTTCTTTCATAGTATAGTCTGAAGGCTAGACTTGGAACCAGATGGGTCGTTTCTGGTAGTACTTGGACTACTGAGATCGCTCGGTCTTTCATGTAATGAGAAGGCCTAGCACCACTCATACACACTTCAGTTTTGGGTCGGTAGTCGTCCAAGGACGACCGCACGAAATATCAAAAACCATTACAATACTTCCACTTTAGATAGCCCTTGACTCAACTAGTTATAAAGCCAGTCAGAAGTAATGAATATAAATAACATAGTTGTGCACATACGTCAAATTCAGTGGTTGAATATAGTAAGCAGCTCTGTACTTGACCTGCATGGGTTCCAAATTCATGTATTTACTTTATTCACACTAAAACTATTGCATGATGTGCTTGATCATCTGAGTAGATAACAAGTTTGTTAGATCTAGCAGTTCCCCACTTTATTTTGCAAACAATTTGAAATATTCAGCCATCAATATTGAACTTGAGCATTTTTTGAGAAATCTAAAGTTGAAAGCAGCGACTACACCAAGTAGATATACTCAAACTGAACAAGCTGTGGTGATGAATATGACGTACACGTAAATGAATACAATATTGTCTGACTAATAATTTCACACTTCTTTATTCCTGCATTCCCGCATATTGTACATGGTATGACTCAGCGTTCGGATAATTAAACTAACGCTAATTACTAATCTTCGGAATGCCTATATAGTAACTGCTCAAAAATTTCGAATCACGAATTAGCAAACTACGGATAAGGTCTGTGCATTATTACATGTAGGACTATCTGACATCTAAAAGCAGTGTTGGATGAATTCCCAGTCGGAAAAAATAACATTCTTCTCAAGAATAAACATGGAATCATAAAAAAAGACTTAGTAGGCCTAATAGTGATTCGCTGATCTATGTTTACCTTTATTCGCGTGCATCTTTCTTCATTTTTGGCAGTCATTGAAATTGCTTTGAACAAACAGCACAAAACTTAATTTTAAAATATTTACCTCAAGTCAGACTTTTTTATTCTACTATAATTTCAAGGGAAGTTGTCCAACTTCCGTATGCAAAATTGCCGTCTTCCAGTTGCTATTCCAGTCAATTTAAATCTTGGATTCAAGTAGTCTCTCCATAATTTTTTCTGCCTTTGAATGTTTAACAGCCCGCTATGTTGCGCGGTCACAATTATCATCAAAGAGTTCTTAGATAGTTAATTAGTTAATCAATATAGTTATAATAATATAATATTTCCAATTTACCTTGCTAGTCCATTTTCTAGCATTTAGTTCATTTGTAACCATCATTATTTATTTAAACAATAATTGAAGAATCAAAATTCATTGTACATTGTATTTACGCTGTAGGTACCTACGTCGAATTCATTAAGATATTCTATAGCGAAACTTCCAGCAATGATCCCTGTGATCAAGGCATACAGAGAGTGCATCGGGATACTAAACCATATGAAATGGTTATCGTTGAAACATTTGCTCCTACATTTCTAGCAAAATACATTGCTATATGTGGTTATGAAGGACTTGGTAGCAGCGCGTTGAGAATATCAGAAGTTGAAGTTTTTAAACCGGGTAGGTATGAAATCACTCATGATAGTAATTTTCTGAGAAGTTTTGTTGTACATGTATGTTTGCAAGCAAAGTGTCGCAACAGAGTGCCTCAGTTTTCATCATATACTGAATACTCTTTGGGTAAGAAATTAAGTTTGTAAGTAGTCAAAGACTTGTTTTACATCTTCTATCAAACTCTCAGCCCTAGACTGGGGCTTGGGTTTAGGGCCTCAACAATAGGTAGAAGGCTAGTTCAGTCAACATAACAGTTGAATTACCACCACAACAGCACAGGACAAGAAAGTGATTGAATAGTAGATATGCTTTGATCCAACTGCAAATCTGATACAGTCACATTATATTATAATGTGTGTCAAATTTGCGGTTGGATCAAAGCACATGAAGGGAGAGGCGGAAGATAGAGAGTTTTGGAGAGGAGCATGATGAAGGACCTGCCCTAGGGCAGAACACTCACACACACACACAAAGCACTTCTACTATATTATCACATGTGATGAAGACTTCGCTATACGTTCATATCGCACATAAATGTATTGCGATGTTTCAGCAACTCGTACAGCTGAACATCTAACCTGAACACTAGCATGTCTACTGTATATCCAATGCATGTGTCTTTATAATGAACTCACCTAAATTTGTCTATTATTGCTTACTAGGCATACATAGACAATCATTATTCTATTAAGTATTTCTAAATCTTTAGCCGTAATGTACATGTACACTTCGCTGATGCGTAAGATTATGCTGGTTTTTCCATACAATCATGATTACAAGCTTCTTTTGCCGTGGCCGGCCCTCTTTAGGTCAGACTTAGGCCTTTTTGTTGCCATATTGTTATGCACATTCCGGGGTCAATACTCTATCATGCAACCCAATACTCTATTGGACTTCTTAGCGGATTTTGATTCAGTATATAAATGATTTCATATTGCTATTTTCGAATAGGCTTTATTAAAGTCACATCTTTCGACTCAATTCTACAGAGTCTTTTCTCTGAGAAAAGTAATTCTAGCCTTGGTTCCATTGGACCTTTAGCCGGAACGCATCTTTGTGCTCGTTAAAACATACACTTTCAAATACTCGTTCATAAGTATCAACATCAGGCTTATACTCAGAATACAAGACTAAGAGCTACACAACTGTTCAATCTGTATGTAATACTGGAAGTAGATCTTGATCAACCACTCCCAAACACTTCTCACACTCATGTCGTCATCGGCACCCGTGTGTCATAGCTGGAAACATTACAGGATTATGCCGGTACAGATGAATGAATAATAAAGGACTGGAAACTTTGTACTATCTTTACAAGACTGCCGACGCCTCCCTACCATGAGCAATGTCCAATTGGCTGTCAGATCAAAGCACTTCTACCTGTCAATGGTTTCTTTGCTGTGCTGATGTGGTGGTAATATATAAGCGTTATGTCCACTGTACTAGACGACTAGTTGCTGTAGAGACTCTGAACTCAGCCCCAGTCAAGGGCTGAAACATCAATCTGGGTATGAAACAAGTTTCTGACTACTCACAAAACTAATTGCTATTATAAGATTATTTCAGCTTATTATGCTGAGGTGACCAGTGCTCTGTGGGTGGCATTCCATTGCTGTCACAAGTGATACAATCATGTAGCTGTGATAACATAATGTCAGCGTTTGTGGTGATGAGTAGGGATATTTCTCAGGTCACTAGACGGCTGGTTAAGGTTATGTAACTGAGGTCTGAATTTTCTTTTGAAATTTTTACGATTTTTAAGTATTTAGAAATTGTGAACATGACAACATATTGTATTAAGGTATATTTATGAAATTCGAACTTCATCAAGGATGCAATTACGGTGTACATGCGATGTGTCATATAATTATAATATCCACTTCCATGTGCAATGAATGTGTGTTGTAGCTTATAACTTAGAGAATAACTAATTGATGCAGTCAGACATGGCTTTTGTACTTCAATCTTAACCATACAACCATTCTAGCTATGGTGAGATTAGTAGAGTAGTGGAGGGGATGGAGTGGGAAATGATGTAATTTACAAGCATTGTTTTTGTTCTTGTGGTATATTGCTGTCATCAGGGATGCATGCTGATGCATACTGGTAACAGATGCCAACTTCATCTAGGATTTAGGTGGGTTTTTTAGCTAGAGATCCTGCTTTATATTGTAATGGTACGCCCAGTCGTATCTTACATCTGACACTCATTATTGCGTGCATACATGTATATATCTGCTTGTACTTTACTCTTATATTGTTATATATGATTGTATGATTATTTCTAAGTCTTTTAATGCCTTTTATACCCATGTACAGAGGCCCGACCTCTCAGAATCCATTGATATTCATTTTGTACATGAATTGGACCATTATAAGCAACTTTTGTAGAACCCGACCTATTTTGGGTCGGCCGTCGGGCTTCCGGCGGCCATCTTGTTGCGCAACTTCCGGACGACCACACGTCGTCTTTTCCCGACGTCACGTCGGCCGGAAGTCCTTATACTATATAAAGGGCACTGTTTTACTGTTCATTGTCTCAGTCTACACTTGGCTTTCAATAAAGACACATCTATACTTGATACAGGGACTTTCTCTTCCTTTTACTAGGTCATTCGCTTTGCGAACCGCCTACTAGGTTGAACTACTCTCTTTCACTGTATAGTCTGAAGGTCGGACTTGAGATCAGATGGGTCGTCTTTGGTAGTATTTGGGCTACTGAGACCGCTCGATCTTTCATGTAATGCGAAGTCCTATTACCACTCATAGGCACTTCATTTCTGGGTCGATAGTCGTCCAAGGACGACCGCACCAAATCACAGAAACCATTACATTGGTGGCAGCGGTGGGATTCTAAGGTCGTACTCTTACGATACGAAGAGAAGGAAGGTGACCTCGGCCTCGGGTGACCGACCGACCTCATTCTTCAATACTTCTACGGCGATTTAGGACTCGGACCCGGGAACCTTGGATACGAGAAGGTGACAAACGCTAAAGTGCACCCATAATTCTCGTGGTTCCGCTGGATGTAGCCCGACCTACGCCGGATCTTCAATCAAAGACCGACCTCGGATCCAGAACAGATTGACGGTACTCAGTACGACCATTAGGCCGACACGGCCTAACAAACCAAAGCAGTTTTACTCACTACCCGACACCCTACCGACATGGACCGAAGAAGGAACCTGCTCCAGCAGGTGATGTACCAAGCCGAGCAGAACCTCAAAACACTCAGCTACAACGGACAAGAGGACGTCGAACTCTTCATAGAAGACTTCACCGCTATGGCAGAGCGTTGCAACTAGAATGACAGAGCACGCCTCATACGGCTTAGAGCCGCCCTACACGGGCCCGCACAAGAATGCGGCCGACCCCGATCAGTCGAAGAGATATTTTCCCGACTGAGGGAGCAATATAGACTATCTGCCAAAGAAGCCCGATGGAAGCTGTCCATACTGGAACAGCCAGCCCACACGTCACTCAGAGACTATGCAGCTCTCATCCGTAGACTGATGGCAACAGCCTTTGAAGGAGCACCCCCTGCATTTTTGGACGAATGGGCTGTAGAGAAGTTCTGCCTCACAGTCCACGACCACGGCCTACGCTGGTACTATACATGGTTACAGCCCGATGATATGGAGGAAGCACTGGAAGCCGGAATGGCCTTCCGGAGTAACAAGGATGACAAGGCCAGCCCTCCAAAACCGCAAGAAGTGCTTCCCGCCGACCTCCTACGGAAAGCCCTACATACCCTCCTACAGAAATGTCAAGACGCAGATGACGGACCAACGGTCACACCGGAGCCCGTCCCAGTAGACGACCCCATTCCTACTGTAGCCGACACAGACAACAACCCAGGAGAAGGTGGACTCAACCACAATGGTCGTCCACAGAGGCCGACGGACACACCAGGACCCGTCCCAGTAGACGAACCCATTCCTACTGGAGCCCAGCAAGGAGAAGGTGGACCACCCCACATTGGTCGTCCACAAAGGCCGACGGATACATCAGAACCCGTCCCAGTAGATGAACCCATTCCTACTGCGGCCAAACCCAAGAAGAGTGGACCAAACCACAATGGTCGTCCACTGAGGCCGACGGACACATCAGAACCCGTCCTAGTGGAAGAACTTATACCCACTAAGCCTAAAGTCAAGAGTAGCCACTCCAAACAGAAAACCCCATGGGTAACTAGCCCATCACACTCCAGGCCGACGGCGTCACCTACACCCGTCACAGTGGATGAACCTAAACCCACTAGGCCAACACCAGGCAAGAAACGACTCCACTCAAAGCCGGACACATCCGAAGTGACCACAGATCACCCCCCAAGGCTGAAAGGACGACTCATATGTCCCGCCCCGTCGGAACAGACCTCACAAGGTAACCCCGACCTATCCTCAACTCAGAAGGATCAACAGGATCTGGCCACGTCCAGACCCGACACTAATCAGCAATTGATTCCCGCCAAAATTCAGTATGCCCCGACGGACGACTTATCGTGTGTAGAACTGCCAGACACCACAGTCCAAGTCCGCGGCCTGAGGATCGACACGGAGCAAACCGTGCTGGACCAAACCAGAGAGCTACCTCTGAACCTCTCGAAGAATGTTCAAGTTTCAACAGCCCGACCTGATCCAGAGGACGCGAAATGTCGCGTAGCCGAACCTCAAGACATAATCCCAACGACGGAGATACAGTCTATACTGCCAGCAGTTCAAGTACACAAAGCAAAACGCTCTTGTACGAAATCTAGCATTGCCGAACAGTTTCAGCCGAAAATACAGATTGCCGAACTCTCGAAGTCCCCTAAAGCGGATAAGAAGCAATCGAAGGCAACTATTGCCGTGTTCCCGCGCTTATTTGACGAGTCGAACAAAGAAAATGTGCCTGAGGCATTGCCTACAATTGAGCCAATTGCTCATCCCTCGGCTAGTATAAATACGACAGCTCACAGACGAGTAGTCCTTTCTCGTCCAGCACTTCACCGAAGCACATGTATCCCTACATGTGGCAACTTCTGCACTCCTCGTGTCACTGGTGAAGTTAACAGCACTCGTATCCCTTCTCATTCTCGTGCAGACGAGACGGCTACTCCTTCTAGTATGGATCACTCCCACCAGCCTGTCTTCACAGCTGAAGGTAAGCAAATCTCAGTGTTACCAGTAGGGAACAAATCAGAATTAGAGGAACAATCCACACCTGTGGGACTGTCAGGCATGAATTCTCTCTCCCTCCCCACTCGGCATAGACCAGTCGGGACAGAGGAGAATTCCCCTGAACATTCTCACAGGAAAGAGCATGAGTTAGAAGGCGGAGGATACACATCAGATGAATTATGTGTTGTAGATGCATCTCCTCTACGGAAGACGCTCACGCCAGACGGCACGCCTCCACCCACTCCATCTCCTGTTACCTCTACCCTGAAGTTAGCTACCATTAAGCTGCACAAACTCACTGACAAGCTGCCCATAGAGTCGTCCCAGCATTCCGGAGCCACTAAGCCATGGATTAGTACCTTCACTCAACAAGCCCGAGACGACTTGGCTAGAAGGAGTCAACCTAACCTCAAATGTGCAAAGTGTGGCTTCTCCGGCACCCTCAAGAGACTGAACATTCACATTTGGCAGCACTTTGCCCGCTTCTACTGTCGCTGCGGACGCAGCTCAGTTAGCCGTGATGCTCTAGGCCATCACTTCAGTCGGAGATCCAGCATCTGTGGGAAACGTCTCTTTCTCACGGACGGGCCCAGCTATGGGGCCCTCATGGAATGGTGGGGCGTAAAGGATCCCCCACCATTTCTACCATGTCGTCCTACTATGGACGGACAGTCGGGGACAAATAAACCAGTCTATTTGCCTAGCTCCTCCTCCACAAGGAAGCGACCTCCCAAGAGACGGCACAGCCCATCTCCAGAACAGACCCCCGACTCCGCACCTTCTGATGCTACCTCCTCCTCTTCCTCGTCGCCTACCACTCCTGCTGGACCTTCTCCCTGGCGACCTCCTGCTAGTACCTCCGCAGTAAGTGTCGGCCCCCCTGGCCGACGCGGACGTCTACCCTCTTGGAAGACAAGGCCTGCTCCAAGGAAGAGTATGCCTGCTCCTCAGTCAGGCCCTCTCTACGAAGGCTCTCCACCCAAGGTCTCATGTGCAGCTTCTTGTACAGTTTCTCCGACTCTACTGATCGAGCCACTGCAGTCCAGGCCCACACTAGAGGTCTCACCGCACCGCTCTCCTTATACACCTGCCAGGGACCTACTCCGAGCCACTCCAGACTCTCCTGCCGTCCAGTCCCCACCTCCTGCATCTCCTGTACTAACTCAGCCGAATGCCACACGTCCTGCATCTCCGGATCCGTCGTTCATGCAACAACTTGCTGAACTCAAGCCACGGATTCACTACCTTGCCAGCCGTCAACAGGTGGGAGACACTCTACGCCAACATCTGGAACCTCTCTATGCTCGAGAAATAGCTCTTCGTGAACTAGCCAACCAGCATCTAAACCACCCCCGACAACTCCAGCTTGTACAAGCAGACTTGGATATAGTATCCAGAGAATCTACACTGTACCGTACCCTTCTTAACTTGACACTAGAGACACCCATGACCTAGTGTGAGGGGGCTATGTAATGGTACGCCCAGTCGTATCTTACATCTGACACTCATTATTGCGTGCATACATGTATATATCTGCTTGTACTTTACTCTTATATTGTTATATATGATTGTATGATTATTTCTAAGTCTTTTAATGCCTTTTATACCCATGTACAGAGGCCCGACCTCTCAGAATCCATTGATATTCATTTTGTACATGAATTGGACCATTATAAGCAACTTTTGTAGAACCCGACCTATTTTGGGTCGGCCGTCGGGCTTCCGGCGGCCATCTTGTTGCGCAACTTCCGGACGACCACACGTCGTCTTTTCCCGACGTCACGTCGGCCGGAAGTCCTTATACTATATAAAGGGCACTGTTTTACTGTTCATTGTCTCAGTCTACACTTGGCTTTCAATAAAGACACATCTATACTTGATACAGGGACTTTCTCTTCCTTTTACTAGGTCATTCGCTTTGCGAACCGCCTACTAGGTTGAACTACTCTCTTTCACTGTATAGTCTGAAGGTCGGACTTGAGATCAGATGGGTCGTCTTTGGTAGTATTTGGGCTACTGAGACCGCTCGATCTTTCATGTAATGCGAAGTCCTATTACCACTCATAGGCACTTCATTTCTGGGTCGATAGTCGTCCAAGGACGACCGCACCAAATCACAGAAACCATTACAATATTTTGAGGTTTTTACACACCCCCTCTAAACTATCGTTGATGTCACACAGTAAACAGTGCTTGACTTTTGAATTAGATCAACAAAAGCTGTATCTTATTGGCTAATTAATTATCATTGACCAATAGTTGATTGAATTGTCACTTAGGACAATTGCATTCAAGAATGAGCATGGGGCAGGAATGCACATAGGACATTTGCATTCTCATTGTGAGGCAACCAGAGCTGATAAAACTCTACAACAAAAAGGAAAATGATGTGTGTTCAGTCACACATACACTGGTGCCGATAACTCAATTTTTGAAAATTGAAGCAGTTAGGACATTTGCATACTAGGGCAGCGCTGTAGTAAACGGACCCCAAAATTACCATGGGCCATACATTTAACTTGAAAAATATTTCTTAGACCTTCCCAATTTTTTTCTTATGCCTCTCCAGGTAGCAATGCCTACATGTATATAGTGTTGAAAAGAATTTTATTTTTGAGAACCCCAGTTACATAACCTTAAATCTAAATGCACCTCTAAAACAACGTAGCCTTGGCTGTTGATCAGTAGCTAATACTGATTGTAGAACACCCAATTATACAGACTCGCGGCAGAGCCTTACAAACAAATATCTGGCAACCTGGTACTTTCATAGACTGTGATGCATTTGCTATTGCTACCATAGATGGTGAAAAAATCAAGTCAGCAAAGCATTCACTAGCCCAGAAAGTTTTTATACGTAAGTTTCTAATTAAAATATATAAATCACAAATAAACTAAAATATCCCTTGAACTTCTAACTGCATGAATCTGTCTGTAATGTATATATATCTCAATTATTGCAGATTGTTTGTTATGATCTTAAAGAACAAACAACATTAGAAAATGTGTTTAATGGTAAATTTATATCTTAATAGAAACCCTGATGCCTCTATTGCATACTGTACTTCAACTAGCTATCAAAATCTGCATACAATGTACATGTGTATAATTATGTTTGTAAACCAGTCAGTTTTTAGCATCAATACTCCAAAGCATATACTAAGTGACTATATTTTTATTCTGGCTGCACCTATAGAATTTTTATTTGTAAATACAATACTTGTATGATTGGACAAGGCTTGTGTTACTGGTGGTTTTCCCTTATCCATTGTATCTGCTCTTTGAAACTGAAGCAGTAGTGTGAGGTTTTGCCCGATAACTACAGAACCCAAGTACACAATTTAATGAATGCAATAAAACTGATCTTGAAACCGAGATAAAATTTGTAGTGAACATTCACAGAGATGGTGTGAGAATTATTCGACTAAAGCTGATCGTTTAAAATACATCTCGGAGCAAGCTAACGTACCGTTTGTACCGGATTAAAACATCAGTATGAGTAAATTTGTTGCAGCGCATTTAATACACAGTAAAGCAATAGAAAAATTGAGATTCCAGCGGTGATGCTGCAGTTTATTTTCAGTTGAATGCGGCGTGAAAACAGCTATGGCGCTGTTATTATCACAAAATTCTCATTCACATAGCATGGAATGTTTGATATAGAACCTTCTTTTTTGTTATGATGCATTGTATGAGTGACACGTATGTCATGGCATCCACAGAAGCGCGACTAGATGTACATGTATATGTCAGTCAGGAAATGCTACACTGGATTGCTCTCATTGTACTTTTCAATCATACATTTTCTAGCGAACTCTAAAATGTAGCTCAGGCAGTGTAGCAATAACTTGACTCTTACTTTACTTGCAAAATTGCTGTCTATTTAGTTTGATTTCAATTTTTACTTACAATGTAGCTGATCTATTTCCTGACTTTAAATAAACATGGTTGCCGAGCTGTCTAGCGCTAGTCACTCTGGGCTTGCAGTAATGGCGTAAGTTATCTGCAAGGACGTATGTTTTGAGTCATGCTAACAACCTGGAGGTTTTCGTCCCGAAGAAGGTTTTCCCTCTGTGCTATGTTGGACTATACTAATGTCCCACTCTGGGAGCTGCGGTGGCCCCTCGACTAGTACTGCCATCGGGTAGCTATGTCAAAGAATTGTGTTTGGCGCAACGGATATTATTATTATTGTTAAAATAACTTTGATTAACATTGGGAATATTAGTTTTTACTCGACTCTTAACTCGGTATTGATAATCAATCAATTCATTGTCATGCACAACACCTGTCCGGACAAGCATGTCTTCTCCAGACATGAACTTTACTGATGCTGTCTGTTGGCTGGGAAATCATATTATTTGAAAATGTAACTGTCTAGCTTGTTGCTCATGAAAAAACATCACATACTGTATAAATGAAGAAAATTGTCAAAAACATTGTTCATTATTTAATTATCTTTGACGGTGGATTTGTCCTCTCTTTGTTATATAAGCACATGCCAGTTTAGAGTGAGAGAATGTCTTTGTAACCATTGAAATCCATTACAAAGAAATGTCCTTCTAAACTGTATTATCCATCTGGTGTTGTTTGAATGTACTCTGCTTAGTGTAGAAGGAATTATTGCAAGCATGTAACTAGGCTACCACTCTGAACGTACATGTACATTACGTTGTTTGCTTTTTGACTTTTCTACTTGCTGGTACACGTATGAAAATGCCAATATTTAACTATAGCTACATTACAAGTATTGGCTACTATACTTATTTAAAGGAGGGGGAGACGTGACAGATAGTAGAGATAACACAAGGGAATCTGAGATGGTTTCTCATCCTGCAGGTAAATATTGAAGAATTTTTTAAGAAATAAAAAAATATTGTTAACAAATGTGCTGAACTTGGTGTAGAAGGAATTGTTACAAACATGCAACTATAGTTTGTTGCTCTACATGTTACATGTACATGCTTGTTGCTTGTGTTTCAACTTTTCCACAGCTTTCATTTTGAAAGCACAACGTACAATATTATTGGGTGACTATATTATTTTGTTTGTAGAGTTTTAACACAACCAAAACTACATGTACTATGAATATAATGTAGTTTCCTAGCGCGCCATGACTGTGGCACATGTATGTATAAATAGATTGACCGTCACAATGATAAATTGCATCAAATACTTATAGCACTATTATAGAACAAAACTTTGCATTGCTTACAGATCGTAAGACTACAACCAAGGTGTCTCAGCCACAGACAACTACACCGAATACATGTGAGCAACTACAGTATTTTAAAACATTTTCATTAAAAAACGAAAAGTTAACAATGGTAAAATCACCATGTATTTACAAGTATTTTAAACAAGGAATTGTCTTTCGTGGCAAAAATTACTCCTGTTAGAACGATTGTTCAGTTGTGAAACCGGTGCTATATCTGAATGTGCCTAACAAATAATTTGGCAGCAAGTCAATCCTTAACAAAAACAAGTTATGAAAAGTGCATCTCTCTTACTTAACGCTTGCAGCGACGAAACCTGATAATCTCACTATTGCCCTGTATGGATTATCCATCTCTTCAGTACTCATCTTCAGTTCTATCATAGGCTTCATAATCAAGAAGAAGGTGAAGCAGAACCGGTTAAAGAAGACGCTGGAGCCAATGCATGGGTTAGATTTGTTCTTTCTATCTCAAACTTCCATTTCATGTACATGTACATGTACATGTACATGTACATGTACATGTACATGTATGTACATGTACATGTACATACATGTACATGTACATGTGTGGTGGATTTTGACACTAGCTATAATATTTACATGTTGGTAATTATATTATATGTATGCATATACCTAGTATGCGATAATCTGTGTCTTCATATTCTACATGTACATGTATATGCATGTGCCAATAATTTGTATCATTATGCTTTTATACTGATACTGGCTTGGAATGTTGTATTAGTCAGCCGGTATCTATTGACCTTTGTACTTTGCTATGCTACATAAGCAGAGCAGATGTTCTGCTCTGCCTCTTTTATTACAATACACACTCACTATACAGGACACTTGGCAGGCATTCACTCTTTTGATCAACCCATTAGGTCCTATACCACCCGTTGCCGCCTGGGCAACTTTTTCCTATAACGCCCGTAGCCGCCCGCTCCACTGAGGTTTCACTTTCATTTCTGTATGAGCTTTTATCAAGCTAAAACTGCTATAACAATTGGTTGCTAGGATACTAGAGCTATTCAGTAGTATTCTGGGAGCTGAAAGTTATATAGGTAAGATGAGAAAATTTTGAGAACAGCGTGTTTGAAAATTGGAAATTTTACTGTGATGGCTGCTT
Organism: Bugulina stolonifera; assembly: GCA_935421135.1. Lineage (NCBI taxonomy): Eukaryota > Metazoa > Bryozoa > Gymnolaemata > Cheilostomatida > Bugulidae > Bugulina > Bugulina stolonifera. The sequence continues at coordinate 2,377,318 of OW285197.1, read as the reverse complement.
CCATTTGGACATTGCCGATGATTGATAATGACATTGCTGGCTGTGATAGAGCTTGTGATTATAGCTGATTGAGAGTATGTAAGTATAATGACAACTATAAAGCATTTGCTCAGCTATTAGAATAAAATTACAGAAATAATCATAATGGAGATCAATGTTCCAGCTATTAGAATCTTACTAAATCACTCAATGGTTTTGATGGATAATCCAGGATAATTCTAGCATCTTAGCAGCAGAGTTAGAACATACTGCCCTACTGCTATAATTATTATAAACATGTAGCTAGTCCCAGGCTAGTGGCCTTGCAGATTTATTTATTTATTATTATATTCATTTTATTTCTATATTTATATCTGCTGGCTACTAGCTGGTACTCTGGACTGGCATACACAATACATCTTACAATTATTCTTTACTCAATCTTATGACATGGTCTAAAACTACCACATATAATAATATACATGTACATGTAGGCCTATGTTATATTAGTAGATATTTTTCATAAGGTCATCTAACAAGTTCTAAGTTTAGAAGGGGCATGGCCTATAGCCTGTGTATATGCAGCATGTCCACTTCCTGGTTATAGTAGTTCCACACGACTGTGTACCCTCTGCCTCTGTTTCCACATCTAATGTACAAGCACAGGTTCACAGGTTCTATGCAGGTGGCCAGGTATCATTATTCACTTTCTGGTTAGTAGTAGGAACTCATTTCTGCCCTCTGTGTTATTTATACTTCTAATAGTACACAGTTGATGCTCTAGTAGACTAGTAGGAACTGTGCATCTAGGTAGCCAGGTACCATTGTTCACTTCCTGGTTAGCAGTAGAAACTCATCCATACGCCTCTTGTTATCTGTACATGTACTGGTACACAGTTAGTGTTTTGGTAGCTCAGTAGGCGCAGATGCTTGTACATGTAGGTGGCCAGGCAAAAACATTCACTTCCCGGTTCACAGTTTCTCACCCATATTTTCTTCTGATACTTCGTACATGATTCCATGTTCAAGTCATCTAGTAGAGAAGCCCAAGTGTACATGTATGTTGCCAGACAACCAACCATCTAGTTAGTCACTTGTGAATTATCCATGGTTCAGACTACATCATATAGTACACAGGTTCACTTGGTAGTAAGTTCCAATATCATTGTTCCGCTTCTTGTTCTGTTGTGCACACACACCAGCCTAGTAGTTAGACCCTTCCTCCTGTAAGTACATGTACTAGACTGACTGCCACTGGCTCTGTATCATTGATCTTTCCAGTGTGGGTCCTATGTGCTGTGTGGAGGCTACATGCACTAAATTGACAAGCTGATAGCCAGCCTTGTAGTACTCTCTCTAATTACACCTGTACCTGTAGGTGCACAGCTATCATGTTTACTTTCTGGTTGGAAAGTTGGTACCAGTTTCAATGTTATAGTAGCCTAGTAGACACATGCATTGGGGGAACAGACTAAGAATTCACTTCCTGGCCAATAGGTTCCAATTCAGAAGATTATTTTTTACCCAAAATGTTGTGTAAATTATAATTATTTGTTTGCACAGGTAAAGGTAAAGGTACTAACAGTAACAAGCCATGAACATTGATCCCATCATTAGCAGGCACTGCCTGTGACATTACTTTTCCGTGTTATTTGCCACATGCATATCCACCTGTTATATTATTCTGTTTCTATTATTTATGTACATATTATATGTAGCTACGTACCATCTTCTCAACTGTATGACATATTTTATATAATCCCATATTATTTTTATCTACAATACACATACTAATTTCTTTTTCTATTGTATAACCATAAATAGATCACATGTAAACATTGTGATGCAGTATTAGTTTTATAAGGTAGCACTTCTAATATTATATGACATAAAACAGTTCTATTATACAATGTACATGTACATTGTATGAAATGTATGCATGGTAATTTTCAAATCGACATACCCAGAAACTCTTCCTCTGTTGAGCATTACACATAAGACTTGGAGAGCTATTACATATATCAAATTGTAGAGAATTTTTTGCAGATTCAGAATAAGTAAGAAAATAGAATACATCTAAGAGAGAATTCAAATTAGAAGATAGGATATGACTGTGAGCCCTTAGCCTTGTGCATTGAGAGAAATGATAAAAATAATATAGCTAAAGTTCACTGCTCTCTTGGATGTTAAATATAGGTAGCACAAGGTTGGAATACATGTCAAAATATAGAGAATTTTCTGCTGATTCGGAATATATGCATATGTGTATATGAAAATGTTGATATTTTTAACACAAATTGCATAACAATGAAGCTATGTCCATAAGCCTGCTAAACAATGAGTTCTCTTAGGACAGAAATGCCCATTGAATTAGAACACAATAGGACCTAATGGGTTTTAATTAACTGTCAGCTGGCATCAAGCTGACACTTGATTGACAGTGGTTTGCATAACACATTTAGCTACATAGCCGGCCATTTAGCTATATAGCAGGCCGATACTTGGCAAGGAGCCGGCAGGTATAAATGGACTATTCAAGCCTGCCTTAAAAGTGGCAAGCTGACTGTACCTTTACAGGTCGGTGTAGCGGTGAAGGTGACTAGGTGGTGCTGCCTTAAAATTGGCAGCTTAGCCGGCATCCTTTACATAAGTACATGTAGATGTAGATGTACATACATCTACATGTACACTACATGCATACGTACATGCATATCTACATGTACATGTACATGTACATGTCCATGTGCGTGTACATGTACATTTATGTTACATGTATGTACATGTACATATAGATGTACATATATGTGCATGTACAATGTACATTGGGTCAGTGACAACGGTTATATTACTAATCAGGGCTCGCACCTAGAGTTGTGCATACCCTCACTATTGGTTTATTTTCTGCCATCAAATTTCCTACAAATGCGACATTCATGGAGGTGGCAGAAATATGTATCTGTTGGTCACATCATAATGTTACTGGTTGCAGCATCACCTCGGAGTTTCCAGTGTCTAAGGGTGAGGGCCTCAAGTTAGGCTCATGTCTAATGGTGAGGCCTCAAGCTAGGCTCATGCCTAAGGGTGAGGGCTTTAAGCTAGGCTCATGTCTAAGGATTAGGGCCTCAAGCTAGGCTCATGTCTAAGGGCGGGGCTCCAAGGTCATGCAACATCTACAAATACTAAATTTTATTGACTGTCTCGACGCAAATTTTATGACTGGGCTCAATTTTGGTAATAAAATCCGTGTATTTTTCCAAATAGTGATCTACAACCGGGCGATATGTATGTTGATCTGCTACCGCAGAGCACTGTGTCAGACAATTTCGACTATTCTACAACACAATACTCAACTTTCAATCGAAGACTCATCCCTGAAATTCAGCAAACAACTTCTAGCAGGAGAGAAAGTCGACCCCTGCCAAGTCCTCCTCCAACTGACAGGTAACCAAAATCAAAAGGCAACATTTCAATAACTGATAGCTAGAATGAATCATTCCACCACTCGTTTATTGCAGTTGCAAGATAACGACTTCGTGACTCCAATATATAACTTGATTTTAAACGGTATTTGGTGTTTTATGCAAGAAATCAATCATGTTTAACAGTCCGAGAAATGTTTTATAACCGTGAAAATACCAGTTCTTCTTCACTGGGGATTGAACCCGGAACTTAAATGTCATCAAATTTCCGAATGCAGTACACAGCTCAAAGTCGCAGTAAAGCGCTTAAAATATACTTCTTTTCTCGAGTTTGCTGAGCTGATGTAGTAGTAGCATGTTCTGTTCACTGCGCTTGGCAATTTGGTGCCGCAGACAAAGTTAAGGGTTGGCATTCTTCACAAAGTAAAACAAGTCTGTGAGTGCAGAGAACTACATGTATACTATGCTAAAAAAACAGGAGATCTTTTATAAAGTATTGTAATGATTTTTGGGGGATGTGCTGTTGTCCTAAAACAACTTCCTTGTCCAAAATGAAGAGCTTATGAGTGGTGCATAAAAGGTTAGTTGGGTCGTCTTGAGTAGTTAAATAACATCTCAAGACGACTCATATGGTCCCGAGTCGATGTTTGTTTACTATACTGAGAAAGAGAGTGATCCGATCTAGAAGGTGGTTCGGTAGGCAAAATCAGAGTTACACTTGACAATTATTATTTTTATGTCATGAATAAAGGTTGACCAATCCCTCTGACACCCTATTTACATTTGCAAGGTGGTCGTAGTAAATTGAGGTGCCTTGTTTGTCAACGGTTCAGAGCATGCTCACCGGTGAAGCTTTCGTTTTCAAGGTTACTGATTTAGTGTAGAGTTAGCAGGTTTTTTCTCAGGGCCAGGAAATTAAAGGCCATAGAGGGCCCGGATTCAAGCCCAAATCATAGACTGGTATTTACATGAATGTGAAACAAATCAATCGCTGTTCAAAAAGGACAAACTCCTCGCATAGAAAAATCGTAATAAAAATTGATACGAGAAAGGTTATAAAAATGATAATTGTTCTTTTTTGTAGAATTCCAATAACAAGCAACATAGCTGTACCACAAGGAGACATTGAGTATTATAGTATGATACAAGAACCCAATTATGAATTGCCTTTACATGATTCTCCCCAACCCCGCAAGAAAAAAAAGCCAAAACTGAGGAGAGATGATGATTAGTTCTCAAACATTGGACACAATCATGTTTCGCGAAAAATTAACCATGATGCCATGTTGTCTCTTCTTAAGTTATGCAAACAACTGTTATTATGTTGTATGACTAGAAGATCATGCATAAGTTTGAAAGTAAAACAAGTTTAGCAGATTTAGTTCCTTGTTTTATTGCCACTTATAAATAAAGTGTATACAACAATGCACATTTCCATGGAAACGGCTGTGTACTTTCTGGCTATAGTGAGATCTAACCATTGGATACATGTATGTGACATACATGTATTACGTAGCGACGTATTGGAATAACATTGATTTGACTTTGGAACTGGTTTCACACAAGTTTAGTAATGGTAGGGAAGCGCTTCATAGAACATGAATTATAACAAATTTTGTGAACCACATACATGTGTAGATCTATATAATTGGTGGCAAGTAGTCAAGAGCTTAGGATGGACTCGTCTGATGGACTTCACTAATATACTAGATCAGCCACTGATACATACATATACGTGCACAACGCACTTGCAGGCTAATAGTCAATTAGGTAAAATTTGGGGAAATTGGCATAGGCTTCATGGCCCCTCAGTACTGCCACCTGCTAATACAGGTACATGGATATTATATGTATTTATTTCTCTGCTTCCAGCTACATGTGACTGCATTAAAACACTAATAATAATTTCTAACCTTTTGCTTTCCGGTTAGTTCATACCCTAAGATTCCATGTTAGAGTGGTTTTCAGATTAGATCCAAAATTCAGTTACAAAGAAATATTTTCTATGTTAATAGTTAAGCGCATTATTGCCCAAATTTATCTACTACTTAGCCTAAGAAATCAAAACAAGGCTGGCGCTAATTACTTTTGTCTCTTTCCACATGTATGGTGTCTGGAGGTGATGGTTTCCTGTAAATATATGCAGAATCGTTTGGGAATTGCTCAACAAGATGTCTACCAAAGGGACAAAGGTTCGAACTTACATGGATCGGTCTTGATAACACAAAATTGTAAGATGCCTAAAATCATGAGATTCGTTATGTGAAACTAATTGTAACTAATTCTGAAAACTTGGTACCATTACATACGTGTACATGTAGATATGAAGGGAAGAGTTTTACATGTACATAGTACATCACAACCTAATAGTCTAGGAATTGAATAAAAAGAGTAATTATGATAGGATAAGCACATGCACACATAATAAGGCAAGTACAAGAGTTAATTACACTGTAGACAATAGTGATAGGTAATTATAGTACAAGGATAATTAGTATGAGTAAAATGAGCACTTTGTGCCCATACATGTCAGATGGGAAGGCTGAGGGTATAATATATAGAAATGTACTGGGCCACTAACAGGGAACAATGGTGAGTTTCACTTTGCGATTATTTTACTTAACTCATCAAATAGAATGTGACAAATATTGGAATTCTGTAGCTAGTACCTACTTTGTCAAATGTCCAGATCAAATCGCATAGCCAACAGGTCTGCCTCTGAATCGGAAGGTAATATTTCTGTACTGCCGAGAGCAGTCGAGATGAAAAAGAAACCTAGAAAACTATGTTGGACTTAATCAGCATAATTTACTAGTAAATAATGCAGACTATGATCCTTCTATAAATGTCCGCTTTCCTGCTACGCAAACATTAGACTCATACAAACTTGTGAACATCAACAGTATATGTATGAAGCTATAGCTATAAAACCCCAGTCAAACCAGAGCGCATAGACACACAAGTGTGTGTGAGTGTTTGTTTTCAAACAGTAACAAAAGTAGTGCAGTTGTGAAAAGGAAAGAAGTCTGCTTGGGTCTGTGCCCTCTGCTCCAAACGGCTCATCAAATTGGTTTTTGGTATTTCTTACTCAGCATGATTGTTGCCAATCGTACTCGAGCAATAAAAAAAAAGGTGGAACCCATATCTCCAATCCATGTCTACATGTACATTTACACTCCGGTGTTCTGATATATTCCCTCACTCTTTATCGTAGAGGTTCTGTGTGTACTTGCACACTTTTCCCCGCAAGTGTTTTGGTATATCTTTCAATCACCATGCTAGAGCGTGAATTGTTTCCAATTTTGATTAACTTTGAGTGGTTCGATGAGAGATCATTGAGCATACATCTACTCAGTACTGTGTAACACAATTTTCTGAATACTTGAAACAATTCTAATTGGTATCAACAACAACGTCATTGTGACTGTGACAGTATACGTATATATTGTAATGTTTGTGCTAGTCTACACATGAGCACTGACAGCGATGCAAGTGTGGGAAGAAACTATGAGTGCTGCCAGGTCTTCCTCATTCCATAAAGACTGAAGCAGTATTATACAGTGGATTGTTTTTATTGCTGTGAGCTGTACATGTACATGTAATAGGTTGACCCACAAGTTGCGCTGAATTATTACCCACTGTGTATGAGAGTATGTTCTTACTTAATAGAGAGTCCGGGCTTCTAAGTTCAAAAGGACTTAGAGCTGGAACTAGCTTAGCTAGGAAAGAAGACTCTGTCGATCTGTATTAGAGATGCTCAGTTGTTCAGGCTTAAGCTGATCACTCAGTTACTGCGTATCAGGACTTAAAATAATGGAGGTCACCTGTGTGTATTTTATCTGCATGCAGGATGAAGATCCACCTCTGCCCTCTTCAAATCAAAAGCACCCACAGCTACATGTATGTGTCTCCATTATGTAGGGTAAGTTGAGAAAATACCAAGTTTCTAGTGGCAGCATCATCTAGTGCTTTAGAACGGACACTTCAAACTTTATAAGCATCTGGTAACTGAATTTCATGTTGAACAGTATTTATGTTACTGCAGCAACAACATTTCTGGAGGCAATTGATGTGGGTTACGCACGACATTGTTTCCAAACTTTAACATATAATGGCAAGCAGGCATTCTCCAAGAACTACACGTACACTCGCAAGTAGAGAGCAACGTCACACACAGTATAATATGAAAACTCAAGATGCTTTGCATTGTACATGTATATGCCATAAATTTAAGTATTTCCAAGAGTAACCTTATCTTTCAACAAAATGAAGATTGTGTTGACAAGCTTACCCACATCCACAACTGAGTCATCAATGTTTTACGTTGCAGTTATTTTACGCTCCAAAAATACCCAAATGTGACAATGAAGCAAACATCTTCTAAATTAAAACTAAAAACTTTCAACTTTTTACCTCTTGTCCTCCTTGTCACCATAGTATCTGTTATTATCTGAAATATCCACCAAAATTTGAAAAACTACTTTAAATCTTGCCATGTTACTGTTTCATAGTCAAATGTAATAGACAGCAGCTGACTGCATGCTACACTAATCCGAGATGACCTTTAAATTATTTGCACTAGTCTCACATCAAACTAGCAGTTCAATAAGCTGTTGGAATGCTCAAACTGAGCTCTATTTAATGAACTAAACAGTTTGTATTTGATATTATTTGTGTTGCTTGTATACTATGCAATTGTCCCGGCATCCTCATTCTCACATCTCTTCTTAGCTTCTAACTCATGCCAATGGCCCCTAAAATATGTTTTCTCTCTGTACCATCTCAAACTATAAATAGTGGTTGCCCCTCAACTAGCTCAGCTATTGAGCAGCCAGATTCAACATTTGGGTTTGGCTCCACGGATAATAAATAATGCGTCAAAAATGCTAGTTTTTGAATAATTATATTATTGCGTAAACTTTATAATATGTAGTATATGTAGTATGTGCGTTATAATTAAACAGTCAAGTGTGGTTGACTATCTTGGTTACATGCAATGTATCTGTGGAAAATGCAGCACAATTATCAATATGGTTTTCAGATGCTCAATATCGGTAGGCTTTGTATCAGACTTTGGCTAGCTAACCCTCATCTCTTCTCATTATTATAACCCGGCCAAATTCTCTTCTTTCTCTTTTTGATAACATCATATGAACCCATTTCCTCATATGGTTCTGGTAAGCTATAATATGTTGTATACTCCTGAGTCGAAAGTGTTACAGAGTTAGGCTTCTGTGAAGTAATCATACTTTCTGCTGCTACACGTCCTCTTGTTTGTTGAAGTCTGCAAAAAACAGTGAATATACAATGTACATTGGTTGCTTGCAATACATTATACTATTAACAACTAAGGAAGGAAAGATTTAACGCAAACTATGTGACTTCTTAAAAGCATGGTGAAGTACTACATACTACTAACTAACAAAATAATAATGAATATCATAGTAAAAACATTTCTTGGATACTCTTTACCTTCTTGTTGGAGGAAGACTTCTATGGAAAAAGTTTGCACTGTTGCGTTGACTACTTTGTGTTACATTGTCAGAGATAAGTCTTGAGTAAATAAATGATGTTTCAGCTGTAGAAGGTCCCATGGATTTTGATACAGTATCTTGGGTAGTAATCTCAGGCATCAGACCAGCGTAGACATGCCCTGCTGACCGCACTTTTGGAATATCTCTGTTTCAACACAATTTATGTATATGTTGTGTGAATACCGTTTGAAAGAAATACATGTAATTCAACTTTATCTCTGTTGCTCAAGCATCTACATTGTGCGTGCGTTATGACCTTGATAGTAAAATCTAAATTTTCTTAGTTAGCATAGAAGTTATATTAGCACGCAACAAATTTACAGTAGGCCTACCTCCAATGACCGAATCCATGGTACTCACATTTGTGCTAATGAGAGGACCGTTTTTCCCAATATAACAAAATATATTATGGTATGCCACACTTCTCAATAGCAACCGCATACACACATATTCATACGTTGCACGTTGTACATATTCCAGTCTAATATGCAAAAATCATATGCACTGTATGATTTACAGCTATAGTAAATGAGCAACTCAAGTGAATGACAGTGTATTAACAAATATCTGACCCATGTGCCTTTCTTCGTTTGATCTTTCTGTATGTTAGAATAGCAATAATAGTCAAGCTGAAGAAGAGCAGGCCAAATACTACTATCAGGTATAGAGCAGTGAGGGCATTACCCTGGAGGCCTCCTGAAGAATGCAAAACATAATGAAATATAAAATGTAAATAAATATTCATCCCAGTATTCAATATGAAAGACTTCTAAACTATAAAACAACTGGTAAATGTGCAGCAAACATGTACAATCATGTACATGACATGCCTCATCTATGGACCGAAAAACTGTCATTTCGAGGATATCGCAGCGCAGTAGGTTATCAGAAAATGTTCTAATGGAATGTTAAAATATGTCCTTCCTAGCTTGAAAAAAAGTAGGAAATTATTGTGGTACAAGAAATATCCCAAATACTGATTGTTGTGTTCTGATTTGTGACCAGATATTCCTGTTGTTTCAGAATCAACTGTTGTTACATAATTATGTATTTCTTTGCAAATGGAAATAAAAAATACCTTTCAATTTGTAGTTGTGCTTGGGCAAACCTACATGTAGGTTTTGTCCACATATTCTTCATAACAATCAAATAGTGATTTTGCCAAATATGCAATCCGTGTAAAACAATGTGTATAATATACACATTGTTTTACACGGATTGCATATTTGGCAGATATTATCTACAGACTTGTGACTTAGCAGAAATATCTGTTTATGCACTTTCATTAATTTTTATACTTTAGACTTTTAGACGTATATTAGTAGTTTCGTTTAACAAGACTATTTGACCTTGAACATATTTTTGTTTTCGTCAAATGAGGACATCTTACAGAGCGAATTATACTAAGCTAACTAAGTACTGAGTACTAAGTATGTTTCAACCGATCTGTGATGAGAAAAAGAAATGTGTCTAATTATGTGCCCAAAAATAACATGGGTGTAACTGATAACTAATAAAATAAAAGAAACACGTTTCTACACAAATATTTTATGATTTTCAGGCCCAGCCACAATCAAAGCGTTCGATGAACTGATCCAGCTGCTTTTTATTACTTGTGCATTGTTGCAAGATGCATAAGCAAAAATCTACGCTCTTTTCTATGAAATTAACCTTTTCCCTTCCAGCTATTTTATGCCTGAACTTTCAGGTTAATTTGACTAAATATGATAATGAAACAAATATCTTAAAATTGCTCTTTATCAGCTGGGGCTACAGCTAAGATTTTAATACTGTATTTGTAGTTAAAACTTGCAGCTGTGCACCTCTTATTCTGCTTGTCACCATAGTATCTGTCAATATCTAAAATATCCTCCAAAACTAGAAAAATAACTCCAAATCTTGCCATGTTACCGTTACATAGTAAAATGCAATGGGCAGTAGCAGACCGCATGCAACACTAGCCTGAGATGACCTTTACTTTTGTCACTAAGTGTTTAGCTGTTTAGCTCATCAAATAGAGCTCACCCTGAGCATTTCAACAGCATATTGAACTGCTAGTTTTGATGATTTATTGATACGACAAGTCTTGTCATAAGAATAAATCATCAAAACTAGCGGTTCGATAAATACAGTTGGAATGCTAAGAGATTTATGATGTTTCTATTAGCTTAGTTATAATAATGCTGTCAAAACAAGGACTTCTCAGGAACGTTGAGCGGAAAATTAGTTCTAATAATTAATACATTTCTAGAAAGATCTAGTTGAAGGTAAAACATTACGCTAGAAAACCATCTGGTTAGACCTGCAGGAAAGGAAATAAATTGTGCTATTTTTCCATGATGGTGAGATTGAGAATATCTGCTATAAAACGATAAAACAATTGCGTCTCCATGTGTCATAGAGCTCATATTATTGAGCAAAAGTTGCAATATTGCAAGATTTATTGCATATTATGTAAATTTGTTCACACTGTGATTTACACTGACTATATAATAGTAAATCTAGCCGTAGCGTATACACCGTAGCATATACACTGTACCATCCACACCGTAGCATACACACCGTAGCATACACACCGTAGCATCCACACTGTAACATATACACCGTAGCATATACACCATAGCATATACACCATAGCATACACACCCTAGCATATACACTGTAGCATACACACCGTAGCATACACTCCATAGCATACACTCTGTAGCATACACACCGTAGCATACACACCGTAGCATATACACCATAGCATATACATTGTTCATACAGTGCATGTAGTTTATGAAATATGTTCTGGTATCATTTATGGTAAACAGCAAAGTACATGCTACATACAATGTAGCACATGGTGGTACATAGCATAACAAAGAAGAAGCTACATTGTATGGTCATATTGCTGGGTACTAGAATATTAGGTGTGGCTCAACTACTGTAATTGCTAAATGAAGATACAATGACATGCAAGGTGTTTGGCAGGTGCGGCTGCAGATTTTCTCAACTGATATTGGCCAAATTTTAAACACAGCATTGCCATGAGATATGAGTTTCAGTTACACACTGGTCCACCCCGACATATGCGGGTTGGTTGTTTAGGCATAGTGAGTGCTCCTATCTAAATACTTGTACTGGACGCCAATGTGTAAAAGCTGAACATACTCTAATACAAAACGCATAATATATATTATCGTAATATCATATCATTTGTGTTTAGTCTTAGACTGTGTAATAAATCTTTAAATTTGGTATTATCATGTCTATGGGTTTATTGCACTAATACTATTATTATGCATGCAATGAAATTTGTGCTTGTGCTACACTGCTTTAATCAGACTTGTAGCCGGTACCTTTAGGTGTTTCAGTGGTTCTTGACTCTCCTATCACATGTCTGCTGTGTGTAACATCTACCTCTCCTTTAAATAGCACTATTATAGTAATCAATTTGTAATTGTTACTGTATTTGCTAGTACAAAACTGTGTTGCCAATTAGAACTTCAAGATTGCTGACCAGCCTAGACTAAGAGGGCTTTTGACCGGATGACTTTTCTAATCTGACAAAAAAATCCCCAGATCAGTAGCATACCTCTATCTCTTCCCAAAAATTAAGGATGGTGCTGTTGCACTGGTCGCCGTACTGGGAATCACATGATGGATGCTCACCCAAAAAGTATTTAGGGAAGAAAACTCACGTGTCAAAATTTTCTGGTCAAGTGGCACACGCTTTGATTGAACCTCATTACCATCTATTATAGAAGCAACAGTGTACAAATCACAGTCAATAAGTGTTCCAGGTAGTAAATCTCCCGTTTGTATCTGTCGGAGTTTGGACTTTTCCATAAGCTCTTCTACAATGACCAGTATATTCACATGAACAGTGCTTCCATTTACATATATGTTGGGTAAATATAGGGTCACCTTGGATGACTTCTGCCTACAGTGAAGGTAACCAACACCCAAGTATTACAACTGTGCAGTCATGTAAGTTATTGGTAATAATGATAATCTCAGCTGTTGGATCACACATTTGCAGCAGTTCTCTAACCCTTTCAAGCATGAATTATGTTCTATAGTCCAATTCTACTGGTCTTCGTAAAAACGTTGCTAGAATGGTGTCTTCAAGGACCTATTAGAAGGTTTTCAGCTTTGACCCAAAACTGCCCCAGAAAATGAGATGTCCACACATGTGTACGCCATGCATCTATTGAACCTATGCGCAGCGTCCACGTGTGCAGTACGCCATGCATCTATTGAACCTATGCGCAGTATCCACGTATGTGGACATGTTTTTTATTTTGCAATAATTTACCCGAAACTTTTGTTTCGAATGCTTTATTTATATAAGAAAAGTCAAAATAAACGTATTTAATAACAGTAAATTGCAAAATAATTTCAGAATAATGACTTAAACGATATAATATCCGGAGGAATTATAGCAGTTTTTTTCAAATAATTCAACTTTTCAATATTGATGAGTCCTGTCTTCTGCAAAATAATACTATACTGCATGCACGACATCTTCACCTCTAAATCCCTATTATGTTCTGCTTCTATCTCACAGGAGTTTTTGCTCCATGGTGACCTGCAGTGCAAAACATACTAATGTGATTGTAAAACCAATGTTTTATATTTTAAAATATATAAATGTATATATATGTTGATATCTCTACTGTTGGCCCCAAATGTCTTTCCACAAGTAATAAGCTAAGCCAATGTATTTGTATCAGGTTGCGGCATTTGCTACATCACCTGACATCAGTGGAAACCAGAAAAATCCAGTTGACAATACTATTATATGCGTAGTATTATGCCTTCAGCAATGGATGACATCAAGTACTGCATGATGTACATCCATGGGTACAAGTATCAGTTTCATTGTCGCTTGATGTACACATGGACATAGATCAAAATGAGCATCATTTGAACATCTGATTATTGAAGCTAAAAACATTTGTATAGTAGGCTAGTATTCTAGTTTGACTAACAAAATAAAAAAATATTAAGCTTGACCATTAGCTATTATGCAAGAAAAAATAGAAAATGTCAAGAAAATATTAATTTTTTTTGCAACTTACCTGTTGACGAGGAATTCCAAATTTGCCTCCAAAAATTTTTCCTTGACCTGAGGATTCTAGGTATTTTGCAGTTGGGTAGACAACTCTCAGAAATGCAACATTTTATAATTTAGAAACTTACAATGACGCAAAGGGAAAAAATTCTTCTGGACAAAAATCTTTTGGTCATAATAAATAAGTGTCAAATAAAAAACAGTAAAGTGCTGAAAAAATTTTCCATGCCAAAAATGATTAAAAAATGTGGTTTATTTTATGTAAAATAAAGAGTATTTGGGTGTTTGATATTTCCTCCAGTCCTCAAACTATCAGGTATACATGTTGTAGATAACATCCAACGTTCTAATGTGCAATACATGTAATTCAGAATATTTACTCAATGTATACGATGAATATTTGAACGGCAGGCAATTATGCTGTGTATTTCTTGAGTATTAATACGCATTAAAAGCTAAGTTATGCAGTGACACTGGCCTTATATTACCGACAATCATATTATTTTACTCAGTGCATTGTATTTTATGAAATGAGCTCAAGAACACTACAGTTGTTAGTTAAAGCTTGAAATGAACCGATTTACATTATATTGTGTCAATTCTGAGCCATCACTACAAGGTCATTGGTGTAAGAACACAATCATATTTTTAGTAATGCTTGTTGGATTTATTAGCTCTACTTCTCTAAAATGATGAGTGACTTAACATACCTTTTTCAAAAACCTCAACTTCTATCAGTGTCAGTGGTTTACCGGCATAGAGAAAACCACAAATAGTGATGTACTTTGCTAAAAATGTTGGCTTGAATGTTTCAGCAATGACCATTTCATATAGTTTTGGATAACGGATAGATCTCCGCTTAACCGTGTCTGAACTCTCGCATGGTTGGTTATCAAAGCTTGTACTGGAGAAAATTTCGAAATACCGTAGGAAGTTACCTGCAAGGAAAATAATTGATGGTTCAGCCACTATTAGCAATGGGCCAACTATTATAGTTGTGGACCAGAAATAATATTGTACACATCATGAGTAAACAACATTCTAATTAATAATACAAAGAAATGATCCCATTATAGGTGCTAAGCAAACTTGCTAGTAACAGGATCTGTAGCCGAAACAAGGTTCATTTTTATGTACATGTACATGTAGTTGGAGTAGACACAATAGCCCAGAAAAATTTCTTGAAGATGAATGACCCATTTAAACTTCAATGTATTCAATTTGGTTGTCATTAAAATGATTTCGGTGGATCAAATTTATGTTAACTTTGCATAAAATCAACTTAGAATGTATTCCATCAATTACAGTTTTGCAGCATTTTAGCAACTCCTTGAACGAACCAGGGTGACAAAAAACGATCCGAAGATGACCGTCCGGTATAGACTACAAGAGCTAATGGCCTGGGATTTTACTGGTCGGGGAAAAAAACTATCGCTAGCCTGGGTTTATCTCACAAAATGAGCATTTAACTTTTGGCCTTTTGGTGTTAGCGATTATGTGAGCAACTAGAGCTGAAAGATTTTGTGCAAGTTGACCTGTGCCTGAAAGTTAGGTTGTAAAGACACTAGTTATTCTCTACTAGAAAGAGCTATAGCATAAAACATGACGCACATAGACTTACAAACGCTAGTTACAGCCATAGACAACAAAGTTTGGTCTATGAAAAGGAAAATTGTTTTCATAAGACAAAGCTTGTATTGAAAATAAGGTCTGTGCAGTATCATTTTTATTTAGTAAATATAAAATAGGCGTATTTAGAAACTGTACTGGTTTATACAGGACAAAATATGGCAAATCTGTGAGCTATCAATGGTACCAAATATGTCTATTTTGTGTATTTTTATATACAATGTCCACTCAGTAACATTAATCAGTGAATTAATTACGTATAACTCAGCTCTGTGGTTGCAGGCCTCTGTAATTCTCCACATTTCCACATTTTGAACGAAATCAGAGATAAAAAATAGATATGAGTTGAAACCCAAGTTACATGTAGCATAATTAAAATTTGTAAGACACTGTAAACACAAGTTTTCTATCGATGTAGCCAAGGCGCATCGACTATGTACTAATCATACCATTACCAGCATGTACATATACATGTACATGTACATGTACATATACATGTACATGTAGTACATGTACATGTACATGTACTACATGTACATGTATATGTACATGTACATGTAGTACACGTATGCACATACGTAATATGTTCCAGCTTCATTGTACTTACTGCAGTAGGTATTGCCACAGAGTGATTGGTAGTTGTAGTAAATCACTTTTTGGATTTCTAGAATTTGATCAAGTTCAGCCTTCCACCATTTTGGATTTATTCTATTATCTGTCTGAGCATGGTTGGCATTTAACCAGATATTGCCATCCACTGCATAGCTGGAGTTTAGCACAGTTCCAGCAGTTGTTGTTCTTGTTGTATACATGGCTGTTGGTCGACCCAATGCCACATTCTCATCCTTACCTGAATGAAGGATAAGTAGTAAAACGATGGTGTCGTGTATACTATGCGATACTAGGATCATCAATGCTACTTCAGTTACCCTTATAATCTAACATATTATCACATGCACATGCATTTGGTAAAAAATAGTAAAATATCATAATTGTAACACAAACTGCAGACGGAATTGGATTTCAACAGCCAACTTAGAATGATGCTATGAACAGAAATGATGAACAGCACTCGTTATGAAATATCTCTATTAGGTGAAGTTCAATCATTATTATCTGTTGGTGATTACTCACTAGAATACTTAAAATCAATATTCTCTCTAAATCTGATGCTTAAGGTTCCGTCTGTGCTTCTGTTCCCACACTCTATCTGAACACTGCTGTAAAGCGATCTCTTTTGAAGGTGATATTTAAATTCTATAAATCTGGGGTATCCATTCCCAGAGAGGTTGTGGTAATTTAGCATAGCAGAGAATGATACAGGCTTTCTTGGAGCTAGTGAAAAAACCTAGCATGAATTAAATACGCAGTACTATATTATACATGTCTTACTACTCTAGACTGATATAACCTCTCTACGAGTAAAAGCGTGATTATTTTAATGTGTGAGTATGTCTCTGGGTGTACGATTAGAGTGTACACCATACAGTGCCTATGTCACAAACATTGTAATGATACGCACAATCGATTACACTCATATACCCGTATGAGTTTTTGAGTGATATGGGTTTATGATTGCATGAGTATAGGAGCATGAGTATTATAGCGAGCATGATATAATTATGTCATTGATAATAAATGTAAACATGCTTTGTAGATAGAAACATGTGATCGATCAAACACTGGCAAAGCAGAAAGTTTTATGCCTACCGCTGAATGATGCATTACTAAAAACAAGTTTCAGTAAGAACTACTTTTTATAATTACATTGTAGACTGCTACTCGTATTGAGATAAAAAAAAATAATATTATTTTTACTCAATCAGAAATTTCACAAATATCTTACGTATGATGGCCTCAGCCCGCTCTTCATTAGATACTGCAATGAACTCTCCATCAAGTAGTTGAATTATTATGTCATACTTTGTTCCTCTGTGCATGCCATTGTCATCAATACCATAATCCACAGTGTACTGGTACTACAGTATGTACATGTACAACAATTTTGTTTCAGGTGCTTTATCATAGATGCAATTATCCATAATAAAACCTAAATAGCAAAATATGAACATACCAAGTATTTATGTGACGACTAATTTAGTATACACAGCATTGCCTTTCCAACTCCAGGGTATTATGAGTCAATGCAAAGCATTCATTTAATTTAGCACATCATAAATTTGAGGGAATTAAATAAAATGCGGTAAATTAAGAGCTTTTAAGTCCAAATCCAGAAAAATCCATGTTATCTAATCACAACGGCTGATATTCATGCAACAGGAACCTGCGTCAATCAAGTAGGCAGCACTTTTACTTTGATCAAAGAAGATTTGTGTTTGATAAATTGCTTATAAAACGGCTATTGTGTATTTAACTAGTCAGGCTAATATCGCTAGTAGACAGTTCTGCATGGAAAAGAACAGCTACAAGAACAATGTACAATGCAGAGTGTACAATGTACACTGTACAGTGGCCAAATTGTGAGACGTTCAGGTGGCTATGTGGTTAATGTAGAACGCGTAGCTTGTATATTACATTGTAGCTTGTACCACAACTGTTGTTTTTGAAGCACACATGGGCTAAAAATGATTTCTGAAGACTTTTGCAAAAGTAGGACAAAATTGCTAAAATCAAGTGATTTAATTTTAATACTTTGCCAACTAAAATGATGGCAGCGAGGATACACATTGTACCTGTACAGCAGGACTTTAACCTATGTGCCATATAATCAGTGAAAGAGACTATGTCATGTGACTTCTGGTAAGGGTATGCACTCCCCTGATGGCATTGATGTACAATGTAGATGTGCATATATGAATTATGTGCTACTGGAGAATCAAATCCTGTTCAAAGTGGTGTCAGAAAGAGAATTCAGTCACACTTGACCCTGTGCCTCAGATGAAGTCACTGAGATCGTGAAGCAAGCCTGACTTCAAAACAACCCATCTAACCATGTGGCCAAAATTTCCATGCCGTGTGCATAAAATACATGTAATTGGGTGAGTTTCTATAGAACCTGGTTCTGGTGCGAGACTAATCAGATAGCCATCACGTTAATTCTGCCTTTGATCAGAATGACTGAGGGTTACAAAAAGACCTTGGACCAAAAGAATATAAAAGGAATAACTTTGATCTACAAAATAGCAATGTTTCAGTCCTAGATAGTTCTAGCATGACCTACCAGAATACATACTGCAAGTGTAATAGCCTATTTGAAAAAAAATACTGCAGTCGAGTATTGAATCGTAATAGCCTACCAATAATAATGGGCAAATAATGTCTATAATTGCACATGTACAAAATGTAGCTCACTAGCAATCAACCAAGCAATGATTGTACATGTCAATGCCAATGTCTATTTCAATGAATTCCTATCAAAGGTGTTGGTACATGGCACATCATTATTATTTGGCTGTACCCGTGAATACACTGCAACTGAATACAGAGAACATTTACATCTGCGAAAAATCATTCAACAAAACTTACCATGTCTCGTCTGAGTGGGTATCGTACACTGCTAGTCACATCTGAGTTTTGAAGTGTGACATAGGTCAGAGTCCACCTTTTTCTTGGTTGGTTGGGCTCCTCTACACTCCATGAAATCCTGAGTGTATCGTTAACAAGTAAACTAGTTTGTATATTTCTAACTGTGTAATCCTTAAGTGCCAGAACTTCATGATTTCTGCAACAACAATACAAGGTAATAAAATAACATGAAGCCAATTATAACTGTGATTTTAGCTTTTATTTTGAAACAATATGTTTTATCACAAAAATCAAGTAGTTCAAAAAACAGATATTACTCTTTATCTCCTTTGTGCTATTTGTTATAAGCATGATCTTCCCTATCATTACAGAAGGTTCGTCATCCTACCATGTACAATTTACTTCCATGTTGACAAGGGGACACAGATGGTTAATGAAGAACATATTATCTGTATTGCTCTGCTCTATGTTCAGTCACTTTTTAGATATAACAACATATAGCAGTGTTCTTGTTCTACATAATTAGCTGCCTGAGCTGTACCTTCAGTAAACAGGTTAAACAAACTATTCTACATCTAGCAGAATTTGAGCGATTCTGTCTATCTGTATGCACTTGCGTTTTACAACAATTTTACAAAACTATTACAGTTTGTTGCTATTTATTTATGCTGCAGCTGTATTGGACATTGACTGAGCTACCTGTCTTTGATACAACACAGAGTTGACCGCATTAAACTACGCTGTAACAGTGGCACATATAGATAGTACTTCTCATTTGAATTTTTAAAAGTTTATGTTGACATCAAAACTCTCCCAGTAACATTGCAAATTACATTTTAGAATACACGTTTAAGGCTCACCTTTTAAGGAGAAAATACATAATCAATAATACCCTCCTTGCAAGAAGTGATAAACCTCTACTACTGTACTGAACAGCTTCTGCCATCCTACTAGTTGAATAAGATTATGTGTTATTCGTAAAAGTATGACACCTACGTAGAATCTCTTCATGCAAAAAGTTAGTAAGCAACTAAAGTATTATAAAGTTCAGCATATTTAATTACTGCAGTTTCATTGTTAAAAATTTCAAGCATAATATAAATTCTTTTCTCCAGTCAAAATATTTTTGCATTTGAAACTGAGATTTTAGCGAGTCCATTGTATTTTAATGTTTTTGGAGTTGTCTTACATACGAGAGCCGAGCGCTGCAAGTATGTGAAGGGCTTGGAAGGTAGTAGAGGCTGACCAAGTGTACCTTCTGCTCATTACATATAAGAGTGAACAGTTGTATGTGCTCTTTATATGTGTATTGTAAGTTATATCAGACGTAAGCCGATGCCGAGACTCATTGGAGCTCAGGACCGACGTATGCCATGTACAGTTTGTACTTCGAGGGAGTGCAGAGAAAGATTGTCTAGCCTTGAGATCTTAGAACCGATGCTAGGTGCATTTAGAACCCTGGATCGACCTAAGTCTAAGGGGTGGATAGAGATATATGCTTAGCCTAGGATGAGGTGAACTCGAGCCGTACTGGATCATGGGATCCTCCGGTAGAGTTACTCGCCTAAAGAGTAAGCCTCTGTTGGTTTGAGTTAGGAGATGTTGCTTTATTCAAGCGCAATCAAAAACTGACTAACAGCACAAAATGCACTGCCTTATAATATACTATAACAACTTCCGGCCAAAGGAGCCCGACATGGTATCGGCTCCGAGACTGATGCAACAACATGGATGGTTCCGCCCGATGCCGGCCACATAAAAGGTTGGCCTTGGCACAAGATGTGCTTACAATAAGGAGAAACATGTCATATATAATTATGAGCTTAATCTATAAGGTCGGCCATGAAGTTACTATATAAAATGGCAAAAAACTATATTAAATTACAACCAAGCAAGAGTAGACAATTACTGAGGATATATATAAATGTGGGAAAAACCAAGATGCAATATACATGTAAGTGTAATCCCAAAGCTTGATTGCTAGTACATGTATATATATAAGACACCCAGTGTATAAGACAATATAAGAATGAATGCATGAATAGGTATGAATACAGTAAAGTGCCATGCATGGATAATGTCAGCTATGATAATGTTATGTACAATAAGAGTACAGTTTGTTTCCAGCAGGGTTGGGAATTGCCAATAGCATTCGATGTTTGATGGCGATTTTCGTTGGTCTATTCACCATCGATTCCACCTAATCGCTGGTTTCTAATAAAGCCATCGAAATGCATGTATTCGTTGGTTTTATAGGGTTACAGCTGCATTCGATTGTCACTAAGCTGCTAATTGATCTGCTAGTAATGTTTAGTAGAGGAAATAAATAAAAAGCCACGTAGCTTAGTTCTTATCTTTTTAATAAAAAAAATGATGAGCTGTTTTATTTATTAATAAAATAATAGCCTCTATTTGCAAGCTAGGATGAAATGTGAGTGGTTAGCAATAAATAAGAAATAATAGCCTGGAATTTCTGGCTAAGAATTGCTGTACATATAAATATTTGGAGGCTAAAAAGAAACATAAAGGTAGAGGAGATAGCTCTAAACTATGAGAAAATGCAAATATAACTGGTAATATTAGGCACAGTTGTTATAGCATTTTAAAGTAATAGACAAAATTAGTAAAGACAATAAATTTCTCCATTTTTACAAAAATTATACCCATATACATGTGCACTTTCTAAAATCGTCATCGCTTGTAAAATCGATTGAAGTACAATCATTGATTTGATAAGGTAACAATCGAATGCTTACATTCTTTGGTTTAATCAGCATAATCGAAAATCGGAAATCGAATGCAAAAGTAGATCAAATTTCTCAACCCTGGTTTCCAGGCAGGTTGTTTCACCACAGTATTATAGTTGTAGGCTAAATGTGTCATGTTTGGTAATTATTGAGGCACTGGCACACTGATACTACATTATTTACAATTGGCAGCAGCTGACTAGAACAAATTATTATGAACAAGTAAGAATCAAATATTTTATTTGGTATTCTATCTAGATATGTAAACATTAGGCCTTGATGCTGATATATCCACTTTATAAAAAACATCTGACAAAAGTTGGATTGCTATGAGTTAGCAAATGGAACTATAAGGGAAAGAGGGTGGCTCACATGTGGAGTAAAAGGAAGTCCCAAATTACAAGTGCGTTGCCCACACCCTGTTTGACATGTGAACTTATTGTATCTTGTAATTTAGCTCTTTAGTTATGGTCCTGTTTAGGGAGTGAGCAGCAGCCCCATACTTGAACTACAATCTCACATCTATTATAAGCTTCCTTTAATCTTTCGGTCTATGTAATTATATGGTTGTGTCAACGGTATTACCAGCCATTGAGTAATGCAGTATAACCAAGGACTAGTAGAACAAACCAAGGTAGCTGTAAAAGAAGCTGTGAGTGAGAATATTAAGACAACTAGCAGCTGTGGCTTAAAGGTTAGAATGCTGAGTTTTCATGCTGAAGGTTCCAGATTCAAATCCCGGTCAGAGTGGTATTAGGAAGAGCACCCAGTCACAGTTGCTCCTGTGTCCCATATTAAAGTCCTTGGGGTCTTGCAAATAGTATGGCTTCAAGGACACTCCTCTACACTTGCCAAAAAGACCATTTTATCTGGCACCTGGTAGTGAGAGCTGCTAGGGAGTGGTCACGCTGAGGAGTATAAGTCGGTGATTTTTTTTAGCAGTGGAATTGGCTTACTGCGACCTCGGTTAAGTCCAAAACGTGGATAATTCAAGCTACCAACCTTGGTCCCTGCTGAGCACTTCATGCATCAATATTGTATAATTTGGATCCATAATGTATAATTCAAACTTCTACAGCTCGCTACTCTTTTATATACAATTTACATCTACTTACATGTGCATGTACATAAAAGCGTTTGTAACTGTTTCTTATTCTAATTTTTATATAAATCTATGCAAGCTGTTCCAGCTTTGACTTAGTCTGGTATCATAGCACTGTTAAACCATGTATCAACCGTAAAGTCCAATGAATTTGCTACCTGCATCTCACTTCAGTCGGTCTTGTGAAGCAAGCTGTTCTGGTTAAACTACATTGGTTAGCCTAGAACCAATCTTTTGATAAAACATGTGATGGGATACCATCACTAATATTGTTTAGGTACTGTTATAATACATGCAAACTACTCGGTGGTAGCATTAGTTGGCAGAATGGAGTGATCGATAATCTGTATTGACTTGCATGTCATAGTACACTTAACATTGTTATCTGTATGTTATTTATAATATTGTAATGGTTTTTGGGCGGTTGTACTGTCGCCCAAAGACGACTCCCTTGTTCAAAATGAAGGGCCTATGAGTGGTGCTAGGCCTTTTCAGTA
This sequence comes from Bugulina stolonifera, assembly GCA_935421135.1. Taxonomy (NCBI): domain Eukaryota; kingdom Metazoa; phylum Bryozoa; class Gymnolaemata; order Cheilostomatida; family Bugulidae; genus Bugulina; species Bugulina stolonifera. The sequence continues at coordinate 2,353,863 of OW285197.1, read as the reverse complement.
CATACAAAATCAAGAGGTACTAGTAGATAAAGAACTACCCAAGACAACCCATATGGTCCCAAGTCGATGCTTGTTTACTATACTGAGAAAGACAGTGAACCGACCTAGAAGCGGTCCTAGAGGCAAGGTCAAAGACCTTGAAAACTGGAGCGACCTATTTACGAAGTGAAAGTCTGTGTATAATGTAAATATACAATCATGCAGATGTGTCTTTATTGATACCCAAGAATGAATTAAGACAATGAAAATAAAAGCAGTGTGTTTTATATAGTAGAAAAACTTCCAGGAAAAAGACCGACATAGTGTCGTAAAAAGATGACATAATGTTATCTGGAAATTGAACAACAATATGGCCGCTGGAAGCCTGATGGCCGACCCCAAAATAAGTCGATACAACAAAAGATGCTCAAAATCATCTAAATCACGTACACAACCATTATCCGGCAATTATGAGAAGTCGGCCCTCATAGGCATAAAAAAGACAAAATTGCTCAGTTATGCACATTATACATGTAAGTATATAAGTTACAGTCTACTACATAGACAATTAGTAAAAGCAAGTGTAATGCAATGTACATGTACAGTATATGTATATGTAATCAGTCTCACGTAGTCGGGAAGCTATGTTAGAGTTATACGTGACCCTTACAATATTATGAGTGTGACTTTTTAATCTACCACCAGTTATCCTATTAACAACGTCCCAGTACCATTTCTTCTTTGATTCTACAATAATTTGTACCCCTATTTGACCAGCTAATTGAAAAAAAACTCTACACATTACACAAAATGTGTTGGCTTAGAATTGTCTTATATTCGTTTCATGAGATAGATATGTCGAAGAATGAAGTTTCAGGATTTGATGCATTCAAGTAGCAGAATAAGATTTACTTCTTGTTCCGTCGGCTTGGACTTTGCTGTCTGCATAGACTTTTATCGGTTTGCGCATTAGTAGAAAAAATATAAGACTTTCTCAATGTAATAAAGGTACTTCTGCAATCGGCAATTTTCGAAGTTGTCCGTAAACAGCCCTTGCCTCAATATAGCCCGATAGCCTGTCAACTGCGTGCTGGACATGTCTTCGGCAGGGCGAATGAAGCAAGCCTCGACAAGAACTTCTTCAGCAGATAAAAAGAGAATGCTTTCACCAAAAGCTTTGAAATTGAGTAGAAAGGTTCTTTATAGTTTGAAGTTTCTGTTGTTTGCTGTGGAGCTTACAGTTCTTCTTGATTGATGAGCTATGACCAAAAGACTATTCACAACATTGAGACAATAACTTCAAACAGTGACGCCACCACATGCTCAACTGATAACATAACGTGCAGCAGATAACACGACGCTACAATGTAGCCTCAAGGTTTGCTTGCCATTGCACTACTATAAACAAGTTGACATCAGTGCAACACTTTTAGGTGTGAAATTCTACATATTTTGTGTATCAATAGTAGGTGTATATCCAATGCAATCTGTCTCATCCTTCCAAAAAAACAAAACCACCAATAATCTAGGCTAATAAAAGCATTTTTGAATAAGTAGTAAAAGTAAGTTCGCACTGATGCAGCACTAACATCACATCAAATGGTGATTCTTTGCATAGCAAGTATACACCCTGGTATACACTTTTTGTGTAGATCAGATTAGAAAACTCTTTCACAATACACAACAGATATAAAACCATAAAATGACATTGGTCAGAGAATGACCTCGACTAGACCAAATGCAAGGGTAGCTGCTAGATAATACTACTTGATATATTATACTTTAGCTATCTACCTACTAGCATACTAGTGCAATATAAATATACAATGTACTGTGAGTTGAGAAACAATATTTTTCAGAAAAATCTTGAAAAATCAAAACAGAATCAGTACTAAAAATGTTCAACCAATAGTGTACAGTGCACGGCGCACGGCGCACAGCGCACGGCGCACAGCGCACGGCGCACAGCGCACGGCGCACAGCGCACGGCGCACAGCGCACAGCGCACAGCGTACATCATACAGTGACCAAATTGTGAGAACTAACTATCCGTAGGGTTCAAATCCTGCTCAAGGTGGAATCAGGGAGAGAATTCACCCACACTTGACCCTGTGCCCCAGATGAAGTTGCTGAGATTGTGAAGCAAGCCTGACTTCAAGACGACCGCTCTAACCCCATGTTACTAAAATGGCCATGCTGTGTGCATATAATTGGGCGAGTTTGCATAGATTCTGGTTCTGATTTGAGGTGAATCAGATAGATATGACATTAATTCTGTCTTTGATCAAAATGACTGGGGGTTACAAAAACACCTTGGGCCACAAGAATAAAAAAGCGCAGCTTCGATGTACAAAGTAGCAATGTTTCAGTCCTAGGTAGTTCCAGGAATAACTAGCAGAATACATACTGGAAGTGTAATAGCTTATGCATTTGGAAAAAAATACTGCAGTCGAGTATTAAATCGTAGTAGCCTACCAATAAGAATGGGTAATTCTCATTACATTGTCATTACATTACATGTACAAAACGTAGCGCACCAACAATCAGGCATGCGATGTACATGTCAATGTCAATGTCAATGTCTATTCCAATGAATTCCTATGGGATGTGTACATGGTACATGGCACATGGCACAACATTGTTGTTTTGCTGTACCTGCGAATACACTGCAACTGAATACAGAGAACATCTGTGAAAGATCATTCAGCAAGACTTACCATATCTCGTCTGAGTGGGTATCGTACACTGCTAGTCACATCTGAGTTTTGAAGTGTGACATAGGTCAGAGTCCACCTTTTTCTTGGTTGCTTGGACTCCTCTACACTTCATGAAATCCTGAGTGTATCGTTAACAAGTAAACTAGTTTGTATATTTCTAACTGTATAATCCTTAAGAGACAGAACTCCATGATTTCTGCAACAACAATAAAACATTGAGCCAAATAATAATAGATGTGATTTTAGCTCTTATTTTGAAACAATATGTTTTATGAGAAAAACCGAGCAGTTAAAAAACAGACATTACTCTTTTTCTTTTGTACTATTTTCCATAAGCATGATCTTCCTTACCATTACAAATGGTTCATCATCCTACCGTGTACTATTTACTTCCCCATGTACATGTAGGTTGACAAGGGGACATAATATACATGTATGTTTGATGAGGAACAATTTATCTGTATTGCTCTGCTCTATGTTTAATCCCTTTTACATATTATATTGTGGCAAAACAGCCTCCATGACAATGGCCTCTCTGGGCTAATTACACTGACATTAACCTTGCTTGCATGGTTATGCATACACATACATGTTCATATTGACACTTATCTACATTAGCCATTCATGGATTATTGTCTTACTTTGTACGATTATTATACATGTACTGTTACAGTACATGTACAGTACATGTACTGTTACAGTACATGTACAGTACATGTACAGTACATGTACAGTACATGTACAGTACATGTACAGTACATGTACAGTACATGTACAGTACATGTACAGTACATGCATGCCTATACTATTATTATAAACAACTACCTATCGTGTGCTCTATTATTGTTATCCACCAATCAGATTATTGCAATTAGACTTGGTTTTCCCACATATTATAAGCGACTATTTTCTCTTATCTGATTCTATTAAACAGAGTCTTTTACCATTATACTTTTTAAGGCCAATATCTTGGAATAGGCTCATACTTATATACTTTCCATTTCGCACCATTGTAAGCACCTTTTGTGCAAAGGCCGACTCGTTTTGTGGTCGATGTCGGGTGGAACCATCCATGTTGCTGCATTAGTTCTGGACCCGATACCTTATCGGCCGACCGATACCTTATCGGCCGACCGATACCTTATCGGCCGACCGATACCTTATCGGCCGACCGATACCTTATCGGCCGACCGATACCTTATCGGCCGACCGATACCTTATCGGCCTCTTTTTGCCAGATGTAGATTTAGTATAAGGTAACACATTTTCTGTATGAAATCAGTTGTTGCTTGCGCTCTAACAAGGCAACATCTCTTAAACCACTACTGTCGTACCATTCAATATTTTCAAATAATCTTGTTCATCCTTTTTCAGTAAGATTGATGTGTTGTTTGTCTTTGGTAACCTAGCAGCTGCCAAGAAAACCCTATTTTAATATTGGCTGATTTCACCTTCAATCAGCCTATGCTGGGAATTTTGGAAGCTCTCAAGCAGTTAATATAAAACTGTGCTACAGAGATAGCCATAGGACTTGCAATGCATTGCATTGTTTTTTGTGGGCATGACCCTAACTTACTTATTCATCACTGTGCACAAGAGTTATTTATAGAATGACAGTTAGTGTTGGCTCAATAAGATTACTGGGCTATTTGATGCTAGTAGCTTACCTATGTACATAAGTTACAAGTATAGACTTAGAACAGGCATAGCCATAGGAACTTAACAGGTCTCAATGCTGAATGGAGGTCATAATAGCCAATATTCAAATGAGTTTATCTTGGCTGCCACTAGGTTTACAAAGACAAACAGCACATCAATCTTCATGAAATAAGATGACCAGTATTCTTTGCAAATATTGAATGGTGAGACAGTAGTGGTTTAACTCAAACCTATAGAGGCCTCTTGTAGGCGGATAACTCCACCGGCGGTTCCATAGATTCATATAGCTCGAGTTCATCCCCATCCCCGTTTAATCGTATCTCTACACAACTTCTACGACTTACGTCGATCCGGGATTTTATATGAATCTAGCGTCGGGCTAAATATCCTAGAACATCAGACCTTTTCATTGCACTGGGGTCCATCCAAGCAAGAATTTTTTTGTGATGTTTGATAGCCAATTTTGAGAACCATATGGGGTTAAAAAAATATGCAATTGATGATATATACAGAAAAAGTCTTCTCTATTTCATAATACAGTTCTTAGTGTTATTAGACAATTCACTTGACCGCCAGACAATTTAAAAAAACAGAAAATATTTACGCAAATATTGTCAAAAATGGGAATTTAAATTTGCACAGTTAGGGACAGCAAAACAAGAAAAAGAGAAATTTGGGTTAAAACTTCAAAGCAATAACTTTCATACAGTAGCCAGATAAGGACTGTAAAGGTCAACTGCTGGACTGTTATCATTCTATCAATCTCATCAGAAAAGAGCCCAAGTTGTGACCAAAGCAGAGACCCACGCCGTTACCTCTCTCGACATAGTTGATGGAGTGAGAGTGCTGTGTCACATCAGACCTACAACAACTCATATACATATTACCTACATACATATAATACACCATACACACACCTGGACCACGTCACCTCACCAGTTGGGTGAGTTCCATCACATCGTGACCAAAGCAGGTATGCCCTTGCATAAGAACTCACACAGTGGGTTACAGATTCAGGCACCTGCAGATGTCGCAGATGTCGTTATTGATGACACATCATAACACAACAGTAGGCTCACTGGGGTCTACTTTGGCACGATTGTGTAGACTATGTATTGGTATATTATTGTTTGCATAACCTTTATTGAACCCTAGATTATCATAGATTAGCAGATTAAATGACAATCAATGTACAAATAAATCCCAAGCTGGAGATAAGCTAAGATCATATCTGACTCACCAGATGTAATAAACTGTTAGAGTTATGGAGGCTGGGGTGCTTTCTGTGCCTACAATTACTTTTGTATTCCATTTAGTGGCATTACGTTGTATTTTATTGTATTGTATTGTATTGTATTGCATTGTAGTACAATATTATATTACAAATGTATATGTTATTTTATTATATTCTATAATATTATGTTATATTTATTTCTATTATATTACATGTATATTGCTTTATATTATATTACATACATGTAACACCATAGTACATTACATCATGTTTTCTTATATTATGTTATCACAATATTCATTGAGAGCCTATGATTTTTGTAAAACATCGGCTTTTATGTAGAGGAAAGTAACTATCACAAGTTATATGTGATCAAACGGTGCACTCCAATTGCATGTGATTCTTATATACATGTACATGTACTGTATGTCCGATATATGTGGTGCATACAGTGTGTACAGTGTGTACAGTGTGTGCAGTGTGTGCAGTGTACGGTGTGTGCAGTGTGTACAGTGTGTACAGTGTGTGCAGTGTACGGTGTGTGCAGTGTGTCCAGTGTGTACAGTGTGTACAGTGTGTACAGTGTGTACAGTGTGTACAGTGTGTACAGTGTGTACAGTGCGTACAGTGTGTACAGTGTGTACAGTGTGTGCAGTGTGTACAGTGTGTACAGTGTGTGCAGTGTACGGTGTGTGCAGTGTGTACAGTGTGTACAGTGTGTACAGTGTGTACAGTGTGTACAGTGTGTACAGTGTGTACAGTGTGTACAGTGTGTACAGTGTGTACAGTGTGTACGGAGTGGAAAGTGTGTACAGTGTGTACAGTGTGTACAGTGTGTACAGTGTGTACAGTGTGTACAGTGTGTACAGTGTGTACAGTGTGTACAGTGTGTACAGTGTGTAGTGTGTACAGTGTGTACAGTGTGTACAGTGTGTACAGTGTGTACAGTGTGTACAGTGTGTACAGTGTGTACAGTGTGTACAGTGTGTACAGTGTGTACAGTGTGTACAGTGTGTACAGTGTGTACAGTGTGTACAGTGTGTACAGTGTGTACAGTGTGTACAGTGTGTACAGTGTGTACAGTGTGTACAGTGTGTACAGTGTGTACAGTGTGTACGGAGTGGAAAGTGTGTACATTGTGTAAAGTGTGTACAGTGTGTACAGTGTGTACAGTGTGTACGGAGTGGAAAGTGTGTACATTGTGTAAAGTGTGTGATTGTACATTTACATGCAAGAGGGATGTAAGCATAATATTATGATTGGCGATTTAATATGAATGATTAAAACCACACAAATCATCCAAGTTCTGCATCTGTTTGGGCACATTGGGCTCATCCCCTATTCCTGCTAATACTAGCATACTATTCTATAGTGTGCTGCAGGATTGTGCAGAATACTTTGCAAAATACAGCATAGCATACAACTCATGTAGCATAGTGGATATTGCAATAGTGCATTATAGCATATAGCGTATCATTATGTAGCATATCATAGCGTAGCATATCATTGCATAGTGTATCATAGCATAGCACATCACAGCATAGCGTAACACAGCATAGTATATCACAGCATAGCGTATCATAGCATAGCGTGTTACATACAGCGGAATAGTTGCTTTGCTATTGATGTCAATGAGATGTATAATAACACTTTTCTGGTTCTTGATTGAGATGTAAATACTATAGTAAAGCACTCAACTACATGTAAGTACAGTTATTACCAAACTAAAGTCTATGCAGTCAACTAACAGTGTTATGCTAGCACCTGGTACAGTCATGTACATGTATTTATGTATTTCCTTCTTACTAACATTATAGAGTTACATAAAATAACCCATCTGCGATTAGGTTTATGTGATGGATTAAGGTTTTGCCAATAGCAGTCTATTGGGCGGGAGCTAAGGCTATGATAGCATGAGATCATTTTCTGCAAACATTGTTTGTAGAGTAAGTTTCTGTGGAATATCATGGTACGGTACGATTAAAGTATCATGAAACTACGCAGTAGTGTGTATGTGTTATCAGTTTATGGAGTACATGTACATGTATTTGAAGATAGATTATAGCAGTTATAAAATGTGTACAGTGTCTACAAGAATAACTTTAGTGGTTGTGGTAATGTGCAGTGTGCTTACTATTATAATATGCATATTATAATGAATAAGTTCAAACTGGTGCTAGGAGTGAGGAGACATGTACATATAGGTACATATAATCTACTCAGGTCTATGTTTGAGCCTATACTCTGTAATAATCCAACCCATGTAATCACAGAATCGGTGTACACTCTTTTATTATTCTCCCACATATAGCACTGCTATTATAATAGGCATGTTGTTATAAAAAAACATTAATTTAGTTCCTGAGCTATAGCAATCACTGGAGCTCTGTTACTCTTATGTCTTACAATGTATATGAAGGCATATTGTTATAAAAAACAATAATTTAGTTCCTGAGCTGTAGCAATCACTGGAGATGTATTGCTCTTATGTATATGAAGGAAGTAGTACTAGCTAGGTTTACCTTTGCATCATACACGGTAGATACATTGGCAAATAGAGTGAATGAGACCTAAGTTCTCTCAAGTTGTAGAATTGCTCTACAACTAGAGAGAGCTGGAGTCTCATTCTGCTTCTGACAAAAATAAATAAGACAGCTGGACACAGTTGTGCGTATTACTGCCAGGGTAGGCACATATTTGCACAAAGGCGTTTAGTTTGTTTTTGATTGAAAAATCATCTCATCCAGCCAGGAGATGATTGAGTCATTAATCCTAATCCCTAATCCTTAAATTGAACAATGGATTGCATCTCGCTTCAGAAAAGATAAGCAACATATTATCTTGAGATGATAAAGCAGCAGTATAGTAGAGGGTTTTGCAATTTCATAACAATTGTATCTGGATGTCAATATTATTTAAAGAGGAAATTTATATTACGATAAGTAGATGACTATGGGAGACAAGCAATGGTGCAATAGGTGGATTAAAAGGATTGTCTACTGTTTTTTGTAAAGTTACTGTCCTTTGCATCATATAAATGTGTAGACATGGACTGGGCAGATCACAGAACTTGGTAATACAGTGTGGATACTGTAGACCTTGTGATCATCATTCAAACAATCTTGGAGCCATTATACTTCTTCATATGCAGGTAAGGGTTAGTGATATTTAATTCTAAAAAGTTCACACAGGCTGGTCGACTCGTATTTTGTTGTTAGTAGAACCTATGTTATTCTGATGTACGCTGACTTGTACAACGGAGTATAAGCTGGGGTCATGTTAGCATTTTTCTTCGATGCATACTTGTTAGCTTTGATGTCCAAAATTGCTGTTGGCACTTACATGCACATGCAATTAAAGTGGTCATGATGTTTCAATTTCAGTTATTTGGCCTGTTTGAAGCTACCATTTCCATTTTTTATTATGCACATGTATGAGTTTGGAAGTGCTACCATACAAGACGAACCTCACTTCACCTAACAGATATATACAGATATACAGATAGTGTGCTTAGAGAGTTACCATACATGTACATGTTACAGTACATGACACACAGTCTAAAAAATTGTCTGCTGAAATAATTATTAAATCCCTAGGATTTGGACCCACACTCTTTGGTGGTATTTCAGAACCACCAGTCTTACACACTGAATACTAGTCTCATAAAATGTACATACACTGCATACATTTTATATTTGGTTGAACTTCCATAGCTATGGAACATGAAAGGACTGCAATACATTAGCTGCTAACTTAATGTACGCACATTGTAAATAATGTAATATTTCATCGCAACAGTGTTACACTCTGTTTTGATGAAAATTTACTGCATTTTCAATTCTGTTAGTATCAGATTAGAATTTTGTATTAGTAGATGGTGGAGTGGGGAATTATAATATATCAGTTGGCATTGCAATCCATCCCCTGCCAGGTCCATGGTATAATCTGATTATTTATATCATGTGCTGTACATGTTAGTTGTACCATCATTCCTCTACTTTTCTGCTAGAATGGGTTCAGTGACCTGTATGTCCATCAAAGTTCTCATGACAGCAGTCGGACTAACAGCTTTATCAACAGCAGCTCCTATGGGTCGACCGGAGTGTGGGAACAAGCAAACTGGTAGAGTGAAGAGATGGACACAGCTGGGTACAGTTATATGGCCACTGGATTTCATGCCACTTACAATAAGCATAGCCAATACCCCTACAGGATTCTCAACTGCTGATATTAAAAATATTGCATTGCAGTGTGCCAATGTAAGTCTTAAAGCTGTTCTACTTTCTTGATAAACATGTACAGTAGTACTACAAACATTTTCCCCTTTGGATTTTTGTGCCAGCCCTAGTTTCACCAGGAAAATTCAATTTTGTCTGATGATGATGCTAGACTGGATAATTTAAATATGAAGAAAATTTAAACATACAATATACAACACACGAAATAATACTGCTTGCATAATTATTTACATGTACAACTAAAATGTAGTACTTTAAGTATACACTCCAGTCTGCTCTGGATAATCCTGGTAGTGGTAGAGTTTATGTCCTAATGTTTCAGTTGATGTTTTGGATTTATCAGAATAGAAATTTTGTCTGACACTAAACATCCTATAACAAAGGATTACATATTATATTTTATGCATGTATGTAGATGTGGGCAGCTGGAACCAATCTCAGATTCCAACAGGACCTCGTTAACCCAAAAGGAAACATCGCCATTTCGTTTGAACACATAGATGGGCCAATTAGAAAGAAATATATTTCCAGCACGCAGTTCAAAGTCTTAGGGGGCACCGTTGGCACTGGATTGTCTCCCGTGAAATATGGTGACAAATCTTCATATCTGAAGTTGGATGAAGATGAGAAATGGAAGAAAAACAAGGATGCCCCTGGGGAAGGTTAGATAAGATTTAAGCATGCATTATTATACAGTACTCGACATGTACAGAACTTAGGATCAATAAAACTGGTTATGGGAAAAGTTGTGGTGCTGCAATGACACGCTAATCAATTCTCAGGATTCTTAGAAAAATAGTGACTGTGGTCTATGCTAACCAAAGTACATTGTATTTTTATATGTATTCCTTTCAATCTGCTATTTAGTCATTCACATCCATTCTGTAGCATTTTATTTATATTTTATGCATGACTTTCATATAATATGCAGGTGTTTCACTGAAATGGGCCATTTGTCACGAAATGGGGCACAACCTCGGTCTAGGCCACTCCACTGATCCTCGGGCTATTATGTACGGCTCAAATCAAGGACAAGATGAAAACACACTTTACTCAGATGACAGAAATGGCATTGTGGCTCTTTATGGAGCTGGGGATACACAGGTACTGAACAAAAGGCACATCTTTTACACCCAGTCAATGCACTGTTTCTATGAGCCAATTAGTTTTTTCTGATGCAGATGTCTGATCAGAGACAGAATGAAAACCAAAAACTTGTCTTCGGTATTCTACAATTTATGTTAATGTACATGTATCTTCTCTGTTATAATGATAAAGTATGAAAGAGTTTATTTCTCTCTCCAGTAAAGTACCCTCATTATATCTATGACAAAACAACAAGTAGGAAATTAAATAGGGAGAGTTTCCAAAATTGACCAAAACAGATCAAAAAGGGTGAATACATGTACATGTAGCTTCTTGGGTAGTGCTTAGCTAGAACTATTCAAAAGGATCGACCAGTGCAAAGGCTAATGGTGTCATCTGTTACAAATTGATCTCAAACAAGGGCATTCTAAGTCACCTGAGTAACCCAGCTCACCTTGTTACAAAACACACGTAAAGGTTTTCAGTCAATAACTTTTCTGTTAACCAAGAGTTTATAGATTCCTTCTACACTTTTGATAACATGATACTTAGCCACATATATTCACTTGTCTTTTTTATTTCAAACACTAAGGAAGTGCAATTTGCAAGAAAAGTTTTCATTTATTGGATGGTATACTCAAATTAGAAGGCCACGTCTTCATATTTTCTACAAACTCTAATGAGTGAATAGAAGTAGCGGTAACCTATTTTCCAGTATTTTTTTTCCAAAATACATTGTAGACATAACTACTTGTGGTCAAACAATATACCTGTAAGCACCGTAACAGAGATAGATAACTAAATTTAGCATAAATGGTTTCTAACTATCTTTCTCTGTCCATGCAAGAGAGGACAACTCAGGAAGACGACCCAGCCTTTAGGGCCACCTCCACTTTAATAGGTACAGATGCATAACAGTCTACAGATTTTTGAATGATGCAAGTAGTAACAGAAATGTATGAGTACACAATGGAATTGCAGACATAATAACAGTATTGATGATATGAATGTATTTTTCTATTTTAACAGATTACTCCAGCTCCACGGAGAACTCCAAGTCCCAGGGTCAGGACCACGGGGAGGCAACCTATTTTAACCAGACGCATGCCTCATACAAGAGCCACGCAAAGACCATTTAGAAGAAACACAGCACATATGTATACAAACTACCCACCACAGGGTCATGTACCTAGATACAGACCTCAATCACCTTCAGGCAGAGGTTGGAGGTGGAACCCAGCACCAGTGGGACATGTCTATCATTATAGAAATAGTGGAAAATAAATCTAGAGTTAATTTCTCATGAACAAATATCATATTATACATTCCAATAATTATTTCATTTTGCATATGGCTCAAGAGTCAACTACCTCTCTAATTGCTCTAAGCTTTGACTAGACAAGAATTCAAATAAATAAAATGATCAGCTTGTAATTCCAAATATTTGCATGTATCTCAAGAACATTCATGACTTACTCACTTTATTTTCACGTTTTTTTTATCAAATGGCACAAAGAGCTACTCCACAACACTAGAGAGTTGCTTTCTGTCCACATAAACTAATCCAATACGTTGTACTACATGTATGTTTTATGTGAGATACTATAGATAATACCAGGCAGTCTTACATGATGCTCTACACCCAATCAGTATAATGTTAACACTTGCTAAAACATCTACAAATAGCTTGAGTTCACAACTAAATCATAATTATATTTAGATAATAATCATATTATTCTGTTGAACAAAACTTGATCCCAAGTCATATTCTACATTGAATAGTTGCATTTCAATACTGTCATTGAGTTGGGAATTTTGCACAGTGCAAATACAATGTAAATATTTACATGTATATGCAGTACACATAGTTTAATAAGCAATGCATCTGCCCTTACTGTTACTGTGGCACATTTTGTCGCTTTTCAGTTTGCAAGTGGGAAGTGGTCTAATGTCAAATTTGAGACATCATTAAAATAGTATATTGTATATTCGTTGTATGTACGTGTACAATTGAATAATGCAGAATTGTTTCGTAAGCCGCTAAGCTAAACAACACGCTAAACAACACACTAAACTACACGCTTAACCAATGATATGAGAGAAGGGCCAAGAGAGAGTTCCATGTACATGTTATCCATCAAATACATTGTAAATTGCACATACAGAGTTATCCCTGGGAGAAAACCTTAGCAACACTTTAATGTACAGCAAAGAGTATTTAAAAAGTGTGAAATCCACTGAACCAAAGTTCTCAAGCTGCATAATACATGTATACACTACGTGTGAAAATGGATAGGAATATTCACCGACTTAATATTCTTTTATCTGGCATGATTTAATATAAATAGTTCACTTTCTTATCCCCAGCTCAGCGTGCATAAGGTTGATCGAAGTGATTTGAGTTTATTCAGAATGACTGAAGTCTAACCAAAGTGATAGGCAATTGTGACTCCAGGACGCATAGTCACACACAAATATGGAAACAATGTACATGTAGCAAATCTAAGTGAAATAGGGTATGATTGCACATTCAAACAGACATAGTAGTAAAAGTGAGAAAGAAAGACCAAAAATATCTTGCATGCTATTGTTCAATTTTTTGCATCTGTTTTGTAGCAAGCTAGTCCATGGAAACCTGGGTGGCCAGCACCTCAGAACAGATGGCACAGATTAAAGCAGACTTTCCCTTTCTTACAGCCACCTTCTCTTTGGCACACTTTGAGCGTTTAAAATCAGCCATTTATTTGTTCATTCCAATGATGCCCCATTCATTTTCTGTTGATGGCCATGAGTTGCTGCAAGTTCAGCACAGACATTGAGCTCGCTCACACACACTGCAAATGCTGTGCTTGTCGTGTGTTCCATGTTTCTTTGGTCTACCTGGAGCACCAGTCCACATGAGCAGCAAACCGGGGAGTATATTGATTCAGCAGCTACAGTTTTTGCTGTCACAAGTTGAACATAAGCTTCTCCGGCGATAGTTTGCAGTTAAATCTACCTTGAATGCCTTTGCCTCTTGCAATTGAACCTCGTCTCACATCAGCACAAATACACATTTTAATTTAAACCAAGTTGATAGTGCAGTGTGTGGAGGTACATGTACCTGCTATATATGCCTCCTTATTGTAAAGCAACACAGCTTTCTCTGAAGCATTAAGGGTATTGCATAGCTACTTTTACATTGTGAAAGAACTAATGGTTTGGGTATTACTGCACCGGCCACTGAAAGGTTTACGGGAGGACAATTCCATTCAGCAGGTTCTTTTAAACTTAATTGAAATTTCGAAAGCAATGGAAGAGACAGTATCACAATAACACAATACATAATAATGTTTAATAATACATGTACATGATGTGAACAATAACGTATAAAATCCATTTTTAATAACACTGATCAACATTTTAAGATGTGCTAGATAAGTGAGACATCAATTGATTAGATTGGAATATATGAAACAATAGCCACATCGTAGTATAAAGTGATGATTTCTTTAAATTCACTTCCGGATTGTTGGTCTTCTTGAACGATACCTGCTCTTCGATCTGATTGTCGTTTTGCTTCTGGTGCTTATGGGTCTCAGCTCACTAGTAGCTGTGGTTGACCGTCTGTTTATTTTTTTACGCTTATTAAAATTTGATTGGATTTGTCCTCTATCAGGTATTTGTGGAACCAGTTGAAGAGGTACAAGACCGGCATTGACTTGGTTGAATTTATCTTTTGAGAACCTGCAGCAGTTTGATTGAGAGCGAATCTGCTTTACATACTATTCATCATAAAAAAATTGTTAGCTTCTTGAGACAAATTCAAGCATGCTACTACTGCACACACGAAATCATAGTATTACCGATTACATGTATTTACAGCATGAGGAAATACTACCATGAAAACGGTTACAAGGTACATGTATTAATACGGCTAACATTAGTAGTCGGAAGAGATTTCTTCGCCCAAAAAGATAGGTGTAGATGCCAATTATCTAGCTATTAATGGCAGCAAAAATGTGACACAGAAAATTGCACAGCGGGTCAATATGTATCGCAGAGAGATTTCCGACCTCTATTGTATTTACTCACCCAAATCCCCCTGCAGTTCCAACTATCAGAGTTACTAATGTCACTCCAGAAAGAACAAGCATTGGACTTACTGATCGATCGACATCTGCAAAGAAAGTGAAATTTGAGAGCCAGTAAAGAATTCAGTCACATTTTTGTTTCGATTGATTGTACTTGGTATCAAATTACTTGGTAGCATGTAAAATGTATGTATAACCTGTTTACATGCATTGGAATACATCAAACAGATTGGTTAACATGGTCATAGAGAGTATTTATTTACCACAAAATGGATAGTTTTCAGAAATTGGACAAGAATTGAAGTTTATGTAGTTTTAACGCTTGCAATGACCACCAACCTGCACTATGTTAGAAAATTAACCTTAAAATACTGCACAAAATTCCACTTGGATTCTCGATGTAAATAATGCTGAGAACGTTGTTCCATCAACCAACCATTATCTGAGTCACGTTTGGCAGATTGTCTCTGGATGAACTCTGCATAAACTACTGAGCTCTCCATGTCAATTCTTGTGGCTCTCAAAGAAGCATTAAATTCAGATGAAAAATCTCTTGATATTTCATACTCTATTTCTGTGTTTGTGTCTGTGTGTGGGATGTCAATCACATCAAGGCAAGAAGAGTTACTGCATATTTGTAGCAGAAACCCGTCTTGGTACTAAAACATCAGATTAAAATTCCAAGCTAAGGGTCATTGTGTCTGCCTGATATAAACAAAGTTCAACACCAAAAACTTGTCTCAAAATATTTTGCCTAAAAAGATTGTGTCAGCCAGTTCCACTGTACATGTATGATTCAATAAAATATTAAATAATGCAGTGTGATCACATTTGACATTATAGTTACAGTGGCTCACCCTGTAATCAATAACTTCCCAACGGAATAACCAACTGTTGTTTAGGTCATTTCTGACTGTAAAGTTTGTGGGTGTAGCCAGATCTGAAACAGAACATTTATTTTTTCAGTGGTACTCGCATCTCAAAGAATTTTTCTGTCTTGTTTAAATTCACTCTGCTGCACAAACAGACTCACCACTAAAATATGTGCCTGTTGTATTGGACTGAGAATTTATATCCTCGTCAGCCAGCGTAACAGTACACCAACTGATAAACTGGTACGTCTTCCCAGGAACCAAATTGTTGATGTACACGAATTCTGCTGACTAGATAATATACAAAAGAGCATAAGAATTCATATTACATGACAAAGTCGGCTCATAAAATACAATTATGCGCATGAGATGAATCTATATTGATGACTCTCTTCTCTGTTGACGGCAATACCAATCAATTTTGCTTCAGAGACGTAAGGCACTGTAAAATCAACCGTAATTCTGTTAAAAACATTATGTACTAATCCATATACCATGGCTGGCTATCCATCTCTACAATGCTTACAAATCAGCTCACATTTGTACTTCGATTTGTATATTCAGCCACCAAATCAGGTGAGTTCAAACTAACTTCATGACAGGCAGTGATATATTCAGGCTCCAAAATGACCAATACACTCAGATATCCCGCAGCAGTTTTATTAATTTGGATACCTTTTGGTGGTAGTGGCGCTGAAATTGCATGAAAAATCAGGATTAACTTAGTTAAAGTAAATAATATGACAAACATGTACATTGGGCCACTACAAGTGTAACCTGACTATCCAGTGGACAATAAATCAAAAACCAGCCGTGTATTACATTGATATCAGTTAATGCTGTAAAATCACTATAGATTAAACGTAATTTGTAAAGCTTACGTAACTTCAGCTCATGAATTGGACCATCACTGTATTTACTGTCTCTGTCAAGAGTTGATACTGCGGTGTAATGTAGGCTATATAAACGCCCATGCTGTAGGTTGGAAACTGTTGTCTGAAAATGGATAAACAAAAGGTTATATTATTATCTTTTTTGTGCCCTCTAAACAGTGTACCTCCTAAGGACTAAGAAAAGTAGGACGTGCATCTATGTATGATTTCATATAACATGTTTACTGTTAGGAGGTCCCGAGTGTAATGCTTACTACTGATTCATTCTGTCTCACTATTGAAGTTCTATTAGAGGATGGGTTGATCTTTAGCTGGACAGAAGAGAAAGTATCAGTTTGGTAAATCTTCTCAAATGTCACATCTATACTTGCTCGTCCACCTCCCATGTCTGATTGATTTAGTACCTTGACCTTTGGACCAACTGGAGCTGAAAACAGCATGATATTGGTGTTAGTGAAAACATCTCATTAAAAAGTGGCAAAAATTAGTGATGGTCACTCTGTATTAGACCCCAGCGCTGTTTGGACCCTCTCATTTGGTAAAGATAACTTTTGACTTTGAGGTATGTGATTTACACACTACCATCATAGCTCACAGTAAAGTCACTCGTTTGTACCTTGTTTCTCTCAGAAGCACTGCGTGTAGCCATTCCTCCCTATGAATTGCTAATGCCTAGCCATGTGTTTAGCACCCACCTACATCTACATGTACATATATCCAATTTCTGCCCATTAATTTGCTGATGAAAGGATAAGGTAAGATCTGCATATAGGCATGCAATTGACAATAATATAACAATATAATAATATGATAATATTGTAATGGTTTCTGTGATTTGGTGCGGTCGTCCTTGGACGACTATCGACCCAGAAATGAAGTGCCTATGAGTGGTAATAGGACTTCGCATTACATGAAAGATCGAGCGGTCTCAGTAGCCCAAATACTACCAAAGACGACCCATCTGATCTCAAGTCCGACCTTCAGACTATACAGTGAAAGAGAGTAGTTCAACCTAGTAGGCGGTTCGCAAAGCGAATGACCTAGTAAAAGGAAGAGAAAGTCCCTGTATCAAGTATAGATGTGTCTTTATTGAAAGCCAAGTGTAGACTGAGACAATGAACAGTAAAACAGTGCCCTTTATATAGTATGAGGACTTCCGGCCGACGTGACGTCGGGAAAAGACGACGTGTGGTCGTCCGGAAGTTGCGCAACAAGATGGCCGCCGGAAGCCCGACGGCCGACCCAAAATAGGTCGGGTTCTACAAAAGTTGCTTATAATGGTCCAATTCATGTACAAAATGAATATCAATGGATTCTGAGAGGTCGGGCCTCTGTACATGGGTATAAAAGGCATAAAAAAGGACTTAGTAACATTCATGTGACTATGTACAACAACATATAGTAAGATACATGAATAAGGAATGAGCATAAACACATGGAGACATGTATATAGACGGTAATTAAGTACTTTGAACATGCAATGCAGTTAAAGGTAAGTATACGAGCACTAATTGTGAGAATGTTAGTGTCAGGTGAGTAGCGCTGTAACAACTACTAGGCACTTAGGGTGCGGTGGAGCTTCGTCCGGGAGTTGGGGTCGTATACAAATGTCCTGTACCATCACATAGCCCCCCGATCCTTGGCACTATCTCTCCGAGTATGTCTAAGGATCTGCTCCGTGAGCCGTTGGTGGAGGGATATTTCGTCCTGTACGGCTTCCGTCTGCTGGACTATAGTAAGCCGGTCTCTAACATGTGAGTGAAGAAGTCTCTGCTGGAGTATGTGCAATTGGTGCCTGAGGCGTCCGAGACGATTGTTTAGAGTGGCACACAATCGTTCTCTCTCCTTCGGGAATTCTGCTGTAGGGGTGCGGGATTCAAGAGTCTTCTTTGTGTTTCTAGTATCTGGAGGGCTGGTCGACAATGGGACGCCCTTGTCTGATCCGGTTCTAGCCTTAGGCGGCCGGGGCCGACGTTTGGGTATGTCGTAAGTATCAGTCCCTCGGTGATCCAAGGCTGGAGGGTCCATACGAGTCTGTGGTCGCTTTGGACTGCCTAGTTGCTCCCAGGGCGACTTTCTTTTACTTGTTTTCTTTGGGGCAGGAGGAGGTGTCAGTCGCACCACTGCTGCTCTGGCTTCAGCTTCTGGAGGAGCTGGTATAGTGAAAGGTTTCGGTCCTACGTCTGCTGGGATGCATGAGGGGTAAGCGACCCTCTTGTCGAGCTTCATCGCCTTGAGGAAAAGCTGGAACATGTGGGAATCCACTTCATACTGGATGGCTCCGTGGCCTGTCTGGCTTTGGTGCCGATAGACAGTCTCTGCATCACGGGCGCTGACTCCACAGGAACAGAAGAACTGGGTAAAGTGTTGGCGTGTGTGAGCCTTGATGGTGTTCTCCGTCCCTTCTAGCTTACATAGTCGACAATAGGAGTTCCTTCCTTTACATCGGGCTGTCCGACGTATATCACTACTGGTCCGTGGAGAGATCCAGCAAAGTTGAGACTGCGGCATAGGCGTCTCTGGAGAGGTCTCTATAAGAGAAAGTGTAGATACAAGAGGTTGATCATTTAGATTATCAATGTTCGCGTAGGCCGAGTCGTCTTCGTCACCCGACTCAGTCACATGGTGTACAATGTCATTGGAGTACATATGCGTGTCTGAGGTCGTCCCGGAGGGGAGGCGGTGCATGTCCAAGTCGGTTAGGACGGCATCGTCCCGAAGCACCGAAGGTACTTCAGTATGACCCGACCCGACTGGCACGACCTCATCCCTCGAGGAGTTCCCGAGATCAGCATATAAGTCGTCGTCGTCCAAAAGCAACAGTACCTCGTCCAAGTCTATCGGCTCACCTGGCAAGTCCATGAGTAGGCCGACTAGGGAGGGCACCGTCCTTGTTGAGAAGTCTCGAATAGAGTGCTCCGTTGTCCGACTAGGTGTTGACTGAGTGGTGGTGGTGAAGGTACTGGGGGATCCATCTGGATCCTGGCCTTTTATAGGTGTGGGGGCTGCCCTGGTTCTCCTTGTGGTGTGCGACGTTATGTCTGCAACACCTGGCTTCTCACCATGTAGTAGAACTACGTTGCGGCGGAAGTGCACTTGTCTGACCCCTGTTGTTAGATCTATTTTGATCTCAAGGTTGTCTGGGTCACCGGATCCGTCTGTGGAATTGGAGAGTAAACACGGGCCTGGCCGTGTCGGCCTACGATAGGTAGTCGTCTGGGCAGCCCATTTGTGATGAATTCTTTCTAGTATAACCTCTGGGGGTCGGCCTCGCTTCCACCGGGCCTTCCTCCTGTATGATAGGGGTCTGTTTTCCCTAGTGTAGGGCGTTAGCATCCGGACGTAGGAGGGTCTACCTTTTGAACCTCTGCCCCAGTCGGGCGGCGGGAATATCGGGTGCTGGAAATAGTCGACAGCACCTTCCTCGAGGCGGTTTGTGCCTTGTCTACGCTCCTGGATGCGCGGCTTTTTAGCCTGTCGGCCCTGGTCCTCTACTTGCCTCTTTTTCTTCGCTGTTCCTCCCTCGGCTTCTAGCCCCCCTATCGGGTGGCCAGGGCGTCGGCATTGTACTTCGACGCCATGCGGAGTTGTACTGGGCGGTAATGATCCTTTTCCTCCCTCGGCCCTGGATCCTCTGTGGGGGTGTCCTTGACGTCGGCATTGATCATCGACGTCGGGCGCAGGTGTACTAAGTGATGAGCTTCCCGTTCCTTCCTCGGCCCTGGATCCTCTGTTGGGGTGTCCTTGACGTCGGCATTGATCATCAACGTCGGGCGCAGGTGTACTAGGTACTGAATTATCCGTTCCTCCCTCGGCCCTGGATCCTCTGGTGGGGTGTCCTTGACGTCGGCATGAGTCATCGACGTCGGGCGGAGGCGTACTAGGCTTCATCTCAGGCATCGTCCTCAATGTATAAGGGCTTCTTGTTCTATTGACACACGGCCATTGATCTCGGCTGGTGTATACCTTTGCGGTATGGCAGTTTACAGAGCACTTGTGTTTAGTCAGGTAGGGCATCCCTAGGACGCCATCTCCTGGTATGGAGCCGATGAGGAACAGTTCTTGGCTAAAGGTACGACCGACTACCATAGGTAGCCTTACCATTCCCTCGAACCTGAGAGTCGAGCCGTCGGCCATCTTGCCATATGGCTGACTTACTGGTAGGACCTCTAGGTCGGGTCTCTGCAGCTTCTTCAGGGTGCGGGGTGATATTAGGTTGGTCGTACAGCCCGTGTCCAAGAGTAGGGTTACATCTTGGCTACATAGTCGTCCTTGTATGTACAGGCTAGGTACATGCGGCTTTACATACGTCACTTGAGTCACTGTTTTAGAAGGGGGGTCGGCCTTGCCGACCGGATACTTGGGACGGTCTTCCGAGATGGAAATGTGAGAGGCGTGAGGAACTTGTAGGGCCCGAGTGCCAGCCTCTACTGTCTCGGGCCGGAGCCTTTTCCCGACTCGGGTACTGGCGGCTCAGGATATGTGGGGGGAGTGTTCCCATTGGTTCGTTGAGGAAGGGGACCAGGCTTTTTGCTGGTCTGCCAGGAGGGTCTGTTCCGAGGTCCTGGCGCTCTGGGGGCGTCTAGTAGTCCTCGAAGTCGTCTGACTTCTTGGCTGAGTGTCTGGATGGCCTCTTTCAGGTCGTTGATCCAGGTCAGGTCGGAGTCCACTGTATTTACTTGGAGTGTCTCCGGCTCGGGTTCTGTGACTGCCCTGATTTGGTGTGCTTTACTTCCACGGGAAGGTCCCTTGACGAGCAGGAAGTCATTTCCGGCTCGGACGGCCGAGTCCACGTCTCTGGGGTTTATTGCCAAGAGGTGTCTCTGTAGGTGTCCGTCCTCAAGAGAGTTACTGAAGTTTTCCACAGCCAATACCCGGCGGTGCGCTTCGGGTAGTTCCTGGAAAGCCACATGTACAAGTTTCTTGACTAAGGTGGCATGTTCTTGTAATGACATGCCGGGATCTTTCCGCAGCTGTATGAGCTGGAGTCTAGCTTCTTTATCAGTTAACCCGTATCGGGCGCGTAGAGCTTCGAAGATCCCTTCTGAGGTGCCGGGTCGGCCACATTCTTGTGCCGGTCCCTTGAGGGCCTCTCTTAGGTGAAGGTACATGGCTGCCGGGCTCCAGTCGTTTGCCTCGGCTATGGTCAGGAACTGTTCTATAAAGAACTCGACGTCTCCTTGTCCGTCGAACTGTGGTGTCTTGAAAGAGGGTTGAGGCGGCTGAGGTCGAGCTACTTCTATGTACTGTCCGATTACCTCTACTAGCCTGTCTATATCGCTAGCCATTGCTGAGTATAGATGGAGCCTCTTTGATGGAGGGGACGTGTCGTCCTCGGTTTGATGTCTGTAGGGTGTCGGGTAGCTAGTTAACTACCGTAGTTTGTTAGGCCGGGTCGGCCTGATGGTCGTACTGAGTACCGTCAATCTGTTCTGGATCCGAGGTCGGTCTTTGATTGAAGATCCGGCGTAGGTCGGGCTACATCCAGCGGAACCACGAGAATTATGGGTGCACTTTAGCGTTTGTCACCTTCTCGAATCCAAGGTTCCCGGGTCCGAGTCCTAAATCGCCGTAGAAGTATTGAAGAATGAGGTCGGTCGGTCACCCGAGGCCGAGGTCACCTTCCTTCTCTTCGTATCATAAGAGTACGACCTTAGAATCCCACCGCTGCCACCAATGTAATGGTTTCTGTGATTTGGTGCGGTCGTCCTTGGACGACTATCGACCCAGAAATGAAGTGCCTATGAGTGGTAATAGGACTTCGCATTACATGAAAGATCGAGCGGTCTCAGTAGCCCAAATACTACCAAAGACGACCCATCTGATCTCAAGTCCGACCTTCAGACTATACAGTGAAAGAGAGTAGTTCAACCTAGTAGGCGGTTCGCAAAGCGAATGACCTAGTAAAAGGAAGAGAAAGTCCCTGTATCAAGTATAGATGTGTCTTTATTGAAAGCCAAGCGTAGACTGAGACAATGAACAGTAAAACAGTGCCCTTTATATAGTATGAGGACTTCCGGCCGACGTGACGTCGGGAAAAGACGACGTGTGGTCGTCCGGAAGTTGCGCAACAAGATGGCCGCCGGAAGCCCGACGGCCGACCCAAAATAGGTCGGGTTCTACAAAAGTTGCTTATAATGGTCCAATTCATGTACAAAATGAATATCAATGGATTCTGAGAGGTCGGGCCTCTGTACATGGGTATAAAAGGCATAAAAAAGGACTTAGTAACATTCATGTGACTATGTACAACAACATATAGTAAGATACATGAATAAGGAATGAGCATAAACACATGGAGACATGTATATAGACGGTAATTAAGTACTTTGAACATGCAATGCAGTTAAAGGTAAGTATACGAGCACTAATTGTGAGAATGTTAGTGTCAGGTGAGTAGCGCTGTAACAACTACTAGGCACTTAGGGTGCGGTGGAGCTTCGTCCGGGAGTTGGGGTCGTATACAAATGTCCTGTACCATCACAATATGATAATATGGTGATATTTTCACAGATAAACTATAATGGTAAGCTTACATTTGCATGATTTGCAAGTATAGATGGAAACATACGTGTCAGGATTTTCTGTAGAAGTAATTTGCGCTATGATCGGATTTTGTTACCACCTATTGTAGCAATTGTGTACGCATCACAGTCAATGATTGCTCCAGCAGGTAAGTTTTCTGTTCGCATTTGTCCAATTTCAGTCTTGTCTATTAGCTGTTCTACAATCGTTAGTTATCACTGGGACAATTCATTAAATTTATCCTCTGTAACACTGATTAAACAACTGGATGTTTATTAGGACTACACAATCATCTTATAACATTCCTGTTAAGACTGAAAGTTGCTGTTTTTTCTACAAGTTAAGTTCTTTTCTGATTTTCTGACCTACAATAAAATGTTGTACATTACAACGGAAATCTAAATTTGATAAACTCAATCAATAAAATAAAATTTCCAAAAAATGGTTTAATGTAAAAGTATCTGTAAAATATCAGTATTTTATGGCTATGAGACCTTCAGCTCCATGTTTGTTTCTACCCTTCCTATCAAAAATTGTCACTGGAGTTAACACTTGGGAGCTGCCAAACTTCTTATCTATGCAAGTTTCAGTTATGCATATTATATTGTATTCAAGTTAGAGTGTCTGCAATTTCTGCTAATTTACCCTTTACCGACCTTGTATCTAAACACAGCAGTTTAATCTACTGATACTTTGTTAGTTTTACACTTTGATTATTTTCCCTCTGTCGGTTTCGTAATTGTGCGTAGGGCTGCTTTCCCTTTTCTCTTCCAGCTCTGGTTCCAACTGAAAATCTTATTCATATTCTTCTCCGATAGGATCTAACCCCGCAAAGTCCCCTAAAATTCTCTGACCATTTATGCACTTGAAAACAGCCCACTTTTTTATTTCCGAACTGAAAGACAATCTGATGGGTTGATGTTTCCCTTATTTCCCTTCTCGTCTAGAGTCTTAGAGTTTCATTTTGATATTGTTTCTCCATTTCCAAAATCTCTGAAATTACCATTTATTTCTTCAACAGCAATCTCAACTGTTTGCTCTTTGTCATCTACATTGTAAGCCAAAAATAAATTACATGTATATCTTTTAGACATTTCACTGTTTTTCAAGACCTTTGATTTGCTTTTCTTTGTCTCTAATTTGTTGATTGAGGGGTTTCCTAGTTTCATATATCTTAGAAACCAGCTGAGCAAAGGATTCTTCATTCACAGAAAGACTGGATACTGCATCTGAGTCAGTGCTTTAATACTACTGGATTGCCTAGAAAGGATTTGGACTTTTGAACAATTTTCTTAGTATGAGCTGTATGTACATTACATGCATTTAGTTGATGCAGCAACGGGTTGCACTTCACACAGTACCAATGACACCCTGTTTTGGCAAGAGTCTCAAGGTCACTTTTTGGCAAGCCAGAGCATTCAATGTGATTTCAACATACACTGATTTAACACTCCACACTGTCTTCTCCTTAACAGCACAATTGAGGGAGAGATGGTAGAGTGCTGTGTCCTTCTAGATGTCATACATTTAGTAAATTGATAGATATTATTACACTCCCGAATAGTATTATATGAAGGTCATTGAAAAGTGTTTTAAATAAATAGGTAATAAGTTATGTAAAGGACTAGTTCCAGTCTAATTATAGAAGCTTCAGTAACTTATGGTAACTTCAGGTTTTCGGTATTTTATCCATAAGTAGTAATGTCGATTCTGTTAAGCATTGTAACATCATATTATTTGCAGATGATGCATTGTTATATGTGTCAGTACACAACCAAATAGACCTTATAAGACTGTTGTGACACTTGGACAATGTAATGTATTGGAGTATTGAAAGTGGCATGAAGTTTAATGCCAAAAAAGCAACATCATGAAGTTTAGTAACATCCCGGGTTTGGGGAACAATTATATTTTCAAGTTGCACGATGAAATGTTGAACTTTTCAAACCGAGGAAAATATGTAGCTGTTTGTATTACTGATGACATGAGGTGGGGTGGCTACATTAATAATGTTACGAATAACGGTTCATTATGGTTGTCTCAGCAATATTGTTGTAATGTGTATTTACTAACTCAATTTTTTTTGTAAAACTGTGAAGGACTTAGTACATACATACCTGCTACAAAAACCTCAACTTCTATCAGCGTCAGTGATTCACGAGCTCTAGGAAAACCACAAATAGCAACGTACTTCGCTAGAAATGCAGGGTTGAATGTTTCAGCAATGACCATTTCATATGGCATTGGGTAACGAGTAGATCTCTCTATGACCCTGCGTGAGCTTACGCAGGGCTGACCATCAGAGATTTTACTGGAAAATATCTTGAAATACTGTAGGAGGGCACCTGCAAGACACAATTGTTGTTGTTCAACTATTATTAGCTAAGCAGAATGCACCAACTATGCACATGGAACACTGTGCACAGCATTAGCCTAAAAACCATCTGATCGGTAATGAGAAAAAAACCAGGCAGGTCTGTATGTTCATAACATTACATTACAATTTACAATTATTCAATTGATCATTTTAACAGAAAATTCACCAACCACTGCCTCTCTGATATTCGCGCAAATCAAAGCTGTCCCAGCATGCATTGCATACTATTATTTTGCAGTATTACTGTACTCACTGCAGTAGGTATTGCCACATCTTGATTGATAATTATAGTAAATCACTTTCTGGATTTCTAGAATTTGATCAAGTTCAACTTTCCACCACTTGGGGCTTATTCTGTAATCTGTCTGAGCATGGTTGACATCCAACCAAATCTTGCCGTCGACTGCATAGCTGGAGTTTAACACAACCCCACCAACTGTTGTTCTTGTTGTAAACATGGCTGTTGGTCGACCCAATGCTACATTCTCATCTTTACCTAAATATAGGAAAAGAGGGACATGGTATGTTTACTAACATCACAATCATATCATAATATTATCATGTAACATTAAGAGGCTATCAACCAATGCTACTCTAGCTTCTGCTCCACAGCAGCACTGCACAACATAACGCATCACCTCTTGTACATGCTGCATAATAGCAGTCCATTGTATTTTCACTCAGGGTGCATCCGATTACATGTACAAGTACACCCAGTACTCTACATGTAGATGTACTTCAACAGAAATTATAATAATCATAAATATGTACAATAACCTTAGGTAAACATTAATTATACTTTCAATTACATCCATGCAGGTAGAATTTCATTAAACTTCCAGTTTAAATTCTCCAGTTTATTAGTTGTTTGTACACACAGTGATAACACAGTATATACTAATTGGTCCGATGTACATCTATGTGTTGGTAGCCGAGTGATCTAACGCTACTCAGTTTGGTCTTGCAGCATTGACGTGAATTATGTGCGAGGGTATGGGTTCGAGTTTCACCGATGACTTGGAGGTTTCTATCACGGAGAAAGTTTACTCTCTGTACCATGGTGGATTATAGCACTATCCTACTCTAAGAGCCATGGTTAGTTTAATCTGCTATCGGCAGCCACATGAAAAAATTTACGTCACCATAAATATTTGATATACCGAAACTTTTGTTTTATTGCACCATCGGAACCAGTTCTCTAAGCTCTGGTGAGTTTACGCTAATGTAACATGGGCATGTAGTTTAGTTTACCAAACTGGGTCAGAGTTAGTCATTGTACCAATAGAAAATTTATCAATTGTGCTTTCCCCTCATTAACCCCAGGCAGGAAATCATTGATTAAGGAAGATACATGTATGTCTGCACTTAACTAATGGCAAAGCTATCTGATGCATGCAGCACAGAAGCATTATTAATACTGGAAGGATGGAGGACCTTCCTAACACTACCAATGACACCCATGAGAACCGGACTCCCACATGGAAGTTCAGAGCTCTTGCCACTCGGTCATTGCTGCTCCTGAAGGTTACCAAAAATAATACCCATATAAGCTCGAAATTGCTTACTTTGGCCTAATGTCTTAACTCACTAAATCCTTTGTGATCATTGGATGAGCATGAAGAACAGATTCTCATATTGCTTAAGATAAAAATAACTGCCAGTCCCACTCTAAGGCACTAAAGCTGTGATCACAAGTTATCTGCCACAAATCATATTTTCCTATTAGCTAGTACTCACTAGAATATTCCAAGTCAATATTCTTTCTATATCTGACACTTAATGTTCCGTCTGGGCTTCTGTTCCCACACTGTATCTGAACACCACTGTACAGTGATCCCTTTTGAAGGCGATAGTTGAATTCGACGAATCTTGGGTATCCACTCGTGGAGAGGTTAAAGCAACTTAATGTAGCAGAGAATGACACAGGTGTTCGTGGAGCTATTGGAAAACATTTAACAACAATTTAATATGCTGTGGTACCTACAAAACATTAAATATCAACCTGCACGAGTTAGTGTAACATACATGTACATGCACATATTGTATGTATCTAGTAAAGGGAACATAATATTGTGTAAATACGTCATTGTAATTTTCTTCTGTTGTATAGTACATGCTGGTACAATGTACATATTATTGGGATTGTGAATGTTGCTAGGCCTTCATAAATACTCAACAGTGGCTGTGGTTATAAGGTTTAATTTAGTCCACCCAGTAGCTCCGGAGGTTTATACTGTTCTCGAGAAGTAGTATGTTTAGTCCTAGTAGATAAAATGCAGGTGTAATTGGTAGCTAAGGGGTCCAGTGCTAGTCACCCTGGTCTTGCAGCAATGATGCAAGCTATCTGCAAGGACGCG
Source organism: Bugulina stolonifera (assembly GCA_935421135.1). NCBI lineage: Eukaryota > Metazoa > Bryozoa > Gymnolaemata > Cheilostomatida > Bugulidae > Bugulina > Bugulina stolonifera. The sequence continues at coordinate 2,325,853 of OW285197.1, read as the reverse complement.
GGTTCGAGTCCAGCCAATGAGGTTTTTACCAAGAAAAGGTTTCCCCTCTGCGCTATGTCAGACTACAACAATATCTAGTGTAACACCAAGAGCCGTGGTTGCCCCTCGACTAGCTCTGCTATTGGACAGCAACACTAAGAAATGGCGTTTGGTACCACAGATGTAGTTCAGGCATCAAGATTCGAAAAGGCCGGTAACTAGAATAATTCCTAGCTATGAAAGAATGGTCCATTCACATTGCCGTTTATTTCAACTACTAGCGGCCAACGCTAACCACAATGTGGTTAGCTGTTACTATACTATAGCTGGCACATGTTAGTTAGCGGCGGGGTTTAAAGTTCAGCATGTTGAACTCTTTGACCCCTACCGCTCACTGGAGCATGTTACTATATAATGTAGTTGTGGCTAGCGTTGGCCGCTCGCCGCTAATAGTTAGTATGAACGGCAATGTGAATGGACCAGAAGACTTTGCAGAACATAGTATTTATAGATGTGCTTGTATATTCAGATCCAATCAGTCAGTTAAAAAGATGATGTGATATCGTCTTGAAATTGTGCAACAACATGGCTGTAAAATAGATGAGGTTCTACCTAACTCGAGTCGGTTTTTTTACTAAACATGTTTACGCTGATAAGAATCAAATGCAAAATCAATTGTAACTAATTCTGAGGCTTTAGCCCCATCACATAGGTATAAAAGAACAAGTTATGCAATAGTAAGTTACAATCTAGAGCCTAAGAATTGCACAATAAGAGCAATTACAACAACTCTGAGTACAATTGCATACATAACAGGGTAAGTACAAGAGTAATTTGACAATTGCAATTGGAGCGAGACAACTGATAAGCACTTGACATGCATAATGTTAGTCGGGAATACTGAGGCTATACACAAATGTTTATACTGAAATGCTCTGAGCCTCTGCAATGTTTGCTGAGTTGAAGAATGCACATGATTACAACTGACTATAAATACAGATAAAGTGAGACTGTTTTATGCATATTATAACGCGATGAAACATTGCTAAGGACAAGTCTCAATTATAATTATCATTATTTACGACCAATACCCCAAGATTAAAGTAATATTATACTTGTATTCTTACTTATGATGGCATCAACTCTTTCTTCATTAGATACTGCTGTGAAATCCACATCAACTAGTTGCAGTATTATATAATACTTTGTTCCTCTGTGTATGCCATTGTCATCAATACCATAATCCACGGTGTACTGATAACACAATAATATTATTTTCATGTACACGTACATGTACATCTGTCATCGTAAATATTTAAAATAAGCACTTTAAATACCAAACATACCATGTACACATGTGAATGTAGTGACTAATTGAAATACATGTACCACAGCTCAAAGTCAGTACTACTTCAGAAATCCAGAAAATTGGTTGATAGCTCAAGAAAAGATAAGGGGGGCAATAGATAAATTGTGTAATAGCAAAGACATTAGTAAAAGTGACAGACAATGAAATGATACTGTACAAGCCAATCAATAAGACTATAGATTGTATACATGTACTTGTCTATAATTAGCACGGCAAGCATTGAAGTCTCCAATTATGCATATAATATGTAAACAGAATGGTCGATTTTCCTATGGAATGTGTTGCCATGTAGTGCAGCATTATTATATTGTTGGGATAACTCACTATATTTCTCCTTAGAGGGTACCGGACACTCCTGGTCGCAATTGAGCTCCGTACTGTAACATGAGTAACAGCCCACCTCTTTCTTGGCGGCCTGAGTTCAACTACGCTCCATGAAATCCTGAGCGTATCATCTGAGACTAAACTTGTTTGTATATTTAATACTTTATGATCTTTAAAGGCCAAAACTCCATAGTATCTAGAATATTACAAATACCGTCCACCCTAGCAGAATCGTCCACCCTAGCAGAACCGTCCACCCTAGCTGAATCGTTCACGTGTGATGTGTTGGTCTATAACTGCAACTGGTACTATGGAGGTTTTTGCTTTGTGAGAAAAATCGAGTAATTTGCTGTAAAAGGACTTGAGTGCTTACTGTTTCTTTTACAAGGACATTATTATGGTCACTAGCATAACTTATCCTACTTTATATAAGTGTTTTCTCTATATATTAGTATGTACACATATTCTTTGTTGATAAGAAAGAACTGATAGAGATATTAAAATACATTTTACACGTATCCGCATATTGCACTGTCCACTAGATTCTATAACCTTCAAATGATAACATTGCTTGTTATTATTCCAGCAGAATAAACACTAATTAAAATAAAGAAACAAACACTAGCATTGACCTGTCTCAACCAAAGTCTGCATGTACATGCATTTCAATTTAGCAATTTTACAGAAGTGTCGTTTATGTTTTTAAGAATGGTCACTGCTGCTATAAAATTATTGTAAAACGGACTCGGTGTTTGCTAGAATATCAGTTTGACTCATGTTAAACTACGCAGCCACAATTTCGTACTTATGAATATTTGTTTAGAATTGTCCTGCCTACATTGCATTGCATCCAATCTATCACAGTAACAATGGAGAGGATATTTTCATACTCACTCTTTGAGGAGGACATAATGGAGAATGAGGACGAGGCTCCTTGCCAAATAGGGTAAGCCTCTACCACAATTTCTGACTCTCATTCTGCAATCTTGCCAACTGATTAATTAGAAGTCACTCAGGTTTATCAGCCTAAGTCCCCCAACATCTGAATAAACAGACATAGGCCAGTAAACAACTAAAATATACTCCACCTAGAAGTCTTTAGACAGTATTGTTGTACATACATGTACTAATCATTTTAGTCTCATTGTTGAACATATAACCGACATAATAGGCATTCCTTCCTCCAGTCAGATATTTGCACTGAAGACAGTTGAATTTTAGTGAGTCTATTGTATTTTCATTGTAGGGTCTCTCCATTATGATTAGTAATTGAGTTACGGACCGATTGAAACTGCACTTTCATATGCCAGCAGTTACTGTAATTAGAACAATTTACCTACACAGTTCACAATTATATTCCAACAATTTAACTAACAAACAGAGAGCGTGAGCATGTAAATTTTTTCCTTGACATACATGTAACCACCAATGAAAGAAGCTACCCCCCCCCACCCCCCTCCCCCCCACTAGGTTATGCCGATTAGTTCATGTTTTGATTCGAACACTTGAATGTTTTAATGATGAACAGCTAAAGTTACTGTAGCCACTACAATATAATTATATACATTGTTGATTTCAGTAGCTTATCGCAGACACCAAGAATTTCTCTTAAATTTCTTCTGTCTTGCTTCAGCATTAATAGTTGGAGATTAAAGCTAAAGTAGTCGTTCATGTATTGCCCAGATGTTTATAAATTTTTATAATTTAAGAAAGTGAACTTGACGTCGCCACTACCCAAATCCCATGGTTTATATTTATCTTTCACTCAATGGAAGTTTTGTAAACTAATATCACTATTATTTGATTTCATTTTAAAACTCATCTGTGATTTCGAACTCAGCTTAGGAATTGAGCTTTCATATATTTACAGCTCACAATACAAGTAATTTTGTTACCCTAACTTCTAGTGGTAGATTTCTCATCTCTCTGTAGATTGCATGATGCACACCAGAGAGTATAGTAAGATATTAACCATACATCAGGGGTTGCTGTGCCCCCCACAATACTTACTGTACAAGGTAGTCTACTAGTGAATCAGCTGACATTGTACACATAGTATCATCCTACATGTGCGTTGTAAAGGAATACAGGTAAAGTGTAGAGACCCACACAAGTAGGGATAATGTATTATCATGATAGGTTCCATGGAGATGACCAGAAGCCTTATAAAACCACTTCAAAACGGCCAGCAACAATTAAATAGTTTAGTACATGTAATTACTCTGGTTCAAATATTAGGTAGTGTGTCATAATTAAATATACATGTATATTGTATGTGGACAAATCAGCTGAGGTGTATTATGAGGAGTTCTCCTTTCCTGCTAATAAGTGCTGTTGTCATTAGTAATTCAATTAGTAAGATAACCCAATCAAAGGTAAGAGTTTTCACTATTTATTACTTATTAGAGGCCAGGGGTGGGTATAATAATATATTAAAGGACTCTTCTACATGTGAATGTATGGGCAACAATCACTACATGGATTATAACGTTGTCCTTGTGAAAAGATAAACTCATAATTGGCTTCATAGAATAGCTGGTGAAGAGAATTACTTGTCGATTATTGCAGTTAAGTTTATGTCAATTTGTAATATTTACAGCTGCGGCTGCAAAAGTGCCAGCTGAATCGTGAGCTATGATGTTATTTGAAGGTGGAATCTGTGCCCATGGCAGCATATATATGTGTGTGCATAGACCTACTTGCTCGACTGAATGAAATTCAGGTCAGAGTTTCTGACGTAAGTTTATATATGTGTATGTTTCTGTATATTATATAGATATAATTTAGATAATAATGACACAATTTAGATTATCATTGTTTTAGAACGGCCAGGTCTCTTCACTAGATATTCAGTTAGAAAATTGTCTTCTCAGTTACATGACTGTATAATATTGTACTAAGCTATTATCTAACTTACTGCCCCAGCATCAAACCAGGCTATACTGCAGTTTTCAAGAAAAATATCACAATTTTATGGTTAGGATTTCACTTCAATCATTACCTGGAAGCCACAAGCTGTACATTCTTATCCATAAAATTAGTAGTTTTGCATGTACTTGTAGATGTACATAAACTACAAGCACATGTTTTACACTGATTTGATCTGAACAGTTTTACAGCCGTACTTACTAGTGATTGAATCATGTATCAGCCCAACTGTGCATGCGGCATAGTCATTTTACAAGGGCCATTGGATAATAATTAAATGGAAGTTTTCATATGTAATGCCAGGAGACTTGGTCACCAACCCGCTGGGCTTTGAAACTTGTAAACACATCATAAATATTACTTAATCGACTGATATCTTACATGTACGTGATTGGGTTCAGTGTGTGACCATTTGCATTCCTGTTAGAAATGAATCTTATAAGTTACAGCATACTAGAAATATTATCCATTGAGGGATCATTGATATTAGACTAGTTATGCGGGAGCCATGTGGAAGCTCTTTCAATCTATACTCTACACAGTAGTGAATATGAAATGAAACTTGCATGTAGTGGAATGTTGTCTTTCTACAACCACAATCATATTATCCAGGCACATGTTTGTGTAGCTAGCTGAGACACAGTGGAGTCTCACCATGGACCATGGACCCATAATAATTGTACCGTATATTCGTAGACATTTCTTCAGTATTATATTTGTTTGTTCATGTTTCAAGTACAATTGTATTAAGAAATCAAGAATGCAAGTTTGTGCGTTTGTGTTTATTTTTCATGCTGAAAATACAAGTATTGCTTGAGCCTGCAAACCAAAGCTGCCTTACTTCTATTATATACATGTATCTAAAGTCACTAAATTATATTACTCATCGACCAAACACATTATCCAATAATCTAACCAGATATAGTCCAGAGAGTTTAACTCAGTGAGTGTGTGTGTGACCTCCTACTACTGACACTGAGTTACATGTAATATCACTCACTTAAGAGTTGTCTTGTCTCACCCTTTTTTAAGAGAGGGCAATTCCTACATAGTTTGTATTCTCATTATATTACATGTACAGTGGCATCCAAGCTTATTTAGTTTAATTAGTAAGGATAGAAGATCATCAGTCTTTAGCAAAATACTTATAATACAACTATGCTCAGGTTGAGGAGATTTGTATTAACTTATGATAACAAGATTGTGAATTGTATAATTGTATATTAAGGGCTGGAACACATGCCACAGTTAACCTCCGCTTCTTCTAAAGCTTTGATCACATCATTGGCATTATATCCTTCAGCTACGACAACGTTGATGAGTCCACAGGCAGCACAGTTAAACGTGACGTCAGGTGTCCACTCTGTTTGGTTAGCAATGGCAAATACCTGTCACAGACAGCAAAGTACAATTGTATTTACATTGCATTATGAGGTTGTTAGTGTACACTAGTTCTAGCGTAATTGATAAGCAAGGCATTGAGTCCTGGCTAGTTTATGTAGCCATGCTAATCAGCCTTACAAAGCTTAAGACTTTAAACAAGTCTCCCAAATATATTCTAAAAAAACATGTAAAGATAGCATTACTCCTAACTGTTGTTTCCTGTCCTTCAGTGACTTGCCTTGATCAAGTTGCTTTCATACAAATTGTATTTTGCAATGCATTGGTACAATAAAACAACATACTAACACAGCCTTGTGCTTAGCTAGTACATACTAACACAACCTATTACCTAACTAGTCGACTAACTATAGTTACTGTGAATGCCTTGAGAGAATCTCAGTCCGGTGTGTTGGAGAGTATACAGTAGGCCTTGTTGAATATCCCACTAGTGAAGTGTACGTTATGTATTTACTCAGTCTATCTAATAGACATACCATCCTTGGGTGGGTTACAGTCACATGTATCTACAATGGAAGTAATAATTTGTGATACGTGTAGTATAAGTATTATACATAGCAACACATACGGATACATCTTCATACATTGTACACATAAATAGTCATGTAGATAGTGATACAATATGATATGTTGTGTGGAATGATAAGTGCATGCACAATATACATTATGAATTATGTAGGAGATATAATATTTGAGATTAGGACTTACCTCATTGTCCGTTGGTTCTTTGGGATGTCACTTCCCATCCTCCAGTCATTAAGTTCAGCTTGTCCTGTCTTGAGCCTGTAGTAGTACTCGGCCGCTTCACCTTGTTAATTGTATTCCGCCATGTCAAAATAATATCTTAGATTACAGACCCTAGTCTAACACATCTACCACCAATAATAAATGGTTTCAGAACAAGTGTAGTGTGTGTGGGTCATGCAGCAGTTACAACTGTATCCATCTACCTGTGATGTCACCAAAAGCCTCATCTACAACATATACCACCACTCTGTTTCTGATAGGCTAAACCAGAGGTGTGTTCAGTAAACTCATGTGTTATAATATCAGCTGATACTAAAAGATAGAACAGCTGACAGCCAAATCCTACGTTTACATATTCTCCATCCCAGAATGCATTGTCCATACATGGCATTATGTGACTTCTAACTACAAAGTGAAGGTCAAACACAGAGAACTAAAAGTAATATTTATATTGTATATTAATTCTAGAGCTGTGGCTTACAGTATTAGTTTTAAACCTACTACGTTCACTAAGAAAGCTGGCTCGTTATTGCAGACGGAGAATAATATTAAACATCTAGACTCTAGAGCAAATAGCATAAAAACCCTCCCATGTCGTCACTTGGGCTACACTGCTACTATGTTGGGACAGGCATGCTATCTTTCATCTATTAAGATGCAGCAAAAAACTATATTAGAGTCAGACTTACTTCTGATGATATTAGACGTGCCTTTACCCAGAGGTGACCTGCCAATGGTTTCCATGAACATGTCATGTGTGAACATGGCGTATGTGTAGACATCATTGAGGGGTCTGTAGGATCCCATCATCTTGTCAAAGTGTACGCTGTCCTTGGCAGCACCGCGCTCAAATCCTCTCACCAGGAACCCTGTTCTATCTGCTGGCAGTTCACCTTCCATGTCCATCATTTCTACCTGGACACAGTTGATACACGTAATCCAGAGGGCATTATGATAAGGTAGCAGAGAGAAGACAATTCCTGATCATCGACTATGCACAGATGAAGCAAAGAGACAGAAAGACAGACAGACAGACAGACAGACAGACAGACAGACAGACAGACAGACAGACAGACAGACAGACAGACAGACAGACAGACAGACAGACAGACAGACAGACCGACCGGACAGACCGAACGGACAGACCGAACGGACAGACCGAACGGACAGACCGAACGGACAGACCGAACGGACAGACCGAACGGACAGACAGACACAGTGATGTCATAGCCTACACTCACCTTGGAACTCTTATAGTAACAGACTCCCACACCTTCCTGTATATTTTGAAACACGTCCATCTTGTGAGTAAGAAGACCTATACACAAGTTACCATGTTTACAATTATAACGACAACATGATAATAACCTTGCATAGAATGTATAACATAACTACATGTACATGACATGTAATGTACATCACACTGTAAAGAATGACAAACATAGCTTCATAAACATTATCTTAGAGGAGAGAATAACTCCAAAGTAACACTCCAGGACAGACAAAATATCTTACAGGAGAGAATAACTCCACAGTAACACCCTAGGACAAACAACTATAACACTCAAGAACAGACAACTCCAAACCAAAGTGGAAGCAACTTCTACATGAACGAAATACCCAACACATTACTAGCAAGAAGTAACGCTCTTCAACTACCAGTACAACAGAAGTTAATAAAGATTATAACCACAGACCAATAGACCACAAGTCACGCCCCTACATTATATATTATAGCCATAAAGATGTACCAGAACTAACAGTAACAGTTATCCAGTAAATTGCAGTGTTTTCCTTGGCTAGCCAATCAAAATCAAATAGAAAACCAAGCTCTCTATGACAGATTGATATAACTGATGTTTTATTGTGTATGAATATTGTAGCCAATTAGAAATTAGTTTGATATTGCAATATAGTATCACAAAAAGTATAAAAAGAAAGGACATCATATTATTAGACGGTTACTGAGTGCCTACTAAGTCACTTACTGATTTTGTATTTTACTCTAGTAAGTCATGAATATTTTACCTAGTTAACTTTGTATTTTTAATGTGTGTATTTCTGTGTATAATCCCAACTCTCGCTAAATAGATTGTGATTTGAGTAATTAAATAGAACAAGTGGTATGAAAGGAAACCAACATGGAGTTATATTGAGTATATAATATACATGTATATAAGGTATAGATAAGCGTGAAACTTGAAGTAGTATATTGATGCTTGAGCTAGCGTTAGATTGAGATAGATAAATTGACGTGATATTTGATACATTGTGGATAGATATACATGTGGATAATTAGTAATTGAATTTGGAACTCTTGGAGGCAAATTGTATAATACCTGTTGAAGTAATTGTAATAACTTTGGATATAGATACGTATTACGTGACATTGCATTGTATAACATATTGTGGATAATTCAGTGGATAATTCACGTACAGTGATTTGTGAATTGAGTATACATGTAATTGAAATAGCCTTGAGATAGATATTGGTTAATAGTACATGGTGAATAGTACAGTGAGATTTACGTGAATAGAGCATATAATCATATCATAGTTGTACGCTCTTTAGTAGCTCTTTAGTAACTCGTCTGTCGGGCCAGTGAGCCGCTATCGTATTATTTAGAGTTATAAATTTAGTCGTACAGGTTGCTGGTGGTCCTTAAGTTGCCCCATCTCATCATATACACACAGTATTGTTTACATAGATATATCCTGACTTATTTGATTGCTCGAATCTCCTAGAGAACCCATGCAGTTATCTCCCTCGGCATAGTAGATGGAGTGAGAGTGGTGTGTCACATCAGACCTACAACGCCCCATATACATCTTACCTACATACATATATTACATCATACACACACCTGGATCACCTCACATGGGTTCCATCACGGTATATGAAGTAGCACATTTTCTGTATGCAATCAGTTGTTGATTGCGCTCTAATGAAGCAACATCTCCTAACTCAAACCTATAGAGGCTTACTCTTGTAGGCGGGTAACTCCACCAGCGGATCCATAGATCCATACGGCTCGAGTTCATCCCCATCCTCGTTTAAGCAGCATATCTCTACACCACTTCTACGGCTTAGGTCAATCCCGGATTCTATATGAATCTAGCGTCGGGTTTAAGTTCCTAGAATATTAGATCTTTCACTACACTCCTCTGGAGTATAAAGTCTACAGACCTACATCGGTCCTAGACTTTTCAATAAGACTCAGCATCGGCCTATGTCCAGATATATCGCAACAAGAGCACCTAATAACTGTTCACTCTTTTATGCAATGTGTGGAAGGTCACTTGGTCATCCTCTACCAACATCCAAGCCCTTTCCATGCTCGTGCCCTCGGCTCATGCATGTAAATAAACATTAAAACATTACAATGTGACTAATCTAACTGAAATAGTTTGACATACACTAGAGCAACCCATAATAGTGAAGGCGAGTATGGGTTGGAGATTATTATACTGCATGCTATAGCTCAACTTCATCTGCATAACATCACTCTCTTCATTTTATAGCAACCTAACTTGTGAAATATTTGTTGATCAGCGGTTCATAGCAGAGAGCACAAATCACAGCAGCCCTGACCAGTCTTTCCGCTACATACATGTATATCTGTAACATTTTGAGCAGCGAATCTCAGCCATCCTGTGGTTCATTCCTATGTGAGCCTCTGTGGCCGGAGTCATAATTGCTAACTTGATGTATATTCTGTTAATAGCCACAAGTTGCTTGTAGGCTATTGCTTGTGTAACAGTAAAGCAGAAATTTATAAAATGGGTATATTCTGTATCTACTAGTATTATATGGGTCAAGTTTAAAAGAGTTTCCTATGCGTATCTTACACTGAGACTGCTTGCCGCAGTAGAACATCACGATCTTGTCATTTAAAAGAGGACCGGTTGGTTGTGTGATATGATGCGGGCGTGCGATTAACAAATTATGTGGTGACTACTGGAGGCCGATCACCGTGAGCTGCTGATTGATGACTGAAAAGCCCGCCTTCTAATTTGAATTCATTTCCACACTGCAGACATTGAAGTTTCTTGCATACACTACAGGTACTGTGCTTAACACATTTACGCAGCAATGCATATAAATGCACCAGGATTGCCAGTTTATCACTACTAAATCCTTTAACAGTTCCAGTGGGCTCCTCGTTTTAGTTAATCCTGTAAATTGCTACTAATACAGTTTGATCACCTATTTACCTGAAATTCACAAAGTTTCCTGAACCGGAAATCAGCACGTAAACATTATTTTGGACTAGCCTGAAGTTTGAGCCGCACCAATTTCCAACCCAGGGGTCGCAACTGTTCGGCACCTGCAACAAAGAAGGTATGAAATTTGGAACTATCTTTTTTTGCGACCCCATTGACCTACCGTAGTGAAGACACCTTTTGAAATGAAGATACCTAATTAAACAGATACTTCACAGCTACACGCCCTTCTGCATTGTGGTGTGATTAATGTGTTGATTTATAGTGTGGTAGTAGAGCTGACCAATGGAGTGTATATGGGTGTGTATACAATTGTAACTATATGTTGTATCAGATTACATAACATTACTCATTTTACAAGTTGAATAACATGGTGTTTCTATTTACATGCAGGTGGAGTAGGCTTAGTAATTCAACCTATACTGCTAACTTTTGTAGTGTGTTGGGTTGTACATCATACCTAAACATTTTTTTCCACTACTTTTTGAAATTTGAGGTATCCCATTACAGTAACAGCTAAACATATGAAGCTACTCACAGTAGAAACTCGAGGTCTGGTTATAACAAATACCAATATAAGCAATGAATACTCGGTAGTGGATTTGCATGTAACTCTGCATAAGTTCTTGTGGATACCACATTGTAAGCAGAGCATAATAGAAACATTCCTTTTTTGACAAGTTGATATCATACCAGTCAGTACTTGTGGTAAAGCAGGAGATTTAGCACTGTTCAATGTGCTACAATGTAGCTGGTGAATATTATATTTATTAGCAGCGGTAGACACTTTACTCATCTAAACATTGTCAAGTTCTGGAGCTAGCTACGCGGCTCCGATAATAAACAGGTGTGTATCTGCTGTGTTGATTGGAGAAATTCATACTGCTAAAAGTTTTGAAAGCTGGACCAATAAGGTTTTGTCCGAGATGTGACAGGAAGTAGTGTAGCAGGTGAAGTTGTACATAATACATTGTGCAATATTCTCTTGTTGAACCAAAGAAACATGGGACATACTGTATGACAAGCACATTGTTTTCGGTGTGTGTGCATGAGAGGTCAATGTCTACTCCAAGGGAATGAGGTTGATTCTGAGAGCATCCTGTTTTCAACATTAAGCAAAGCATCTGAAAGAAACACCTGTCATTGTTACCAACTGCATGTAGCTGCAGATTTGTTTCAGGACAGCTGCTAGCAGATAAATACTGTAATTTTTTTTGGAGTAAGTTACATACATGAGCCGAGGGCTACAAGTATGTGAAGGGCTTGGAAGGTGGTAGAGGCCGACCAAGTAACCTTCTGCTAATTACATAACGAGTAAACAGTTATTATATGTGCTCTTATTGGTATATTGTATATTATATCAGACGTAGGCCGATGCCGAGACTCACTGGAGCTCAGGACCGACATAGGTCAGGTAGACTTTATACTCCGTAGGAGTGTAGTGAAAGATTGTGTGTTCAAATATCTTAGGCCCGACGCTAGATTCATAAAGAATCCAGGATTGACCTAAGTCTAAGAAGGAGTGTAGAGATGTGCTTAAACTAGGATGGGGATGAACTCGAGCCGTACTTGACCCAAAGATTCTCCGGTGGAGTTACCAGCCTAAGAGAGTAAGCCTCTGTAGATTTGAGTTAGGAGATGTTGTTTTAATGGCGCGCAATCAACAACTGATTTGATACAGAAAATGCACTGCCTTTTATACTATAACTACTTCCGGCCAAAAAAGCCCGACATGGTATCGGCTCCGGAACTGATGCAACAACATGGATGGTCTCGCCCGATGTCGGCCATAAAAATGGTCGACCTTGGCACAAAATGTGCTTACAATAATGTAAAACATATGATATATAAGTATGAATTCATTCCATAGCATCGGCCACAACATTACTTAATATAAATGGTAAAAGGCTCTATTTAATTCAATCAGACAATAGCACACAATTACTAACAATGTAAGTGGGAAAACCCAAGATGCAATACAAGTATAATTCCAAAGCCTGATTGCTAATATATAAAAGACACGCAGTATACAATACAGTTTAATAATAACAAGGTAACAAGCATGAGTATAATGCAATACAAGGTAAGAAATCATGCATGAATTATTATGGATAAGATATTGTTCGCGTTTATGTACAATGTATGAATATAGTTTGTATCCAGGCAGGCTGTTTCACCACAATATTCCTGGTTACTTGACATACCAGAATATACACTGTATATACAATGTATGTGAGGTTAACATCTGTTCAAGTTAATAACCATCTAGATATTTACGAAATAGAGGTGCATAGACTAGTTCTATTGCCTTGTACTCAAAGCCTGACAATGTGCCTAGAAATAAAGACATTTCATTTTGTAAGAAATTAATGTACATGCATAATATGTTGATAGAATCAGCTTAGCATGTAACTTATAGTCAATATTAATAATACCTTAATTCAACAATGTGTATATTCTTCATTTTAAATCAACAGACATTCCTTAAAACTTGTGATTAAGGAACAGTAATTGATTCCCCCATCTTACTATAATTATTGGAGTAACTACAGTATTAATATAGTCATGATGTACATAGCGTCAATTATATTCTAGTCAGTTGTATTTACTCTCCTATTGGAAGAGTTGTGTTCTTAGTGATCCTTTCAAAATTACTGTGTTCTGTAGAATGGCGAGGTCAGGGTTCCCATTCACGTTCTGCTTTGCAAGGTATCTGCATTAGAAAAAATGAATTGACTCCTATATCGTGCATTGACTGCGAGAATAGGAGTAATTACCAATCAGTAGAGTTCAGCACATGTCTGTTCCCAGCTCCATAGAGAGCCATAAAATCATTCATATCATTTGAGAATAGTGCATTCTCAGTTTCTCCTGGATTTGAGCTGTACATAATAGCCCGACAATCAGTGGAGTGGCTTAGACCAAAATTGTGTCACATTTCATGACAAATGGCCCATTTTAGTGAAACACGTGCATATTAGATGTGTATCAAAGTCCCGTATGATATACAAATATATAAAGCTGCTCTGTGCAAAACAAATGTAGGTGGCTGCTTAGACGTTGAAGGTACTGCATATTCGTGAACCTACTATGTACAATGTAAACCATTCACCATACTTTTTCGAAATCCCAAGCGTTGTTTAGCGTGTCATTGCTGCACGACAAAATTTTCCACTACCAATTGCATTGACGCTGAGGTCTGCACATTCATCTATAACAATGGCCGCACAATCCAATCTCTCCTTGGTCAGGGACGTGCTTGTTTTTCTTCCATTTCTCATCCCTATCCATTGTCAGCTATGAAGATTTGTCACGAGAGACAGTCCTAGTCCAACTGTTCCCCTTAAGACTCAGTACTTCATATTGGAAATGTACTCCTCTCTAATTGCCCCATCTACAGCTGTTAAGGTATCACGACATTGATGCACGAACAACCTACTAGGACTGAACATGCTATTTCCCAAGTAGAGCACCTAATCACTGGCTCGGGACCTTATGGGTCGTCTTGGTCAGCTAAATAATTGCAAGTGTTGCTTGATTTTTTATGTAATTACGAAGGCCCAGCGCCACTCATAGGCTCTTCTTTTTTTGTACATCAGGTCATACCCAGACCTCATAGACATGACATATAGCAAAACGTTCCAGTATGACAGTAGAGACAATGACTTTACTACTGTGACCAAGCATTGTCTCCACTCAAACCTGTGAACCGCATTTCTGGCAAGCCATAAATTCGACACATGACCCTAACTTAGTTATCAGGGTAGAGTAAGTGACTTTACTGAATTTAGATGATTTACTTCTACACTTAGTGAGTGGCACAACACTGCTTACTGGCTACAGACATTTACCCTAACTTAGGCTTGATGGTAGAGTCAGTGCAACATGCACTAAAAAGAATAACATTGCCACATGCACGACCACACCATTGGCAGGAAATATGGCATATACATGTAACTTTAACATGAGGGTGGATTCATTGACAGTACTGTTATAAACAATCATCAGATCTAACGACACCAAACAACAAGTATGATTAAACCTCCTTATCAAGGTCATTACTACTAAAGAATGTGAATGTACGTAGAATAGACGTATCTGTTTGTATGGTAGACTTAACATTATAGCAAGTAGGAACCGTTCACTATGTATAGAATGGTTGAACACCTTCTCCATTACAGAAGGGGTGGATTGCTGAGAAGCTGCCAGATACTGCATAGTAATATTATACAACATGTATGGCAGAGAATATCGATAGTTGGATGGTCATTACTACTAAATTTTGTGAATGTACGTAGAATAGATGTATCTGTTTGTATGACACACTTAAAAGTATGACAAGTCAAAACCATTCACTACCTAGAATGGTTGAATACATCCTCAATTGCAGAAGGGGTTGATTGGTGAGAAGCTGTTGGATACCTGTTTGAACCTGGAACGTTCAGCATGAAAGCTCAGCATTCTAACCCCTAAACCACGGCTGCTCCCTGGACACTAGCACTCATGTATGTACACATGAATAGGCATATCTACATGTATTTGAAATACATTCACAATATTAATGCCATCACTTGTGATGATAACAAGCTTGTTATATAACACTATCTGATACCAAATCGTAGACAGATGTGATCGTATTTGTTGTTTGGCTCTGGGTAGACAGGACGATTGTTTAAGATGATTATGTTATTGGCTCTACTCTTATGATAGTTTCAGGTGAAGCACTTTACTGTACATTGTATCCAGTTAAAAGTGTGATGTGAATGTCTATGAGACAACTTTAGAATTCTATAAAGTGCTTGTGTCCCAATGTATTTGAGTTTACCCTCATGTCTATGTCAGGGAAGTATTTATAACCAGTAAATATAGTGGCACCACTGACTATATTATGTAAATAGCAATTTCAATGATTCTACCCTCATATCAGAGTTCATGGGTTGTCAGAGGCGTATATGCATACACTACACTTATTTATAACTCTACCATTTATATTGAATACATGTTGCGAATTGATACAAGCTTTGCCAACAGTTTGGTTCGCATGTAAAGGTTTGTGCAAATGTGCATACTTTAAAGAGTAGAACTCCTTGTTATTTATGTAAAGCAAATAGAAAAGCTGATTAGCCAGTTGTGTTGCACTCAGACTAAGCTATCAAAGGTGTTGATCATGCAGTGTTGACAAATGCATCTACTAAACACATGTAAAAGATAGTGGTAAAATAATATCTGTATGTAGATACATAGATGTATAACATATTATGACAAGGCTAAGGTAGAGGAGTTGACTTGAACCCATGCTGGCTTAAGTGATGTCAAGAACTTTATTTGAGGTACAGGAGCAAGTGTGACTGGATGCTCCCCATTACTTCACCATGAAAGTGCAGCAGTCCAAACACTCGGCCATCCATACTATTGTCTGCATACTATCACTTTACAATATTGCTCTAAAAAACATCGCTGTGCTACGATAAAAGTATAATCACACTGTAAGATAGAGTTAATATCCTTCTCCTTCTACAGATAACTGTGATCTCAACAGTCCGCTTGCATTTACATTCTCTTCTTCCACATCCACCACCACTGCTGTTGACGGCATCAAAGTCGGGCCTTGTAACAAACACAGGTCTTGACCAATGTGGCTGGCTTGCAATTCTAAGGCAACACAAAGAAATAAATCCTGTTGAAGTGCACAGTGATTGCACTATACACTTTCTTCAGGGTATAATCTCTATCCTCAGAACATGTCTATGGCTTCTTCAGGGACAATCAGTTATCTAGTACCTTTCTCAGCTTACAACTCTATTTGTCTCTCATGAAATACTTGTACATGCAATGGTTATTTATTGTACATGTACTTCACTCCATGCGGCTATCCATAAAATCTAGAGCAGGATTGGATCTTGTTCATGATAAATTAATTGCACCGACAATTGCTCTAATATCCTTCAAATGAGTGCTACGCCGTACATAACATTGTTAAACTACATGTGCAATGTATATCCTGTACCTGCATGTCCATGTTCAAGTATCATCTGTATATTCTGCTTGGCCCACTGTCTTATCCATGACATCCACTAGAAAATAGCTGAGATAATTGGGCCTAACAATGAATATATATGTACATGTAGAAGTGGCACTAAGGGTTGGAGATGACTGTGATGGGAGGACAACTTACATGTACTTACATTCTTAACCCTGTAGTAACTACTGAAAAGTAGAATAATAACTTAAATTGCAGTTATGTTCACATGCCCCCTACTAGGCATAGAAAATTAAGATTGTCATAAATAATGCTAATCTTAGTCGTTTAAATTATCAAAGAGTAACATGTACATATTATATGTGTACGACACTACATACACACTACCCTGTCCTTTTTGTCATAAAATCTCAAAAAGTAGAACATAAATTCAACTATTACTAATATGGACACTCACAACACTTTTATTATTCATTATACTAAGGGTATGTAAGAACAGATAATTTAATAATGGCTAGCTGACAGTGAATAGTGGCTCGTGATTTCTCCTAAATTTGGTTTATACAATGCTTTTTCCGGAAACTCTGTGAGGGTTTTCAAGGAGTTTATCTCTTTTCTCTTGAATAACTACCATAAAAAATTAAACTTGCAAACACATACAATCATGTACATGTACATCTGTAATCAGAGAAAGCTCTCGAAATCAGAATTCTACATTATCTGTATGCTAATAACATATCCAATTCGTAGTGGCATGTAATACCTCACAATGTTTAGCATTAGTCTAATCAGAAGGTTATTCAGTGCTTTAATGTATGAGGTCAAAGATCGAAAAGCCTAGAAGAAAGGAATGTGGATTCGATTTGTGATAGCTGTTATATTCATTGAAGTCCGAGGTCTTACATGAAGAAGACCATGTATATTGTACATATATATGTATACTGTATTATATTGTATACACATTTCTATCTTGCCTCCACAGAACCATCGTTAGCACCCAAGGTCAGGTGATAGCATCAAGTGTGTAATTTATGTACCTTGAGATTGAGAAAATGGAGGAAAAACATGTACTAAACTCTGCAGTGAAATTAGTTAAAATAGTTTTATTAAAGCTAACAGAGACAGATGAAGTACATGTATGTGTGATTGTCTACTGTTAGGTAAGCTTCAAAGTGATTACAGCAGAGTCGGAGTGGATGTAGCTACATTCGACCTCGAATACTTCTCTGCACATTGGCGCCTGCAAGCTTGGATCACATTCATGTTGCATGTACCTATAATTATACTATAATATACAAATGCGCACCTATGTGCATGTCTAAGAATTATAATCCTATTATAGTGTGGAGATAAGAAATGAATGGAAGGAGAAGATAACCCAAAGTAGAATACTGGTAGCAGAGTCTAAGAACTGTAATTATTATACTAACCGTTATAAAGGAGGACATAACTCCAAAGATGTAGAATAGCAGTGGAAACTGAACTGTACCATTGAATAATAATTAATAAGATATGCAGTGTTTTCCTTGTAGCTAGCCAATCAGATTAGTTAGAATAAGAACTCCTGAAGACAGCATGATATGAATTTTGGATTATAATTGTGTTATATAAACAGAGTGTGTATTTTTTATTCAAGGCATTACATTACGTTACCTTTTAGTATATTAAGCACTGTATTTGATTATAGGGTTAGTTCTCTCATATTGTATTGTGATGGTACAGGACATTTGTATACGACTTCAACTCCCGGACGAAGCTCCATCGCACCTTTAGTGCTCAGTAGTTGTTATAGCGCTACTCATCTGACACTCACATTCTCATAATTAGTGTTCGTATACTTACCTTTAACTGTATTGCATGTCCAAACCATTAATTACTGTCTATATACGTGTTTCCATGTGCTCACACTCACTACTTATTCATGTATTGCTCCACTATATAACTGTATATACCTGCATGAATGTTACTAAGTCTTTTTAATGCCTTTTATACCCATGTACAGAGGCCCGACCTCTCAGAATCCATTGATATTCATTTTGTACATGAATTGGACCATTATAAGCAACTTTTGTAGAACCCGACCTATTTTGGGTCGGCCGTCGGGCTTCCGGCGGC
The DNA here is from genome assembly GCA_935421135.1 of Bugulina stolonifera. Classification (NCBI taxonomy): domain Eukaryota; kingdom Metazoa; phylum Bryozoa; class Gymnolaemata; order Cheilostomatida; family Bugulidae; genus Bugulina; species Bugulina stolonifera. The sequence goes on along the minus strand of OW285197.1, from coordinate 2,306,786 downwards.
CATCTTGTTGCGCAACTTCCGGACGACCACACGTCGTCTTTTCCCGACGTCACGTCGGCCAGAAGTCCTTATACTATATAAAGGGCACTGTTTTACTGTTCATTGTCTCAGTCTACACTTGGCTTTCAATAAAGACACATCTATACTTGATACAGAGACTTTCTCTTCCTTTTACTAGGTCATTCGCTTTGCGAACCGCCTACTAGGTCGAACTACTCTCTTTCTTTGTATAGTCTGAAGGTCGGACTTGGGATCAGATGGGTCGTCTTTGGTAGTATTTGGGCTACTGAGACCGCTCGATCTTTCATGTAATGCGAAGTCCTATTACCACTCATAGGCACTTCATTTGTGGGTCGATAGTCGTCCAAGGACGACCGCACCAAATCACAGAAACCATTACAGTATATTGTGGTGTTATTAGGGCATCAAGGCATTATTAAAATTTGTGCTGTGCGGTTTTACTTTGCATGTCTGTTCAGTTCTCTTGCCGACTTTTCTAGAAAACTCAATGCAACCAAGGTTGTCTTCTCACCCTCGGTTTGATTCGATTTTTGAAAATGTGGAAAACAAACCGAATCGAAAACTGAGTACTCAATGTTGGGAGTTGTCACGCTCTTCTTTTAAACTGTAATTATTACATGCCAATTATCTATAATAGTAATGCAAATATAGCAACTGGAATTGAGTGAAACTAAAGTAAATCATTTCTGTGGGACAATGATTGGCTGCAGCTAAGTCTGAATTCGAAATCTATGACATTGGATTATAAAGATTGAAAGATGAATAACATGATTATGTATGTTTGTAGTTTCAGCCATTACCGGAAATGACTGTCATTGTCATTTCATTTAATAATTTGCAATAATTACAATTGTCATAATAATTATTTATCACAATATCCAAGTTTGACTACTAGTATTGAATGAAAACTACAGTAAAACATTACTCTTTGACAATGATGGCTGCAGCTAAGTCTGTATTCCAAGGATGACATCGAACTATAAGGGTACAAAAGAAACAAAAATGGTAGCCATTAGCTAACGGTTATTGAATATTTATTATTCATAATGACATGCAACCATAACTACATTTAGTATAGATCATATGATTGGGTGAAGCTAATATTTGAATAACCGATCTGGGTGATAATATTATGGTTGCAACTGACTCAAAATTCCGAGAATGGTTCTGAGTTCCTGAATTCCCGAGTTCCCGAGTTCCTGTGTTCCCGAGTTCTCCTTTCTTGTATGAATAAGAAAATTTAAACTCACTTTAGTCATTCGATTCTTTTTTGCCAGTTATATAGTTCTTCCACAGTTTACATTAAATAATTACAGGAAACTACATGTATCTATACATGTAGATCAACAATGCCATTCAACCATGGTATTAAATGCCTAAGACCAGCAGTTATAGCGATTTTATGACCATCAATTCAATGTAGAGACACAGAATAGTTATAATCTGAATCTTCACACTGAATAATTGATAATATTGTATTCTGTGACAGTTACGTTGTGGTAGAGATACATTAACATCTGCTTGTTCACCCACATAGCAAGTCACAATGATGAAAACTATACAAAAATATTCTACATGCACACGTATATTATTATATGAACCAGAATATCAGTTTAAACTTAATTTCACCAAGCACCTTGTTGTCTTGTATTCCATAGATTTTGTTATGCTTAGAATTATTAAATATTGTAGGTATACTAGTTGTATTGTACGTAATTATATATTTTTAGTGCACATTTTGTATCCAGGACTGAAAATGAATATGCATGTAGGAATATAGCCTACCTTGGAGTGAATGATATAGTTTGATATTTTTGTTGTAAAATACTGACTTTATTGAGATATACATGTAATTATCTGTATTTTGTGGTAAAGGAGGACAAGTAGAGGGTTCCTCAGTTCCAATTGAACATAATCATTAACATGTCTTGAGATGGTATGAGTATGTGGTAAGAGTTAGCTTGAACATTTACTAAGTGTTGTGATTCTATTTCAATAGCTATTAATATATAGTTCTACTTATACATTCCCAGAAATCATCAGTTGATTTTACTTGCCTGGTTGTGTCAGTGAAAAGCTAATCTCTACCAACTACTCAATGCTGTCATGCTTGACTAGCATTATACTAAACTACATGGAAAAGTGGAGGTAGTAAAATATACAGAATATACATGTACATGTATATGTAATTGAAACATGTGTGATCATATATGAACATAATTTTCATGTATAACGCAAATACAATGTGCAGCGTAGTAGAGGTTTGTTAGTGCAGTTGATCATGGTCAGCACTACCTCAAATGCCATGAGACAACCCCCTTAATCCTTCTGTGTACCGCCAAATAAAACTACCATTAACATTACTATGTATATATGTTACGCAACATATAGTAGTACATTGTATATTACATGTACATTGTACATTATACATTTACATGTACATTGTCCATGTGCATTCTACATGTACATTCTACATGTACATGTAGAATGTACACGTAGAAGTTACATGTAGAATGTACATGTACATTGTACATGTACATTCTACATGTACATGTAGAGAGTTTCTATGGGATACAGTACCTCATTAAACCATCCAAAGTAATTATGAAACAGCATAGTTACGATTCTCTCATAATTACACCAAGTTTCTCAGATCATCCAGTAAACTTTATTAGTTTGATGTTCATATTTTGGTACTTGTTGAAAAAGTGATCCAATATTGAAAGTATAAGTTGAAATACTAGTGGCATCTTACAACTAAACTTAATTCACCTAAATTCCTGATTTAGTGATTACAATAATGTAAGTTATGCGCATGGTTACAATAAATTTAATTTTACTAGTACCTAACTTTATTCTACATGTTTTAAGTTGTTGCTCACAAGTATAGTTATGCTGTTTATTCCGTCAATTTAATAGTCATGTACCAAGCTACCTGGCATCTAGAGCCTTTTGTGATATCATCTGTCTTGCGTACATTGGGCACCATTTCCGTTTGAGAGATAACTACTTTGCCGGCACAAAACATAAACTATATTTTCTGTTTTCCCCTTGTACAAAGGGCAAATCTTTATTACAAATTATAATTTATCAAGACTGGAGATCAAGGTAAATCCAATACAATGATATGCGATTCGAAATTGTTCGATATTTCTGTTAGACCTACATGCACATGTATAATATGTACGCGTATTGTGGTGTTTCAGCATACGTGTCCAGTCTTTCATGGACTACCACGACACATAATTATAACTAACTTTACATGCCCACAGTCAATATGCAGGACTCTTGCATGTGTATTATTATCCTTATTTTTGTCAACTACATGTAACTGCCTGGCTCATATGTTTTATTATTCAACCCATCATGTCTTTATACTTGTTTACTGTCATTGTATTGTTATTGCTGGTACATTATTGTATACTTCCTTTCTAAGTCGTTTTGTTTGTTATAAGTAATTGCTGATGTCTCAGATCTTAGTCATTTTAATACGGTGCGGTCAAAAAGCCAACAGTTTTGTTTTGCGTTGACGTCTTGGTATAGTTTCAAATAATGAACACCAAACATGCATATTAAGGTATAGTAATTATGGTGTGGTATAACAATATGATGAAAATTACTAGAGCGTATTGGGTTACAATATAATATACAAGTAAGTTTTACATGTGATTGCTTTGACAAGATTTTTCTTCTAATATCTAAAGTGGTAGCTGAAATATATAGTAAGTACATGTAGTTGCTAAGAACATCTGATGTACATGTGCATTGCAATCAATACTAACTTTATGTGTACATTTACCTGTATGTGTATGTGATAACATGACATGTGTTAAGCGATACATGATACACTGCCAACTCTAAACTAATTCATGGAATTTTTAACAAGTGAATACTTACCACGTACCCAGAAGTTTTCAAGAATTAGTAATAATCTTATAATATGATCAAGTGGAACTTGAACACAGAACCAATGACATAGTCACTTATCAAGAGCATCTTAAGAATTAATAACAATATAATAACACGCTCAGGTGGAACTTGAAACCCTTCAGTAAGCTGAGAGTATAAAAGATAGTTACACCTGGTAGAAGTCAGTAGCAGTCTAACTTTAAACTACATTACATCTTCCTTCAAAAGTAAGTTACATTACTCTTCAGTCTTAGAGTTCTACAAATTTAGATTTATATTCATCAGCTAAAGATACATGTATATAAGGATTGGTCTTCAAAGGGCTAAAGTGAACCCTAAAGTACATGTATATATACTACTAATAGTAGTATATATACTTTAGGGTTCACTTTAGCCCTTTGAAGACCAATCCTTATATAGTCGCAATCAGTGGTGCTCTCTGAAGGCCCGGTCTGCTTGGTTTTTTCATCCTAAAGAAAAGTTGTATTAATATTCTGAAAGCCTTCGAATTGTCCGGATAATCTGATTGACAAAATATATTTGGGTAATATAATAGCTGATAACCTAACAGTAGCAAACCAGCAACAATAGCGATGAAATTGAAATCAGTTGGTGAGATCAGATACCTGGGTAGAGTCATAGTCTCCATGACATACAATTTTTTAATATTTTTGACAAGAAACTCGATTATGGAGTAAGGGGACTTGTTGGAAATTATATTGATGCCTTTCAACACATTTTATAGCAAATCAAATAACTTTTATAAGTCAGTGTTGCGTTTATTTGGTGAATCAACACACGCTAGACATGGATTGGCTATTTTTCATCTATGCATTGCAAATCATATATCTATTTTATCAATAAAGTAGATACATCGGAAAAGTACAAGTGATGATCTACAATCTTGCAAGCCATTTGTAGCAACAAACACAACTAAGATATCTCAAGTAGTGTTGAAGTTATAAATGTTTTTGTAAATGATGTACAAATGTATGTCACAGTTGAAAGATTAATTTAGCCTGTCGGGTATGTAATACTATATTTAATCGGTTATCAAAAGATTAAACAAATGGGAAAACACGTATCACATTGTGACTTTGTCGACCTGCTAATACCCTGGTTATACATGTACATGTACAGGTGTCTAGAAAGTTATGCGTTTGCGAACCTGTTCTTGTAGGTACAATATTTCTTCTCCCGCTACATCCTAAGCATGAAGATTCAGATAGCAACCATATTGTCTCTGTGTGTTGTCTTGGTTTTATTGGAAACAAGATCTGTCGGAGCAGTCGGAGGTTTGTCATACTAAGTATATTGTACTATATATTCAATACCAAAACTTTCACATAGTGCTACTACCAAATGTAACATTGCATTGTATAGCATGGTGCTATAATACTACTTCTATGACAAACTCGTGGTAACACTTTCTATGCCATACCGTTCATTCAGTCAGCTATGACTTACCCAACTTTTTAATTTATATCTTCCGATCAATATATATAGACTGTATATACATGTATATACAGTGTATATACATGTATATACAGTGTATATACATGTATATACACTGTATATACAGTGTATATACATGTATATACAGTGTATATACATGTATATACAGTGTATATACATGTATATACGGTATGTACATGTGCAATAAATAATATGTTTCAGGGAGAAACTGTGTGAAGAAATGCACCAAGAAAAACTGTCCCTCACTGAAAGGTGCTGCACTCAAGGCCTGCATAGAGAGAGCATGCAGTCGGAGCTGTCTAAGTCGACCTGGCAGTCTAAATTTATTCACGTAGACAACCACCATAGTGTGTCAGTTGTTTTAGAGCTCGCTCTAGATATGCACACATTTGCTATTATTTCATGTATGAGTACACTGTTTATTCAGTGAATCATAGTAAAACTATCTTGATTCTAACTATAGTCGAGTTGAGTTACTATCTGCATGTGCATGTATATCTTTAACGTCACTCCTCACATTACACATTATATAATGTTTCAGTTATTTATGCTGAATTCCACTAAAGGATATTCTATCAAACATCACTGCGAAACAATTCATTGGTAAAATCGAAGAGCAAAAAAGGTGTATCCAGCTGTAAACTACATGTACATGCAGTTCATAAAATTGTTTAAATGTGCCTGCTCAAATCTCTTTAGGTCATAAAGACTTTTAGTTTTGACCTCACTTTGTGCCAGTTTAGATAAAATTTGAACAAAACACTCAAGGCTATCCAGTATAATTCTTTAGAATCCTTTTAAGTACATTCTGAGCTACAAAATGATATATTGAATCACTTTGTAGTATTAGTAGTTGTCTCCCAAGTAAAGTGAGTTTCTAAATAATTCACCAGGTTGCAATGGGCGGTATAGGGCCTAATGGGTTAACATGTACCTAGAAATTCTCAAGATTCTGTAATAATGTTATAATAATATGCTCAAGTGGAATTTGAATGTAGAACCAATAACATTGATGTATTAAATGAGATCTATTGAGAGTTTGAGTGGAGGAGCAATATCACAGTTCGTAGAAATGTAAATTGTTGACTTAACATTTACTCAAAACATCTTAAGATAAAATAACAACATTACACTACATGTAACAAGCTCAAGTGGAATGTGGAAATTGACTTGTATTACAATAGGGGTCATGTTTCATGCTTCATATCATGCTTGACCATCGAATATGCCGCAAGAATGCAAACGCTTATCTAATTATTACAGTCATAGTATAGATTAAGAGGAGAAAGGGTGATAAGGTACTAACATGAGTATCATTTCTTGAATTGATATATTATTAAAGTTTACAAACAGAAGAATGTTGCATCCAGGTGTTTATATTATTTAATCGTGGAAATCAACAAGATTCATTGAAAATTGGGCAGCATGCACTCCATTTATAACGTACATTGTACTTGAAGCTCTGAGCAAAAAATTTGTCGCAGCAAGTCTAGTAAGTTTGCACAGTGACTGTAACATGATTGAATCTTGTGCATAACAGTCCCATTACTCTTTAGTCAGTCAATGCTGCACTAATTTATTTTCCCTAACTTACGATGCAAAAGTACTTGTACTTTATCATGTGCAGTGAATATTTGTGAAAACAGACGTCGCAACGTGGTTTTGTTAATTTGGTGATTATCATTGTGATGGTTTCTTGTGTTGCTTATACGTCATCTGGGATGACTCGCATACAAACAGTGAAGAGTCGATGAGTGGTGCTAGACCTAAAACACACTAGTCGTCTGTTAGTAGTACTGCCACTATCCTCCAGTTTATATTCCTCCATATAAGAATGTGCAGCGGAATCCTCTTCTGTCCCGACTGGTCGATGCCGAGTGGGGAGGGAAGGAGAGTTCCTGTTTGACATTTTGATAGGTAAAGGTCGCACAGGTAACGTAGGAGTATCTGGATATTTTAGTACTAGTATTGGCGTACCTTCGCTGACCATGCTAAGCTGGGATGAGAAATCATCTTTCAAGAGTTGTGTTGTATTAAATGATGCATGTATCTATATTGAGGTTTTGAGTGAAGGAGTAATATCACAGTTCGTATTGGATGGCTTCTCCTGTAGAATTTTTTGGTAGAAAGGGGCAGTATTATACATGTACATCCAACCACCATCTCGAATCGCAATTACTTAGGAAGCTCCATTCTTTCTACATTTGATCTATGTTTGTCTGGCATTGTAAGCGATGGCCTATAAATTATTATTATTACTGTATCATGCTACATGCACGTATAGTGGATAATGCACTCAAGATTGACAAACACTTTTCTAGCACTGAAATGTATAAACTTTAAAATTCTAGAGTAGTGATTGAAATTAAAGAAATATGTAGATTATGATATTTGTCTCTGGCTCAAGATTATGTTATCTGTAACTGTAAGAGTTTCACAATGAACTCCAATCCCAGGGTTTCAATTCAAGGACCTCTACAACATCTAATCACCTAGCAAAATCAACAGAACCGTTCCCACTAAACCTGCTCAGTAACATTGAAAAAGAGAAAAGTTTTTGGGTTAGCAGTTATTATAGATGTGCACTCAACCAACTGTACACGAAGAGCTCCTCAGTCTATGGCCATCATGCAGTATATGAACTGAAATACAAGTATGTAGAGAGCTTACTTTGGTGAACTAGAATTTCTAGGAAACCAGATGTTTGTATTTCCTCAACATTCTTGAGTATGGTGTACAGATTCTTAGACCCACATGATTTCACCCATGATGTACTGAGGTAGCAACAAAATTTTGAATTTCTAGCTGGGACACGGTAATCCACATGCTGTGTTTAGATCTACTACTGCATCATGGGATAATGAAATGAGATTTATTATTAGTCAGATATTATATCTACCATGTAATGGTAGAATATATTATCATAATACTGTGATGGTACAGGACATTTGTATACGACTCCAACTCCCGGACGAAGCTCCATCGCACCTTAAGTGCTTAGTAGTTGTTATAGCGCTACTCCTCTGACACTCACATTCTCATAATTAGTGTTCGTATACTTACCTTTAACTGCATTGCATGTCCAAACCATTAGTTACTGTCTATATACGTGTCTCCATGTGCTCATACTCACTACTTAGTCATGTATTGTTCCACTATATAACTGTATATAACTGCATGAATGTTACTAAGTCTTTTTAATGCCTTTTATACCCATGTACAGAGGCCCGACCTCTCAGAATCCATTGGTATTCATTTTGCACATGAATTGGACCATTATAAGCAACTTTTGTAGAACCCGACCTATTTTGGGTCAGCTGTCGGGCTTCCGGCGGCCATCTTGTTGCGCAACTTCCGGACGACCACACGTCGTCTTTTCCCAACGTCACGTCGGCCGGAAGTCCTTATACTATATAAAGGGCACTGTTTTACTGTTCATTGTCTCAGTCTACACTTGGCTTTCAATAAAGACACATCTATACTTGATACAGAGACTTTCACTTCCTTTTGTCAGGTCATTCGCTTAGCGAACCGCCTACTAGGTCGGATCACTCTCTTTCATTGTATAGTCTGAAGGTCAGACTTGGGACCAGATGGGTCGTCTTTGGTAGTTCTTGGGCTACTGAGACCGCTCGATCTTTCATGTATTGCGAAGTCCTATTACCACTCATAGGCACTTCATTTCTGGGTCGATAGTCGTCCAAGGACGACCGCACCAAATCACAGAAACCATTACATTGGTGGCAGCAGTGGGATTCTAAGGTCGTACTCTTACGATACGAAGTGAAGGAAGGTGACCTCGGCCTCGGGTAACCCGACCGACCTCATTCTTCAATACTTCAACGGCGATTTAGGACTCGGACCCGGGAGCCTTGGATACGAGAAGGTGACAATTGCTAAAGTGCACCCATAATTCTTGTGGTTCCGCTGGATGTAGCCCGACCTACGCCGGATCTTCAATCAAACACCGACCTCGGATCCAGAACAGATTGACGGTACTCAGTACGACCCCCTAGGCCGACCCGGCCTCACAATCCAAAGGATTTCTTCACTACCAGACACTATCATCGAATCAAGGACGACACGTCCCACTCACTAAGGAGGCTCAATCTATACTCAGCAATGGCTAGCGATATAGACAGGCTAGTAGAGGTGGTCGGACAGTACATAGAAGTAGCTCGACCTCACCCGCTTCAACCCTCCTTCAAGACTCCACAGTTCGACGAACAAGGAGACGTCGAGTTCTTTATAGAACAATTCCTGACGATAGCCGAGGCCAATGATTGGAGCCCGGCAGCCATGTACCTTCACCTAAGAGAGGCCCTCAAGGGACCGGCACAAGAATGTGGCCGACCAGGCACCTCAGACGGGATCTTCGAAGCTCTACGCGCCCGATACGGGTTGACAGATAAAGAAGCTAGACTCCAGCTCATATAGCTGCGAAAAGATCCCGGCATGTCATTACAAGAACATGCCACCTTAGTCAAGAAACTTGTACACGTGGCTTTCCAGGAACTACCCGAAGCGCACCGCCGGGTATTGGCTGTGGAAAACTTCAGTAACTCTCTTGAGGACGGACACCTACAGAGACACCTCTTGGCGATAAACCCCAGAGACGTGGACTCGGCCGTCCGAGCCGGAAACAACTTCCTGCTCGTAAAGGGACCTTCCCGTGGAAGTAAAGCATACCAAATCAGGGCAGTCACAGAACCCGAGCCAGAGACACCCCAAATAAATACAGTTAACTCTGACCTAACCTGGATTAACGACCTGAAAGAGGCCATCCAGACACTCAGCCAAGAAGTCAGACGACTTCGAGGACTACTAGACGCCCCCAGAGCACCAGGACCTCGGAACAGACCCTCCTGGCAGACCAGCAAGAAGCCTGGTCCCCCTCCTCGACGGACCAATGGGAACACTCCCTCCACATATCCTGAGCCACCAGTACCCGAGTCGGGAAAAGGCTCCGGCCCAAGACAGTAGAGGCTGATACTCGGGCCCTACAAGTTCCTCACTCCTTTCACATTTCCATCTCGGAAGACCGTCCCAAGTATCCGGTCGGCAAGGCCGACCCCCCTTCTAAAACAGTGACTCAAGTGACGTATGTGAAGCCGCATGTACCTAGCCTGTACATACAAGGACGACTATGTAGCCAAGACGTAACCCTACTCTTGGACACGGGCTGTACGACCAACCTAATATCACCTCGCATCCTGAAGAAGCTGCAGAGACCCAACCTAGAGGTCCTACCAGTAAGTCAGCCGTACGGCAAGATGGCCGACGGCTCGACTCTGAAGTTCGAGGGAATGGTGAGACTACCTATGGTAGTCGGTCGTACCTTCAGCCAAGAACTGTTCCTCATCGGCTCCATACCAGAAGATGGCGTCCTAGGGATGCCCTACCTGACTAAGCACAAGTGTTCTGTAAACTGCCATACCGCTAAGGTATACACCAGCCGAGATCAATGGCCGTGTGTCAATAGCACGGGAAGCACTTATACATTGAGGACGATGCCTGAGATGAAGCCTAGTACACCTCCGCCCGACGTCGATGACCCATGCCGACGTCCTGGATACCCACACAGAGGACCAGGGGCCGAGGAAGGAACGGATAATTCAGTACCTAGTACACCTGCGCCCGACGCCGATGATCAATGCCGATGTCAAGGACACCCCCACAGAGGATCCAGGGCCGAGGGAGGAAAAGGATCATTACCGCCCAATACAACTCTGCATGGCGTCGATGAACAATGCCGACGCCCTGGCTACCCGATAGGGGGGCTAGAAGCCGAGGGAGGAACAGCGAAGAAAAAGAGGCAAGTAGAGGACCAGGGCCGACAGGCTAAAAAGCCACGCATCCAAGAGCGTAGACAAGGTGCAAACCGCCTCAAGGAAGGTGCTGTCGACTATTTCCAGCACCCGATATTCCCACCGCCCGACTGGGGCAGAGGTTCAAAAGGCAGACCCTCCTACATCAGGATGCTTACGCCCTACACTAGGGAAAACAGACCCCTACCATGCAGGAGGAAGGCCCGGTGGAAGCAAGGCCGACCCCCAGAGGTTACAATAGAAAAGATTCATCACATATAGACTGCCCAGACAACTACCTATCGTAGGCCGACACGGCCAGGCCCGTGTTTACTCTCCAATTCAACAGACAGATCCGGTGACCCAGACAACCTTGAGATCAAAATAGATCTAACAACCGGGGTCAGACGAGTGCACTTCCGCCGCAACGTAGCCCTACTACAAGGTGAGAAGCTGGCTGTTGCAGACATAACGTCGCACACTACAAGGAGAACCAGGGCAGCCCTCACACCTGTAAAAGGCCAGGATCCAGATGGATCCCCCAGTACCTTCAACACCACCACTCAGTCAACACCTAGTCGGACAACAGAGCACTCTATTCAAGACTCATCAACAAGGGCGGTGCCCTCCCTAGTCAGCCTACTAATGGACTTGCCAGGTGAGCCAATAGACTTGGACGAGGTACTGCTGCTTTTGGACGACGGCGACTTGTATGCTGATCTCGGGAACTCCTCGAGGAATGAGGTCGTGCCAGTCGAGTCGGGTCATGCTGAAGTACCTTTGGTACTTCGGGACGATTCCGTCCTAGCCGACTCGAACATGCACCGCCTCTCCCCCGGGATGACCTCGGACATGCATATGTATCCCAATGATATTGTACAAAGTGTTACTGAGTCGGGTGACGAGGACGACTCGGCCTACGCAAATCTTGATAATCTAAATAATCAACCTCTTGTATCTACACTTTCTCTTATAGAGACCTCTCCAGAGACGCCTGTACCGCAGTCTCAACTTTGCTGGATCTCTCCACGGGCCAGTAGTGATATACGTCGGACAGCCCGATGTAAAGGAAGGAATTCCTATTGTCGACTATGTAGGCTAGAAGGGACGCAGAACATCATCAAGGCTCACACACGCCAACACTTTACCCAGTTCTTCTGTTCCTGTGGAGTCAGCGCCCGTGATGCAGAGACTGTCTATCGGCATCAAGATCAGACAGGCCACGGAGCCATCCAATATGAAGTGGATTCCCACATGTTCGATGAAGCTAGACAAGAGGGTCGCCTACCCCTCATGTATCCCAGCAGACGTAGGACCAAAACCTTTCACTATACCAGCTCCTCCAGAAGCTGAAGCCAGAGCAGCAGTGGTGCGGCTGACACCTCCTCCTGCCCCAAAGAAAACAAGTAAAAGAAAGTCGCCCTGGGAGCGACTAGGCAGTCCAAAGCGACCACAAGCTCGCATGGACCCTCCAGCCTTGGACCATAGAGGAACTGATACTTACGACATACCCAAACGTCGGCCCCGGCCGCCTAAGGCTAGATCCGGATCAGACAAGGCCGTCCCATTGTCGACCAGCCCTCCAGATACTAAAAACACAAAGAAGACTCTTGAATCCCGCACACCTACAGCAGAATTCCAGAAGGAGAGAGAACGATTGTGTGCCACTTTAAGCAATCGTCTCGGCGTCTCAGGCACCAATTGCACATACTCCAGCAGAGACTTCTTCACTCACACATTAGAGACCGGCTTACTATAGTCCAGCAGACCGAAGCCGTACAAGACGAAATATCCCTCCACCAACGGCTCACTTGGCACACACTCGAAGAGATAGTGCCAAGGATCGGGGCTATGTGATGGTACAGGACATTTGTATACGACTCCAACTCCCGAACGAAGCTCCATTGCACCTTAAGTGCTTAGTAGTTGTTATAGTGCTACTCCTCTGACACTCACATTCTCATAATTAGTGTTCGTATACTTACCTTTAACTGCATTGCATGTCCAAACCATTAGTTACTGTCTATATACGTGTCTCCATGTGCTCATACTCACTACTTATTCATGTATTGTTCCACTATATACATGTAACTGTATATAACTGCATGAATGTTACTAAGTCTTTTTAATGCCTTTTATACCCATGTACAGAGGCCCGACCTCTCAGAATCCATTGATATTCATTTTGCACATGAATTGGACAATTATAAGCAACTTTTGTAGAACCCGACCTATTTTGGGTCGGCCGTCGGGCTTCCGGCGGCCATCTTGTTTCGCAACTTCCGGACGACCACACGTCGTCTTTTCCCGACGTCACGTCGGCCGGAAGTCCTTATACTATATAAAGGGCACTGTTTTACTGCTCATTGTCTCAGTCTACACTTGGCTTTCAATAAAGACACATCTATACTTGATACAGAGACTTTCACTTCCTTTTGTCAGGTCATTCGCTTAGCGAACCGCCTACTAGGTCGAATCACTCTCTTTCATTGTATAGTCTGAAGGTCAGACTTGGGACCAGATGGGTCGTCTTAGGTAGTTCTTGGGCTTCTGAGACCGCTCGATCTTTCATGTAATGCGAAGTCCTGTTACCACTCATAGGCACTTCATTTGTGGGTCGATAGTCGTCCAAGGACGACCGCACCAAATCACAGAAACCATTACAATACTGTATGACTGATATGATCAATAGGATAAACATTTTAGTAGAATGTAACATAATATGACAGTTACTATAAGTATGATTTAATAGCCTAGTTATGTTTCCCTTTTACAAAGCAAGATAACGCCCTGAATCTCCACGCTCTCCTACAATAATACATTATAAGTACATTACAACACTGTTCACACTGTTATACAGACATACTCGGCTTTTTCAACTATATTATGCAATATCTACATTAATTAAATAAACACACTTTTCACTAACTCATCTCCAAGACTGACTGTTTGCTCACCTCTCTCCATCCTGACCTTCACCCCTTTAACCTGCACACTAGCATCAGTTCCACACACCTTATCTACAGTCTGTGTATAGTTGTCTTCTCTTGTACTATTATTGCTACAACCAGACAATAGCAGCAGTATCAACTTTGATTTGTAGGCAAAACTTCTGTGCTTAGGCAGTTAGGCAGCAGACATGCAATGAAAAAAATTGAACTAGTCGTGTAAGCATGTCTTTTGATGCATGTGTTTGGTATTGAGTAAGTTCATGAGGTGTATTCACATCAACAGAAATTTGCACGGATATGTTCTAATTTTAGTTGCTAGAGCAGTTTGAATACGTACATATCTTCCGACATCATTTGCGCAACCTTCTTGTCTTTTACTGCTACTGTTCTGGGAGAATCTGTCTGCGAACCATTGTCCATTGTAGGTTTTGTCTCTGCAACTTCTAGAGTTGTGTTCACCACGGAGATCTTGTTATCTGTCTACACTCTCCTTGTTACTAAAACAGAGTATTGAAAAATAAAGCGGAAAGCAATTTGCTCTTCAGAAAAAAATATATTTATGCGTTGAGGCCGTAACATTGAACCTGTAGTTAACATTAGACACATTAAGTATATTAGGTAAGGCTTATAAAGAAGACTCACAGTTCCATTTCTAATTGATAGATTTTAGCCTTCAGCTCATCTGTCTCTATTTTTGAAGCTCTGAACTGTAAAACAGACAAGAGAACTAAGCAGAAGATAAACAAACCACACTGTAAATGGAAGTTATGCCACATCCTTTACTTTCTACAATCCTCAGACGTATTTTATGTTAACTAGTATAAAAAGTGTGTGTAGTACTGTAAAGACTACATATAGGACCAACATTACTAACATTACTATACTTGTATATACAGACATTATGTAGGCACGTGATTCCCTGAACTAGCCAATGAAATTGTAACTGACGCATGCTCCTAATGACAGTTGCTACTGCTTTACATCCTCTTATAAATAATGTATCATGATATTTTTATTCAGTTGATATTCTTACGTTGTACTGGCAGTATAAGGTTATTATCTACTCATATTTTTGTGTAATTTCTTGATAGCTTGATAGAATATTTAGGAATAGGTTTTACTTGGAATTAATAAAAAGCAGCTAACCATGTTCAGAAGTGTATTTCATGATATGGTTTATTAAATCAGGCAATTATGAATCAGATATATTAAAGTTGTAATATTGAGAAAAGAGTATTGACTTGTGGACAAAACTGGAAATACTAATAAGCAATGATAGTGTCGTGAAATAACATTGAATGTTAGTGGGAATATAATTACTTGAATAGAAAGTATTCTGGATTAATTGGTACATGTAAATATATATATTTGGTATAGAAGTATAACTGTTCTTGATTAATTACATTGTTCATGTGTCTATGTGCAAGGCTTGTCCGGTGGACGTATTAGGTTTCTTTGGTGTCCTTTTGTGATTCTCTTGCCTACCATTGACCGCTCGGACCTTCTGACAGAACCCACTATATCTATATCTAAAGTATAAAATAGCGCCAAATTATAACTTGAATAGACCCCCTAGTCCCGACCATCACAGTACACAGAACATAGACCTATGAACATACAATCGCATTAATCCAACTCACATCTGCATCAATCACTTCCTTCAAGTCTATGACCCTCCTGTAAATCACTTCCTCCAAATCAACGACTCTCCTATAAAAAGGTAAACACATGTACATAGATAAAGTGGTCATGTGCAATGTAAAAACTAGCATAGAGAATACATTTGGATCGGTTGGTCCAACTTCTCCAGATCATGTAGAGTTAGTAGAGCTTGATGAATGAATAGTAGAGTAAAGGAAGTTGAGAGATGTGATGTGTTTCTAATAATTGATGAATTAACTCAAACTACACAGTATTATAGTTTATTATGTTGGTCACTCTATTACTCTAGGTTTATTATAAAGTATCCACTTTTTTCACAATTTCTCAGCTCTGCTTCCATTCTAGAATACAAATAGACAGATTGGCATTAATCTTGAATCGGGAACCAATCATCGTAGTTGAAATGCAAAATCTACTGGTTAACAATTAATAGTTTTACTGGGTCTTGAAGGAGAACACAATTTCAACTGAATTGTGAAATATAATAATACAATGGTCATACCTGTCTCTCATTGCGCATTGTTTGCCATAATCTGATCATGACGACTAGAATAAAAAATGATCAATGATATCGTAAAACTTTGAAATAGTTGCAATGTAAGTAATATTAACCTAGGACAGAGCAGTCAGTCTATCAACAAGATCTATGACTATCTACATGTACGTGTAAATATACATAGAAGTTAAGGTCAAGGATATGACTGAAAAATTATCTTTAATTTAGTAATTGTCTACTCTTCTACTGTACTACAGAATATAACTTGTGTTCTCTAGTTATGTATATACATAAATATCTATAATGTATACCATATAATCGCTATTGCAGCTTACCCGACAGTGAAGTTATACCACAACATACCAAGAATACAAACATGTCCTCCATATTTGACTCTCAATTCAAGGTTATTCAAAACGAATGAACTAAACTCACAACAATCAATTTGACATGAAGCCATTTCTACTAAAAACTAGCACCACAGTCACAATTATACATTCCATTTAAATAAGCAGCACAACGTCATAGGTGTTCAACTACTTATAATAATGTAATATAATAATACTATTCATTGCTGGATGTGAAAAATTACACATAATATTGTGAATACTGCTACAGAGATCATGTCTATGGTCACAGCAAATATAGAATGTATTGTAATGTTTTTGGGTGGAAGGAAGGGTCTAGGGGTGGTCAGCTAGACCTGCTTCCAGTTACATCAAAGACTGGTAGATTGGTCAATAGAGCTGTAGGTACGACCCATAAGGTCTGAGTTATTGCTTAGAGGGTACTTGTAAGTGTGATCTATTCTAGTTTGGAAAATTTGAGCTTCAAGGTTCAATGGGACCAAAAGCTGGAACTAGACTACTTCTAGGACAGACGCTTCCTGTAATTAGATGTGTCTTTATTGGAGTCCAAGCAACAATTGATTTGCAATGAAAAAGCCCACACTTTATATAGTATTGTGGTTCAGATAAAAGTTTTGGTTATGTACGACACAGTATTGGTAAGACGGTGGAAAAAGTACAAGGGTCTGTTAGGTCCAAAAAAATGCATTATGTACGGTTAGATGCCATAATAAATTGATTGTAACAACTGAGAGGGGCATAAGAAGGTAAGATTAGCATCAGGTATTCAATGAGTTACAATTAATAGGAGTTATTTGCACAATATACATCTACAACCGCTAGGCATGTACTGCGAATTTCTCCAGAAATACTCTAACTCAATTGTTTTCAAAATTAAGTTTTTTGCATAAATGGTTTTGGAATACTATCTTACTTCATGTGCTAAATATTATTTTAGAAAAAAATGGTCCTCATGGGTTTTTTTGGGAGAGCAGAAGCACTGTATCTCAATATTCATTGGCACTCGCGATTGTCTGCAAAAGTAATGTAAATCTCCAGATTCCAACACATTCGGTGCAATTTTGTCCCACTTCTTTTTTTGGGACTGACTATTTAATTCTGTTTTTATCCTTTCACATCTCCTACATGACTCTATCATGAATCTGTATGAACTCAAGTGAATTATAATATGTCTGGAGCCCCAGTACCAGGGCTGTCTCAGTAAATTCTATGTATTTATTATTGGTTCCAATAAATCTATAATAAAGGCTGTGGGGAGTTTACCTTGCTCTGACTGTCAGTATGGCACGACTAAAGAACACTAATTATATGTTGGTACTCTGCATCATGATTGTAGTCAGGTTGTACTCAGATTGTATTCAGATTTAACTCGGATTTTATTTAATATGGAACATTTTTGCCCAGATCATTAAAAATTTATTTGTCTATCAAGTTTTATAAAAGTGTATCATTTGATCATCTCACTACACAGAGCACAGAGCTTTTCGGTCGTTGTAGCTTCCATATACTTAAATTATATATATATTTGTATGACGTGCTCGGTTAAAAATGCGATCTGGATGAAAATACGATTTGTAAAAATTGACAAAATAAACAATGAAATATTCTACCATCTGCTAAGGAAGATGTGCTTCTGGTAACACCAGAAGGTAGTGCTACATTAAATATCTTCCTTAAACTAGACCAACATTACATGAGTGCTTTTTCAATATTTGAAAATAAGAGCGCTTATACGACAACTTTCTGTTTTTAGATGCTAAAAAATATGTGCAGATCGAGAAAATAAAACTGGTGAAAATAAACCACATGATTGAGATTTTAGAAGGACTTGGACAATCACCACAGGGCCATTATCTTGGAAATTATGGGCACATTATTGCGGAAGAACTAGAAGCACTTGGGGAGAAAAATGTGATACATTACATCATAATGGAGTTTAATTTTGTAAAAAATCTAAACCCAAGTAGGAGTTGAGCCTCTCAAGGCATCTAAAAACCAAGAACCATACCATCAAAAATGATTTAAGTGTTGCAGACACTGCAAATCTCATTAGCAAGAAAAGGTACTCAGAGTTGAGTAAACCCGATGTAGATATTTTATATTGAGTTGGATTTACAGAAATTTATGTTTCAAACTCATAATATCGGTGTAATTGTCAAGTCAAGGTATAGTCTGTACAGGATAGACTTTATCAGTACAACTAGACTCACCTATGATAAGAATAGAAGTGCCGTGTGTTCGCTCCTGTATTCTATGCCTCAGTCTCATATACTAATCCTATTGGCTAATGCTTATCTCAGGATCCAATAAGCGGCACTGTTATACACCATTGATCTCTAGATCATAATCCCACATGCCCTTTTCTTAGAAGAGCCTTCCTGTTGGTCCCTGGTAGTCTGTGTCTCCAGTAGCCCACACTCCTAGATTCCTACAATACTCATCATGTGTTATAGCCTACAACATGCCCTTTCTCTGAAAGTCCTAAACTAGTATTTCTAGTCACCTCCGAGTAGAGGGGCTCATGAACAGTAACAATCTGAGGCTCTGCGCCTTCAGACTTTACTTCCATACCCACACTGACTCGTTCACTAGAGTTCTGGCTAACTTGTACTCTAGAACCTTGTATACTAGAATCTGCATTCTGGGCAGCAGAAGGAGTCATAGACTCCCGCTCACTGCCTGAGACTTCCATGGCCTGTAAATCACAATACACAAGTCATGTCATGTCTATGTAACCATGGTGGACAGTATGCATTATGAATAATGGTATATACACCGAAACTATTACCAACATGTACTCCCTGGAACACTGCCCTCTCTACCATCTGGACCAAGACCCTGACTCGCAATCTCTAGCCTGGTGACCTTTCCTTTCACATTTGTAACATATAATTTTAGGGCAATATCTGGCAACATGATTTTTTCCATTACATTCATAACATCTAACCACATCTTTTCTTTCAGGTGTACTAGTACGCCTGTGACTGTCTCTAGAACTAGAACTGTATCTACCTCTTCTTTCCCTGCTTCTACCTCTTCTACTACTTTCTATTTCAACTTCGCCCACTGGCTCTGTTTTTACAGCTACTGAGCCGAACTCACTATTCAACTTTGTCACTGACTCCTGTGCAGAAGACCGTAACCTCATTATAGTTTTCAGTTTATCCCAAGTCAAATCTTCCCTAGCTATAAGCTCTCTACACAAGTTTTGATCTCTTAAACCTGTAACTGCTAGTACCAGAGCTAATTCCTTACGTGCCGTTTGTAAGGGTACTTTAGCGGCTTCGATTTCAGTATTAAAAAATTCTAAACTTCTACTTAAACGTTCGACCCTGTTTAAATAATCTCTAGGATCTTCACTAGCACACTGTTGCACTTTCACAAAACTTTGGGTTCTAACATACAAACTATCTTCTCTCTGATAGTGGTTAACCAAAACCTTCAAAGCTTCATCATATGTGGTATTGACCCCTTCCAACTCCAAACCCGTGGACAGTAATGTCTCTCTACCCTCCGAGCCAATAGATTTCAATAATACCAATAATTTACCTTCATCAGTGAATTTTGGAACCAAAGTTTCAACACCATGTTCATCTGTAACTTTATCATTTCCCATTCCAAAGCTTTTCATTCTGATACACAATTTAAATTCTATAAGCCATCTATTCCATGAACCCGAGACATCTTTCGGATCTATACAAAGCTCGGGAAATCCCGAATAGCTAAAGCCAGTCGCCATTGATGTTTCCCCTAAATGACCTTAATAATATGTCTTTTTTTTTTTTTTTTTTTCAACAACAACAAGAATAATAATAATAATAATAACAATAATAATTATAATAATAAATGAAGCAATGATCGAATGTGAACCTCCTCCTCCTCTGTAGTGTGAATGTGTATCTCCTCTTCCTCCTCTGTAGTATGAATATGTATCTCCTCCTCCTCCTCTGTAGTGTGAATGTGTATCTCCTCCTCCTCCTCTGTAGTGTGAATGTGTATCTCCTCCTCCTCCTCCTCTGTAGTGTGAATGTGTATCTCCTCCTCCTCCTCTCTCCCCCCGAAAAAGACTATTCTGCACAAAGTATACCAACGACTTGCAATACAGCTACCCCACCCGTGGTACCATGTCAAGTCAAGGTATAGTCTGTACAGGATAGACTTTATCAGTACAACTAGACTCACCTATGATAAGAATAGAAGTGCCGTGTGTTCGCTCCTGTATTCTATGCCTCAGTCTCATATACTAATCCTATTGGCTAATGCTTATCTCAGGATCCAATAAGCGGCACTGTTATACACCATTGATCTCTAGATCATAATCCCACAGTAATGTCTGTCACACATACGAATAATTTTCGCCTGTATGTGTGCTTCTACACTGATTGCACTAATTTACAAGCTCATGCATTGTTTGCACAGACATTATTTGTTGGTATAACTTCAATATTGTCTGCAGAAACACTGTAATTCATTAGATGTATTGTTTTTGCAGGCAATCACTGAAGAGAGCCCAGCAAGATGATTGTCCACAAAAACATTGTAATTGGATTAATTAGTTAAAAATCAACACACAACAATAAAAAATGGTGCCATCAAACAGGGAATGTGGTTCTGGTTCAGAATATATTTTGTTGTATTTCTAGGATGAATACAACTTGAGCGCTCAACTCAAAAGCGTTTAGGCTTCTCCTTTAAATCGCGATATAGTGAGTTACATTGTTTTTGTGGAAAGGGGCAGCATGTACATGTATATCAATATTTTAGGAAATCAATAATGTTATATATATATTATTTGTATAAGGAACTGTATGTTATAGTATGTATGATTGGATTATATTGTAATGGTTTCTGTGATTTGGTGCGGTCGTCCTTGGACGACTATCGACCCAGAAATGAAGTGCCTATGAGTGGTAATAGGACTTTGCATTACATGAAAGATCGAGCGGTCTCAGTAGCCCAAATACTACCAAAAACGACCCATCTGATCTCAAGTCCGACCTTCAGACTATACAATGAAAGAGAGTAGTTCAACCTAGTAAGCGGTTCGCTAAGCGAATGACCTAGTAAAAGGAAGAGAAAGTCCCTGTATCAAGTATAGATGTGTCTTTATTGAAAGCCAAGTGTAGACTGAGACAATGAACAGTAAAACAGTGCCCTTTATATAGTATAAGGACTTCCGACCGACGTGACGTCGGGAAAAGACGACGTGTGGTCTTCCGGAAGTTGCGAAACAAGATGGCCGCCGGAAGCCCGACGGCCGACCCAAAATAGGTCGGGTTCTACAAAAGTTACTTATAATGGTCCAATTCATGTACAAAATGAATATCAATGGATTCTGAGAGGTCGGGCCTGTGTACATGGGTATAAAAGGCATTAAAAGACTTAGATATAATCATATAATCATATATAACAATATACAGTGGTGTGCGAAATAAACTGGACCCCTATGTTGGCATGGCATATTTGCTGCTTAAAGCCTTCTGGAGTCATGCATTTGCATAAAATATAGACAAACTATATATCATTGTAATCCCCAAAGGCTTCTGAACTGAAATATGTAAAGTATGAGTTTGTAAAAAGTGTTTTACTAACACTTTATTAGCTCTAAACCTTACTACCTCCCATTTTGGTTATTGACGAAATATTCTTTGTAATGAATTAGTGCATTACGAGTGCTTTAATTTGCTGAGTTAGCATGTTTTGTTAGAACAACTCTGAGAAAAATCATTGGGTGGTCCTGAAAGGTGCCATTGGGTGCTATTTGAAAGGTATTGCAGACCCAGTACTTAGTTGGCCAGCCTTTGGTCTTCGGAACCGCTCAGCTTCTTCTGGGCACACCGGTAACCAGGTTCTGGAATGATAATGTAGTGCCAGGCATAAATAATTCCTTCTAGTGGTGTTGTGTTGTCTCTGCTGAATTGCACACCAACTCTGTGCCAAAGATTTTCAATTGGATTCAGATCAGGACTTTGAACCGTCCACTCGAACATTCTAGCACTGCTGTTATTGATGCATTTCCTGACTTTGTAGCACGATGACAGGCACATTGTCATCCTGAATCAACCATTTATAAATCTAGAGTTCCCTGGCACATGGCAGTAGCTTATTCTCTAGCGCATTAATGTATTTGTCTCCGTTAATCATGCCATCGGTCACCGTTAAGGGTCCGACATTTTTGCGGATATGCATTCCCAAATCGTTACCGAAGTGGGACTCTTTATGATTGGTAGGAGGCAGCATTCTGTCTCTTTATATCGGTTCAAAGTTGTAGCAATAGTATTCTTGACCATTTAACCTCTTTAGCTGTTGCAGAGTTAGACTTTCCTTGGTTGTGCAGGTGTACTATTACACTTTGTTGCTGTCAACTGAGTCGAGCCATGATTAAAACAGACTACCGAGAACTGAGTAGTTGGGCACTTTAGGATACCAAAAGTTAATTTTTGTGTATCACACTACATCAAACACAACATCTACAGAGTGTTATCGTGATTTGCATCTAGGCAATATGTGTCCAAACACAAATTATTGTCCAGATAAGCCCTGCCGAAAACAGTACACTTTGCAGCCAATTTTCCGACATGGGTTTGGATGAGTAATTGCATTGCAATTTAATTTGAGTTAGGTAAATGCAATATTTGAAGACAGATTCAGAATCCTGAGAAGATTTCCATTCTAATGATATATAAATTGTACCTGTTATTCACATAGAATGCTGGGAATTTAGTAAGAAACAAAAAGCATATAAAACGCATTCAATAAGGAAAGGGGTCCAGTTTATTTCGCACACCACTGTAAGAGTAAAGTACAAGCAGATATATACATGTACATGTATGCACACAATAATGAGTGTCAGATGTAAGATACGACTGGGCGTACCATCACAATATCATTGATAAATCTGACTTGGTAGTATAAACACCTGCATGGCACTCGCTAGTGGTGTCCGTCATTCAACTAAACTGTTCTTCTAATACGTCAAGAACTAACTCTTGTCACTCTTAGATTGTTTCAGAGAGAAAATGTGTCTACACATACTATTCATATTCAGTATAGTCAGCGTCTTGGTTCTTTCCCAGGTAACATATTCTTCTTTACTTAGATGTAGGTGATGTAGGTTTAACTAATGCTGCCTCTATACAAGCACATGCTTTGTATAATGTATTTCTAGCCAGGAATTTATCTTAGAGCAGTCAGAGACTTGTTTCAAATCTTTGAAAATACAACTCACTGACTGGGGTTCTACGGCACCTAATCGCCTAGCACAGTGAGCAGAACATGCTACCTCTACACCAGCTAAGCAACCTTAAAAAAAGAAAGCTTAACTGGTGAGCAGCAGACATGCTTTGAGCGAACTGCACACAAGGCACCCCTCTTATTCTGGCCACCTTGCGTCTTACTGGATGTTAGGGGCCATTTTCTGTATATTGTATAATGTATATTTAGCAAGCAATTTATCTTTGAGCAGTAACAGACTTGTTTCAAACCCATGAAAATACCAGTCCCTGACTGGGTTTTGAACCCGGGGCCTCTACGGCACCTAATCGCCTAGCACAGTGAACAGAACATGCTACCTCTACACCAGCTAAGCAACCTTAAAAAAAGAAAGCTGTTCATATTCAGCATAGTCAGCATCTTGGTTCTTTCCCAGGTAACATATTCTTCTACACTTATGTACAAATGTAGATGTAGGTAATGTGGGTTTAACTAATGCTGTCTCTATACAAGTACATGTATATAATACAATCTAAACTTACTAACAAAACTCTGACTATGACAGTACGATGTGATGAATCTGTTGTTAACTACAGACTTTAGCATCACAGGTTTCAGTACCACTTGATAGTAACAGAAACAGATTGAGCCAGTATGGATACATTAGCTGCAAGCTATTAGATCGACTCACTGGGTAGACAAATGATATTATAAAGTTTGGCAATCCCTGATGGCAAGTAATTTGTGACCTTCTCCATTTGATTTTACTCAGGTAACTAGAATTCAAGAAGAAAAGGTATTTAAAAGAGTTAAAGGAAGAGATCTGATGCTGATATCAGAATCATTTGTTGCTGAAAACTCCCAAGTATGTGCTGTCAGATGTCTGGTGAGAAGTGCTGCTTGTGAGGCATTCACCTTTGACACTCCATCAAGGTTGTGTAACCTCTCACCATATCAGTCTATCTACAGATCTGATACAGCCAATAATGTTGCTGATGATGTAGACATCTATGAACAGGGTGAGCATCTTACCATCTATGTGAACTGTGTAGACTGTATGGTGTGATTGTTATGAATATTTGTTAAATAGTTAGGTTCGTAGTCAGTACTATGTACATTGTATAGAATTCTTCAACGTGTCTTCACTCACCGCAGTTTATGAGGAGAGGGTTGTAGTTATTCATCCAAGCTTTGTCAGCTTTCAACCAAAAATAATCTCCTCGTTAGCCAATCGGTAGTTTAGTGTAGTCCCCTATGGGATGCAAAAATAATAATCGTAATAACTATTACATGTATAACATGCCCTCTTCTCTCGGGCTTTCTTTGAGCTTTACCAACAAACTAGTAATGAAACTAAACTGGTATTGGCTATGGTACAACGATCAACATGCACTTAAAACTTTAAAAGGCTTCTGTATAATATGCCCCTCTCTTGGTGTAAATATTACACCCACAACAACATTCAAGTGTACATTTGGCATGTGCATGTACATGTGCACACTGATGGATGCAGGTCTTAATTTCTGGGCCCTTTCAGTATTGTAAACAGGACTACTAGAGAAGTTATTCTATCCTCTCCCTTACACCGCAGAATAGGCTAGCGTTGTTTTCCACTCTTCTCTCCTGTGACACATTACCAATTAATGTAGATATGATTTCGCCAGTCTACTTGGGGTTCAAAAACTGACAAGAGAAATTGTTCCTCCTCAGAGATAACTGCTGCTTTAGAAATGACTACGCATTCTGCAACTCGGCTCTCTGCTATGATGTGGTCTGATAATAATGTACAAGGATCTCTAGTAGAAGCAGTGAATCAACCAACGCCTTGTTGACACACTCAAATTTACCCCTGAGAGATCCCATCCCTGCCATGTTGTCCTCAACAACATCTTCCCTTCCGCTAGCAGGGGTTTTGTCACTGGTCCACTCCTCTACTGAAGAAGAATTACCACCCTGTCTACCCTGCATAATACTCGCTGGTGTCTCACTAGGAAGCACTATTTTCTGCTGGGCCTGTTGATACAAAAGGTTACAGGTTTAGCAGCATTTTCCCAACCTAAGAATGTTATTGGACTTTTAGAAAATCGCTGTCGTCAGATACTACATGACTTGATTGTACAATTTAATATATATTTTGCAGAAACTGACCAATGTAAAGAGGAAGGTTGGCACAGAAATCCAGTAGTAAGAGATGTCTCTTGTATGTGAAAGACGAATACACACCTTCTGATGCCCAGACTCACTGTGAAAGTATGAATGGAACTCTGGTTATGCTGACCACTACACTGTCTGTCGATTGGCTGATCAACATGGGTCTCAATAATCTAGGTATGAATTCGTAATGTCAAACTGAAATATTGTACAGGGGGAGGGGGAAAGACTAGAAGGAAAGGTGTCGATTGGATTCCTATAACTATGATCTTTATGGCTACTACTAGAAGCTGGTCATACTTTCCCTTCTACCTAACCTCAGTTATAGTAGAAATGTTTGAAGTTTTTCCTGCCATTTGATTGGCTGCATTCATTACCTATGAGAGTTCTTCCTTTTATATGATGCCATTTATTTTTATCCTTCTAAACAAACTGCAGGCATAAAACTACATGCTTATGTTGTGTTCTAATTGTATATACAGTAAATGTGCATAAAGTTGCAATTTACTTATGTAGATTAATAGTGCTTGCATAGAGAGTACAATGAATAGATTTACTCAGTGTAGCATACAAGTCATGTACAGGCAGATGTGTATGAAATAAACTCTGAACAGGCTAAATAGAACAGAGTAATTTATGTAATATACCATAGTTTATTATCTTCCAAGTAGTAACATTACCATGTAATACATTTCTTTAGATTGGGATATTAATGACGTAAATGTGGGAGCATCTAGGGTAGATGGAGTTTGGTTGTAGAATGATGGAACACCTGTTGATACGTCTTATGGTGTGGGCACCATACAAGATCCCAGCCATTACACCACTTGCATGAGAGTTACATATGTTGAAGACACTTTCCTCTACAAAAGTATACTTTGTACCGGGAACGCATGTAAATCGATATGTGAGAGAGATTACTAGATGATATATCAGTACAGTTGGATTAACAGTGTTGTAACTGTCTTGTTCTCTAGTAGATCTCAAAGGTTACTATATTGTGATTTCGCTCCTTACACCAATTTTGTTTGCTATGGCAAATGATGATGTCTTTTTATCATTAATTTTAACTTCTTGCGCATGTATGACAGATATTAATGTGCAACAATATTATACAATTATGGATAAAGTTTTATAATTGGGTTAGTGAACCGATGTTCTGGCAATGTTTAGAGTACATCTATTATTTAGTATCAAACACTGAATATTTTTGTAACTTTAAAAATCTCCTGGTATTTATATTAATTTGACCAATTCACAATGATATTTTCCTACTGTATTCAAACATTTGATCTACTCAAACTACTGAAAAGAGCTCCAACAGAAATTATATTGATTAAGTTGTAATAGGCAACTGAAAAGCTGTGCTTGTTAAATTGAAATACTACTCCAATACTGAATTTTTAAATTTATTGATTTTCTTCACATGTACAAATTATTTATGTGAAATTATGAGATTTATTTCATTTTTTGAATCCCAGAGGAAATAATATTTTCGTTTTGTAACTATGCACTTGGGTGTAGAATGATTATAATGATGCACCTTCTAGCATATACATGCAGATGGTGAAGTGGCCACATGACCCCATCCCTTATATGGTAGTAGTGGTGTGAGTAGCAAATGAAACTTTTAATTGAGTATCTTCATTTAATATGGAAATAAACTGCTTTTTATAATTAACTGCAAGTTGAGGCAAAGTTTTAGAAATGTAGCTTGATTTTAATGAAAAAAATGATAATATTAGATAGATTGTACCTTTTACCTATCTGCTATATAATATCTATTACAGAATTGGGCTGAATTGTGTCAAATAATGGTATAAGCCAGCAGCTATATACAGCGTTTAGACAAATATTTAGCCATCATTTAGTGAGAAAATGACAGGAATCACTCAAGCGGATCTATAACGAGACTGGTTCTTTTAGATCATCAAACGCTAATTGGTCCGATAATTTGTCTGTGGCACTATGAGTGACACAGCGCTGCTACCCGTAAGATTATAACTAAAATTTGATGACCTGAGTTAAGCCAAGCCCTCTATTGTAAACAAACTAGTAATTTTATCAACCTTGTATAAGTTATACTAAGTTATGTAATGCTAGAAGCATACATTGTAGCTTAGGTGACCACTCCTAGGCGCTTCCTACACTAGTGCCATCTACACCTGTGTGTACTCATCAGCAGAAACATTACAATTATAGTTATGTCTAATATGCTTTACAATTCAAAAACACACAGTGTAAGACATGTTTGCAAGTTGTACTGGTTCCTATGAGACAGCATTTAATAACCTGATACAATGCGAGCTTTGAGGCGTTACTAATGTTTGTTCTGAGGGGTGTTGCCTCAGTTAATATACATGTATTATTTTATTACAGAAAATAAATTATTCACACACGTGTTTGCTAGGAATCAAACAAACTATATTCAGATTTGCTGCTCAATAACAAACAGAATTGAAATGTGTCAGTAGTATTTAGTCAGTTAGTGCACCTACATGTACTGACTATACTGATTGTGTTAACTCTAAGCTGTTCAACTCATGTTCAATTCTGTGTCAGTCATAAAGTAATATGAATGAGTTATCAGCAGCCCTGTGGATGCTGAAGTTAGTTATCAACTGGATTACTAACTCTTTGTATATATGAATTACAGCAATTACATGTACATGTATATATATATATTTTGTGTGAAAGAAGCGCCAGGAATTGCAACTAAAATGATTTACTGAAACTATTTCCTCAGAAAGCTAGCCATAGATTGGTTTACAGACTCCAACCTCAGGGTTTTTTGTGTTAGACACTCCAACTCCATCACTGTACCACGTCAATCCAGGCTCACAGTCTCTGAAAATATGAAACATGATAGGATGTTAGTAGATTATTGGTAGAGTTAATTATTGATTCACGTAAAAAAAGCAAGCAAGATATTGGGCTGCACTACAATACTATAATTAATTAATGTAGTACATATAACACTATTTATAATAACTGTATAATATGCTAAATTATTTGATAAAAGTTGAAATATCCACGCAATTACAAATACTCGAAAGGTATGGCTAATACCATGATTGATGCTTATATTCAAGCATATATAGGCAGGCATATCTTTTCACCCATAAAATAGTGACAGTTTTTTTAGTGCATTGCAGCTCCTACACATACGAGTATATGTTACATTGACAACATAAGTAAACTCAACCATTATAAGTAATTTAAACCTTATTTCCGGAATTAAATGATGTCATCATGCATCATGTTGTTAAGGTCAATGCATATATTTACCTGACCCATGTACCACAATTTTCTCCACGCTTGGCGGCACACACAGTGCAGCATCCACATGCATATTTTGAATAGTAGCAGTACATGTACATATTAAATCAATGAATGACCGCCAAACTAGTACATGCAGCAGTAAGATAGCGTATTGCCGTTTCCAACATCATAATGTCGAGACACACACTACGAATACTGCATGCATCTGTGTTGAACAGCTCACAAGGGAATTTATAGAGGTCAAATCAGTAGGGTTTATTTCACTAATTAAAGTGTTTTCTGTTGTATGTAGACAATAGTTTGCTGCACTCAGGTACCCGTGCTTAACAGCTGGGCCGTTTGGCCTTAACTTTTTGAACAATGGCAATCATAGAATTGATACATAACTATCAGTGTTCAGTGGTGACCCACACAATGTATGTAAAAATTTAGTTTGAATTGGTACCTGCACAGTGAATTATTGTTAAAAGAACCATGTGTAATGTTTGGGCACGGAGTGTAGTTCAATTAAGGGTAATGTTAAAAATGTGTACTAGTGGAACCTCCTCCGCGTCAGGGTTAGACGCCAATCCTTCCTCACGGATTGGGACTGGGGACTGGAGCTTTGAGAACCTTGGAAAGCAGGCTGTTTAGTGCATTGTTTTAGAAGCAGAGGAACAATTAGTGAAGGGTTTTATAGATTAACAGCAAATGGCATTGACACTAGAATATAGCAGCCACAGCCAATACCAAGATTTTATCATCAATTTGTATAATAGCCACCAAAACTATCCACTTCTTTCATGAATATTAGTATTTGAAAAGCATGATGTACAATGTAAATGCATGTAGACAAATACACAGAGCAATTGTAAGGTTTTCAATTACTCTTAAAATGGTAGAATAGTGTGGAAAGCAACATCATATAGTTATCTCAATGGTTTAACTAGACAGTTGTATTAATGGTATACAACATAAACTGGCTACACAAATGAACAACCTGCTTAGCTGCAGCTGTTGCTCTTTTTTTCTGTCATTAAATTTAGATAGACATAATACTGGTATTGGTACAGTGTAAATGTACATGTATGGCGGCCTGATCAGTGAGCTAGTATATTTGATTTATACTTTTTAGCTAACAATAATTTTTCAAATAACAGTAGACTATTATTATGAACCTACATGACTTGCAATTTTATTGAATAAACAAGACTTAAAGCATTTACAAGACCGTATTCATACTCCCAATCCACATGCATTGAGCTTCTGTTTGAGTATTTGTTTGACTTCCTAGGGGTTTAAGAAACATGACTTCTAATCAGGAAAGTATCTCCATAAATGCTTGCAGTTAATAAGAGATGATAGTTATTATAGATCTACATGTAGCACAGAAATGTATACAAGTGCATGTAGTTACTGACTCACTATATCCATTTACTTAAGATCCATTTGTGGAGTCTTTGATACTATCACATGGAGAGTCACGTGATAGTAAGAGATGCACACAGAAAGTCAGTGAGAAACTAAATTTTTGCGACTGAGACTAACGAATCCAGAAGTAACTGAGCTACTATCAGCTGATATGTAATACAATGTATTGTGTTGATACTTACTGTTATCTATAATAACACTACATTGTACACTGTACATCATTAATCAGTAATAATAGCTTTTGAGCCAACAATAAACAAAATAGTAAATTATAACAACCTATCAATATAGAAAGGTGGCCATAATAAGAGGTGTGCAGTTGGCTCTGAGCATATCTACTGCTGTAGATGTAGCAGTAGCATGTTCTGTTGTTCACTGTGCTAGAGGATTAGGTGCCGTAGAGGCCCTGGGTTCAAGCCCCAGCCAGGGACTGGTATTCTCATGAATTTGAAACAAGTCTCTGACTGGTCAAATAGTACACTCCTTGCATGAGTAAGCATCGTGCAATTTGGAGTTGCCCGGCAATCAATCTGAGATGAGCAGTCGAAGTTGATTATATAATATAGGTTTTTGCGAATAGTAGACATACCTGCCAATGTCTCCCCATTTGACACATACCTGCCAATGTCTCCCCAGTTGACACATACTAGCCAGTGTCTCCCCATTTGAGGCATAACTGTCAAGGTCTCATTTGGCAGGCGAGTGTACCCTTATACTTGTGTGCTAATCACTCTAATAGCCTGTGGACTCACAATCCATAAGATAGACTGAGATGTAGAGAGACATGTAGAAATATGAGCAGCACTATATTGTAGCATACAACAGAATAGAGTGTTTCAAGTACATGTCATGCACACTGTTCAATAGTATTAAGCTGTATCAAAATTATGTTTATATAATTACTTGGAATCTGTATAAAATAGGAAAGCTGGGAGGGGGGGGGGGTAAGTTTGGATATTTTTATAGCTAATATTCTAAGAACTGATGAACTTATACAGTCATGTTATACCGTAGTGACATGCTATTTTTATCTACACAGTAGTACATATTATTACATAGAGTAGTACATGTACCTTAACCGTGACCAACCTGCACATTCCTGCACATTCCGGTTATTGCGGTTGTTTGCTCTGACATGCATAAAATATGGGTACATATACTACAGTGTTTTGATCAGTGAGCTATTATTTTGTATGTATTTAGCTTGGCTAATAATAACAAATGTCAAACAGCAATTGACTAAAATATAAGCCTAATGCTGGAGAATAAACCAAAACTTAATAATAAACAAAATCACTGAAAAGTTTCACAAACATAGTCCTAACTGCAATGATTGCAGACTACCGAAATGAAACATAGAATTGAGCATACATGTGTCAGCTCTAAAATGCTGAGTGCTGGCTAACATGTGATTTACACACAAAGTCATAATCAGTAACACGAGCTCTACAGCAACAGGTGTCTGGGATTAATTAAATTAATTTAATTTACAGTACAGGATGTCAAAAGGACCAGAGATATACGACTATGAAATGCAGTTAATGACAATTCCTCTGTCACCTTAGCACTAACGAATAACACCAGTCATACTTTGACTAGTAATTTATAGACATGCCCACCAACTACTGAGTGTTTACTTGTTGCATAGATCTTAACAACTCGAAATACAAATAATGCTGTCCATTTTAAATTTTGCAAATAGCTCCGTTCACTTTACTATGAACAATAATATGTTCCTATAATATTGTAATGGTTTCTGTGATTTGGTGCGGTCGTCCTTGGACGGCTATCGACCCAGAAATGAAGTGCCTATGAGTGGTAATAGGACTTCGCATTACATGAAAGATCGAGCGATCTCAGTAGCCCAATAACTACCAGAGACGACCCATCTGGTCCCAAGTCTCACCTTCAGACTATACGTTGAAAGAGAGTGATCCGACCTAGTAGGCGGTTCGCTAAGCGAATGACCTGACAAAAGGAAGTGAGAGTCTCTGTATCAAGTATAGATGTGTCTTTATTGAAAGCCAAGTGAAGACTGAGACAATGAACAGTAAAACAATGCCCTCTATATAGTATAAGGACTTCCGCCCGACGTAGTGTCGGGAAAAGACGACGTAAGGTCGTCCGGAAGTTGCGCAACAAGATGGCCACCGGAAGCCTGACGGCTGACCCAAAATAGATCGGGTTCTACTAGAGTTGATTATAATGGTCCAATTCATGTACAAGATGAATGTCAATGGATTCTGAGAGGTTGGGCCTCTGTACATGGGTATAAAAGGCATTAAAAGACTTAGTAATAATCATACAAGTACATACAATAACATATAGCAAATTACAAGGAGATATATACATGTATATGCACACAATAATGAGTGTCAGGTGTAGGAGACGACTGTGCGTACCAATACAACATACATTGTACATCTCATTATATTGCATAACGTAATTTTAGCAAGGAATAAATTCCTTGCTTAAAATACGTTCTACAATATAAATGGCCAAACCCCCTACCATCTCAATGTATGTACACAGGCAACGTATATGTGAATCTGGATAGTAGTTTATAGAATGGTAAGAATTTACTAGTGCTAGTGTGGTCAGGTAGTCAGAGTGTGTATAAGCATAATGTACATGTAATATGTAAATGGGGCTTGTATTTCTCTGTGCCAACCAACACCACTGTTAGCCATTTTTCTAATGTATACGTAAGAATAATTATGTATAGCTTACACAATTATACTGTTATGACCATTCAAGTTATTATGTGGTCTAGGGGAATAGTTCAAGTTTTGGGTTTTCTATTAAATTCAAATTCAAGCCGAAATGAGAGTTTAGTTTGTATTTTATTCTGTTTATATCTTCATGTACATTGTAGTTTCATGACATTTTTACATTAGGTAAAATGAAAATTTTCATGGAGCAAATTTAAATAAAATAATTTCCAAAAATTAGCCGTGTAATGCAGACACTATAAAAGCATGCAAAAAATCACATATCACATATCACATAATCTGTACCACAATGGGTCACTAAAATACTCATTAATATCGGCATAAAGTTATAAGTATTGGGTGCAAGTTGAAAATAGACATACTGGAGTTTGCATTGTTTCTACTAGTAATGCATTCAATGAATTTGAATCAAGCAGAATGTGCACCAATGCAGGTTGTGCTTTAAAACAGCCACGCCCCTTCGCCAACAACTATGACATCTTTTGTTAGCCACCCGTAGGTTCACCCCAATAGCTGTTTCAGTCACTGGAAGTTTATAGTTTTCATTGTGGCTACCATCTATGTGTTCAAGAATGTCTACGCGATTATCTACTGTATAGCAACACAGCAGACACTTGTAGTAGGAGCACTTTTTACATTTACTGACATACTGGTTTACTTTGAAGCTGTCAATTGGTTCCCCAGGACAGTCAGGTGGGTCATCATGGCTACCTCTACAGTAGAATAGTTCTATACGGTCACACAGAGCTGGACCTCTATGCTCAGGAGGTAAAGTTACTGGGCAGTTAGCATAATTAGTGGTCACACACACTTTTTTATCTTTGTGATCATCTATCTTTTGATGATTCAGCCAGGTCTCGACATTCTTGAACTCGTCCCCACACAGCAGACATTGCACCTTCCGGCACACACTACAAATACTGTACCAGTCATGTTCTCCATCCAGCTTTGGACCACCAGGAGCTCCACAAGAACATCCAACTATAGAGAAAGTTGGAACTGAACTCAGAGAGATTCCGTCATCTGGATAGTGTAATCTCATCCTATCGAATGTCTGTTTGTTTCTTGAACTCTAACAGTGTACAAGTATACAGTATATAATCTGATGAGTCACATGTGCTTCAGATGTCAGCTTGGTGTACACACAATGTAGTAGGAGTGTGTCAGTAACACAATCATCTATCAACATGTATTAATGTAAGATCAGCTATGAAGTGGGCAGCTCTGTTTACTTTACAATCTGACAGAGAGGATGTAGCAGCTCATGTAATGGTTTCATTATCACAGCTTTCTTGCGCTTACATTTGTGACAGCTCTAAGAACAACAGATTACTTGAGTATCGGCTTGTATGCTCTCTCTATACAACTGTAAACACTAGACACAAGCTCTATAGCTTTTTACAAGCAGCCGTAATTATACAATGTTGTATTATTCAGTGTTTGGTGCCAGTTTCTTTCATGTAAAATATATTTATACAATATGTATAGATACCATGCACTGGTTTTGGTTACTGTGAGTTTATGTCACCTCCACCACTTGAACTCAATATCAAATACATCTACTATCATGTACCATGTTTTCAACTGGTACTGTTCATGAAGGTTCAGCTACTACTGAATGTTCATGCGTCGGAAGGAGTCTACAAGCTCAAAATATCAGTTTAATTCATTTTAAATTTTTGGGAGGGACTCAATTTAGTTTGTGAACAACATTGATGCTCGGGTGTTCCCCTAGTTGAACCTAGAAACAGTTCAAGATCTGACTAACAGATAGTGTTATTGTATTGTATACAAGACACAACAAGGCTGACAGTGCGAGGAGGGTTTGTTGTGATGATACTGAATTCCTGAAGGACTGAAGGACACAGCAACTGTTACCCCTTTGAACTACCTACAGCATTTTAAATATTGGACTGGTCTAACATAGAGAGAAGAGATAGTGTTGGCCAATACTGTTAAGTTTGGACTAAGTGCATTGAGATTCTGGAAGATTCCTCCTGCCTAAGTCAGCTTGTTAGCAATGTTGCAGGTTATGCCCCTTCTACATGCATAGTGGTGTCTCACAGGGTTCCAGTAGAGATTTATAGCTACCAGATAGAATCTTGCTATGCTTTCTATTCAACTCCAGTCACACGGAAATAATATAAACATGAGCAGGAGGTACTCTGTGTGCACAGTGTGAAAAGAGTCTAAGGGCTATGAAATGGTGAAACAGCTCAATATTGTGGACTCTATATCTTTCAAAGCTGTACAAGCTGATGGCAATTAATCACATGCTTTTAACCCCTTAATTTGAACATTATTTGTATAATATAGTTATGTGCAAGGGTATGCAAGTCTCCTATATCTGTATACTAATAACATATCCAATTCGTAGTGTCATGTAATACCTCACAATGTTTAGCATTGTCTAATCAGAAGGTTATTCAGTGCTTTAATAGCTGTTATATTCATTGAAGTCCGAGGTCTTACATGAAGAAGACCATGTATATTGTACATATACATGTATACTGTATTATATTGTACACATTTCTATCTTGCCTCCACAGAATCATCGTTAGCACTCAAGGTCAGGTGATAGCATCAAGTGTGTAATTTATGTACCTTGAGGTTGAGAAAATGGAGGAAAAACATGTACTAAACTCTGCAGTGAAATTAGTTAAAATAGTTTTATTAAAGCTAACAGAGACAGATGAAGTACATTTATGTGTTTATCTACTGTTAGGTAAGGTTCAAAATGATTACAGCAGAGTCGGAGTGGATGTAGCTACATTCCACCTCGAATACTTCTCTGCACATTGGCGCCTGCAAGCTTGGATCACATTCATGTTGCATGTACCTATAATTATACTATAATATACAAATGCGCACCTATGTGCATGTCTAAGAATTACAATCCTATTATAGTGTGTAGATAAGAAATGAATGGAAGGAGAAGATAACCCCAAAGTAGAATACTGGTAGCAGAGTCTAAGAACTGTAATTATTATACTAACCGTTATAAAGGAGGACATAACTCCAAAGATGTAGAATAGCAGTGGAAACTGAACTGTACCATTGAATAATTATTAATAAGATATGCAGTGCTTTCCTTGTAGCTAGCCAATCAGATTAGTTAGAATAAGAACTCCTGAATACAGCATGATATGAATTTTGGATTATAATTGTGTTATATAAACAGAGTGTGTATTTTTTATTCAAGGCATTACATTTCGTTACATTTTAGTATATTAAGCATTATATTAGATTATAGGGTTAGTTCTCTCATATTGTATTGTGGTGTTATTAGGGCATTAAGGCATTATTAAAATTTGTGCTGTGCGGTTTTACTTTGCATGTCTGTTCAGTTCTCTTGCCGACTTTTCTAGAAAACTCAATGCAACCAAGGTTGTCTTCTCACCCTCGGTTTGATTCGATTTTTGAAAATGTGGAAAACAAACCGAATCAAAAACTGAGTACTCAATGTTGGGAGTCGTCACACTCTTCTTTTAAACCGTAATTATTACATGCCAATTATCTATAATAGTAATGCAAGTATAGCAACTGAAATTGAGTGAAACTAAAGTAAATCATTTCTGTGGGACAATGATTGGCTGCAGCTAAGTCTGAATTCGAAATCTATGACATTGGATTATAAAGATTGAAAGATGAATAACATGATTATGTATGTTTGTAGTTTCAGCCATTACCGGAAATGGCTGTCATTGTCATTTCATTTAATAATTTGCAATAATTACAATTGTCATAATAATTATTTATCACAATACGCAAGTTTGACTACTAGTATTGGATGAAAACTACAGTAAAACATTACTCTTTGACAATGATGGCTGCAGCTAAGTCTGTATTCCAAGGATGACATCGAATTATAAGGGTAAAAAAGAAACAAAAATGGTAGCCATTAGCTAACGGTTATTGAATATTTATTATTCATAATGACATGCAACCATAACTACATGTAGTATAGATAATATAATTGGGTGAAGCTAATATTTAAATAACCGATCTGGGTGATAATATTATGGTTGCAACTGACTCAAAATTCCGAGAATGGTTCTGAGTTCCTGAATTCCCGAGTTCCCGAGCTCCTGTGTTCCCGAGTTCTCCTTTCTTGTATGAATAAGAAAATTTAAACTCACATTAGTCATTCAATTCTCTTTCGCCAGTTATATAGTTCTTCCACAGTTTACAGTAAATAATTACAGGAAACTATATATTTATACATGGAGATCAGCCATACCATTCAACCATGGTATTACATGTAAATGCCTAAGACCAGCAGTTATAGCGATTTTATGACCATCAATTCAATGTAGAGACACGGAATAGTTATAATCTGAATCTTCACACTGAATATCTGATAATATTGTATTCTGTGACAGTTACGTTGTGGTAGAGACACAGTAACATCTGCTTGTTCACCCACATAGCAAGTCACAATGATGAAAACTATACAAAAGTATTCTACATGCACACGTATATTATTATATGAACCAGAATATCAGTTTAAACTTAATTTCACCAACCACTTTGTTGTCTTGTATTCCATAGATTTTTCAATGCCTAGAATTATTAAATATTGTAGGTATAATAGTTGTATTGTACCTAATTATATATTCTTTAGTGCACATTTTGTATCCAGGACTGAAAATGAATATGCATGTAGGAATATAACCTACCTGGGAGTGAATGATATAGTTGGATATTTTTGTTGTAAAATACTGACTTTATTGAGATATAATTATATGTATTTGATGGTAAAGGAGGACACGTAGAGGGTTCTTCAGTTCCAATTGAACATAATCATTAACACGTCTTGAGATGGTATGAGTATGTGGTGAGAGTTAGTTTGAACACTTACTAAGTGTTGTGATTCTATTTCAATAGCTATTAATAGTTCTACTTATACATTCCCAGAAATCAGCAGTTGATTTTACATGCCTGGTTGTGTCAGGGAAAATTTTATATCTACCAACTACTCAACGTCGCCATGCTTGACTAGCATTATATTAAACTACATGGAAAAGTGAAGATAGTAGAATATGCAGAATATACATGTACATGTATATGTAATTGAAACGTAAGTAAAGTAGTCTGACACTGAAATTAATGTTAACATGGCTAGCCAGACGTTTAATCTGTTTCATCAATTTTGAGCATCTTTGATTACAAAAATTACGACAAGGAGAGGGCACAGAGAAATTCACAGCATAGGCTGATTGTACATTCACATGTAGATAGATGCACATACCTTGGCTTTGATAATTGGATGGATTCAACGGCAAGCACGCAAATGCACATGAACATGTACTTTCACATGCATATTATGAAAGTAATCCGTTTTTAAAACGCGCCTCATTCTGCCATAAAATCCAAAAATAAGAACTAGGTAGCATCACCAAATCTACCAAAACTTGGTAATTTTTGTTGGTCCTTCTGAAGATGCGTGTAATATTTAATCTGAAGCCTCCAACATATTATAATATTTTGCAAAGCGACACAATGTTTTTCTACAGATGACTAAAATTTTATCTCGACTACTTTTCCAAATCTTTTCCAATTTAAAATTCAAGGCACAATAGAACCACTGGAAGTTAATTGCTTACAGCTGCTACTGTGCCGGCAAAGGTACATGTACTATCCAAGTACCAATAGTACTCACTAACGGTGCGGACAAAAAGTCAACAGTTTTGTTTTGCGTTGACGTATTGGTATAGTTTCAAATAATGAACACCAAACATGCATATTAAGGTATAGTAATTATGGTGTGGTATAATAATATGATGAAAATTACTGGAACAGATTGGGTTACAATATAATATACAAGTACGTTTTACATCTGATTGCTTTGACAAGATATTTCTTGTAATATCTAAAGTGGTAGCTAAAATATATATTAAGTACATGTAGTTGCTAAGAACATCCGATGTACATGTGCATTGCAATCAATACTAACTTTATGTGTACATTTACCTGTATGTGTATATGATAACATGACATGTGGTAAGTGGTACATGATACACTGCCAACTCTAAACTAGTTCATGAAATTTTTAACAAGTGAATACTTACCACGTACCCAGAAGTTTTCAAGAATTAGTAATAATCTTATAATATAATTAAGTGGAACTTGAACACAGAACCAATGACATAGCGTAGATGTAGTAAGTGAGATATATTAAGTCATTGATTACAGGAATAATATCACAGTTCTTAGAACTACAAAAAAGTAACTGATTGTCACTTATCAAAAGCATCTTAAGAATTAATAACAATATAATAACACACTCAGGTGGAACTTGAAACCCTTCAGTATGCTGTGAGTATAAAAGAGAGTTACATTTGGTAGAAGTCAGTGGCAGTCTAACTTTAAACTACATTACATCTTCCTTCAAAAGTAAGTTATATTACTCTTTAGTCTTAGAGTTCTACAGTTTTAGTTTTATATTCATCAGCTAAAGATACATGTATAATAGTATATTTGCTTTAGAGTGCACTTTAGCCCTTTGAGGACCGATCCTTATATAGTCGTAATCAGTTGTGCTCTCTGAAGACCCGGTCCGACAATATCGGGATTTTAATTACTATGCTATTCTGCTTAGTTTTTTCATCCTAACGAAAAGTTATATTGATATTCTGAAAGCCTTCAAATTGTCCGGATAATCTGATTGACAAAATATACTTGGGTAATATAATACCTGGTAACCTAACAGTAGCAAACCAGCAACAATAGCGATGAAATTGAAATCAGTTGGTGAGATCAGATACCTGGGTAGAGTCATAGTCTCCATGACATACAATTTTTAATTATTTTTGACAAGAAACTTGATTATGGAGTAAGGGGATTTGTTGGAAATTATATTGATGTCTTTCAACGCATTTTACAGCAAATCCAATAATTTTTATAAGTCAGTGTTGCCTTGATTTGGTGAATCAACACACGCTAAACATGGATTGGCTATTTTTTCATCTATGCATTGCAAATCATATATTTATTTTATCAACAAAGTAGATACATAGGAAAAGTACAAGTGATAATCTACAATCTCGCAAGCCATTTGTAGCAACAAACATAACTAAGATATCTCAAGTAGTGTTGAAGTTATAAATGTTTTAGTAAATGATGTACAAATGTATGTCACAGTTGAAAAATTAATTTAGCCTGTCGAGTATGTTATGCAATATTTAATCGGTCATCAAAAGCTTAAACAAATGGGAAAACAGGTGTCACATTGTGACTTTGTCGACCTGCTAATACTCCGGTTATACATGTACAGGTGTCTAAAAAGTTATGCGTTTGCAAACCTTCTATTTACGGTGAATGAAATATTGTAACAGCTAGAGATGCTTCTTTGAAGATAAGGTACACTGTTCTTGTAGATACAATATTTCTTCTTTCGCTACATCCTAAGCATGAAGATTCAGATAGCAACCATATTGTCTCTGTGTGTTGTCTTGATTTTATTGGAAACAAGATCTGTCGGAGCAGCCGAAGGTTTGTTCTACTAAGTATATTGTACTATATATTCAATACCAAAACTCTCACATAGTGCTACTACTAAATTTAACATTGCATTGTATTTAAATTTGAAGGCCAATAATTACACATAGCATGGTGCTATTAATAGTACTTCTATGACAAACTCATGGCAACACTTTCTATGCCATATCATTGATTCAGTCAGCTACGACTTACCCAACTTTTTAAATGAATATCTTCTTATCAATATATATACACTGTATATTAATATACAGTGTATATACATGTATATACAGTATGTACATGTGCAATAAACAATGTATTTTAAGGGAGAAACTCTAACTGTCTAAAGAAATGCAGCAAGGAGAAATGTCCCTCACTGAAAGGCGCTGCACTCGAGGCCTGCGTCGAGAGAGCATGCAGATTGCGCT
This sequence comes from Bugulina stolonifera, assembly GCA_935421135.1. Taxonomy (NCBI): domain Eukaryota; kingdom Metazoa; phylum Bryozoa; class Gymnolaemata; order Cheilostomatida; family Bugulidae; genus Bugulina; species Bugulina stolonifera. Next base: position 2,265,399 of record OW285197.1, on the reverse strand, counting down.
GTTCAAGACGACCTGGCAGTCAAAGTGTAATCATGTAGACAACCATCATATTGTGTCAGTTAATTTAGAGCTCGCTCTAGATATGCACACATTTGCTATCATTATACATGTATGTATTAGTACACTGTTTGTTCAGTGAACCATAGTAAAACTATCTTGATTCTAACTATAGCCGAGTTGAGTTACTATCTGTACGTTCATGTATATTTTATGTCACTCCTCACATAACACATTATATAATGTTTCAGTTATTTATGCTGAATTCCACTAAAGGATATTCTATCAAACATCACTGCGAAACAATTCATTGGTAAAAGTGAGGAACAAAAGGTGCATCCAGCTCTAAACTACATGTACACGCAGTTCATAAAATTGTTTAAATGTGCCTGCTCAAATTCCTTTAGGTCATAAAGACTTTTAGCTTTGACCTGACTTTGTGCCAGTTTATATAAAATTTGAACAAAACACTCAATGATCTCCAGTATAATTCTTTAGAATTCTTGTAAATACATTCTGAGCTACAAAATTATATATTGAATCGCTTTGTAGTATTAGTAGTTGTCTCCCAAGTAAAGTGAGTTTCTAAATAATTCACCAGGTGGCAATGGGCGGTATAAGGCCTAATGGGTTAACATGTACTTAGAAATTCTCAAGATTCCGTAATAAAGTTATAATAACATGCTCAAGTGGAACTTGAATGTAGAACCAATAACATTGATGTGTTGAATGAGATCTAAACTGAGTGTTTGAGTGAAGGAGCAATATCACAGTTCGTAGAAATGTAGATTGTTGACTTAACATCTACTCAAAACATTTTAAGATTAGATAACAGCATTACACTACATGTAACAAGATCAAGTGGAACTTGGATATCGATATCACAGTTAATCAAACTATGATATGAGGCACGAAATGTTTTGTGATCACAAATTGTCATTAGTACAGTTTATTATAGTACATGTACTACATTGTACAATGTACACACACATGAAAACGTATATATGTACGTGTACAATGTGCAACATGCATTTGTACGATGTACATTTACAATGTGCACGCACAGTGTACATGCTACATTGGTACATGTAAATGTAGATTGTACTACTACATATAGTGTAACATATTCACACCAACCTGCTAATGATGGCTTTACTGGATGGTACACAGTACAATTAAAGGGTTTGTGTCATGTGATTTGAGGTTGGGTTGAGCACAAGAAATACAAAGACAATCATCTACTACATTGTACAAGTCCATGTAATTGAGTTACACATAGAAAATATTATGTTCATATATGAACACATGTACTGTACATGTATGTTCTGTATATATTCTACTTCCTCCACTTTTCTCAATCATATAAAATTATAGTCAAGCATAACTGCATTGAGTAGTTGGTAGAAATAAGCTACTCACTGACATAACTAGGCATGTAAAATCAACTGCTAATATCTCAGAATGCATGAGTAAAGCTATTAATAGCTATTAATAGAAATAGAATCACAAATTATACTCAGTAAGTTTTCAAGCTAGTTCTTACAGCGTACTCATGCCATCTCAAGGCATGTATTATTGTGCATAATATTATATATTACATCTCATGTAATATGGAATATTGTAACGGTCACTCTCTTTCTCAGTATAGCCCACTCGAGATCATTTATGGGTCGTCTTTGGTAGTTATTTGACTACTAGTACCTGTTAATCTTTCATGTAATGAGGAGGCCTAGCACCATTCATAGGCGCTTCATTTTGGACTCGGGAGTCATTTTAGGATGCCAGCACCAAAACCCAAAAATTATTAGATTGGTGGCAGCGGTGGGATTCTAAGGTCATACTCTTACAGTACGAAGTAGAAAGAATGTGACCTCGGACCCGAGACATGTGTAGAGTTTAAAGTGCATTCCCCTGTGGCTCCGCTGGATGTAGCCCGACCTACGCCAGCTCTTCAACTAATGATCAATCGCGGATCTGGAACAAATTGACAGCTACTTTAATTTATAGGCCGGGCCGGCCTAGTACAGCGTACTGAGTACTGTACTCAGTACGCTGTACTAGGCCAGCCCAGTCTATAAACTAAAGTACATGTAACTTATTCACTACCCAGACAACCTACCGGCATGGACCGACTGGAGGACCTGCTCCACCAGGTGATGTATCTGACAGGACACCGACACATTCACTTATGATGAACGACAAGACCTGGAGCTCTTCATGTAGAAATTCTCCACCTTGGCCGACCGATGCAAGTGGAACCAAAGAGCAAGTCTCGTATGGCTAAGAACTGCACTACAGGAACAGAATGTGGACAACCTAGCATAGTCTGTGAGATATTCATCCGACTCCAGGACCAATACCGGATGACTGCCCGGTAGGCCTGATGGAGTTAATCTTCCCCCAGGCAAGATGCTCACACTTCACTCGAAGACTACGCCATTCTCGTCCGGCGAATCATGGCAGCACCATTTAAAGGAGCGCCACCTGTATCTACTATTATTATAATAATACTATATTATGTACATTTACCTGTACATGTTTTGCACATGCCGTATGCTATTGTATGAACCAGAATATTATAAGTGAACCACATGCAGTAGGTATATCTGTATTGTACTTATATTGTAATGTTTTTCTTGTTTTGGTACTGTCATCCTAAGACGAGGCCCGTGTCCAAAATGAAGTGCCTATCAGTGGTGCCAGGCCTTTCTATCACATTAAAGATAAACATGTACCAGTCGTCAAATAACTACCAAAGACGACCCATATGATCCCGAGTCAATGCTTGTGTGCTATACTAAGAAAGAGAGTGATCCGACCTAGTAAGAAGTTTGGGTTGCAAGGTCGAAGACCTTAACAACTCGAATGACCTATCTATGAAGTGAAACTCTCTGTACATAAGTATTTAGATTATTATTATTGAGTTTATTGCTTATCAATAACAATAGATTACAGCAAAAGCGTACGCAGGTATAAGATTACACAAAAGGGAAGCCAGATAATCCGTGATGTGTCTTTATTGAGATCCAAGCATGAACTGAGACAACAATTGGAAAAAAACAATGCCCTGTATATTAGTAATAGAACTTCCGGCCTTTTTACCGGAACTTCCTCTGGAAGTTCCGGTAAAAAGGTCGATATAGTGTCGTAAAAAGCAGAAGTAAGGTTGTTCAGAAATTGTGCAATAATATGGCGGCCGGAAGACTGAGGACTGACCCAAAATAGGTCGGGTTTAAAAAGTGATGCTCAAAATCATCTACATGTAGATCATAACTATATGCAAAATCAATATCTAGTACATTGTATTTCTGAGAAGTCGGGCTTCTTAACATGGGTATAAAACGGTTATAATGCATATAAGAAGTGTACATGTAACATTCAGCTACATAGGCAATGGGTACAAGCAAGTGTAATGTAATTGGATGTGTACAATTAATGCCATGTAGTCAGGAGGCTGGACGTGACCATCACAATATTATTGTGACTCGCTATGCGGTTGAACGAGGATATGTTATTTATCTCCACTACAACACAACTGTGACAGGATACAAAATTACATTACTAAATACTTAGTGTGAAGATTGATATGGTGGAAGACCAGAGACTGCAGACCTTTTGTCTTTAGCTATATTATGACAAGTCCTTCCTATGCCGTCTACCACAAAAGTGCCACTGCATTTTTTGCTCTCTTCACTGGTAATTTGGGCACATTATATGTGTACACATATTTGGCTAGGTCTGTCATGCATGTTTTGCTGTGGAACTTTAGTAGCATGCATTCATGACTTGTATAATTGGGATGGAAGTAATTGGACCGCCCTTTCCATTCTATGGGATAACACCCTCTTTGTAATCATACATGGATATGAGGCGAGTTCTGAGGTAATGGAAACAGTCTAAGACCTGTATACAATATTAGTGTGCGTGGTAGTCCTAAATATTGTAACATGTGTTTTCCTTCTATGCAAGCCTAAAGTTCATCACCCAACAGTGATGTACATCTGTCATTGGGTCATTTGTTTAGACAGCTAAAGTACTGCATTACATACAAATGTGTATTATTATAATATTGGTATAAAGATGGCCCAGTACTGAACATATGTCATTAACATTTTCTCTTCAACTAGATGAAACTAAATGATTATTTACTCTGTTCAGTGTTGACTGTAACATACATGTAGCTAAGTGGTTAAATGTGGTCTCATACTGCTGTCCTGTATAGGTGATGCATAACTTTGTTGCCCATTTGCAGTGTTGTAGTTTTAAGTGCAATACACGGTCTAAGTTCTTTTAACTAGTAAGCCGCAGTGTTAAAACTTGCTTTCCCTCAAAAACTTTCACAGTTGAAGCAAATTTGAAAATGCATGCATACACGCACATTCATGTACAACTGCTGCATTCACATATTTTATAACATGATCTGTGAAGGAGATATCCACACATCCAAATCAACACAACTCAATACATGCATGTGAACCAGACAAAGCATATGTGCTACGTCAGCTGCCACTAAAACAAATTTATATGGTGCATGCAATCATGGAAAACTATGAAACCATCAAAACATGAAAACCGGCAAACTGTTAGGTCAAGGAAGAAGCGATGAGTGGGACATGGCTGTATTAAAACATAGGGATTGGTGAAGGATATCATTGCAGGAAAGATGAAATGGAAACGACTCGGAGGGAGAAAAAGAATGATGATGATAGATTGATACACGTAACGGAAAAAGAATCATAGTTTGAAGAGAGAGGCAGAAAACAAAGAGGAGAGGAGCAGAATGAGCGACATGCTTGAGGACAGAATATACACAGACAGACAAGCAATCAATACAAAGATGTCTATATTGAAAATTTTGCATAACAAATGGGTCTGCACAAATGTACTTGCAATGCGCCCATAATAATTTACCTAACTTTGACAGAATTATAATACAAAAAGTATTTAGGCTGTCGATGCAGTAGCATTATGAATAGGTTGAGCTAGTAATACTTACTTGGCATAGTTGTAGTGCTTTCATTTGCAGTGGTTATTCTCATCATAATTGCCAAAACAAAGTAGAAAAGCAAAATGGTTATCATCTAAATATTCATGCTGTGTATCTAACAACATAAAGGATTAAATCTACATTGTATATGTACAATAAGACAATAAAATATGTTCTGTGAGAGTTACAGTGCAGTAGGGAAACACAACTTCAGCTTGTTCAACTGCATCATAAAAAAGATCTAACTTTATACAATAGAGCTAACACATACACTACATTATATGAACAAGATTGTTAATAAGCCGTTCTGGTATTTAACTAGCATCCATACTCCATAAATTTTAGAAGTGCAGAACGCTAGAATTGTATGTGCAGAACACGAGAATTGTATGTGTAATGGATAATCGTACCATTTATTACCATGGTTTGATCCAGTACTGATAAAGTACACAGTTAAATGACTTACCTCTGAGATAGGGTGTAGTAACAGATTATTGCTGCAATGTTAGCTGCTGTACTGACTTCTAATAGGTACTGCTTCTCTTTTATACTAAAAGAGCAAATGAGGGTTTCAAAGTTCAAAGTTCAGATGCTGAACTGGTTTATATGATGTTAAAGTGACGTGAGTGCTCAGGCACGACTCCTCCTTGCTCTAAAATGGAGTTCCCTTTGTCATGGAAAAATGCTATTATCAGGAATGCCTAGCTACGCCCAATAGTTCTCAGTGTATTACTGAATAAAATTAATTGTTGTTGTAGTAAATAGTGCTGTGTATCTAGCGTTTACTTGCAATATTTCAATGTACCTAATGATTTTCGGGTATTGAGATTGTGCTGTGAGTGTGTGACAAAATGCAGCATGAATACTACCAAATACAACTAAGCGGGTTAATTTTACTTCTACAATTATAGGAAACTTGCATACCCTTGTACATAACTATATTATACAAACAATGTTCAAATTTAGGCGTTAAAAGCATGTGATTAATTGCCATCAGCTTGTACAGCTTTGAAAGATATAGAGTCCACAATATTGAGCTGTTTCACCATTTCATAGCCCTTAGACTCTTTTCACACTGTGCACACAGAGTACCTCCTGCTCATGTTTATACTATTTCCGTGTGACTGGAGTTGAATAGAAAGCATAGCAAGATTCTATCTGGTAGCTATAAATCTCTACTGGAACCCTGTGAGACACCACTATGCATGTAGAAGGGGCATAACCTGCAACATTGCTAACAAGCTGACTTAGGCAGGAGGAATCTTCCAGAATCTCAATGCACTTAGTCCAAACTTAACAGTATTGGCCAACACTATCTCTTCTCTCTATGTTAGACCAGTCCAATATTTAAAATGCTGTAGGTAGTTCAAAGGGGTAACAGTTGCTGTGTCCTTCAGTCCTTCAGGAATTCAGTATCATCACAACAAACCCTCCTCGCACTGTCAGCCTTGTTGTGTCTTGTATACAATACAATAACACTATCTGTTAGTCAGATCTTGAACTGTTTCCAGGTTCAACTAGGGGAACACCCGAGCATCAATGTCGTTCACAAACTAAATTGAGTCCCTCCCAAAAATTTAAAATGAATTAAACTGATATTTTGAGCTTGTAGACTCCTTCCGACGCATGAACATTCAGTAGTAGCTGAACCTTCATGAACAGTACCAGTTGAAAACATGGTACATGATAGTAGATGTATTTGATATTGAGTTCAAGTGGTGGAGGTGACATAAACTCACAGTAACCAAAACCAGTGCATGGTATCTATACATATTGTATAAATATATTTTACATGAAAGAAACTGGCACCAAACACTGAATAATACAACATTGTATAATTACGGCTGCTTGTAAAAAGCTATAGAGCTTGTGTCTAGTGTTTACAGTTGTATAGAGAGAGCATACAAGCCGATACTCAAGTAATCTGCTGTTTTTAGAGCTGTCACAAATGTAAGCGCAAGAAAGCTGTGATAATGAAACCATTACATGAGCTGTTACATCCTCTCTGTCAGATTGTAAAGTAAACAGAGCTGCCCACTTCATAGCTGATCTTACATTAATACATGTTGATAGATGATTGTGTTACTGACACACTCATGCTACATTGTGTGTACACCAAGCTGACATCTGAAGCACATGTGACTCATCAGATTATATACTGTATACTTGTACACTGTTAGAGTTCAAGAAACAAACAGACATTCGATAGGATGAGATTACACTATCCAGATGACGGAATCTCTCTGAGTTCAGTTCCAACTTTCTCTCTAGTTGGATGTTCTTGTGGAGCTCCTGGTGGTCCAAAGCTGGATGGAGAACATGACTGGTACAGTATTTGTAGTGTGTGCCGGAAGGTGCAATGCCTGCTGTGTGGGGACGAGTTCAAGAATGTCGAGACCTGGCTGAATCATCAAAAGATAGATGATCACAAAGATAAAAAAGTGTGTGTGACCACTAATTATGCTAACTGCCCAGTAACTTTACCTCCTGAGCATAGAGGTCCAGCTCTGTGTGACCGTATAGAACTATTCTACTGTAGAGGTAGCCATGATGACCCACCTGACTGTCCTGGGGAACCAATTGACAGCTTCAAAGTAAACCAGTATGTCAGTAAATGTAAAAAGTGCTCCTACTACAAGTGTCTGCTGTGTTGCTATACAGTAGATAATCGCGTAGACATTCTTGAACACATAGATGGTAGCCACAATGAAAACTATAAACTTCCAGTGACTGAAACAGCTATTGGGGTGAACCTACGGGTGGCTAACAAAAGATGTCATAGTTGTTGGCGAAGGGGCGTGGCTGTTTTAAAGCACAACCTGCATTGGTGCACATTCTGCTTGATTCAAATTCATTGAATGCATTACTAGTAGAAACAATGCAAACTCCAGTATGTCTATTTTCAACTTGCACCCAATACTTACATGTATAACTTTATGCCGATATTAATGAGTATTTTAGTGACCCATTGTGGTACAGATTATGTGATATGTGATATGTGATTTTTTGCATGCTTTTATAGTGTCTGCATTACACGGCTAATTTTTGAAAATTATTTTATTTAAATTTGCTCCATGAAAATTTTCATTTTACCTAATGTAAAAAATGTCATGAAACTACAATGTACATGAAGATATAAACAGAATAAAATACAAACTAAACTCTCATTTCGGCTTGAATTTGAATTTAATAGAAAACCCAAAACTTGAACTATTCCCCTAGACCACATGATAACTTGAATGGTCATAACAGTATTATTGTGTAAGCTATACATAATTATTCTTACGTATACATTAGAAAAATGGCTAACAGTGGTGTTGGTTGGCACAGAGAAATACAAGCCCCATTTACATATACATGTACATTATGCTTATACACACTCTGACTACCTGACCACACTAGCACCAGTAAATTCTTACCATTCTATAAATTACTACCCAGATTCACATATACGTTGCCTGTGTACATACATTGAGATGGTAGGGGTTTGGCCATTTATATTGTAGAACGTATTTTAAGCAAGGAATTTATTCCTTGCTAAAATTACGTCATACAATATATTGAGATGTACAATGTATATTATAGGAACTTGTTATTGTTCATAGTAAAGTGAATGGAGATATTTGCCAAATTTAAAATGGACAGCATTATTTGTATTTTGGGTTGTTAAGATCTATGCAACAAGTAAACACTAAGTAGTTGGTGGGCATGTCTACAAATTACTAGTCAAAGTATGGCTGGTGTTTTGTTAGTGCTAAGGTGACAGAGGAATATTGTCGTTAACTGCATTTCATAGTTGTATATCTCTGGTCCTTTTGACATCCTGTACTGCAAATTAAATTAATTTAATTAATTCCAGACACCTGTTGCTGTAGAGCTTGTGTTACCGATTATGACTTTGTGTGAAATCAGATGTTAGCCAGCACTCAGCATCTCAGAGCTGACACAAAGACTGACACCAGGAAGTTCATAGTATAATAGTTTTATGGGTAAATATATCAGCTCTGTAGCTATAAGTTAACTGGAGATGTACACAACACAGTGTGTGTATGTATTAATACACAATTTTATTGCTAAACAGCATTTCTCTAATGCATATATGGTTTTTACTTCAACACTGCTGATGTAATTTATCAAATTATTTACGTGTATGCTCAATTATATGTTTCATTTCAGTAGTCTGCAATCATTGCAGTTAGGACTACGTTTGTGAAACTTTTCAATGATTTTGTTTGTTATTAAGTTTTGTTTGTTCTCCAGCATTAGGCTTATATTTTAGTCTATTGCTGTTTGACATTTTTTATTATTAGCCAAGCCAGATACATACAAAATAATAGCTCACTGATCAAAACCCCTGTAGTATATGTACCCATATTTTATGCATGTCAGAGCAAACCTGTCCAAATCTAAAAGCAGAAAGTACGTCTAGCAATAACCAGAGTCTGTGGGTTGGTTAAGGTTCAGGTACATGGACTACTCTATGTAATAATATGTACTACTGTGTAGATAAAAATAGCATGTCACTACGGTATAACATGACTGTATAAGTTCATCAGTTCTTAGAATATTAGCTATAAAAATATCCAAACTTACCCCCCCCCCCTCCCAGCTTTCCTATTTTATACAGATTCCAAGTAATTATATAAACATAATTTTGATACAGCTTAATACTATTGAACAGTGTGCATGACATGTACTTGAAACACTCTATTCTGTTGTATGCTACAATATAGTGCTGCTCATATTTCTACATGTCTCTCTACATCTCAGTCTATCTTATGGATTGTGAGTCCACAGGCTATTAGAGTGATTAGCACACAAGTAAAAGGGTACACTCGCCTGCCAAATGGGGAGACCTTGACAGTTATGCCTCAAATGGGGAGACACTGGCTAGTATGTGTCAACTGGGAAGACATTGGCAGGTATGTGTCAAATGGGGAGACATTGGCAGGTATGTCTACTATTCGCAAAAACCTATATTATATAATCAACTTCGACTGCTCATCTCAGATTGATTGCCGGGCAACTCCAAATTGCACGATGCTTACTCATGCAAGGAGTGTACTATTTGACCAGTCAGAGACTTGTTTCAAATCCATGAGAATACCAGTCCCTGGCTGGGGCTTGAACCCAGGGCCTCTACGGCACCTAATCCCCTAGCACAGTGAACAACAGAACATGCTACTGCTACATCTACAGCAGTAGATATGCTCAGAGCCAACTGCACATCTCTTATTATGGCCCCCTTTCTATATTGATAGGTTGTTATAATTTACTATTTTGTTTATTGTTGGCTCAAAAGCTATTATTACTGATTAATGATGTACAGTGTACAATGTAGTGTTATTATAGATAACAGTAAGTATCAACACAATACATTGTATTACATATCAGCTGATAGTAGTTCAGTTACTTCTGGATTCGTTAGTCTCAGTCGCAAAAATTTAGTTTCTCACTGACTTTCTGTGTGCATCTCTTACTATCACGTGACTCTCCATGTGATAGTATCAAAAACTCCACAAATGGATCTTAAGTAAATGGATGTAGTGAGTCAGTAACTACATGCACTTGTATACATTTCTGTGCTACATGTAGATCTATAACTATCATCTCTTATTAACTGCAAGCATTTTTGGAGATACTCTCCTGATTAGAAGTCATGTTTCTTAAACCCCTAGGAAGTCAAACAAATACTCAAACAGAAGCTCAATGCATGTGGATTGGGAGTATGAATAAGGTCTTGTAAATGCTTTAAGTTTTGTTTATTCAATAAAGTTGCAAGTCATGTACATGTAGGTTCATAATAATAGTCTACTGTTATTTGAAAAATTATTATTAGCTAAAAAAGTATAAATCAAATAGACTAGCTCACTGATCAGGCCGCCATACATGTACATTTACACTGTACCAGTACCAGTATTATATCAGTATTATGTCTATCTAAATTTAATGACAGAAAAAAGAGCAACAGCTGCAACTAAGCAGGTTGTTCATTTGTGTAGCCAGTTTATGTTGTATACCATTAATACAACTGTCAATACTGGGTAGATAATAATGTCATTATAATTTTATCTATTTCTGGAACATTAATGACAAGAATAGCTAAACTTACCCCCAGCTTTCCAGATGACATCTTGCTCAATGAATGATGTGATCATTTGCATACACTGCACACAAGTATATACAAGTAAATACAATTGCCTACTACACCATCACTGACACCACAACCAGCTAGATATCTACAGCTGAATCATGAAGTACTCACCACTACTTGGAGCATGTATTCTTATCTTCTGTCTGATAGAGTTAACAGTCACACTGAGTTGCTCACCTTGCAAGGGAAGAAAACTCTGCGATAGACAAGGAGGACACTGTATAACAGTAAGTCTGACGCATACAGTGTATAATATACATATACATATACACTGCATAACAGTAAGTCCAACATGTACAGTGTATAATATACATGTGCATGTACATTGTGTGTAGAACATGCAGTAATCAGTTTAGTTAGTTAAACCATTGAGATAACTATATGATGTTGCTTTCCACACTATTCTACCATTTTAAGAGTAATTGAAAACCTTACAATTGCTCTGTGCATTTGTCTACATGCATGTACATTGTACATCATGCTTTTTAAATACTAATATTTATGAAAGAAGTGGATAGTTTTGGTGGCTATTATACAAATTGATGATAAAATCTTGGTATTGGCTGTGGCTGCTATATTCTAGTGTCAATGTCATTTGCTGTTAATCTATAAAACCCTTCACTAATTGTTCCTCTGCTTCTAAAACAATGCACTAAACAGCCTGCTTTCCCAGGTTCTCAAAGCTCCAGTCCCCAGTCCCAACCCGTGAGGAAGGATTGGCATCCAGCCCTTGCGCGGAGTAGGTTTCACTAGTACACATTTTTAACATTACCCTTAATTGAACTACACTCCGTGCCCAAACATTACACATAGTTCTTTTAACAATAATTCACTGTGCAGGTACCAATTCAAACTAAATTTTTACATACATTGTGTGGGTCACCACTGAACACTGATAGTTATGTATCAATTCTATGATTGCCATTGTTCAAAAAGTTAATGCCAAACGGCCCAGCTGTTAAGCAGGGGCAGCAAACCATTGTCTACATACAACAGAAAACATTTTGATTAGTGGAATAAACCCTACTGATTTGACCTCTGTAAATTCCCTTGTGAGCTGTTCAACACAGATGCGTGCAGTATTCGTAGTGTGTGTCTCGACATTATGATGTTGGAAACGGCAATACGCTATCTTACTGCTGCATGTACTAGTTTGGCGGTCATTCATTGATTTCATATGTACATGTACTGCCACTATTCAAAATATGCATGTAGATGCTGCACTGTGTGTGCCGCCAAGCGTGGAGAAAATTGTGGTACATGGGTCAGGTAAATATATGCATTGACCCTGACAACATGATGCATGATGACATCATTTAATTCCGGAAATGAGGTTTAAATTACTTATAATGGTTGAGTTTACTTATGTTGTCAATGTAACATATACTTGTATGTGTAGGAGCTGCAATGCACTAAAAAAACTGTCACTATTTTATGGGTGAAAAGATATGCCTGCCTATATATGCTTGAATATAAGCATCAATCATGGTATTAGTCATACCTTTCGAGTATTTGTAATTGCGTGGATATTTCAACTTTTATCAAATAATTTAGCATATTATACAGTTATTATAAATAGTGGTATATGTACTACATTAATTAATTATAGTATTGTAGTGCAGCCCAATATCTTGCTTGCTTTTTTTACGTGAAGCAATAATTAACTCTACCAATAATCTACTAACATCCTATCATGTTTCATATTTTCAGAGACTGTGAGCCTGGATTGACGTGTTACAGTGATGGAGTTGGAGTGTCTAACACAAAAAACCCTGAGGTTGGAGTCTGTAAACCAATCTATAGCTAACTTTCTGAGGAAATAGTTTCAGTAAATCATTTTAGTTGCAATTCCTGGCGCATCTTTCACACAAAATATATATATACATGTACATGTAATTGCTGTAATTCATATATACAAAGAGTTAGTAATCCAGTTGATAACTAACTTCAGCATCCACAGAGCTGCTGATAACTCATTCATATTACTTTATGACTGACACAGAATTGAACATGAGTTGAACAGCTTAGAGTTAACACAATTAGTATAGTCAGTACATGTAGGTGCACTGACTGACTATACTACTGACACATTTCAATTCTGTTTGTTATTGAGCAGCAAATCTGAATATAGTTTGTTTGATTCCTAGCCAACACATGTGTGAATAATTTATTTTCTGTAATAACATAATACATGTATATTAACTGAGGCAACACCCCTCAGAACAAACATTAGTAATGCCTCAAAGCTCGCATTGTATCAGGTTATTAAATGCTGTCTCATAGGAACCAGTACTACTTGCAAACATGCCCTACACTGTGTGTTTTTGAACTGTAAAGCATATTAGACATAACTATAATTGTAATGTTTCTGCTGATGAGTACACACAGGTGTAGATGGCACTAGTGTGGGAAGCGCCTAGGAGTGGTCACCTAAGCTACAATGTATGCTTCTAGCATTACATAACTTAGTATAACTTATACAAGGTTGATAAAATTACTAGTTTGTTTACAATAGAGGGCTTGGCTTAACTCAGGTCATCAAATTTTAGTTATAATCTTACGGGTAGCAGCGCTGTGTCACTCATAGTGCCACAGACAAATTATCGGACCAATTAGCGTTTGATGATCTAAAAGAACCAGTCTCGTTATAGATCCGCTTGAGTGATTCCTGTCATTTTCTCACTAAATGATGGCTAAATATTTGTCTAAACGCTGTATATAGCTGCTGGCTTATACCATTATTTGACACAATTCAGCCCAATTCTGTAATAAATATTATATAGCAGATAGGTAAAAGGTACAATCTATCTAATATTATCATTTTTTTCATTAAAATCAAGCTTGCTACATTTCTAAAACTTTGCCTCAACTTGCAGTTAATTATAAAAAGCAGTTTATTTCCATATTAAATGAAGATACTTAATTAAAAGTTTCATTTGCTACTCACACCACTACTACCATATAAGGGATGGGGTCATGTGGCCACTTCACCATCTGCATGTATATGCTAGAAGGTGCATCATTATAATCATTCTACACCCAAGTGCATAGTTACAAAACCAAAATATTATTTCCTCTGGGATTCAAAAAATAAAATAAATCTCATAATTTCACATAAATAATTTGTACATGTGAAGAAAATCAATAAATTTAAAAAATCAGTATTGGGGTAGTATTTCAATTTAACAAGCACAGCTTTTCAGTTGCCTATTACAACTTAATCAATATATTTTCTGTTGGAGCGCTTTTCAGTAGTTTGAGTAGATCAAATGTTTGAATACGGTAGGAAAATATCATTGTGAATTGGTCAAATTAATATAAATACATGTACCAGGAGATTTTTAAAGTTATAAAAATATTCAGTGTTTGATACAAAATAATCAATGTACTCTAAACATTGCCAGAACATCGGTTCACTAATCCAATAAAACTTTATCCATAATTGTATAATATTTTCGCACAATAATATCTGTCATACATGCGCAAGAAGTTAAAATTAATGATAAAAAGACATCATCATTTGCCATTTCGAATAGCAAACAAAATTGGTGTAAGGAGCGAAATCACAATAGATTAGTAACCTTTGAGATCTACTGGAGAACAAGACAGTTACAACACTGTTAATCCAACTGTACTGATGTATCATCTAGTAATCTCTCTCACATATCGATTCACGTGCGTTCCCGGTACAAAGTATACTTTTGTAGAGAAAAGTGTCTTCAACATATGTAACTCTCATGCAAGTGGTGTAATGGCTGGGATCTCGTATGGCGCCCACACCATAAGACATATCAACAGGTGTTCCATCATTCCACAACCAAACTCCATCTACCCTGGATGCTCCCACATTTACGTCATTAATATCCCAATTTAAGGAAATGTATTACATGGTAATGTTACTACTTGGAAGATAATAAACTATGGTATATTACATGAATTACTCTGTTCTATTTAGCCTGTTAAGAGTTTATTTCATACACATCTGCCTGTACATGACTTGTACGCTACACTGAGTAAATATATTCATTGTACTCTCTATGCACGCACTATTAATCTACATAAGTAAATTGCAACTTTATGCACATTTACCGTATATACAATTAGAACACATAAGCATGTGGTTTTATGCCTGCAGTTTGTTTAGAAGGATAAAAATAAATGGCATCATATAGAAGGAAGAACTCTCATAGGTAATGAATGCAGCCAATCAAATGGCAGGACAAATTTCAAACATTTCTACTATAACTGAGGTTAGGTAGAAGGGAAAGTATGACCAGCTTCTAGTAGTATCCATTAAGATCATAGTTATAGGAATCCAATCGACACCTTTCCTTCTAGTCTTTCCCCCCTCCCCCTGTACAATATTTCAGTTTGACATTACGAATTCATACCTACATGTAGATTATTGAGACCCATGTTGATCAGCCAATCAACAGACAATGTAGTAGTCAGCATAACCAGAGTTCCATTCATACTTTCACAGTGAGTCTGGGCATCAGAAGGTGTGTATTCGTCTTTCACATACAAGAGACATTTCTTACTAACTGAATTTCTGTGCCAACCTCCCTCTTTACATTGGTCAGTTTCTGCAAAATATATATTAAATTGTACAATCAAGTCATGTAGTATCTGACGACAACGATTTTCTAAAAGTCCAATAACATTCTTAGGTTGTGAAAATGCTGCTAAACCTGTAACCTTTTGTATCAACAGGCTCAGCAGGAAATAGTGCTTCCTAGTGAGACACCAGCGAGTATTGTGGAGGGTACACAGGGTGGTAACTCTTCTTCAGTAGAGGAGTGGGCCAGTGACGAAACTCCTGGTAGCGGAAGAGAAGATGTTGTTGAGGACAATATGGCAGGAATGGGATCTCTCAGGGGGAGATCTGAGTGTGTCAACAAGGCGTTGGTTGATTTACTGCTTCTACTAGAGATCCCTGTACATTATTATCAGACCACATCATAGCGGAGAGCCAAGTTGCAGAATGCGTAGTCATTTCTAAAGCAGCAATTATCTCTGAGGAGGAACAATTTCTCTTGTCAGTTTTTGAACCCCAAGTAGACTGGCGAAATCATATCTACATTTGGTAATGTGTCACAGGAGAGAAGAGTGGAAAACAACGCTAGCCTATTCTACGGTGTAAGGGAGAGGATAGAATAACTTCTCTAGTAGTCCTGTTTACAATACTGAAAGGGCCTAGAAATTAAGACCTGTATCCATCAGTGTGCACATGTACATGCACATGCCAAATGTACTCCTTGAATGTTGTTGTGGGTGTAATATTTACACCAAGAGAGGGGCATATTATACAGCAGCTTTTTAAAGTTTTAAGTGCATGTTGATCATTGTACCATAGCCAATACCAGTTTAGTTTCATTACTAGTTTGTTGGTAAAGCTCAAAGAAAGCCCGAGAGAAGAGGGCATGTTATACATGTAATAGTTATTACAATTATTTTTAGCATCTCATAGGAGACTACACTGTGAGGTCTTCGAATGGTCACGTGGTGATCGAGACGCATGCGCGTTGTTTTGGGACAGCAGCGAGTGGACTGCGGTCAGTTGAACAAACGTATTTGTGCGGAGTGGAAGTCTCGCTGTGTCTGTGCTCACATTATTCAATTATTATTATCCAACCGTGTTGTGCTCTGGTAGCCAACGCGTAGGTGGCGTAGGTGGTGGCTAAGGGGAGGTCGGAGAGCCATCGTGAAGCAGTTTGGTACTGCGTATTTATCATTATCTCTTTCCTTACTGTAACTGTGCTGTTCAGTAAGCCAACAAGCTATTTCGGCTCTTTTTTTTCTTATTTAATTAATTGTTTTTCTCCACTTATTTAATTACGTTATTGCATTTTGTTTTGTTTTCGTTGGTAATAATGAGTAAGCCTGGCTTAAAAGATGAGACTTCTGGTGAGTCGTCAAGCCAGCCAGAGAGGGAACCCACCACTCTGTTGGTGGATGCTGGCACGCTTGCCAGTGTGCTCAATCAGGCACGTGGTCCGATTTTGGACCGAATCAGGAGACAAGTGTCTCAGTTTACTGGCGATGGGTCAGTAGACGTGGCAGCATGGCTGCGTGAGTACGAGAGGTACTGTGGGTTGGAGAGAGTGTCTCCAACCGACCTGCTAGCACACATGCTGGGGGGCAATGCTGCTCGAGTGTACGGACGGATGATGGTACACGAGGCGTCTAATTGGGACGTCATGAAGGCTGTGTTAACAGCGGAGTACGCCATGCCTCGGCAGGAGGCTTGGCGTCAGTTTGTCAAACTCGAACTCCAGGAGGGAGAGTCGGTTGACGTGTACCTCGACAGGCTGGAGAGGTACGCTGGTAGACTGGGGCTGTCCTCTACAGACCTTAGTTTTCGGATTAAGTTCATAGAGGGGCTCCCAGCCTCAGTCTATGAGTGGGCGGTGACGCACGAAGGTGCGTACACCGTCGACTTTGGGGCGCTGTTGTCCCGGGTGCGAGGGAAGCTCGCATCGAGGAGGGCAGTGGGAGGGCGTGCTGGATCAGCACAGCCGTCTGTCACTGCCGCTGCTACTGCTTCGACTAAGCAGACGAGGAGCACTGCTAGTTGCTTCCGCTGTGGAGGTCCACACCGGGTAAAGGAGTGTACCGTGAGTAGGCGGGCCTTCTCCGGTAAGCAGCCTTCGAAGCGCTCTTCTGGCAAGAGGGCAGGGTGTTTTCGGTGTGGCAGCACCGATCACTGGGTGCAGGAGTGTCCTGCACCGAAGCCGCCTGCAGCGGCTGCAGGGCTGGAGGATAGCCAGTCGGGTTTTCACGGGGAGGGTGCAACTCGGGGCGCCGCATCCTCCGCCATGGACACCAGCAACTAGGCGTTAATCGCCGAGCACCTCGCTCCTCAACAACGAGTGAAGTGCTGAGCGGTGCATGCGTACCGCGAGATAGCCTGGCGCTGTCGGGGGCCACTGGTAAGGCTACAACTAATAGTCGAATGCCAGTCATTCAGGCCGTTCTGAACGATCGTTGTTTCTCGTGTCTGGTTGACACTGGAAGCGAGCGGACTCTGGTCAGTCCGCGGGTGGTGGTGGGAAAGGCCCTAAGGCAGAGTCGGCCTTTGTTAACGGCTGATGGCAAGGCCTCTAACGTGAGGGGTTGTTGTCGGGTTATCATTGGATTGCACGGGCACTGTTTTGATGTCTCTGCGCCAGTGATGAATGAGTTGGGCAATCTGGGAGTTGATTGCTTACTTGGCGGAGATGTGATTGATCACATGGGTGGAGTCACTGTGCAGAGAGGCTCTGACTTGAAGTACTCGGTTCGCTGGGGAAAGTCTCCCTCGGGTACTTGCTGCAGGATTCCTGATCAGCGGAGTGACCATACGTCATTGGCTTGTGGAGCAGCCAGCAGTCGTTGTGGAGACACTAATAAGTCTCTGAGGGTTGAGGACCCCGACTTCTATGCCACCTTTGCAAATGGTCAATGGACGGTCAGCTGGCGGTGGTCTGGAGAATCTCCCAAGAAGCTTCAGTCACGTGTCTCTGAGTACAAGTGTGCTCAGGCGCCACATTTGTGTGAGCGTTATTGCGCTGAACTCGAGAGCTGGATCTCGAAGGGTTGGTTGAAACGGTGGGATGGGCCAGTCACAGGTATTATTCCATTACTGGCGGTGTTTCAACCAACAAAGGACAAGGTTCGTCCAGTCATGGATTACCGTGAACTGAATAACTATGTTGAGTGTCATACGGGCGATGACATGGTTGCTGTTCGTGGGGACAAACTGAGGAAATGGCGACAGCTGCAAGGCGAGCTCAAAGTCGTCGATCTAAAGTCAGCATACCTACAGATACATGTCGCTGAGGATCTCTGGAAGTATCAGGTAGTTAGGTATAAGGGTGTGAATTATGCCCTGACCAGGCTAGGTTTTGGCCTGTCCTGTGCACCGAGGATCATGACATCGATCCTTAGCAAGGTTCTCTCGTTGGAGGAATCTGTTCGCCGTGGAACTGATCACTATATTGATGATATAGTGGTTCAGGAATCTGTGGTCAGTGTTGAAAAGGTGCGATCGCACCTGGAGATGTATGGCCTTGTGACAAAGGAGCCAGAGAGCCTTGATGGGGGTCGTCTGTTGGGAGTCGCGCTGCGACGGGGTTCTAGTGGATGTCTGGAGATGGCGAGAGGAACAGCTCTTACCGAGGTGAGTCTTGACCCGAGCAAATTAACCAAAAGGGAGCTGTTTTCCTTGTGTGGCCGACTGGTGGGACATTACCCGGTAGCTGGGTGGCTTCGTCCCCACTGTAGTTTTTTGAAGCGCCTGGGGTGCAGTGGTCCTTGGGACGAGCAGGTTGAGCCTGATGTTCGCACCCTAGCAGTAGAACTGCTAGCCCGGGCTAGACGGGAGGACCCTGTCAGGGGCTCGTGGATGGTGAACCCCGGTGGTTCTGTCACAGTGTGGACAGATGCTAGTTCTCTTGCTATGGGTGTGGCCCTGGAGGTCGATGGCAACATTGTGGAGGATGCGTCATGGCTCCGAAAGGAGTCTGATTGCATGCATATCAATGTTGCTGAGCTAGAAGCTGTGGCTAGAGGGACCAATTTGGCTATCGTGTGGGGATTTAAGGTCTTCACCTTAGCTGTCGATTCGATGACTGTTGTTAATTGGATAGCAAATGCTATTGACAAGCGCAGCCGGGTGCGCACTAAAGGTGCCGCTGAGATGTTGGTTAAACGTCGGTTGGTGGTGGTTCGTGAGACAATCGCCGAGTACGGCCTGAATGTATCGGTACGATTTGTACCTACGGTAGAAAATAAAGCTGATCGCATGACCAGGGTCCCGAAGCGCTGGCTAGAACATCGTGAACCGAGTGGTTCATCGGCAGAGGTAGCTGCTGTTATACTTACTGGGCAAGACCCCAAGGATGCAGTTTGGGCTGCACACCTGCCGCATCACTTGGGTGTTGATAGGACCCTGTATCTTGCCCGACAGATTCGTGGAGACCTGTCTCGCGAGCAAGTGCGTCGGGAGCTGATGAGCTGTGAGGCTTGTCAGTGCATCGACCCGGCCATGCGAAGTGAGAGCATGGTGCCTCGTGGAAACCTAGCTGTAGAGAACAATTGGTGTCGGGTTGCAGCTGACATAACCCACTATGGACACCAGGTGTTTCTCTCTATGGTGGACTGTGGTCCGTCGCGTTTTGCTATCTGGAAACGGTTGCCGAATGAGTCGGCAACGCAGATTGTTGCTCAATTGCGAAATGTAGTGATTGAGCGCGGGCCGTGGGATGAGTTGTTGGTGGACAACTCGACTGCGTTCCGGTCAGCGGCTGTAGAACAGTTCGCTGACGAGTGGGGTATTTCTCTGCGATTCCGAGCCGCGTACGCCCCGAGTGGCAATGGAATCGTGGAAAGAAACCACAGGACAATCAAGAGGATTGCGGAGCGGGGTAAGATTTCACCCGAGGAGGCTACTTTTTGGTATAACGTAACGCCTCGAAAGGAGACGGAAGCCAGCTCTGTTCCTTCCCGTGTGCTCTTCAGGTACCGCTGGCGAGTACCCTTTGATGTCAGCACACAGAAGTCTGATGAAGACACTGAATGCAGTTTTTTTATTGGAGATGAGGTGTGGGTCAAGCCTAACCCGCCCTCGTGCACTAAACAGTGGGCACTCGGTGAAGTCACGAGTGTCGTGTCACGACATACGGTGTGTGTAAACGGCATGCCACGGCATGTGCGAGACATCAGAAAGCGTCGACGGGGCCATGATCTGGGATTAATGGCCGACAACCAGTGCACAGTCACAGATGACTGGACTGTATCTGACCGGGATCATTCCAGTGACCTGATGCCGCAGGCAGCATATCAGGATGCTACAGAAGCAGACAATGTTTCTCATGATCCAGTCGCTAGGCCAGCGTCGCCTCACAGAGCAGGTGACAGTGTCGAGGTGGCACAGCAGGAGGACATCGTTGAATCCCCTGTTCAGGAGGCCGAAGTGGCGCCTGTTCATGTAAGGCGTTCGCAGCGGGCGCGACGGCGTCCAGCGCATTTGGACGATTATGTTACTTAACCAGTAGCTAACGTCGTGTGGTGAGCTTCTTGAGAAGCTGGGGGAGATGTGAGGTCTTCGAATGGTCACGTGGTGATCGAGACGCATGCGCGTTGTTTTGGGACAGCAGCGAGTGGACTGCGGTCAGTTGCACAAACGTATTTGTGCGGAGTGGAAGTCTCGCTGTGTCTGTGCTCACATTATTCAATTATTATTATCCAACCGTGTTGTGCTCTGGTAGCCAACGCGTAGGTGGCGTAGGTGGTGGCTAAGGGGAGGTCGGAGAGCCATCGTGAAGCAGTTTGGTACTGCGTATTTATCATTATCTCTTTCCTTACTGTAACTGTGCTGTTCAGTAAGCCAACATACACTAAACTACCGATTGGCTAACAAGGAGGTTATTTTTGGTTGAAAGCTGACAAAGCTTGGATGAATAACTACAACCCTCTCCTCATAAACTTCGGTGAGTGAAGACGCGTTGAAGAATTCTATACAATGTACATAGTACTGACTACGAACCTAACTATTTAACAAATATTCATAACAATCGCACCATACAGTCTACACAGTTCACATTGATGGTAAGATTCTCACCCTGTTCATAGATGTCTACATCATCAGCAACATTATTGGCTGTATCAGATCTGTAGATAGACTGATATGGTGAGAGGTTACACAACCTTGATGGAGTGTCAAAGGTGAATGCCTCACAAGCAGCACTTCTCACCAGACATCTGACAGCACATACTTGGGGGTTTTCAGCAACAAATGATTCTGATATCAACATCAGATCTCTTCCTTTAACTCTTTTAAATACCTTTTCTTCTTGAATTCTAGTTACCTGAGTAAAATCAAATGGAGAAGGTCACAAATTACTTGCCATCAGGAATTGCCAAACGTTATAATATCATTTGTCTACCCAGTGAGTCTATCTAATAGATTGCAGCTAATGTATCCATACTGGCTCAATCTGTTTCTCTTACTATCAAGTGGTACTGAAACCTGTGATGCTAAAGTCTGTAGTTAACAACAGATTCATCACATCGTACTGTCATAGTCAGAGTTTTGATAGTAAGTTTAGAATGTATTATAAACATGTACTTGTATAGAGAGAGCATTAGTTATACTCACATTACCTACATCTACATATGTACATAAGTGTAGAAGAATATGTTACCTGGGAAAGAATCAAGATGCTGACTATGCTGAATATGAACAGCTTTCTTTATTTTTAAGGTTGCTTAGCTGGTGTAGAGGTAGCATGTTCTGTCCACTGTGCTAGGCAATTAGGTGCCGTAGAGGCCCCGGGTTCAAATCCCAGTCAGGGACTGGTATTTTCATGGGTTTGAAACAAGTCTCTTACTGCTCAAAGATAAATTGCTTGCTAAATATACATTATACAATATATAGAAAATGGCCCCTAACATCCAGTAAGACGCAAGGTGGCCAGAATAAGAGTGGTGCCTTGTGTGCAGTTCGCTCAAAGCATGTCTGCTGCTCACCAGTTAAGCTTTCTTTTTTTAAGGTTGCTTAGCTGGTGTAGAGGTAGCATGTTCTGTTCACTGTGCTAGGCGATTAGGTGCCGTAGAAGCCCCGGGTTCAAACCCCAGTCAGTGACTGGTATTTTCAAAGATTTGAAACAAGTCTCTGACTGCTCTAAGATAATTTCCTGGTTAAAAATACATTATACAAAGCATGTGCTTGTATAGAGGCAGCATTAGTTAAACCTACATCACCTACATCTAAGTGAAGAAGAATATGTTACCTGGGAAAGAACCAAGACGCTGACTATATTGAATATTAATAGTATGTGTAGACGCATTTTCTCTCTGAAACAATCTACGAGTGACAAGAGTTTGTTCTTGAGATATTAGAAGAACAGTTTAGTTGAATGACGGGCACCACTAGCGAGTGCAATGCAGGTGTTTATACTACAAAGTCAGATTTATCAATGATATAATCCAATCGTACATACTATAATATACAGTTCCTTATACAAATATATATAACATTAGTGATTTCCGAAAATATTGATATACATGTACATGCTGCCCCTTTCCACAAAAACAATGTAACTCACTATAATACCGCGATTTAAAGGAGAAGCCTAAACGCTTTTAAGTTGAGCGCTCTAGTTGTATTTATCCTAGAGATACAAACAAAATATATTCTGAACCAGAATCGCATTCCCTGTTTGATGGTACCATTTTTATTGCTGTGTGTTGACTTTTTAACTAATTAATCCAATTATGTTGTTTTTGTGGACAATCATCGTGCTGGGCTCTCTTCAGTGATTGTCTGCAAAAACAATACATCTAATGAATTACAGTGTTTCTGCAGACAATATTGAAGTTATACCAACAATAATAATGTCTGTGAAAACAATGCATGAGGTTGTAAATTAGTGCAATCAGTGTAGAAGCACACATACAGACTATATTTGTATGTGTGACAGACATTACACCGATATTATGAGTTTGAAACATAAATTTCTGTAAACCCAACTCAATATAGAATATCTACATGTACATCGGGTTTACTCAATTCTGATTATCTTTTCTTGCTAATGAGATTTGCAGTGTCTGCAAAACTTAAATCATCTGTTGATGGTATGGTTCTTGGTTTTTAGATGTCTTGAGAGGCTCAACTCTTACTTGGGTTTAGATTTTTTACAAAATTAAACTCCATTATGATGTAATGTATCACATTTTTCTCCCCAAGTGCTTCTAGGTCTTCCGCAATAATGTGCCCATAATTTCCAAGATAATGGCCCTGTGGTGATTGTCCAAGTCCTTCTAAAATCTCAATCATGTGGTTTATTTTCACCAGTTTTATTTTCTCTCCGCACATAATTTTTAGCATCTAAAAACAGAAAGTTGTTGTATAAGTGCTCTCATTTTCAAATATTAAAAAAGCACTCATGTAATGTTGGTCTAGTTTAAGGAAGATATTTAATGTAGCACTACCTTCTGTATGTTACCAGAAGCACATCTTCGTTAGCAGATGGTAGAATATTTCATTGTATATTTTGTCAATTTTTAGAGATCGTATTTTCATCCAGATCGCATTTTTAACCGAGCGCGTCATACAAATATATATATAATTTAAGCATATGGAACCTACAACGACCGAAAGGCTCTATGCTCTGTGTATTGAGATGATCAAATGGTACACTTTTATAAGACTTGCTAGACAAATAAATTTTTAATGATCTGGGCAAAAATGTTCCATAAATAAAATCCGAGTTAAATCTGAGTACAACCTGACTACAATCATGATGCAGAGTACCAACATATAATTAGTGTTCTTTAGTTGTGCCATACTGACAGTCAGAGCAAGTTAAACTCACCACAGCCTTTATTATAGATTTATTGGAACCAATAATAAATACATAGCATTTACTGAGACAGCCCTGGTACTGGGGCTCCAGACATATTATAATTCACTTGAGTTCATACAGATTCATGATAGAGTCATGTAGGAGATGTGAAAGGATAAAAACAGAATTAAATAGTCAGTCCCAAAAAAAGAAATGGGACAAAATTGCGCCGAATGTGTTGGAATCTGGAGATTTACATTACTTTTGCAGACAATCCCGAGTGCCAATGAACATTGAGATACAGTGCTTCGGCTCTCCCAAAAAACCCATGAGGACCATTTTTTTTCTAAAATAATATTTAGCACATGATGTAAGATAGTATTCCAACACCATTTATGCAAAAAACTTAATTTTGAAAACAATTGAGTTAGAGTATTTCTGGAGAAATTCGCAGTACACGCCTATAATAGCGGTTGTATATTGTGCAAATAACTCCTATTAATTGTAACTCATTGAATACCTGATGCTAATCTTACCTTCTTATGCCCCTCTCAACCGTTACAATCAATTTGTTATGATATCAAACTGTACATAATGCATATTTTTAGATGTACTGTAACAGACCTTTGTATTTTTTCCACCGTCTTACCAATACTGTGTCGTACATAACCAAAACTTTTATCTGAACCACAATACTATATAAAGTGTGGGCTTTTTTATTGCAAATCAATTGTTGCTTGGACTCCAATAAAGACACATCTAATTACAGGAGTTGTCTTTCCTAGAGGTAGTCTAGTTCCAGCTTTTGGTCCCATTGAACCTTGAAGCTCGAACTTTCCAAACTAGAATAGATCATACTTACAAGTACCCTCTAAGCAATAACTCAGACCTTATGGGTCGTACCTACAGCTCTATTGACCAATCTACCAGTCTTTGATGTAACTGGAAGCAGGTCTAGCTGACCACCCCTAGACCCTTCCTTCCATCCAAAAACATTACAATACATTCTATATTTGCTGTGACCATAGACATGATCTCTGTAGCAGTGTTCACAATATATTATAACTGTGTAATTCTTTACATCCAGCAATGAATAGTATTATTATATTATTATTATAAGTAGTTGAACACTTATGACGTTGTGCTGCTTATTTAAATGGAATGTACATGCATAATTGTAACTGCGCTACTAGTTTTTAGTAGAAATGGCTTCACGTCAAATTGATTGTTGTGAGTTTAGTTCATTCGTTTTGA
The DNA here is from genome assembly GCA_935421135.1 of Bugulina stolonifera. NCBI lineage: Eukaryota > Metazoa > Bryozoa > Gymnolaemata > Cheilostomatida > Bugulidae > Bugulina > Bugulina stolonifera. The sequence continues at coordinate 2,239,679 of OW285197.1, read as the reverse complement.
ATAACCTTGAACTGAGAGTCAAATATGGAGATGTTTGTATTCTTGCTATGTTGGTGTATAACTTTACTGTCAGGTAAGCTGTAATAATTGTACGCACATTGGAGATAGTTATGTACATAAGTAGAGAACACAAGTCATATTCTGTAGTGTGCAGTAGAAGAGTAGACAATTACTAAATTAAATAGAATATTTCAGCCATATTCTTGACTTCAACTCCTATGCATGTACTGTATAATATATAGCCATAGATCTTATTGATAGACTGACTGCTCTATCCTAGGTTAATATTGGTAATATTGTAATGGTTTCTGGGATTTGATGCGGTCGTCCTTGGACGACTATCGACCCAGAAAAGAAGTGCCGCTATTATTAACGCTATTATTTGTTAGCCAGTAGATTTTGCGTTTGAAGTACAATGATTGGTTGATCAGAGATTAATGCCCATCTTTCTATATGCATTTTAGGATGGAAGCAGAGCTGAGAAATTGTGGAAAAAGTGGGTACTTTATAATAAACCTAGGGTGATAGAGTGACCAGCATAATTATAAATCAAACGAGACTTACCTGTAAGGTGAAGTTTGATAGTAATTCTGCGAACAAATAGCGAAGAAGGTAAACAATGAGATAGCTTTAATGGATATGCAGGAAGCTGGTCACTTGTTCAGAGGAGCACACAGATTAGGGCAAAGGTTTTTGAAAAAAGATGTTGAAAACAACAACATACAATCAGCAGCATACATTTACAATAAAATGGTAGCGAAGAGTAAAATATGGGTGGGAAACTATAACCCAAGGGTGGGATTGTTTACCTTCTTTGCTATTTGTTCGCAGAATTACTATCAAACTTCACCTTACAGGTAAGTCTCGTTTGATTTATAATTCTGCTTCACTCATAGCTCTAAAAGCTAAACAATGAGACTTCAGAGGAGCCCTATTCTGTGTGCCTAAACACTCAGCCACTGTATATCATACAGTCATGCATCATTAATAATGATGTAATCCCATATCTTTGATTATCAAATTTCGATATAGTAGTAGTATAATGTCGCCTGTAGTAGCAGCAGTCCTGGTACATGTACCACAGCTTTTAATTTGAAGTGAAACATTAGCGCTATGAAACTCTGATATAATGTGCATTGCATTTATACTTCTCAATGTATTTCTGCAAACTAGTAAGTACAGTAGTTAACCAGAAGCTACTGTAGAAGCATTCTTGTGTGGTGTGCAAATACTGACCTACAGCTTACACCACAAGGTACGTAATAGAAATTGTACCGGAATTTTGTACAACACCACTCTGGTGATAACTTGACCACCTTAGTTTGATAATTGTGTAATATTCATTATGAATAAATACACTTACATGTACATGTACATAGCCCAGATCAAATGACATCATATATTACTAATTTACATTCTAGTAGATACAGGATGCAGTGTAAGTAGCCTCTATCTTAAAACTTTCAAGACTAAAAATATAAAGAGTCTTTGGATTTTCCAAGAAATTTGAAAGTTCATCCAGAACCATCTATGAATTTCAAGTGTCTAAATAGCGAGACAAAGTTAGCCTTGCATAGACAACCTCTCTGTTTATTGTGTCTAATAGCCCTGTTAGCAAATTTCACGTCACAAAGACAGGGGAGGTACAAAACAACCAATACTTTGTTAAACCCTGCTCAGAGGTATAATAAAACAGTAACTGCAAACGTGTGCAGCAATAATTCCACAACACCATCTAGGCTTAGATGATAGTATGTAACTTTACAAATGAACGATTTAGTTGATCAACTTGATTAATAAAAGAGTATAATTTTACTTATACATGTATATACACAATTCCTGGGTTGAAGCCATTATCAAGTTAATGATAGTGTTCCCAGCAGCCACATACACCCTGTAACTTTCTGCTGGTGCAATCCCTCTAACCTATAACTCTTGAAAGTGAGTCATGAACTTTTCCCAGCCTGTCTATGGCCACAATCTACTACATGTACAATGTAGCTAGTGACACTTTAAATATTAGTTATGCACATTTCCCTCAAACACTTAAGAGAGGGGCATACATTGTGATTAGTCTCAAACTTTGGCCAGTCTGGCACAAAGGCATTTACATGTGCATGTACATAATATATTATACAAACAGTAGAATTGGTAAGGCTCTTATCATATGAATTAGGTCACTACTAATTCCAAAAATCTCAATCGAAACATACATGTATGAGAATGGTCAAATATGACACAAGTTAGACAGCTTTGTCATAAAATGTAGTCTGGTGCAACTGAATTCAGTGTACTCGCTCAAGTTACAGGTGCATAATAAACTTGGATATTCAATTAATCATAAATATATAATGTATGCTAGTTGCCAATTATATCATTGACTTAGCTAGTTACGTGTGTTAAATTATTCGAAAGAATGGGTTCTACCCATCATATTGATGTAGCTAACTGCAGCAGAGTTACTCGCATGTACAAATCCAATCATTTGGCTTTTTGATCACTAGCAGCTACAAGCCATTGCTAGCTAGCTAGCTAGCTATTTCATTACTGGTCCATCTGTAGCTGATAGATATCCCAAGTACAACTTACAAATAATCAACTAAACTACAAAGCATCTACAAGTATGTTCAACTCATTTTTATACAAAATAGACCCAACAGTATTATTAGTACTGTGTAAATTGTGTGTCAACATTAGCATGGTTCCATTTTGCTTTTCGATTACCAAACCTTTGGCTATTACATTGGTCAAGCCTAGCATGTACAACGTACAGTAGCTTCCCAACTGGATAAGCTAGCTAGCAAGCAAGCCACTACCAAGCCCATGGCCTGGGCTAATCTCTCTATCAATACTATGGAGCGTTCAGCATGTACAATGTACATGTAAGAGGCCAGCTAGATTAGGAATGTGTAGCTTTCAGCTATTAGATAAATGTTCCGAGTAGCTACCAACATTATGAACTCAAAGTAGCAGATCTTATTGTATAACAGAATAGGCCTGTGTTTAGTGTACATAAATGCCAGCTTTTCTAGTAACTAGAAAAACTTTCAATGAGCCTATTTCCACTTGTAATGTGTGCTGACCAGCCACAAAATAATATATCGTTTATTAATCTGAACATTCCAGGTGCAGCCCACAATACTGGTACAGCCTATGCTCTGAAATAAACCTAGGGTATTACCAACTTCACAACACTTCTGATACCAATAGTACACAATTCACTTGATGTCATAAAACAGCCAAGGAATCCAATGCCAATTAAACTTTTAAGTTTTTTTCTATTTCAAATATTTGTACTTAACAAGGCACTTGTACTTAAAAGACTTCAACCTTTTTCAATTAATTGTCAAGCTTTTAGCCAGGAAAACAACTAATATGACTGTGCTGACCAAGAGTAGACTATAACGCACATTAGCCGAAGACCTTTCATTTCATAAGACATAATTTTATAACTTGTTCAGCTACGGTAAAATTGATTTGGAAGCGTAGAAGGTTTATTACAACACAGAATGTATCATACACCTGTCATTCGTCAATATTTCTAGAAATTCAACCAATTACAGTACAAGGTGAATTATTATTTTGCCATTATATTCTGTGGAATTGTCTCCATCTTCCTTATACAATGTATAATATATATATCAATAGTTTAGCACAGGTCACTTCCATTGTGTTTTGCAGTGTCACCAACTGTTTCTGAGAATGATCCCTTCAAGCTGGTAGCTTTCTTATTTTTCATCACTTATTGTCAAATTGCTATATAATGAATTGTCACCAATCATTTGATCATTTGGAGGTGATCATTTATTTTTATAGCAGCCAAATCCTGTTCCTGTACAAACCAATATAGATTGGCTAACACTAATCATCAGTTAGAGAACAAGGATTTACTCAACACTGACTACGACAGTAATATGAATCCTCACTTGAAGACATTGATATTATAGGACTCCGTGATCCTTGATGTGACGTCTATAAAATCCAGTCATTCTCACATACATGTAGAGTCCAGCTAAGAACAATCTACCTGCCCAGCCTGTCTGTATTGATGAAACCAGTTATCTTTGCCAATTATAGCCTTAGATTCATTACTGGCTATCATCTGTTGAGGCTATGCCTCATTCAACATTGCAAGATAATCAGATTCAATGGCTATATTAGCCAGGCCGGTTGCAGCTACTTTATTCAACAATCCTGTTCATGCTATAAACACAAACTAAACCATGTAATGCTTCATGGTGTAGCAAAGTCTTAGTTAACACCATATAAATATTATATGAAACATCTAGCAATCCACAAGAGAGGTTGGTTGCTCTCACACTTTTACCATCTTTACTATAGCCATTAAACTGTGCTTCAGAACTGAGGCTTTTTCATAATGTAATATATAGCCACTCAGTAAATGACACAATATGTTGCTTGACAGTTGGCCACATCAATAATATACTGTTGCCAGATAAAGCAACCATGGAAGCCAAGGCTTGTTCATATTACATCAAGCCTTTATAAACAACACAGTCATGTTGAGTTACTGCAACAGACAGATCATTATCATTATTTCTTAGACTGTGCTTATTCATAGGGCCACAGGCTTGTTCACAATATAATATCAAGCCATCCATAAGCAACAGAACATACTGCGACAGTGGTGTCATCATCAGTATACATGTAGTTATGCATGTACATAACTATTAGACTGTGGATGGGGACCCAGGCTTGTTAACATAATATCAAGCCATCCAATAGGTAACACAAAATATGTGTCACTGCAACAATAGGGTCATTATATCAATATAGCTACGTGTATATGTATAACTATTGGTCTGTTTGTGGGGACCCAGGCTTGTTTACAATACAATGTCAAGCCACCCGTAAGCAACACAAATGTGTTACTGCAAAAGTCGGGTTACTATCAATGCAGTTGTATACACAACTATTAGACTGTGCATGGGGACCCATGGGATCCATGATAGGCAACACCAATGTGTTACTGCATCAGTCGGGTCATTATCAATGTAGTTATGTGTATATAACTATTAGACTGTGCATAGGGACCCAGGCTTGTTATCAATATCATCAACCCACCCACTAGTAACACCATGTGCAATGTGTTACTGCAACAGTCGGGTCATTATTAGTACAGTTATATGATTGTATAACTATTGGACTGTGCATGGGGACCCAGGGCTTGTTCATATTATCAAGCCACCCATTAGCAACATGAATGTGCTGCTGCAACATTCGGGTCATTATCAGTATAGTTATATTATGTATAACTATTGGGCTGTGCATGGGGACCCAGGGCTTGTTCATATTATCAAGCCACCCATAATCAACACGATATGCAATGTGTTGCTGCAACAGTCGGGTCATTATCAATATAGTTATATATATAACTACTGGACTGTGCATGGAAACCCAGGGCTTGGTCATATTATCAAGCCAACCATTAGCAACACAATGTGCAATGTGTTACTGCAACAGTCGGGTCATAGGTAATGTGCATGGCAGCATACCTTAATGGTGTACAGGAAGACCCAGGCTTGCGAAGCAAGCAATTCCAATGGTTAGCAGGGTGCAAAGCATCAATGCTGGTACACCATATCCTACAAAACAAAGTTATACTTACGTGTCCATCTTTGGTAGTAAGCTATGCGACCCAGCCACCTGCAGTCCAAAAGCAAAGTGACCAGTTTCCTGCATATCCACTAAAGCTATCTCATTGTTTAGCTTTTGGAGCTATGAGTGAAGCAGAATAAACTATAATACTGCATAGTTTGAATTAATTCATCAATAATTAGAAACACATCATGTCTCTCAACTCCCTTCACTCTACTATTCATTCATCAAGCTCTACTAACTCTACTTGATCTGGAGAAATTGGACCAACCGATCCAAATGTATTCTCTATGCTAGTTTTTACATTGCACATGGCCACTTTATCTATGTAAATGTTTTACCTTTTTACAGGAGAGTCGTTGAGTTAGAGGAAGTGATTTACAGGAGGGTCATAGACTTGAAGGAAGTGATTGATGCAGATGTGAGTTGAATTAATGTGATTGTATGTTCATAGGTCTACGTTCTGTGTACTATACACACCTTTTATTCTAGTTAATATGAAACATGTCTGAGGATTGTAGAAAGTAAAGGATGTGGCATAACTTCCATTTACAGTGTGGTTTGTTTATCTTCTGCTTAGTTCTCTTGTGTGTTTTACAGTTCAGAGCTTCAAAAATAGAGACAGATGAGCTGATGGCTAAAACCTGTCAATTAGAAATGGAACTGTGAGTCTTCTTTATAACCCTTATCAGTCCTAATATACTTAATGTGTCCAATGTTAACTACAGGTTCAATGTTACGGCCTCAACGCATAAATATATTTCCCTGAGGAGCACATTGCTCTCTGCTTCATTTTTCAATACTCTGTTTTAGTAACAACAAGAGTGTAGTTGGGGTTGATAGTTGTGTACAGACAGATAGCAAGATCCCCGTGGTGAACACAACTCTAGAAGTTGCAGAGATAAAACCTACAATAGACAATGGTTCGCAGACAGATGGTCCCAGAACAGTAGTAGTAAAAGACGAGAAGGTTGCAGAAATGATGTCAGAAGATATGTAAGTATTCAAACTGCTCCAACAACTGAAATTAGCATATCAATGGATAGCTTAGAACCTCAGCTTTCAGATGGTTTTATACATGGAGAGTTGAAATTTAGAAAGTTTTAACGCGTATTTCTACGGTATGTCAAAATTGGCGACATTTTACGATTTTCATCGAATTGTGATTGATCGTTGTCAGCTCAGATATTTTAGTTTTATCGGACCGCAACTCTTCAAAACTATGTGCTGACTTTGGAAAAGGTCTTTGGGGTTTAAGTGTGACCTAGTGTCTTGATGGGCAGCCTTTTCGGTTCAATCACGGTGTAGCAACCTCCGGGCATAATATCAGCAAGAGCGTCGAGTTGTTCTAGTGACCCAAATCTATACTAGGACTGAGTTTTCAGGTGCTTTAGTCTTCTGATGTTTGCTATCTTGTCTCTAGATAAAATTTATTCAGTAGAGATTGATATACATGTATTTTCATTAAGGTCCAAGCAAGGTGGCAATACTGCCCATGGAATGATTTGGACATAGCAATCTTATATCCACTTATTGTCAAGCCGAGCTGTGTGACAGGCTGTGTTACCCTGTTTCTAGATTAAATCATCACTACAGAGCTGTCTGGCAACTGGCAGCACTCCTATTTCCAAAATCTTACAGCATTTGATAGAGTTATTTGCCCCATTAACAAAAGAAACATTTCTCGGACCAGCTAGGTGGAAGTTCCCCTCACAAGGACCGATGTGAAATGTCTGATGGGTGGTACTATGCACCTGCATCTCTCATATTATTGGTTCTACAATGGTTTAGGATGGCAAAAGTGCTCCCATCACTAAAAAGGCACCCTCTTGCATTTGTGCCTTGTCCAATAAAGGACGTGTTCCTTGGTCAGTTTCAGTTTTGCTCGGCTTCCTATTTCTGTCTGCGGAAGCTTTCCTTGAGCTTTGCACCCAAAGGTGAGTCTTTTCCCAAAACCCCGCAGATAGTGAATGGAGTAACTTTAGTACCAGCAAATACTCAGAGCTCTCTGGGCAGTTGGGGCTCAGTGAAATGCCTATTGACCAGTCAGATGCGTACAAGCTTCCTTGCAACTCCGTGTTGCCAATTTCCTTTGTCCATGATTTTGATATTTCTTCAGGCTACCACCCTCTTTCCACCACCTAATTGTTGCTAGCACTCCATTCATTAAGCAAGGAAGTTCCTTGATCACCTCATGGTGTGTTTTCCCTTAGTTATGCAGATATATTATTATGATGGCATGCTTTTGTTAAGAAAGATGACCGTCATGACAGCAATGAAACTTAACTGAAACTTTTCTGTTGAAACAGACACTTTATAGCAGAGTTATACACCACACAAAGTTGACACACCATCAAATTATGAAGTCTTCAACTGCTACAAGGCAATAAAAGGCGAAATGCAAAATATCCTTTGTGAAATCAAAGAGCTGAAGATGCAATATTGAACTCGCAAATTTCAGTAAAAGTGGACATTTCAGAGTTGGTTCAGTTAGAACTCTCTAAATACCCTCAACTTTCCCCATATAGCTTGAAAGAGGGTGTGGAGAATAAGGAGAAAGTTTGCTTTCAAATGGTGTATAGCTTGAGTATATTACAATGAAATGGAGGGATAGAATTCATGCTCAACTGTAAATAGTACATATTTTCAAAGGCGGTCCCATTATTTCCATCACCACTGTATATCCGTGCAAATTTCTGCTGATGTGAATACACCTCATGAACTTACTCAATACCAAACACGTCATGCATCAAAAGACATGCTTACACGACTAGTTCAATTTTTGTATTGCGTGTCTACTGCCTAACTGCCTAAGCACAGAAGTTTTACCTACAAATCAAAGTTGACACTGCTGCTATTGTCTGTTTGTAGCAATAATAGTACAAGAGAAGACAACTATACACAGACTGTAGATAAGGTGTCTGCAATTGATGCTAGTGTGCAAGTTCAAAGGGTGAAGGTCAGGATGGAGCGAGGTGAGCAAACAGTCCGTCTTGGAGATGAATTGGTGAAAAGCGTCGAGATTGTGGGAGTGAAGCTCTTTATAGGTGAGGCTATGGCAGCAGTGCAAGGTGAACCAGACGTGAGAGAGATCAAAGAAAGTACAGCAGACGAGTAAGCACTCCAGTTAAACGCTTTCGGGATATGTGCAACTATTCTCGCAGTAAAAACCACTGGCAAACGTGTTTATTCGCACGGGTGCCCACTCAGAGTATCTTAGCACAGTAGTATACTTTTGAATATAACATATTATACAATCTAATACAATGTATTTTAAAGGGCTGGAAGTAAGAAGAGGGATGCAGTTTGTTCGGGAGGTAGCAGGAAGTAAGTGTGATTTTATTCTTACTATAATGTAATACTCCTATGATTATTTAATTAATGTAGATATTGCATAATACAGTTGAAATAGCAGAGTATGTCTGTATAACAGTGTGAACAGTGTTGTAATGTACTTATAATGTATTATTGTAGGAGAGCATGGAGATTCAGGGCGTTATCTTGCTTTGGAAAAAGGAAACGTAACTAGTCTGTTAAATCATACTTATAGTATACTGTCGTATTATGTTACATTCTACTAAAATATTTATCCTATTAATCATATCAGTCATACAGTATTATCATAATATATTTCACCATTACATGGTGAATAAAATATCTCAGTTATAACAAATTTCATCTTGTGTTCCCATGATGCACCAGTAGATGTAAACACAGAATGTGGATTACTGTATTCCAGCTGGAAATTCAAAATCTTATTGCTAGCATTAGAAATATCTTATCTCAGGACATAATGAATTAATGGGTTCATGTGAATCTAACACTCTTTAAATTGTTCTTCAATCTTGAGTGCATTATCCAATACACGTGCATTTAGCGTGATAGCATGATAGCATGAGTGATAGGTGATGGCTTACAATGCTAGACACCTCATACATGTAGATAAAATGTAGAAAGAATAGAGCTCCGTAAACAACTGCGATTAGGAATAGTGGTTGGATGTACATGTACATACGGCAGACAGTACTTGTATATACGATAGGCAGCATAGGTAGGATAGGTAGCATATACGATAGCATATACGATAGCATATACAATAGCATATACCATAGCATGTAGGACAGAGAGCATTAGCTATAAATTATGTCAATTTTAAAAACTTCTTCTTTGATTATCTCAACTCTGACACGTTATATAGCAGAAATACTAAGTTCTCACTGCTTTATTTAAAATACAGTGTTCATTCAATAAAACATATACTGGCAATTATAGTACTAAATTCTACAGGTTCAACACACCAGTCTGATAAGTATGCATGCTATTCATGAGATAAACAAGTAGCCTATAATGTTGTAATGTTTTTGGAGTGTGTTACATACAGGAGCCGAGGCCTACAAGTATGTGAAGGGCTTGGAAGGTGGTAGAGGTCGACCAAGTAATCTTCTGCTCATTACATGAAAGAGTGAACAGTCACAGTATATGTGTGTTGTATGTTATATCAGACGTAGGCCGATGCCGAGACTTATTGGAGCTCAGGACCGACGTAGGGCATGTAGAATTTAGACTCCGAAGGAGCGTAGTCAAAGATTGTGTATCTTTAAGATCTTAGGCCCGACGCTAGGTTCATTTAGAACCCGGGTTCGACCTAAGTCGAAGGAGTGTAGAGATGTGCTTAAACTAGGATGGGGAGGAACTCAAGCCGTACTGGATCTAAGGATGTACAATGTACAATGTACAATGTGCAATGTGCAATGTGCAATGTGCAATGTGCAATGTGCAATGTGCAATGTGCAATGTGCAATGTGCAATGTGCAATGTACAATGCACAATGTACAATGTTCAACGTACAGTGTACAGTGCACAGCGTACAGCATACAGTAACCAAATAGTGAGTTATGCAGGTGGTTCATACGCTCAACTAACTATCATTGAGGTTCAAATCCTGCTCAAGGTGGAGTCAGGGAGAGAATTCAGTCACACTTGACCCTGTGCCTCAGATGAAGTCGTTGAGATTGTGAAGCAAGGCTGACTTCAAGACAACCGCTCTAACCCATGTTACCAAAATGACCATGTCGTGTGCATATAATTTGGTGAGTTTCTATGGAATCTGGCTCTGGTGTGAGGTGAATCAGATAGCCATCAGATTAATTCTGTCTTTGATCAGAATGACTGAGGGTTACAAAAACACCTTGGGCCACAAGAATAAAAAAGCGTAGCTTCAATATACAAAGTAGCAATGTTTCAGTCGTAGGTAGTTCCAGAAATAACTAGCAGGATACATACTGGAAGTGTAGTAGCTTATGCGTTTGAAAAAAATACTGTAGTCGAGTATTAAATGGCAATAGCCTACCAATAAGGATGGGTAATTGTCTAGCATTACATGTACAAAATGTAGCTCATCGACAATCAAGCATGCAATATACATGTCAATGTCAATGTATATTCCAATGAATTCCTATGGAAGGCGTTGGTACATGGCACAGCATTATTGTTTGGCTGTACCTGTGAATACACTGCAACTGAATACATCTGCGAAAGATCATTTAATAAAACTTACCATGTCTCGTCTGAGTGGCTATCGTACACGGCTAGTCACATCTGAGTTTTGAAGTGTGACATAGGTCAGAGTCCACCTTTTTCTTGGTTGCTTGGGCTCCTCTACACTCCATGAGATCTTGAGTGTATCATTAACAAGTAAGATAGTTTGTGACGGTATTATCCTTAAGTGCCAGAATTTCATGATTTCTGCAACAATAATAAAACGTAATATTATAGCATGGAGCCAAATAATTATAGATAACGATTTTGGCTGTTATTTTAAAACAATATGTTTTATGAGAAAAGTCGAGTAGTTCAAAGAACAGACATTACTCTCTCTTTCTTTTGTGTCATTTCCCATAAGCATAATCTTCCTTACCATTACAGAAGGATAATCATCCTACCATGTACAATTTACTTCCATGTTGACAAGGGGACACAGATAGTTGATGAAGAACAAATTATCAGATTCTGCATTGCTATGTCTAGTCACTTTTTAAATATAATAATATATAGTAGTGTTCTTGTTCTACATACATTGTATATGTAATTAGCTGCCTGAATTGTACCTTCAGTGGACAGGTTAAAATAATTATTCTATATCTACCAGAATTTGAGCGGTCCTGAAAAATAACCAACTATCTGTATACACTTGCATTTTACAACAATTTTCCCAACTATTATAGTCTCTTGCAATTTATCTCTGCTGCAGCTGTATTGGACACCAACCGAGTACATGCATTTGATACAACGTAAAGTTGACTGCATTAAACTGTAGATAACTTGCAGTAAATTGTTTGTAATTAATATCAGTTTATTTGATTGTCAAAATACCTTTCTCTACTTCACATAACCAAGCAAAACTCAACAGCACAAACTCTACTAGCCAACTACCACAACTTTATCCAATAGCAAAAAGTACATGTTTATGCTAAAGATCACCTCATCTTTCTGGCCAATCAGGCTTCAGCAACATGATACACTGTATAGCATAATTGTCAATGTCATATACCTTCACTTGAGACAAGGTCATTATGTGAGTCATATCAACACACTACACCTCCCCTTGATTTCCAATCACCAAATTGTTATGGTACATAAAAGTCAGCTAACCACGAGGGGGGCTTCCTCTCTCTAACTGCTCTCCGTGCATTGTCATTACAAATCCGTTCGTCACCATAATCGTCATTTGCATCACCATCATCGTCACCAGCCTCCTGATTATGTTGGTTGCTCGCCAACGATTCATCACTGCCTGCATCACTCCTGTCACTATTGTCCGCATATGCATTGCTGTTTCCAGCCTGCTCACCGTCCCCACATTCCTGCCTCATTCCCTTGCTATCAACATCATCACTCGGCATGGAGCCTGGTTGGCACAACCTCACATCACTTATGTGCCTAGTCATTGAGTCGACCTGCACAGCCGTGTTTGACACTAATGCTGTTACCCGTCCTATCTTCCATGGCGTCGTACACCTCGAGTTATGTGGCTTGACATACACCCTGTCGTTCAGTTTGAACGGATTCAAACTACTATCACGGTGGCTTGAATGAGTTCCCTGACACATCTGGTGGATTGTGCTTGCCGTTTCTATAGATCTCTTCTGCTGGAATCACGCCATCAACTTTTGGAGAGAAGTTGTACCAATACAACATCTCCTGAACACCCTTGCCGGTTCGGGCCATCATTCTCTTTATCGTCCGATGGTGCCTCTCTATAATTCCATTGCCTGACGCTCGATATGCACAACTGAACACATGTTCCACTCCCCATTTCCTCAACAGATCTTTCATTCTTTGACTCTGGTAGCACGGACCATTGTCAGACAAAATCTCCTTTGGCGCTCCTCTCTCATAGAACACTTGTTCTATTACCTTGGCTACACTCTCTGCTGTCTCATTTCTTAACATTTTCCACAAAGAAAATCGACTCGGTCCACAATCTATGATTGTTAAGTAAGGTGTTCCATTATAGTGAGTAATATCAGTAGCTAATCTTGTCCAGTTGACCTGTACTCCTAGCTCTCCCTTCTCCCACCTGATAGGTGCTGGGTCGATTCGCTTGCAAATGTGGCACTCTGACACAACTATTGCAACATCTTCCTCATTAACTGACGACCCTCACTTTTGCCTTGCTAAATACAGCGTCTTAGCAACACCAAGATGATGTGTGTCGTGTAAGTCCCGAATGTCCTGAATTGATCCTTGATTACCCTGCTGGGCGACTGCAACACACACTTTCCTGTCTAACCAACTCTTCGGAACACGAGTTAACACATCAGCCTTGTTCTCCTCTGACCTGACTAACCTCATCTCTACTTCCAAACTATACAACTCTACCAACTCGGCTATCATACTAAGCCTCCTCCTAATAAGCATCTCACCTAGACCACATACCTTAGGGCGCTTGCTATTGGCAATGATCGACTTTACCCAACTATACACCGTTGCAGAATCAGTCATAACGTAGAGCTTCTTGATATCCCACTTAACTCCTAGACTGATGCCTCTGATCACTCCATCGAGCTCCGCCACATTGATGTGATTACCATCGTCCTTACGTAACCAGCTTCCATCCTCCACTTGCTCACCACTTATCTCCACAGTTACCCCAATAGCTAACTTGCTAGCATCGCACCACACAGTTCCCTCTCTATTATCTGCTACTGCCCACTGACCGCCGACTGGGTCTTTGGACTGAACCCTGTCTAACACCTCTCTCACCATCCGATTGACTGCCTCTGGTATTGGGTCGTCCCAACTGCACTCATTCACCTGCCTCTTTATGTAGCTACATGCCACCCTCAACCATCCGCCAACTGGATAGTGACCCACTAGCTTGCCACACAAAGAGAACAGCTTTCTCTTTGTGAGCGAGTCAATATCACCCTCCAGTGGGTTGTCTCTGCTCCATTCTAGCTTTCCTGAATTATTCCTTTTTACTCTGAGCCCTAACACTCGGGCATCACTGATACTCTCCGGCTCCTTCGTTACTAACCCGTACTTCGCTAAGTGTTCTCTCACTTGAGAGACTGATACTTTGTCTAAGTCAACAATGATATCGTCTATATAATGGTCTGTACCTGCATGTACTCTTCTGTCTAATCCTAACACACAGCTTAACACCTTGCTCATTATCTTCGGGGCAACATTAAGTCCGAACCCCATTCTAGTCATCACAAAGAGCTTGTCACCATACCTTATGGCTTGAAACTTCTGAAGTTCTTGGTCCACATGAAGTTGTAGATATGCTTTCTTTAAGTCCAGCATACAGCAGTTAGTTCCTAACTTTCTCCACTCCCGCAGTTTGTCCTGACATACTGCCACATCTGCTCCTGGGTTACAGCTTATATACTTATTAAGCTCTTTACTATAGTCCATTACTGGCCTGACTTTTCTCTGCTTGTTTGGTTGGAATGCTGCCATGAGCGGTATCACCCCTTGAACCGTGCCATGGATTGACTCATTGTGCTCTTCCAACCACCCATCTTGTATCCACCGTCCCATCTCTGACTCATACTCTTCCTGACACTCCTCAGCTATCCTATACTGACCACACTGATTTCGTAGTGTGGGCTCACTGTTCTTCCATTTCCACCTAACTGTCCATCTATCTCCATCAAACAGCGCCGTGAAGTCTGTGTCATCAACCTGCAATCTGGAGCTTTCACCAACTGCCACCACTGGCCGTTCCTTCGTATCATTTTCGCCCTTAAATCTTGGCACACTCTCCGAACTCACATGCAGTCCTCCTAAGCCTCTAATAGTATCCATTCCCATAATAAGAGAACATCCACACACCAACGTCTCTGATACTAAACCACGTACATTCACTGTCTTACCATCCACTACTATACACAAATCAGCCTCCCCTAGGCACTCTGTAGTTTTTCCATCTAACATGGTAACGATTGTCCTCCGTTGTGTGTACTTTGCACCAACCGTTTTGAGAACGCTCAAACTCACAACAGTTTGTTGGCATCCTGTGTCGACTAGCGATCTGCAACCGAGTCCATTAACGTCAGCCATGATTATTGGTAGCGCCGATTTTACTGTGGCTTTGAGGGGCGAGCATCCGACGCATACGCTGCCCCGGTCACGTTTCCCGAACGTTGAGGACACCTGTTGGCCAAGTGCTCTATCGATCCACAAATATAACATTTGCGAATTCGGTCCGCGCCACTTCTCCCAGAAGGGCAATCTCTAGCAATATGCCCCATACCTGAACAATTGAAGCACTGTCCAGCCCTACTATCCTGTCTATTCCCTCTACCATCCATCCTGTTATCTATCCTCTTTTCCTGTCTAAATCCAGTCCTACTATCCTTACTAATCCCTGCACAAACAAAGTTGCCACCATCACTCTTAGACGCCATCATTGCTCTTGCTTTGCTAACTAATTCCGCTAAATCCATACTATCCACATTAACGGTCGACTTCAGCTGCAATGCAACATCTGATGGCAATCCTACTACAAACGCACATCTCAGCAACGGCTCAGCATCAGTTTGCCCCATCAAGTTGACTAGCCTTCTTAGATCAGCAAGATAAACATCTACTGACTCACCCTCCGATAGCACTCTATTCCGCAGCTGGTTATACGATGAGAACGCATTAGTGCTGAACGCAGTTGTAAGTTCTTTTTTTAGTTTACTATAATCAGCCTTCACAGCATCTGTAAGCTGTTGATAGACAGCAAAAGCCGGTCCTGACAGAAAGAGAGGTAGAAACTTTAACTTGTCCTTGATAGACTGAAGCTGTGCCACTAACTCAAGTTTCTCCACCCATATTGAGAACTCCCCACTTGTATTGTAATCCACATAAGATCCTATGATGTCTGAGTACTTCATACTAGCCATAGTGTAGGCCGAAATAGCTTGTAGATAACTTGCAGTAAATTGTTTGTAATTAATATCAGTTTATTTGATGGTCAAAATACCTTTCTCTACTTCACATAACCAAGCAAAACTCAACAGCACAAACTCTACTAGCCAACTACCACAACTTTATCCAATAGCAAAAAGTACATGTTTATGCTAAAGATCACCTCATCTTTCTGGCCAATCAGGCTTCAGCAACATGATACACTGTATAGCATAATTGTCAATGTCATATACCTTCACTTGAGACAAGGTCATTATGTGAGTCATATCAACACACTACATAAACCACGAAAACTAGAAGAAAAGATCATAGAACACAGAGATATAAAAACAGGACAATCCGCAGTAGCACAACACAGCATTAACAAAGGACATGGCATATTCACTGAAGAAAATATAACTGTACTAAGAAATAAACCGATCCAAGAAGAATATTAAAAGAAGAGTACTTGAGGCGTTACATGTAGCGCCTCAAGTATTTTTCTCCTAATATTCTTCTTGCAAATCAGACAACATAAACCAAAATTAAACGTACAAGGACAATCTCAAACCTTAAAACTATTTTGCAACTAACTTAAGCAACACAAACGGAATATTTACGTAAAACGAGTATACATGTAATTAACTTTATATCCATTAGCAATGGTTTGAATATTTAGCCTTTGAAGTATAACTTCATCCTTTCATCTTATGGCTCTATTGTGTAAACAACTTTGTAGTTTTACTCTTAACCTAATCCACTTCCTTAACTTTTGCCTTTGATGTACTTCTATTATATGACGTAGCCCCTAATTTAAAGAACCTCATTCATCTTCTGATGATGTTACTTGGACAAGTCACGAAATATTAGGAAATAATTCTATATATAAGAGCCCCATACTTGGACTACAATCTCACAGTTATTATAAGCTTTCTTTAATCATTCGGTCTATGTACGTCTATGGTTTCAGGATTTAATGTATTCAGGTAGCAGAATAAGATAACCTTCCTGCTCTGTCGGCTTGGTCACTGTTTACTCTTTGCTTTCTGCAAAGACTCTGATCAGTTTGTGAATTAGTAGAGAAAATATACAACTTCACAACAATATTGTTGGTACATGTATTTGTATAATCTCCCTTGCCACGTGTCATATTATTAACTAATAATGACACATATGGATGCCGCCTACTTCATGTACATAATGATGATAAGCATGAAGTTTATCCTTTTGCATTTATTGCTAGCGGAAGAACGAAACATACATGTCAGTATACATATATTAACGTTAACTCATTTCTGGACTTCACCAATGTTGAGTAGCTACAATACATATTGTATTATGTTTATTTTACATGCTCAGTTCAGTCTCATCAACACCCGGATGTAAAACTGTGACACACGCTCGTTGACAGTAGAGATTATATGAGTACCAATATGGCGGAAATTACACAAAATATTACACTGTATTGTCCTCACACCATGTCCCTTACCATTTGATGTGGCATAGTGCCTAGCAGTCTAGGCTAGCACTAGTAGTCATGTACATGTACTACAATCATGTTATCTAAGGTCTAGACCTACATGTAAAGTACATACGCATACATGTAGTACAAGTAGCAATTTATAGGGGTGTACCTGGTGAGCAGATGCTGTGATCTTTTAAGTGATATACATGTACATTTGTACTTGGAATCTAGTCCAGGGACAATAGTACATCAATACATTAATTAATACAATCGGTACAGCAAATCTAGACAAATCAATTTACACTAAAACCTCTGGACATTATATTAGGGTCAATAGAATAGCATGTACATTGTACTGTACACATTGCGCTTCTATCAAGATGTTGGTAAGTAAAATGTTGGGAGCCTCCTGAATATTACATTTGATACCATGTACATAGAGGTTAGGTATAGAGCCACTAGACTGAGAACAGTTTAATTACTTGTAAATAACTTTGAATGGGTACACATGTGTATATCATGACCTTTGAGAAAGATGTATTCTACTAACTGATACAATATAGTAACATGATGTTTCATCTCTATGTTCATTGATTCACATTTTTTTATAACAAGGCAAGGAGATTTGTGAGTAAAATACTCTTTTTATTTCAGCAATCACTTCAAACCAAAATATCTGCGACATAGCGTCATAACTACTAACAGGTGCAATAAAAAGCATTACTCGCATGGAATTACATATACACACACTTCTGCAGTTAAGTGTCCATAAAGTTAGATACACACATTATACCTGGAAAGTCATACATATAGAATCAAGATAATTAAGATACATGTAAATGAGAGTGAAGAAAACTTTTATTATGCGCCATTAGGTGATACGCTGTAAATTTATGTCATGCTGATGGCTATGATAAGTGATAAAAGTATTGAGAATAAACATACAATCTAACTAGCATTAGCATAGCAATAACTGATAACCAGGCTGATATCAGTTTAGACTAATTAGATGTAAGTAGATGTAATATCCTGTTTCGCAACATACAAGACTTAGTGTTTTCTAAATAAGCATGTACATGTATATGTCCATGAATATCCATTAGGTAGCGGGCCATTCCTTACATTTGCAGTAAACTGTGGCCTCTCCACTCTATGCTATGATAATACCAATCACAGAACTTATACCAAGGTTATCTTTGCATTGCCTGTACGGCAACATCACTTTCTGAGAAAATCCAATTAGGAATAACAGAATGCAATTTACGTCAACACAGCTATGCCTAAGTAGTCTTATCGCAATTACTGTTACATGTATTTTGAGTAAAGTTCAATTAGCTTTGTGTTATGAATCTTTAGTTTGGTCACTACAAGTTTGTGTATGCATAATGTCAATAATTGTACATATTGTCATACATGCACATTGTACATTCTATATTATTAAGTCGCATTGGTCCTACTCGTCAGTGTTATGCCATTTGAGATGGATCTCTCTCATATAGCACCCTCCTATTGTCCATCAAACAGAGGGAACATATGGACCTTTCTGTATCTGGTGAGAGTGTTGAAGTGGACTGGAATCTGTACTCTGTATCCAGGAATCACTTCTGCCAACCTCTCACTCTGTACCCTCACCCTCTCCCTTACCTAAAGGAGATAAACATAAACATCTAGTTGTTCCTAAGAGGTATATGTATGTGTTATCTTGTAATAGTATGAGCTACATGTACATCAGTCATAGATTTTGTGGAGTTGGCTGGAAATGTTTTGCTGTGTTGTGTGTTTCGGAAAAATGTGTAAAAAGTCAAGGGGATTGGCAGTAATAACTACTATTAGCTAACTCAGACTAGCCACATGCTAGGATATGTAATATCAGTATCTTACTTTGTCAAAGAGAGTACAGACGTCCCTGTGACAAGAATGCTTGAGTACCGTGTTTACCAATACCCTCATAAACAGACCCCCATATTCAGCATCTCTCTGCGAAAAGTCAGCTGGAAGAAGAAAGCAATTCAAGATATTTTTCTCCAACATTATAAGACTAGCCAGCATACATACCAGTTGTACTATGCATCATTGTGTATCAGAATAATAATGAAAGGGGTATCTGAAGTAAAAATGAATGTGTGCACATGTAAACATGCAATATCTATATGAATGTGATGCTATGAAATTATCAAGGGCGCCAATCATAAAGGGTGAAAATATGTTAATGATTTGAATATGTTTGTTATGCTTAGCAAGAGTACAATGTTACAAAAGACAAGCCGTTATATTCCCAACTCAAAATAATCAGGTGTCATAATCATTAGTTATTATACAATCATGTACTCGTACATGTGTGTAGAAAGACTGGCTGAATGCTGAAGCAAAAAAAACTGCCAGTTTAGTGAGATTCTTGAACCATAATTTTAACCATTAATCAATTAATTTTTTACTATGCAACAGACGTATAAAAACCAATGTACTTCTAGAAATCACTTGGAGAAAATTTTATACCCAACCCAACTTTTAAAAAAATATTATCTGCTTAAATAGATAGCGGCATTTTTTCAGTGCGTTCATATCTAATTTTGAAAGAGGTATAAAAGGTATTTTAAACAAACCAATATATATTATTATATATAACCAAAGGGATAACCAGCTGCCAAACTAGAAAGCTCTTTACAACTGTAGAACCACTCCGCGCAAGGGCATGCAGTCTTCACCGACACTAAGCGACCCCTCACATGATGGCAGTCAGATCATCGCGCATACGAGTTACATGTATCATCCACAATGAATTGTTTTCTACTTTTGTAACACCGACTTACTCTCAAAGCATGACTGAAACACTATTAGATCATCTACAGTTGTATTGGCATTATTCCTTGCATGTTGGGGTAGCTGTGGTGCAGCACCTGTAAATAATACACAACAGTAAGGGCTAGTTTATGTGGTAGAATGTAACTTGTAAATGACAGGGTGTATACTTTTTAGATATAATTACTAATTCTCTGATATCAAAACTATTTACAGACCAATAGGACAGGTCAGTGGTACAATTTTCAACTAAATAATACACATTACTTAAGATTAAAAGTATCATTTGCTTGCAATGTGTATTGAAAGGAATGAGTTGTGTCTTTCAGCAATAAGCATGGATACTCTACTTGAATCTAAAACACTAAATTGGCAATTTGATGAGAAGTAATAAATCCACTTACCACTTCGACAGGTTTGAACTATCACCACCTTTGGTTTACCTTTCATACCAGGAAAGCTCTGTGATGACATCTTTTGATATATCTCTGAGAGTTTGACTGTACTATAGTCTGATCCGTAGATGACATCATCCTCAGCACCATGACTCATCACTACCAGGATAAACATTCCATAGTCAACATGATCTGTGTTCCTTGTCTCTCCTTCTATTGCAGATAACATCTCCTAGAACAGAATATTATTGCTCAAATAAGGTCACCCAAGTGTACACTAGATAATAATCCACGTTCGGCAGTTTGCTGATTCAGCATCCAACAAGAAGATTGGTATAACAATTGTCATGTGAAAAGTTAGCACACACTTTTATTGTAAGCCATGATTAGCTTCTGGCAGACACAACAAAAAAGTTTTTTTATTTCATTGATTTTTTCTGAATGTTAGTGCTACAGCAGCCATTCCTCGAATGGAAATGACGGTCATTCAAAATCTTAAATTCATGAAACTCCTACCATTGGAAAACGATCTATAGTATCGACAATCACGAATTAAATATTGCTTCAAAAATCGAAAATAATTAAATACATACAAGGTAAAACTGGTATTCAAAAAGATCTTCATTGTATATAATTACATACATGTATATTTTAAAGTCAAAGAATGTGAGTGACTACTAAATCTAAATTTTGTGAAGAAATACATACTTGTCTGTTCAGGTTCTCTAGGGAAGTGACTTGAAAGTTCAACAGTTCCAACATCCTTGTAACATTGGCTACATCAACTTCTGATCCCTCTCTTATGTCTCTCACTATCTCTCCATTCCGATCTCTCTTCCGACCAGAGAAGATGCGATTGTTGATCACTAAAGCTCTTCCCCTCACCGAAGAAGACATCTTGTAAACCTGACCGTTAAAAAACAACATGCGATAACTTAAGAGACTTGGTATGAATATTATCTTGATAACAATGGTGTGCTCATGACTTTGGTAACATTGCACACACTGATAAATACATACACAGATTATGCTACTCACAATAGCTTGTGTGTGAAAAATTGGTATAACACTCGCCTGGTCTATGTTATGAAACAGTTGCTTTATGTGAGTCTTTCTAGTAGGTTTGAGGTCCATGCTGATGATATTATCATCTGGTTGAGGAGGGAACTCGTCTACATCAGATAAGGTGCTCTCAGTATCATCATCGCTGTCATAATAATCTTCTTCTGGTGGGACAGGATACAGTGTATTGTCTAAACAAATAAATTGTTATAATAATGCAGTGCGTACCATGCTGCAGAGGTTCAAGTACATTTAGTAGTGGCACATGCTACCAACATCATAATATAATATTTTTGTGTATGGAGACAAACTGTTTCAACATTTTCAAAATTACAATGTACATTCATTGTAAGCAAAACAAAATAGTCAACGATATATTCAGTTAAATCAATTATGGGACAACAGTGTACCGACATAATTTCTAAAGGGCTTTATATTGTGTGAGATTGATGAAGATTTGATCATGTTGGGTTGATTTAATGCTGTGAATACAGAATTGAATGCACAAAGAGCTAGCACAAGAGAGATTTTTCCAAAGCATGATTGTATCTGAGCTAGTCTCGGATGGATCAGTAGCGTTCAATACTATTGAATATCTTCGCGTGGCCAATTGGCTGGAAGCTACGCATTTTATTTCCATGGAATGCATGTAGTGTCTATTGTACTAGAAACACTCAGTTCTGTGCAAAAATACCTGGTTGACTGATTCCAGCTGAGGGAATATTCTCTATGTAGATGTCTAGATCAGTTTTGTCTCTGTCAGTGAGAGAATCACCTGCAATAAATGGAGTAATGGATTATGTCACGACTAAAAGCCGAATGGCAGCTTTGCCATATATGCACTCTATCCATTCTTCCAGTACTGTATTAACCCATCACTCTCTACCATAACTATGTTTTACATAGTCTTAATTTAGTCTTTGAAATCATTCACATGAAACAGTAAAAATGTGGATAATGAGGTCATTAAATTAATTGCTGATGTTATGTTTTACCATGAGCACTCCTACGTGCAAACTACATGTATCATGTATGTATTTTGATAGAAGTAGTGGCCCCATGTAAGAATATAATTATATTAGCAAGTCAGAGACTTTATTTACTCACAGCAATATCATTTTTCTTGTGTTGTATCATAGTCAGTAGCAGTTTTATATGGCATGGAAGACATAGTATAGGTCTACATGAATAATTCCACGCATACCTGTCATTTAGGTATCAATTTCGGGTCAATTCAAAAGGGAATTTCAAGAACTAATGCAATTTTAACTGCAAATGTTTCTACTGTGTAAAGTTCCAGAATTGCCAACCTTGTTACATTGGACTTTATAACTCGGTGTAGAATTATTATGCAAAACAATGATAACATATTTCCGCTAGACTGTGTGTACACTTGTGCAACAAACTGTCATTACAAATATAAACTAAATGAGAAAGCTACAGTCTGCAGTACTGATGAACTGCTGACAACTGAGTGCATAGAGCAGAAAAGTGGTGCCTTATTAGTAACTTTCACTTAGTTCAATTTTAATTTTAAATTCTTCCATTTACATGTACATGACTATACAATTAATGCCTTACTGCGAATTTTATGTCCAGGTATTCAATCAACAGAACTTTTTTAACTTCACAGACAGTAAGTCAACTTACATGGAGTCAAAAGACATCTTGGTATGTCTTGGTCACCAGTACAAATATGCGTAGAGATTTGAGCTTGAGTTGGTCTGGAGGTGCGATCAGCGTAGAACCAATCGGGGTTGACTACTCTGCGAGGATGAGAATGTTTCTTCAGCAGGCAATGTGGACAGAACATGGTGCAAACTATTCTACTAGCAGTCCAGATGTCCTTGATTCTCTTGGTTGACTTGTTGGTGATTTCTGTCAAGTGCTTCCAACCTACAGCTAGAGTTGAACCTTCAGTGGACACATGAATACTCACCCTTTTTGCCTTGAAATTATGAATAAGGCAGATAGTGCATTCTCCAGATTTGAGACAAATTCCATTTTGTTTGATATATGTGACCCAGGCGCTCATTTTCAGACATCGTGCGCACAGAGTTTTCAGATTTGAAGGGCTCCTGGCAGTACAGGCACCAAAAGGGAGCTAGGGCAACAATTCTCAATTTAGGCTTTATGTCTAATCTGTCTAATCTGAAAATTTTAAATCTCTGCTTTTCCCCCTGTACTGCTAGGAGTCCTCTAAATCTGAGAACTCTGTGCGCACGATGTCTGAAAATGAGCGCCTGGGTCACATATATATCCCTGCTATTAGGGAGAAGTTCTAAGAGTCCAACACTCAGTTGGTAGTTTACATAGCGTGGTGGTGTAAGGCCCTCAAATTCCAGCTCAACCTTCAAGCCTATTTCAGGAAGTGTAGACCTCATTTGCTCACCGCTCATGTAATCAACTCCATAGTAAGGTAAAACGTGGGAGGGCACATGCTTTATATCCACTGGTCCATGTAAAAGTTGAAATGATTTTAATATGTTTACAGCCACTTCCATACTTGCTTGACTATCAAACTCTGTCCTAGCAGCAATAAGAAACTCAGTAAGCCTTCTATCCATGGCACCAGTTTTGCGGAAGTCGCCGCGGAGTATCTCAAATCTTCTTTCTGTCAAAGAATATTCTTTTCTTCGTGGCAAAGGTTTGTAGCTGATGTTCTCATTATGGGGATAAAGTGCATAGACCATTTCAGTTACAGAGCGTATTTTGTGGCACACTACATCTTTCAGACGACCATCCTCAAATCTCAGCAACTTCCCAGTTTTGTGCAAGTAAGTTAGGATGAGGTCAAGATGATCTTTGACAGCCTGCAGTTCACCCGTCAAACAGTTCTGAAGCTCGACCTGGGATATGTACGTACTGCCATAAGATTTCAACTTAGTTTCAACAACTTGCCAAGATTTTGGAATGCAGTTCGCAAACTTCTCACTTTGTGCAAAGATAACTTCTTTCAATTTTTGTAATTGCTCCTGGTCTTCTATGCTATTTCCAATCTCAAAGATGTCATCAGCTTTAAAAAGGGTATCACTTGACAAGTTTTTGATTTGAAGAAAACCTGACCTCTGCTTCTCAAACTCATCCTTTCCAAACAGATATCTATGTTTTTGTACTAGTTCATGAAAATGGGCATTGTTTGATAAGTTTTTGATCGGCTTCGTTTGGTTTTCATGGTCTTCCTCTAACAACATCCGAAGCACCCGCCCACATGACTGTAGGAAGCTTGATCTCAGCTCCTGAAATTCATCCTTCTCAAATAGATCTTTGTGTGTTAGCACTAGTTTCGGGGCAGCAAGGTCTGGATACTCTAAGTATAGGTGAGCCAACCAATCAAAGAAGAGGAGACGAACCGCTTCATTTTCTCCTACTTCTGCTTTCAACTCTCTGTATTTCTTCAAGCTGACGACGACAACTGGTAGACAGTTTCTCTTTAGCGTCATCCTGTATGCTAACTGGTAGATTTCTTGACCTCCAAAGTCGATGAACTGCAAGCTAGTTTCCCCAAATTTTACCTCCCTCATATCAAACACTTTGGTTGATTCGTCAATAGCAGATTGAGGACCTCTGCCAGTTAGTTCTCTCTTGTTGTCATGATTCTGTAGCGTCTTTACAAGACTGGTCTTACCTGCCATAGACTGGCCAATGACTGCTACTGTTACTAGAGGTAGCCTAACAGAAGGTCCTGCAGCCATGTCTCTGTAGTATTGCTTGATAGCCTCAAGTCCTTGCTCGCATACTTCATATGGTGGAGAGATTAAAGATGAACACTTGGATACATCAAGTTTGTTGAGTTGAGGCAATTCTAGTATACTGCTAGTTAATGTTGACATCTCCTTATTTTCAGACAAGCCTAGCTCCTCTAACGCTTTCAACTCAGTCATACTGAAAATAAGAAGCTATTTTCAAATTAACAGTTCTAATTGCCGTTAATTATAAATTGTAGTTCACATACTACAGTATTTTTTGTGGGATCTTTACTTGCTGTGATTAGATTGTATTGGTTACTGCATAACCAGGTTTTGGCAAGCAATGTAAGTGCATAATCATTACAGCCTTTGTTAAACACGCTAGCAGCCATTGGGAGTGTTCTGTCGCTAACACCTAATATCATGACGTTTTGGGCAGTAATTTAAAACTGTAAGCGAGGAAAAACCAGCTCAAAATGAAAGATTTTTAATACCTTCTCGACTGTGAAAATCAAAACAAAGGAATGATGTCAACAATATTATACCAAATCAGCAAAATTTCACTTTTGAGACCGGGAATTAATGTGTTCTGCAATGTTTTATTGAGGAAGGATATTTTACAATTCAGCACAATTTGCTAGTGTAAAATCAAGCCATGCTCTAAATCCAAGTATCATTAATTGAGGGCTCCTTGCTCCTTGTTGCATAATATTGACCCAATTAGTTAACTTCATGTTAGATTAACTATTATTGATAGCTAACTGCATAGTAAATTTTAATTTGTGCAGAACTTCCAAAATGTGACAATTTAAAAATTCGCGCCTGTCTTGCTCTTGGCATGAAGCGTAGGTGGTGACCAATTAATTCAGCAACTAGCTAGGTGATAGTTAGTCTGATTATATTGAGAAAAGTTTGAATTTAAATACCTTGATAGGATATTATTTGGTGAAATCACGCAACAGCACATTACAATGCTGTTATGGGCTTGGCCATTTTTATATATAAATATAATAAAATTATTTCCTTGTCAAAAATACAACGTTATATGGTAATTTGGCTCAACATGTATATAACACGACAGGTGCTTATTATACTCAGGTTATTATTTTCCAGTACATGTAATAATCTCAGGCATAAATTATAAGATCAGACTTTACCAATGCTGTAAAAGAGTAGAATATTGTGCCATTCCGTTCTCGGCTTTCTAAAATCATTGGTTACATCATACATGTATTTGTATTAGGTCATGACCGCTCATATGGGTAGCATTAATTGAGAACTTTGCCATTATTTGTGATCATCAGAGGATTTATCTGCTGATGTTACTTGGACGAGTAACGAAATATTAGGTTTGACAAGTGTGATTGATGGATGACCTTTGATATTAGCACCAATGTCAATAGAGCAGTCACAAGAATCAAAGATGTACGCAGTGTGTGTAGCTCAGCTCCACTATATTTATATTGTAGAATGGTGCACAAGCAAAATTCTGCTTCAAATTTCTAGTGTATTTCTGCTTGAAATCTGGCCATAAAGAAGGTTGTATCAAATTTGGGGTGGACTCTCCCAATAACAACATTTTTGTAAAATAGATTAATTTGGTAAAGAGACATTGCACATGCATTGCAAGAAACATATAACATCTAGCATAACATACTTGCTAACCACATTTACAATAATATTACACTACAATTATGCTACAACACCTTGCAGGATCCCTTCAAAAAAGCTAATATACATGTAGTTGGGCAGCCATCATACGTGACAGAGATACAGTGTAACACCAGGTATTGTATTGTTTCAATGCCATGGATAAAGCAAGATAAATTTATATACCATGGCTACATGTAAATTGTACATGTATGCTTATTACTCACATATCTGATACCTAGAATGGCATTTCATTACCAGAGTAGGTCTAACTGCTCAATACTGGCCACTACATAACTACAGTCATTATAAATTATTCTATGTATAGGTGTCAATCAGTAAAACCCATCAATATACTTTTCTGGGCAAGCCTAGTATCCGCGGTCCATGGGTGTTACGACTAATAACATTATGCAAAAATATCAGCAATTGGCTGCACATAAACTGTAGTTTTGGAGAGAAACTAGAATATAATAATTATACATGTAAAAAGTAACTCCAGTCAGAGTGTAACTAACAGAATGGACTGGTTTACCAGAAATATTGTGGTGAAACAGCCTCTGTAGTAATGGCACCTAGGCCAGCCACACTGATTATATTATTAGCTGACACTTAATCTTATCCATATACTGTTATTTACATATTCATGCATTGTCTATCTATTATTATCTATGCATTCCTTACCTTATTATCCACTGCGTGTCTTATATACATGTCTGTATTAGCAGTCAAGTCTTGGAATTACGTTCTATTGCAACTTGGTTTTTCCCACATTCATACTTAATTAATAATTGTCTGTCCTTACTTGATTGCATATTGTTAGAGTCTTTTTGCCACTTTATACTGTAACTACGTGGCCGACCTTATGGATTTAGCTCATATTTACACACAACATGTTTTTACCTATTGTAAGCACATTTTGTGCCATGGCCGACCTTTTCATATGGCCAGGTCGGGCGGAACCAGACATATTGTTGCGTAAGTTCCGAAGCCGACCCCCTGTCGGGCTGGCCGATACCATGTCGTACCTTTTTGCCGGAAGTTTGTTATGTATATAAGGCAGAGCATTTTCCATTGTGAATCAGTTGTTGGTTGCGCTTGAATAAAGCAACATCTCCTAACTCAACCTACAGAGGCTCACTCTTTAGGCGGGTAAATCCACCTGAGAATCCTTTGGATTCAGTACGGCTCGAGTTCACCTCATCCTAGGCTAAGCATATCTCTATCCACCCCTTAGGCTTAGGCCGATACTGGGTTCCAATGAACCTAGCGTCGGACTTAGGTTCTCAAGGTTAGATCTTCTTCACTACACTCCCTCGGAGTTTAAACTCTACTAGACCTACGTCGGTCCTGAGCTCCAATGAGTCTCAGCATCGGCCTACATCTGATATAATCTACAATCTACACTATAAAGAGCACCCATAACTGTTCACTCTTTTATGTAATGAGCAGAAGGTACACTCGGTCGGCCTTTACCACCTTCCAAGCCTTTCACATACGTGTAGCCCTCGGCTCTCGTATGATCTAGCACTCAAAAACATTACAATGTTATTGATCAACTTGTTGTTTTAATGGCAACTAAACCAAATCAGTGCTGGTTTTTTTTAACAAAGTAGTAATATTTGTGAAATGCAACAGCACTCGAGGGCTTTACCAAGTTCCACACAAAATTGAACTGGTGTCGGAAATCAGGGAAAAGTATTGGTGATCTATAAAGGCAGTGAAACAGAAAAACTACCCAGTAACTTCAACTACAACAATGAAAGATTGAATGGGGAAAAAGAAACACATCTACATGTACTTATGAAATCTGTTAACATACTAAATTGACACCATAGTAGAAAGACAGCTATTATATGATTACATTACTTTATTTGTCATAGATAATAGGCCACATTGCAGTAAGATGACACATATTAAAGTATTGTAGTTAGGCCTTAGTACTGTACAATTTCTGTACAAAGTAAAGCGGCCAGCAAGGTAGAATGCAAAACTTGTTGTCTGGCGATGAGCTACACTAGACTAGACAACTAGAAAACACACAGTTCAAAACACTCAGTTGGTATTTACTATTTAGCAAAGCAAAGCATCTTATTCATACAATTTTATTTACATGCACGTGTACATGAGAGAGTAGTTGTGTGGAAGCAAGCTGATGAATAGTATACAACCCAACATAATCACTCAGGCCTGGCAGTTATGATTGTTGATATTTGTATTAGCGCCAATTTCAACCATACATGTAGCTCAGTAATCAATGATGCATGCAGAGTGTGATGCTCTGCTCAACTATATAATATGCGTCTTATTATCACTACTGCCCTCTACTTTGCTGTGTAAAACAGTCCCTGGCAACTATTCCAAACGACACTCCACCCAAACTTGAAAACCAATAAAATCATCATTTGCAAAAACGCACAAATGCA
Source organism: Bugulina stolonifera (assembly GCA_935421135.1). NCBI lineage: Eukaryota > Metazoa > Bryozoa > Gymnolaemata > Cheilostomatida > Bugulidae > Bugulina > Bugulina stolonifera. Next base: position 2,210,170 of record OW285197.1, on the reverse strand, counting down.
GCAAGCTCCAAGACAAGCTCTAACAAGCACCAGTGTTTTCTGGAAACAGTATAATTTGTTGCAGAACAAGTTGATCTCCTTATTATGACTGATATCAAGGGCTAGGGTTGAAACCTCAATAAATGAATGAAGTGCCCTGTGCCCCATTAGCCGGTGTATGTTATATAACAAGCATTCATCGTAGATCCAGTGCACTTCCAACCAAAACTTCAGCTAGAGCTACTGCAGTGTTCTGACAATGTACAAGGCAGGGCAGTGACTTGTTGATAATTCTACATTGATAACACACGTAGCATAAAAACTGATGCTGCAAACCAGTGTAAAAGCCACAGACAGAATGAAGGGCAGTCATATGATTTCACACATAGCTGTAAATGCAACGCAGAATGTACAATGTACATGTATATCCCACTGACTGTTTGGCTATACTGTATGCACTGTACATACACCTACATGTACATGTACTTCATAATATAATACATTGGGTGCTGGGTTGGGAGTACAGCTTTACGTTATTGTTGCCTTGTGTCATCGTGCATAGCCTATTATTTGTGGCATTTAGGCAACATAATAACCTACTGTGATTGACTAGTTGCTCCAGCTAACTCTGTTGGCGCGAAGCCTCAATGGATGAATGAACTCAATGCAGCACCCAGCCGCATAGCCAACTATGTTATATAAGGAACATTTCATTGTAGATCCAGTGCACTTCTAGCCAAATTAAGAGAAAACTATAAGTTTTATTGCAAAAAATATTTTTGTGTCTTACAGAGTAATACGATAGCTAGAGATGTATGAAGTTGTATAAAGTTGGGACAATTTTGACCAGTGCTATGCTGGCTGGAATGGACCCTCTATATATTGTAGTTACATTCTTCCCAAAAAATAGACAAAATGAAGGTTAAAGGAGAAAATCTGAGAGAATCCTCCAGAAGGTATTTTTAAGAGCTATAAAGTGGTGTATATAGCAACTCTGTTGCACTTTTCAAATTTTTAAAAGTTCGGGACACATTTTGCACTTTGCGTTTTTTTTTGCCTTTAAAACTTTTTTGACGCTTTAAGCAAAAGATCTAAAAAGATTTTTCGGAGCGTCTTGTAAAGAGCTATCTAATGGTGTTTACATCAAGTTTCTAGCACCAGCCAAACTGGTTTAATGGCAGGACAAGTTTTATATTATAAGCCACAATGAAAGGGCAATTTCCTAAAAGTGATACCTAATCTACATGTACACTGTGCAGACTCATTTTATGATTGACTAAAGATTGACTATTATGACCTTCATTCAACAATGATAACTATCAAGTTCATACGGCTATGCATGTAGCTCAGTTTGTCCTGGTGAATGTTTTCAGTACCCAAGCAGTAATATTGTTATGAGTCAACACTAACTGAAATTCTAAAAATAAGCTATTGTACATCCCCAAATACACAAGTAACAGTCAATGCCTGCAATAACAGTACTATAACAATATAATGTACATATTTCATGGATTTTATATTTGAATAATTAGCCACGTCTTGGGGGCTTCCAAAATATCCAGCCCAAGCTGATTGAAAGCAAGAACAGCGAGAAGTAAATGGGGCTGTCTTGGCCATTTTAACTGTCGAGATGTAACAAGCTCATCAGAGTATGCAGCTGCACTTAGAATCTAGTTCTGGATTGTAGCATACGATTATATAGCAAAGCAGTAACTCATTCAATATAAAGTACATGTGTGACTTTTTGAAGCTTCTATGTCACAGCAGGCCATGCTGAAGTGTTGCCCTCGGCATAAAGCAAGTTGGGTCCTAGTTATTCCTTCCTACTCAGGCATACACTACAATGTGGGTGATTCACATCAGCAAAAACTGTGTCTGATTATTCTTAGTCTTATTGGCAATATCCTGATGTTTTCTCGATGGTTTATGTACACTGATAAGTAATAATATCTATCAAACAACTCTTCCATTAGAAGTTATTTGTTCTCAGTCACATGAAGCCTCTATAAGGTGTAGACTTATTGGAGATATGATTGCTACCTAGAAATCTAGTCTATTATATTTTCAGTAGTTGTTTACCGAATGTCATCCACACACATGGATTGCATCATGAGGTAGTGTTCTTGTTTCATGGTGCCTCTGAAATTTTAACCAAATATCGTATTTTCACACATTTGCTCTATGAGATGGAGCGTCAAGCTATGCTACTTTGTTGTTCTATTGAGATGGTTCATATTGGGTAATGGGTATGTATAAGCATGTATATAATAGCGAGGTAAGTACCCTGAATATTATATGAAACTACTATAACTTACCTCTCGGGGAGAACAGATAGCCCACAATCGTTCATATCTAGCTGTGTAAGTGATGTCAGTGAACATACAACATCAGGTACAGTAGGGAATTGGTTCTTGGGCCCATCATCTTCTTTTCTAAACATCATTCTCATCATAAAATCTTCTTCATTACCAATGTCTAACTTCTTCAGGTTGGTCAGCTGACATAAACTGCAACACAACACAATACAATACTATGTGGGGATTATATACCATGTATTGTATAGATCTAATACTATGTATTTACACAGCTAGATATGCCATCACATGGTTTTTAATTCTGCATGTACTTGTACATTAGTGTTAACCAGACTACATGGATACCTTGTGGTATACGACAGTATTATGAAGACCCTTCGTTCTAAACCACTGCAGAACTTTACTGGGCAGACGTTAGTAGCCTTTGAGATAGCTGTAATGATCTAAGGTGTTTTGTGATAACAGAGCTTTTCAAGGGTTTAGTGGGGTTACCGTGGTAATACTTCTATGTATATTGAATAGATGTTTATCCATGGGAGAGATTGGCAAATATGACAAACCGAATTGCCTTCACCACAATAAACAGCATTATTCATGTCAAACTAAACACTGACTAATACTGTCACCAACTACATATTACATGTATATTGTAGTATTTGTGTGCCACTGGCCAGAGAAAGGCTTGCAGAACCACTAGTAGCTTGTGCGAGTAAGAGATGCTAGTACCTAATTACTACCCTTGGTAGGTACTGGGTGTTGCTGCTAGATCAAATTGTCTGTAGTATAGTAGCATAGAAAAATGTATTGAGTAAAGTCTCTCAGCTAGTTGTAATATTGACTGCACAATATAACAAATCTGCTGGCCTTTTATAGCACAGAGAGCTACCGGGCTTAATCGTGATTGGCTAGTTGACGCAACACCGTACAGGAGTTCGCCCAGCTATCAATAGCCCACTGCTGGGTAAAACCCACAAGTACTGAATACAACAAGTAAGTACAATGATGTATCAATGTCTTGGCTGGCAATACCGCTAGAGCCAGCTATCTACTGCTTAGCCGGCTTATAGTCCTAGCACTTGATGGTGGTAGCTGCATTGTTGTCCAGTTGGTTGTACTGCCACCATGGCAGGGCAGCCGGTCACCACAATATGTCATAGCAAGAGCTCTAGCTGATGTTGTCCACTCATCAGCAGTTTCTTCGAATTCTTCATGAGTTATAGCTAACAGATCAGCTCTGAACATACGGCTTCTGAACCAGCCAAATACAATTAGCTTTGGCTTGCTTAATAAGGTCAGGGAAAGAGCTACACTGTAAGCATACCAAGCCATTACAGAGAAGTGCCTGTGATTGAGATTGAGTCGGAATAATTTCTGTATCATCTCAAGAGTTACTCATATGTTTAGTTTTTCAACTTTTAAAAATGTTGCCTAGCTGAATCCATGTTTTCAAGATCAGGATTAACTCAACATAAATACAGTTTGGTAAAAGGTAAAGAAGATTGCTGGGTAGAATTGGCTGAAATGGTATTCCTGGATTGAATGTGGATTTTAAATAGTATTAGGTCATATAGCATTAAACGTTTAATTGGTTTATAATTGTGTTTTGCATGTTTACAATTTTATTACTTTCATTCTCTTAATTAACATTTTTGTATGTGCATTGCACATGTATATGCACATTACATGCATACAGTAAGATACCATTATGTATCTACCGTGCTTATGGCAATGGTCCCTAGATTACTCATGCACAATATTGTTTTTCTTTCACTATTAACCTTTTACTTTCCAGCTATTTTATGCCCTAAAATTCCTGGTTAATTTTACTAAATATGACAATGGAGCACATGCCTCACAATTGCTCCTCATCTGCTGGTGCTACAGCTAAGATTTTAATACTGACTTGTAAGTAACACTTTCAGCTTTTTACCCCTTTTACTCCTTTTCACCATAGTATCTGTCATTATCTGAAATATCCTCCAAAACTAGAAAAATTACTCCAAATCTTGCTATGTTGCTGTTTCATAGTCAAACGTAATGGGCAACAGCTGACTGCATGCTACGCTAACCTGAGATGACCTCTATTTTTGTCACTTATCATAGCAATAAATCATCAAAACTAGCAGTTCAATATACTGTTGGAATGCTCAGACTGAGCTCTATTTGATGAGCTAAACAGTGTTTTGGTGTTTTTATTTGCTTAGCTATAATAATGCTGTCACAACAAGGGCGTTCCTGGAACGTTGAGTGTAAAGTTAACCCTTTGAGGACCGATCCTGATATAGTCGCAATCAGTAGTGCTCTCTGCAGGCCCAATCACGACAATATCGGGATTCAAATTACTATGCTATTCTGCTTAGTTCTTAATCCTACTGTAAATCTGAATTGATATTCTAAAAGCTGAGGGTTGCAGCTTTTAAATTGTATGGATAATCTGATTGAAAAACAATATTTGGGTAATCCAATTGCTGATTACTTAACAGTAGCCAGCCAGCCCCAACTTCACCAAACTTGAAATCAGTCAGTGAGGTCAGAAACCTGGGTAGAGCAAGTCTCCACCGCATAGAATTTTTTAATATTTTTGATCTCAAACTTGTTTATGGGAAAAAGGGATTTGGTGATGCTGATGCTTCCCACCACTTGTTATCGCATATAAAATATATTTTGTACATTCTATGTCAGGATGCCATAAATTTGGTGAACCAACACATTCCACACATGGATGAGCTATTTTACTGTACAGCTATACATGTAGGTCATCTATTTCATCAACAAAGTAAACACATAGAAAAAGTTAAGGCAATGTACAATATTGCATGCCATTTGTAGCAACAAACAGAACTATGATATCTCAAGTAGTGTTGAAGTTAGAAATATTTTAGTAAATGATGTACACATGTATGACACAGTTGAAAAATTAATTGGGCCTGTTGGGTATGCTATGCAATATTTAGTTGGTCCTCAAAGGGTTGAGGCTAGTAATTATGACGTTCCTAGAACCTCTAGTGGAAGGTAAAAGGTTAATGGGATGGGCTATAATTCCCATAGTTTATGGTCGGTACTGTAACTTATAGTCCGAGTCAGACATCCAGCATTAGTCATCCTCGTGCTCTCCGTCCACAAGATTAATTTTTCCTGAATCAATTGTGTACTTTCACAATATAAACCAGTTTATGGTTTATTGCTAATAAAGAGCTTTTTACTCTTACCCTTGGCCTTCTACGGTCTACCGCTAACAGGCACTGTGTGGATGTACCTAGACCCCAGCACTCCTCCATAATTTACATGTAAATTTAGGTACCACTGCTACTACACTGTGCAGATATATCAGTCCACTGGTACCCCATGCCTCTCATAACTTAATATTGGGTCATTGACATGCAGGTTGGTTGGAATGCTGACACCATATGCTCCACCCCAGTGTCTGGGGAACTGCTCCCCAATCTTTGCACTGTAGACATACTGTAGGTCACCCTGGATAGCAGGCCTAGCTGGGACAAACACACTAAAGTGGTGTTTGCTTGGTTTTTATTGCTCCTATTACTTGTGACACAGACTGTGTTTTGTACAGCGCTGTACCTACGTGTATGTTCCCCAGTCGGACATAACAGTTGCAATGTAGTGCAACAATAGGTAGAAATGACACATGCACATTATGTTAACGACTTTTATCCTGACATTCAATCAGATCTACATTACAGAAGCTTTTGAAGTGTTATTCCATAAGAAGTTATTTATAGACTAAAGTTTTATAGCGTAGAACCACAGTTACTAGAGTGGGTCTTAGCAGTGCTTAAAGTGTGGGGGAATGCACTGTAAAGGTGCTCCGGTATAAAAAAAATTCCCATTGGAACTGCCCCACTGGAATCCGGCTGTCGCATTAAGTGTGGAATTGCTTTTCTTTTAAAAGTGGACAACTCTACTCAGCACCAGATGGGACGTACTCAAATGTTCAATTGGAAATTTCCCATTTCGTGAATATAGCCCCACTGATGGCTATAGTACACATACCAGAGTTAGGTCCCTAGCACACAGCCCGTAATATGTGTAGCTTCTGGTTCTAAAAATAGAGCAAGGTATTCTAAAAATATAAATATTTGTGCATCGCCATAATGGCAGCTAGTGATTCAATGTAATCTAATATAATGAGGATAATACTTTTAATAACATCAAGATGATTGTTGAGTTGAATCCATCTACGGTCTGGCAACTTTGACTAACAATATAATGGTGGCACTGCTCCATGCATGTTATGTGATAATAATGGCAGCAAGCAAAAGTAGTAGGAGTAGTAGCTTATGACCATCTTCTGTTGCTGATTGATATTTATTTTAATTTAACTATGAACCATCTAATCTTCATCATGTAATTAGCAATGAAAATTAATAATAGTTATGATGTAAATACCAGTAGATTAAATGAAAATTATAAAATAATTACATTTTATTAATCATTTAATTATTTATTATCGTTGTCAATGATAGTGGTCATTATAACTAATAATAAATTGATTACTGTTGGCTTACTGAACAGCACAGTTACAGTAAGGAAAAGAGATAATGATAAATACGCAGTACCAAACTGCTTCACGATGGCTCTCCGACCTCCCCTTAGCCACCACCTACGCCACCTACGCGTTGGCTACCAGAGCGCAACACGGTTGGATAATAATAATTGAATAATGTGAGCACAAACACAGCGAGACTTCCACTCCGCACAAATACGTTTGTGCAACTGACCGCAGTCCACTCGCTGCTCTCCCAATCAACGCGCATGCGTCTCGATCACCACGTGACCATTCGAAGACCTCACATCTCCCCCAGCTTCTCAAGAAGCTCACCACACGACGCTAGCTACTGGTTAAGTAACATAATCGTCCAAATGCGCAGGACGCCGTCGCGCCCGCTGCGAACGCCTTACATGAACAGGCGCCACTTCGGCCTCCTGAACAGGGGATTCCACGATGTCCTGCTGCTGTGCCACCTCGACACTGTCACCTGCTCTGTGAGGTGACGCTGGCCTAGCGACTGGATCATGAGAAACATTGTCTGCTTCTGTAGCATCCTGATATGCTGCCTGCGGCATCAGGTCAGTGGAATGATCCCGGTCAGATACAACCCAGTCATCTGTGACTGTGCACTGGTTGTCGGCCATTGATCCCAGATCATGGCCCCGTCGACGCTTTCTGATGTCTCGCACATGCCGTGGCATGCCGTTTACACACACCGTATGCCGTGACACGACACTCGTGACTTCACCGAGTGCCCACTGTTTAGTGCACGAGGGCGGGTTAGGCTTGACCCACACTTCATCTCCAATAAAAAAACTGCATTCAGTGTCTTCATCAGACTTCTGTATGCTGACATCAAAAGGTACTCGCCAGCGGTACCTGAAGAGCACACGGGAAGGAACAGAGCCGGCTTCCGTCTCCTTTCGAGGCGTTACGTTATACCAAAAAGTAGCCTCCTCGGGTGAAATCTTACCCCGCTCCGCAATCCTCTTGATTGTCCTGTGGTTTCTTTCCACGATTCCATTGCCACTCGGGGCGTACGCGGCTCGGAATCGCAGGGAAATACCCCACTCGTCAGCGAACTGTTCTACAGCCGCTGACCGGAACGCAGTCGAGTTGTCCACCAACAACTCATCCCACGGCCCGCGCTCAATTACTACATTTCGCAATTGAGCAACAATCTGCGTTGCCGACTCATTCGGCAACCGTTTCCAGATAGCAAAACGCGACGGACCACAGTCCACCATAGAGAGAAACACCTGGTGTCCATAGTGGGTTATGTCAGCTGCAACCCGACACCAATTGTTCTCTACAGCTAGGTTTCCACGAGGCACCATGCTCCCGCTTCGCATAGCCGGGTCGATGCACTGACAAGCCTCACAGCTCATCAGCTCCCGACGCACTTGCTCGCGAGACAGGTCGCCACGAATCTGTCGGGCAAGATACAGGGTCCTATCAACACCCAAGTGATGCGGCAGGTGTGCAGCCCAAACTGCATCCTTGGGGTCTTGCCCAGTGAGTATAACAGCAGCTACCTCTGCCGATGAATCGCTCGGTTCACGATGTTCTAGCCAGCGCTTCGGTACCCTGGTCATGCGATCAGCTTTATTTTCTACCGTAGGTACAAATCGTACCGACACATTCAGGCCGTACTCGGCGATTGTCTCACGAACCACCACCAATCGACGTTTAACCAACATCTCAGCGGCACCTTTAGTGCGCACCCGGCTGCGCTTGTCAATAGCATTTGCTATCCAATTGACAACAGTCATTGAATCAACAGCTAAGGTGAAGACCTTAAATCCCCACACGATAGCCAAATTGATCCCTCTAGCCACAGCTTCTAGCTCAGCAACATTGATATGCATGCAATCAGACTCCTTTCGGAGCCATGACGCATCCTCCACAATGTTGCCATCGACCTCCAGGGCCACACCCATGGCAAGAGAACTAGCATCTGTCCACACTGTGACAGAACCACCGGGGTTGACCATCCAGGAGCCCTTGACAGGGTCCTCCCGTCTAGCCCGGGCTAGCAGTTCTACTGCTAGGGTGCGAACATCAGGCTCAACCTGCTCGTCCCAAGGACCACTGCACCCCAGGCGCTTCAAAAAACTACAGTGGGGACGTAGCCACCCAGCAACCGGGTAATGTCCCACCAGTCGGCCACACAAGGAAAACAGCTCCCTTTTGGTTAATTTGCCCGGGTCAAGACTCACCTCGGTGAGAGCTGTTCCTCTCGCCATCTCCAGACATCCACTAGAACCCCGTCGCAGCGCGACTCCCAACAGACGGCCTCCATCAAGGCTCTCTGGCTCCTTTGTCACAAGGCCATACATCTTCAGGTGCGATCGCACCTTTTCAACACTGACCACAGATTCCTGAACCACTATATCATCAATATAGTGATCAGTTCCACGCCGAACAGATTCCTCCAACGAGAGAACCTTACTAAGGATCGATGTCATGATCCTCGGTGCACAGGACAGGCCAAAACCTAGCCTGGTCAGGGCATAATTCACACCCTTATACCTAACTACCTGATACTTCCAGAGATCCTCAGCGACATGTATCTGCAGGTATGCTGACTTTAGATCAACGACTTTGAGCTCCCCTTGCAGCTGTCGCCATTTCCTCAGTTTGTCCCCACAAACAGCAACCATGTCATCGCCCGTATGACACTCAACATAGTTATTCAGTTCACGGTAATCCATGACTGGGCGAACCTTGTCCTTTGTGGGTTGAAACACCGCCAGTAATGGAATAATACCTGTGACTGGCCCATCCCACCGTTTCAACCAACCCTTCGAGATCCAGCTCTCGAGTTCAGCACAATAACGCTCACGCAAATGTGGCGCCTGAGCGCACTTGTACTCAGAGACACGTGACTGAAGCTTCTTGGGAGATTCTCCAGACCACCGCCAGCTGACCGTCCATTGACCATTTGCAAATGTGGCATAGAAGTCGGGGTCCTCCACCCTCAGAGACTTATTAGTGTCGCCACAACGACTGCCGGCTGCTCCACAAGCCAATGACGTATGGTCACTCCGCTGATCAGGAATCCTGCAGCAAGTACCCGAGGGAGACTTTCCCCAGCGAACCGAGTACTTCGAGTCAGAGCCTCTCTGCACAGTGACTCCTCCCATGTGATCAATCACATCTCCGCCGAGTAAGCAATCAACTCCCAGATTGCCCAACTCATTCATCACTGGCGCAGAGACATCAAAACAGTGCCCGTGCAATCCAATGATAACCCGACAACAACCCCTCACGTTAGAGGCCTTGCCATCAGCCGTTAACAAAGGCCGACTCTGCCTTAGGGCCTTTCCCACCACCACCCGCGGACTGACCAGAGTCCGCTCGCTTCCAGTGTCAACCAGACACGAGAAACAACGACCGTTCAGAACGGCCTGAATGACTGGCATTCGACTATTAGTTGTAGCCTTACCAGTGGCCCCCGACAGCGCCAGGCTATCTCGCGGTACGCATGCACCGCTCAGCACTTCACTCGTTGTTGAGGAGCGAGGTGCTCGGCGATTAACGCCTAGTTGCTGGTGTCCATGGCGGAGGATGCGGCGCCCCGAGTTGCACCCTCCCCGTGAAAACCCGACTGGCTATCCTCCAGCCCTGCAGCCGCTGCAGGCGGCTTCGGTGCAGGACACTCCTGCACCCAGTGATCGGTGCTGCCACACCGAAAACACCCTGCCCTCTTGCCAGAAGAGCGCTTCGAAGGCTGCTTACCGGAGAAGGCCCGCCTACTCACGGTACACTCCTTTACCCGGTGTGGACCTCCACAGCGGAAGCAACTAGCAGTGCTCCCCGTCTGCTTACCCGAAGCAGTTGCAGCGGCAGTGACAGACGGCTGTGCTGATCCAGCACGCCCTCCCACTGCCCTCCTCGATGCGAGCTTCCCTCGCACCCGGGACAACAGCGCCCCAAAGTCGACGGTGTACGCACCTTCGTGCGTCACCGCCCACTCATAGACGGAGGCTGGGAGCCCCTCTATGAACTTAATCCGAAAACTAAGGTCTGTAGAGGACAGCCCCAGTCTACCAGCGTACCTCTCCAGCCTGTCGAGGTACACGTCAACCGACTCTCCCTCCTGGAGTTCGAGGTTGACAAACTGACGCCAAGCCTCCTGCCGAGGCATGGCGTACTCCGCTGTTAACACAGCCTTCACGACGTTCCAATTAGACGCCTCGTGTACCATCATCCGTCCGTACACTCGAGCAGCATTGCCCCCCAGCATGTATGCTAGCAGGTCGGTTGGAGACACTCTCTCCAACCCACAGTACCTCTCGTACTCACGCAGCCACGCTGCCACGTCTACTGACCCATCGCCAGTAAACTGAGACACTTGTCTCCTGATTCGGTCCAAAATCGGACCACGTGCCTGATTAAGCACACTGGCAAGCGTGCCAGCATCCACCAACAGAGTGGTGGGTTCCCTCTCTGGCTGGCTTGACGACTCACCAGAAGCCTCATCTTTTAAGCCAGGCTTACTCATTATTAACAACGAAAACAAAACAAAATGCAATAACGTAATTAAATAAGTGGAGAAAAACAATTAATTAAATAAGAAAAAGAGCCGAAATAGCTTGTTGGCTTACTGAACAGCACAGTTACAGTAAGGAAAAGAGATAATGATAAATACGCAGTACCAAACTGCTTCACGATGGCTCTCCGACCTCCCCTTAGCCACCACCTACGCCACCTACGCGTTGGCTACCAGAGCGCAACACGGTTGGATAATAATAATTGAATAATGTGAGCACAAACACAGCGAGACTTCCACTCCGCACAAATACGTTTGTGCAACTGACCGCAGTCCACTCGCTGCTCTCCCAATCAACGCGCATGCGTCTCGATCACCACGTGACCATTCGAAGACCTCACAATTACCATTATTTAATAATAAGTAAATACAATGAGTATAATAATATAATAAATCTAATACCAAGATTACTTATATTTTGATGCAAATATTGATTTCCATGCTGCTTTGCTACTAGTACTAGTTAATTTTAAGCAGTAGTCATGTAGGTATACTATAATTGTTGTAGCAAACTGCATCACAATCATGATCAATGAAGTAATTAGTCAATTGATAATAATTTATTACATTGTACATGTAGATGGCAGTTATTACTGTCAATAGTATTATAAAATTTTAACAACAGCAGTCTTATTCCTAGAAGTAATGTATCAATTATCATGTGCCTGTATTTTCTCTCTGCTTTTAGTTTGAAAGGTCACTTTATTAATAGTGGTAACACACATTATCTGGGACATGGGAAAGGGTATTTGAAAACTCAAACATTTGGTTACTGAAATATTATGTCAGTTTGCTTCTAGAGACTACAAAATTCAATTTTTTTTTTGAGCATAGCTTGAAGGGGGATGTGCGCATCCCACCCCCAGCCCCCTCCTACCCAGTTACAGTTCCCCCATACAAGGTTTTGCCTACACTTTAACCACTGGGCATCACAGGTCATATAGAACAAGTAAAAATTACCGGAGCAATTACCGGAGCAATTACCTGAGCAATTACTTCTCCTCACCAATTATACACATCAGGTCACCCGCAAGGATCGGTGCTTGGTCTTTTGTTTGTTGCTATCACACATCAATTATGTAGTCAAATATTTAAGTATTCTAACCTCAGACTATTCCCTGGTAACTCCATAAGTTAATTGCTGTTAGAGTGTTCCTTCCAAAGATTGAAATCTTCTAAACAACTTTTGGAATTTTAGTAGGAGACTGGCAGAGTAGATTTAATTTCCCTGCCAACATGATGACTGTCTACTGGCATCATGCCAAAATACATGCGTCTAAATATCTTGGTGCAATGAGAATGCTTTCAACTTTGGTGTTGTACGTGAATAATACCACTAAGAAGGCAACGGGTGTGCAATATATGCTGCTAAACTAAAAGATATTCATGTTTTGCTAGATATTATTATAGACTTATTTTAGAGTTTTCTTCACTTAATATGGAGCATTTTAGAGAGAAAAGAGAACATTTAGGTGAACCTTTATTTTGATGACTCTTGGCTATGAAAAAACTGTCTTTGTGTTGACAGAAAGTCAGCCGTTTAGTTAGCTCTAAAACAATTTCGGTTGTTTTTGTGCTGACATATTCGATCGATTACTTTTGCATTGATCAATCAAAAAGCTTTTCATTTTACCAGGGACACGTCAAGTCATTTTATTAGACATTTCTGCGATCCATAGTATCTAATAGGTAGCGTCTCTTACCATACCAACACACTATTTCCACTATATCAACAGCCCTACCAATATTTTGTAAATTAGAAATGCACTTATGCTTTGTAACATGTTAGGGGATTTGGTCATTTTTCACATAATATGATATATTTTTGTCCAAGAAAGTTTTGATCAAAGTGATTATTTTCTATCCCGTGTAAATCTAACAATTCATGTTTTGTGTCCTTTATAATATGTATTTCTAATTAGATTTGAGACAAATAGCTTGTATTTGTGTGGAACTGTTGAGTGATACAGTGTGTAAATAATGTATTCAAACAAAAGTAGTTTTTAGATTCCAAATCTTGGTCTGTAATGTTTAATCTTCAAAAATACTCATGTGAAAAGATACATTTATTGGAAGTATCAAATTAAAGCCAGTAATAGAGTCTGAGTGCATGTCAATCTGTACTTTTTGTTGTATTGTACAAATAATATATACAATTTGTAGCCTCAGAGTACTGTCAACTTCACCCTCCAAAATACCTTAAACGTGTACAATTGAGCCAGCCTAAAAATATAATACAATAAAACAATACAATTTTGGAAACATAAACCTTAGTTCCTTTAACCAAAGAGGAAGATCAAGGCTTCATAAAGCATCACCAAAGACGCTGAACTTCACCCAATATACAAATTCATGTACAATGTATATGGTGACTGCATACAAATCCATACAACAACAAAGTCTGACCAATCAAATCGATAGGCGCTTCATTGTTTCCATTAGCGACATTTTGCTATTATATAATATAGGGCTCTCTAGTATCATTTCAGACATTTTTTGTAATTAAACACACTATTCATGGGAATTTTTTGCAATGTAGTTGCAATTTTATATGCTTATAGAACAATGCTGTATAATATAAAACCTCCAAAACACCATAGTAATTATAATAACGGTATAATATTGTACTAAATATTTGTAAAAAAATATTTTATATAATTATAATCTCAAACAGGTTTTAGCCTGCGAATAGAGGCAAGTTGATGTACACTTTGCAATATACTTTTAGCCATAGACCACAACAGAGCAACAGGTTTATCTGTAACATGTATTATACAAATGAGACAAAATTATTGTTAATAATGACTTTGATCTACAGTCATGTACTTTCAATAATAATTATAATAACAGATTGATAAATTCATTTTGTATTAATAACAATTTATTTACTCAATCAATTTATCCTGTAAGTAGATGCATATCAATGTGCACATTTTGCTACACAGGTTTCACAAAACAGATTGCTACTAGTTAGTCGTCACACAAAAATAAAGATGATCTAATGAGATAAAATAAAATTTGGCCTGAATCAACGCTAAATTATTTGCTTTCCATAATGCTTATATAATGAATCTAACATAATATTCTACCTGATGAACAGTAAATTGACAAGTGAAATATTCAGGAATACTCAAATGCAACAAAACCCTGTTTAGTGAATTATTTGTTTAGTGAATTATGGCACAGAGTCAAACAACTAATTTATTTGACAGTAGATGCTAGGCGAAGCTGTGCCATAGACTTTCTGCTTAAATAGCTGCCATCTTTATATGTACTTGAAGTTTTTGACAGAAAGTGTAGGCAAACGGTCACAAACCTACTGAGCAATTTGGATTCAAGGTGATGACAGATAGGCAGAAAACCAAAAGTGCGGTTGTTTTATATAAGCACCTGTTTGATGTTTCTGTGAGTCATAGCATGCGGTTTACATTGTTGGAAGGCCTGCTCCCACTTCTGTACCATCTGAAACACCCTCAAACTGACAGAGCATAGAGCATCCTTATATTCCTTCATCTCGGTAAAGTTCGCTGATAGCAAGCACTCATCAGCTTCTGTACAGCATGCACTATAGCAGCTCTCACATCATGCTAGTTGAGATCTACCTGAATATCAGTAGCCACGAAACATTTCAAAAGCTAACCTCACCTAATCTTGAGTTGTTGTTCGGCTGTTGATCAGCTTTTTTGGCTTGTCGAATCTACACTGGCTCTGCGTTTAGGATCAGTTAGAAAGCGATGAGCAAGTTTGCCATTCTCACTTCAGTTTGAACATCGGACAGCCCAATACCGAACCATTGTAAAGTAACAGATCCGTAATAGGAAACCAGTAAATGATGCGAAAATAAATCTTTATCAATTTAGTAAATATCTATATTGTTGTGTCCTGTATACAAGGTATCAAAACTGATGTCTCATGATTGTGTACTCTGCTGTTTTACTAATTCTTTGGCTATTACACTTTTGTATTGTGCTATGTCCTAGTGTTTGATTCATGAACTCTGTTAACTAGAGAATTCAAACATTTCACTGATCCAGATGTTTGTTGTCAGGTTTGTAATACTGATTACTAATTTATTTACAATCAATTTGAGTGTACATGTACCATCATCCACGAAGTGAGTTACGAGGTGAGTATTAATTCTAATTTTTGCTTCACAAAGGCCACAACAGATTTAATCAGAGTTGGGTCCAAGTCGACTTGCAAGTCAAAAAGTCGAGTCACTTCCAAAAAGATTTTGGAGGCAAGTCAGGTCCAAGTCCAGTCAGTGCTGCCTCAAGTCAAGTCAGCCGTCATGCAAGTCACGAGTCAAGTAAAGTTGAAGTTGACTTGTCTACTTGCAAGTTGAAATGCAAGTCAAGTGGGAGACAATTTCAAAATTTTACCTTTTTATCATAAATCAATTTTTTTCTTTAGGAGACATTCTAATGCATGAAAAGCCATGCCAAGGTGTAGCGCATTTGTTATTATACAATTATGGCAACTAGCCTATAAATGTGTAGCAATATTAGCACTACGGTTTAGACTGTACCAAAATTTTAACCTTCATACTGACTTGGCAGAAACCAAGTAAAAGTCACAACTCATTCATGTGTCCAAGTCATGTCAACTCACATTGATGTGCGAATCAAAGTCAAGTCAAGTCAGCATGTTGGCAAGCCCAAGTCAACTCTACTCGTGACTTGACTTGGCAAGTCAAGTCAAGTCAAGTCTATGACTTGGACCCAGCGCTGGATTACATGACAATGGCGTTACATATTGCTATTAATTATACATGTAGGCCTAACATAAATATTAAAATAATAATAAATACATGTATAATCATTTATTTAATTTATGACAATAACAATTATCATGAAAATTAAAATTAAATGATCATAATGATTATGATATTACATGCATGTTTATATTAACATCATCCAGTCACTATCTGAACATCGTTGTGAGAAGTTAATAGTGTCAGGGCATTATAAGTTAAGAAAACTGTATGATTTTTAAAACTAAAAGAAGAAAATCTAATCATGCCATCATTAGATTAACTTAACATTAATTATGATCGCTAAATCTTACAATGCATAATGTAATAAAGTTATAACTCATCTACCTTTTCCTACCTTTATTTATTTTATCTTCTAACAGCCGAAAGACACATTAGAAGGGCTCAACAATTATATAGTAATTTCATGTATTGCTACTAGATTCGATTTCAGATACTCCTTTCAGCCCATGGTTGAGGTATAGAAATACAAAATTAGAAAAAACGACTGAAAACTCCTACTCCAGTTATTGTAGGCGCCTAGAAAACGGAAACAATTGTCATCCATGTACTACGTGACTTACAGAAACTGCATTAGTACTGGACACCTATAGTTTGTTTTTGTATAGCTTTGACTGTATATTCATGTATGTGTATATAGTTCAAGTAATAGCAAGTTGTTGGCATGACCGTGATGTGATAGATCTGTCATCATTTCCAGTCAAACAGATAGTGAAATGCTCCTTTGAGTTTTGGCTCATGAAAATTTTAAAAAAAAATTGAACTACATGTAGCTACACTGTGCACCTCTAAAATTTGTAGCTGTAGCTCTTAGAAGTGAAGGTAAGTAGTGAGGCTTCCATAATATGCATTTACTTCAACTCTACCACGCGGTGTGACACCACTGTATATCTTTCCCCAACACGGTATGTCATGTGTATGGTAATAATTATTATGCAGATGAGTAGCCTAAGTCTCTTGAAGGGCTACTGTATAGTGGGTGATCAGAGCAATCATGTGACGGAAAAGTCCGCCTTAATTCTCAACTCTAAAGTTCACTCGTTTGGCATATCTTAAAGGTGGACTGTACTGAAAATTTAAGAATGTTTGTCACCAAATTAACTATGTTAGTATTACTTGATACCTATACAAACATATCTAAACTGTTTTAGTAGTAATTAATAGATGCTAAACTGCAAAAAAGTAACCCCAAAACTTCTAAAATAACCATAGTGATGTCAGCATTAGGAGTTATCTCCACCTAGTTTTATGTCAATTCTCAAAACTTCTTCTTTGATTATCTCAACTCTGACACACTATATAGTAGCAATATTGAGTTCTCACAAATGTTTTATAAGAAATACAGTGTTCCTTAAAAAAAACAGATGCTAGCAATTATTAGTACTACGTTCTACATGTTCAACACACCAGTCTAATAAGTAGGCATGTTATTCATGAGATAAACAAGTAGCCTATTGACCAATCGAATTGCAAACTCAAAAGTCATTTGATAATTTTTTGCAACAAATTGTACTTTTTATTGTCTAGGAATATTAACTAGCATTTGTTCTACATACCCATTTTTTCGTTTTGTGATATGCCTAGTGCAACAAGGATAAAATCTCAATTAAAATTTTCTGTGTATAATAACACATTGCCTGGTCTGGCATTCACTCCCTGCAATGATGTATTTCACTAGTTTTAGCAGAGCTGGGTACCATGATGACATCATAGAGCCCAGCTGGTATTGTGCTAACTGGTTCAGCTGCTACTAGGCTTTCTAATGGTATATTCAGTTTATAACCTCAAAATTTCAGTACAGTCCACCTTTAAGGGGATTTTTTACGAATGTCAATTACAAACACATTTTTGGTCTCCCGCAACCAGACTACATGCAGATATACTATATGTGTACATGTAAATACTTGTATATACATGTACACTATAATGTATGTTGTGTACTGTGCACTGTGTGGTAGAGTAGACAGTGTTGATTACTTGACATTATAACAGAATTATACTTGAATACTGTATAGGGAGTTACCTCTCTGGTAGAGCAGTCAGTCTATTACACGATACATCTAGTGTTTTGAGCTCATTGAGTTGACCCAGACTGTAAAGTAAATAAGTTTGAGATGAATCCATGTGTTATACTCTTACCACTAATACATAATAACAACATAATAGCATATCACGGTTAATGACATACATTTACATGTATATAAATACCAAGGATATAATCCAGTGGTACAAATATACATGATAGCAGAACACTTGGGTACATTGTGCTGTGTGTATTTACCTCTCTGGTAGGGTAGTCAGTGTGTTCCTTGATACATTTAGTGTGTGTAGCTTCTTGAGTTGGCCCAGACTGTAATATAAATCAGTGTACGATAAATCCATGTGTTATACTCTTAACACTAATACATAATAACAACATAATAGAATATCACGGTTAATGACATACATTTACATGTATATAAATACCAAGGATATCATCCAGTGGTACAAAAATACATGATAACAGAATACTTGGGTACATTGTGCTGTGTGTATTTACCTCTCTGGTAGAGCAGTCAGTCTGTTACTTGATACATCTAGTGCTTTGAGCTCATTGAGTTGACCCAGACTGTAATATAAATAAGTGTGAGATGAATCCATGTGTTATACTCTCATAATACAGTAATAACAGCATTAGCTAGAAGCTAGATAATAAAAACATACATAATTATATATAATATAATTTATGATTATAATACATGTACCTAAGCCTGTCACCACACTAAACGTATACAAGTGCATGTACTGTGAGAATAAACCCAGAGTTAGACCTAGTTCCTGTCCATTTATGTAGATACACCATGTATATACATATGTACTACATGGCGTATGTGATGATGAGGTAGGCACACTGCATATTGTATGAACATATTTACAAGTAAGTAAGCTAAGTATAACCTACCTCTTGGAGAGAACAGATAGCCCACAATCTATCATATTTAGCCGTGTAAGTGATGTGAGTGAACATATACCATCAGGTACAGTAGAGAATTGTTAAGAAAACTGTATGATTTTTTAAAACTAAAAAAATAAAATCTAATCACGCCATCATTAGACTAACTTAACATTAATTATGGTCGCTAAATCTTATAATGCAATGAAGTTATAAATCATCTACCTTTTCTTACCTATATTTATCTTATTTTCTAACAGTTGAAAGACACTTTTGAAGGGCTCAACAATTATATAGTAATTTCATATACTGCTACTATATTCGGCTTCAGATACTCCTTTCAGCCCATGGTTGAGGTATAGAAATACAAAATTAGAAAAAACGACTGAAAACTCCTACTCCAGTCACTGTAGGCGCCTAGAAAGCGAAAACAATTGTCATCCATGTACCACGTGACTTACAGAAACTGCATTAGTACTGGATACCCATAGTTTGTTTTTCTATAGCTTTGACTGTATATTCATGTAGATGTATATAGCCGAAGTTCCGGTAATAGCAAGTTGTTGGCATGACTATGATGTCATAGATCTGTGATCATTTCCAGTCAAACAGAAAGTGAAATGCGACTTTAAAGTATTCAATTTTTGAGGATTTGACCATTCTAGTCAGTTAGGTAGCACTTTTAGCTTCAAGATGATATGCAAATTGACTATATTTACTTTATTTACTTCAGCGTAATCAGACTGTAAAGTTTATATATTGCCAAAAATGCTCAGCTATTCAACAATAGGTGAATAAGTGGCGTCACTTGTTCAGGTTATCACTAGTGCAATCAAGCGGCACGTTGACTACTAGTTCTATGAGCCGCGCAAACACTGATTGTTCTAATGCAAATTACTATGAATCACCGATCTATATTTAGTATTCATGCAACATGTACATAGCTTAATTCTTCAACTACTAATGCGTAAAGGGGATTCTACTTTTGTCCCGATGATTTGCTGAAGTTTGTCAATGAACATGGGCTTGCTTACAATTGGTTTTAATAGGTCAACTAGTCATGTGCCTTAGTACAATAAACTAAACTATAATAATGTAAACAGCGTTACTCCCACAGTAACATTGGTAACAATTGACCTATTTATAACTAACACTCTCTCATTGGTTATCTTTGTTTCTTTGTTCAACTATGTGGATGCTCTTTCATACTAAACAGACAAGTGACATCAATGAATAGTTGGAAATTCCTGGCAAAATTTCCTGAACTTTTACAAAATTACTATATTTCAACGGTTTTTGGGGTTCAAATACAGCCATTTGTACATGTTCAACCAAGTCAAGTTGCCTTTATCATT
Organism: Bugulina stolonifera; assembly: GCA_935421135.1. NCBI lineage: Eukaryota > Metazoa > Bryozoa > Gymnolaemata > Cheilostomatida > Bugulidae > Bugulina > Bugulina stolonifera. Next base: position 2,189,750 of record OW285197.1, on the reverse strand, counting down.
TTGAAGCCCAAAATATGAACTTACTAACTAAAATACCTACATTTTGAATCTGGTACTACTTTAAATTTTGTCTCAAAAGAATTTTGAAAAATATTTAAACTATATGTAGCTGCACGCAGCTGTGCACCGCTAAAATTTGTAGCCTTAGCTCTTATAAATGAAGGTAAGTATTGAGGTTTCCATAATGATGATACATTCATTTCAACCCTAACACGTGTTGTGAATCCAATCATCCAATCATCCAGCGGTATAAAAATACAAGATACCCTAAAAGCAGAAATATTCCGCGGAAGAAAGTTTCACGAGTTTGCTAATCCAGGAGCAATTTGCAATAGAAATAGAGTTTGGCCTATCGCGAAATTTGTTCAAGTCCCAAAATTGATGTTTAAGCATATTCCAGCATTAAAACCAAGCTTAGCTAAGCTCTATGTTTACTCAGATTTAAACCCCACTTACATACATTACAAAACTACAACTGACTCCTATATAGTGCAGTAAGCCCACCTGTGAGGTAAAGTAATTGCCATAGCTTCCCTCTGATTCAGCTCCTACTCTAGGCTACTTACCAATTATGTTATAGCAAATACTTGCCACTTTGTAAAATATTGAACTATGTATCATATAGCTATATAGCTGCATGTATGGTCTGTTTAAACCAGAAATTATTTAGGTCAGTTTGAAAGCAGATCTTAATAGCAATTTGGAAATTATTTGCAAGTTTGTCACTCGCGAAATTCGCAAAAGTTCAAACTCGCAAAATGTATCTGCTTTTAGGGTAACAGAATACTTATGCTGTGTGTATTTACCTCTCTGGTAGAGCAGTCAGTGTGTTCCATGATACATTTAGTGTGTTGAGCTCCTTGAGTTGACCCAGACTGTAATATAAATAAGTGTAAGATGAATCCATGTGTTATAGCCTTAACACCAATACATAATAACAACATAATAGCATATCACGGTTAATGACATACATTTACATGTATATAAATATCAAGGATATCATCCAGTGGTACAAAAATACATGATAACAGAACACTTGGGTACATTGTACTGTGTGTATTTACCACTCTGGTAGAGCAGTCAGTTGATTGGATGATACATCTAGTGTATTAAGCTCCTTGAGTTGACCCAGACTGTAATATAAATAAGTGTAAGATGAATCCATGTGTTACACTCTGAACACTAATACATAATAACAATATAATAGCATATCACGGTTAATAACATACATGTACATGTATATAAATACCATGAATATCATCCAGTGGTACAAAAATACATGATAACAGAACACTTGTGTACATTGTACTGTGTGTATTTACCTCTCTGGTAGGGTAGTTAGTGTGTTCCTTGATACATATAGTGTATTAAGCTCCTTGAGTTGAGACAGACTGTAATGTAAATAAGTGTGGGATGAATCCATGTGTTATACTCTTAACACTAATACATACATGTAAATAATAACATAATAGCATATCTCAAATCTCTTTGAGGTTTGGCCCTTTAGTAGCTTAGATGAAAACCTCCACATTTTAGCAATATTACATGTATATTGAAAGATGCAAGTTAAAACGACATTTATCCAAATAATGATTTCTAGTAACGGCGTCTAAGTGATTTGGCTTGAACTCTTAGTGAAGAATGAATTACAATATATTGACTGTTGTTCTATTTTATTACCCTGGTGTTTATAACGAGGATTAGACTTTTCCATAGTGACTGTATTTTGTTAGACTAATTTATTTGACATATATGCAGCTATTAATACAGCTTCAGTCACTTTCGCAGTTAATAGAATATAATATTATTCCATTAACAGCTAAAATCAAGATTTACTATATTGAATATTTTAATCTAGCAAAATACAGTTATTCTGGGAAAAATTTAATTATCATTACGCTGCGTGACTCATTATGGCTGCAGGTTTAACATAACAGCAATCAGGTTAGTATAACCAACGTAATTTGATATTTAATTTTTCAATTCATAATGATACTCATACTGTCAATTGATAAATTAAAACATCCAATGGTTTTTGTTGGTTATTACTTTGATTGCTGTTCTGTAAAGCATGCGGCCTTCCCATGAGGAACAAGAAGAACAAACAGAAGGTAAACCATACAATGAAAGACGCAAAGCACAACTAGCACTGTGAGCACAACCTCAAAATAATAAGTCCAGAAATACATAATATTTCACCACGCTCCCTTAAGGTTTTCAAATATCATAACATGGCGCTGACAAGTACATGTATTTAGATGAAACTAAGAATATAACATGTATATCACTGCAAAAACCAGTACATGTGACGGTTTGGTTTTCCATGAGAGATTGATGCTCTTCATTTGCAGCATTCATCCTCTGTGTAGACTGAGAGCAATATGTTGCTTCCTGATATGTAAAGAGTTGGGCTACACCACTGACATATATAGCTTGATGATCTGCACCATTACAGCAGTACTCCACAGTATTTCGGTATTTTTTTGGGCTACACCACAGAGCCAAGCAAAATCTATGCATTTAAGGCTGCAGAAACCATTAAAATGCTCAGAAAAATGTTGCGTAAAGCTACCTAATATTAACATACTGCTTTTTCTGTGTTAGTTATCAATGGAAATGTAGACTCGCATTTAAGGCATTTAAGGCTGCAGAAGCAGAGTTCTGTCCCCTCTTGCCCACGCTTGGCTCATTAGCACTATTTAATGCTGCTTCAAACGCAACTTTGTTATAAAGACGCAACTGAGTGTTTTAATGCATGTCTTATAGGGAAAATTGTTGAATTCAAGATGTTTGCATAGAAAGAGTAGAGTAGTGAACAAATTATTTCACAGAATCTACTAATATAGCAGTAGGATAACTTGTGCAATTTTTTGAATTTTTCTGGGCTTTCTTTTTGCTGGCAATAACTAGCTGCCTTTATTGGTAGGTCCGGTATTTCATCTGGCCACACCATATACCGCGGCAATTATTGCGTTCTTCTATACGCCTATACATTGTGTTGTGGCCTAGTTGTTCTAAATATAGCCTGGAAGGCACAAACAATAAGATAGCTACAGTACTAGAATAGCAAAATATCTAGGCCTTCAAAATGCATGTATTGTGCCACTAAATACATATGTAGCTGAGTGCGTCTTAACGCTACCTTAAAACACGTAGCGTAACCCCTCAAGGTTATGTAGCTGGGGTTCTCAAAAATAAAATTTCTTTTCACACTACATGTATATAGGCATTACTACCTGGAAAGGCAAAAGAAAATAATTGGGAGGGTCTAAGAAATATTTTTCAAGTTATGGCCCATAGTAATTTTGGGGTCCATTTACTACAGCTCCAATTCTATGAATGAAATGGCTAGACAGGGAACTCTGTCGTGAAGGCATGACACAAGGTTACAGATGCAGAAGAATAATCAATCTCATTGACATAGTACTACATGGTGCGTGGCTAACATATAATGCATGTTTTAACAAGCTTTTTTCTGTTTTTTATATGTAATATCCCATGCAAAACATATGTGTGGTGTATATTCTTGTAAAATACATATATCCAGTGATCTAGGAAATAATAAGGGTTGTTATTCTACTAGATATGTTATGTTGTTTAGCAGCAGCTAGTGATGGTCTAAAAGCCAACACAAAACAAAATATGCAAAAATACCAATGACTTGATCCCAGATCTCATATTTGAATTATTACATGTACAGTGTGCAGCTCTGTGGTGGTCTAAATGGCTTGTATATGCGCAGTTTACTAGGAGTTATCCCACCTTTTAATTAAGGGAAAACTTTGCTGCTAAGCAACTGACAGGTTCTGGAAACTCCGCCTACCTTCGTTCATAAAAAACTAAATGGCTGTAAGAAATGGAAAAGTTGATCGTTTTAAGCTAGTTAGCAGCATTAGGATGAGTGGATGTTCAATATTTAGTAACATTGCAATGGAATATCATTCCACCGGTACCATAAAACCTTTTAAACTGTAGAACTTCTTTTAAATAGCTGCATGTCAAATTAAACTAGCAAATTAACATTTTATTTTCTCAAATTTGAACAAGTATTTTAACTCTAATTCATTAAGAGCTTTATTTGAATTATTAAGGATTTGTTTATATGTAGCCCCCATGATGAAAGCTTGCTGAAAATAAATTTGGTTAGATATCTGAGCAAATGCTGCTCTATTTCGCTGTAGTTAACGCCAAAAGTTGCTCATTTTAATTCTGATAGTAGTTCAGAAAAGGGATTTCCCAGAGTTTTTGAAGCATCTACGAAGCCAAATAACTAATTAAAGACAAGCCCACTTCTTCATGCTTCAATTGAGCTAAAACTATTAATAAATTGGCTACTACTGCTAAGTGAAGTGAGATAGTTGACGCCAAAGTAATGTGAATAACGCAGTGTAAATTAGCCAAAATCAAGAGGGGATAACTTCAGATGATATGCGTGCCCTGCAGTCTAATACTATCCTACCTGTTCCTAAACATTTATAGAAACACCTGCAAATGCTAGTTTACCTTATGAAAAAAAATGCATTCTACAAACAAGACAAAACTTGGATAAGGTTTTACAGGCAAAATGCCAGCATAAGAAAAAGTTCTAGGAGGTCATTATTTTATTTTAGCTCCTCATAACTCCAGCTTAGGTAAACATTCATGCATATTTAACAATATTATGCAATAATTTAACTGCAAAGGAAATTATTCCAGTGACAGCAGGCACACTGTCTTCATAGCCCTGTTTTCGGTCTTTGACCCCTTGTAACGTTGCGTCATGCGACTTAATGCTAACGCTGAAAGCTGCCCAGGCCCTTTCAGACTTGGTTATATATGTGGGAAAAATTTCGGAAGAAAATTCAGACCCCAGTTACATAACCTTAAAGTATCAATAAAATAGGACTATTGTCATTGGTGTTTAGTTGAACAGTATAAATCGATTGCGATTCTTGTATTTTCATATTATTCCAAATCCATTAAATAGGTAGCAATGCTCTCAAGATACATGTATAAGCATAACATCCCTGTTTTTTAATTTACAGTGCAATGAATAATAAAAATAGAAGGCCTACATAGTTTCATCACTATGTAATTGTTTACCTGTTGTATACGCATACATGTACATGTAGATGTATTTTTATGCACTATTCTTGCCATTTTATAATGTGCACCGCTGTATCTTTGTTCTGGCTGTTTGGTTACCATATGCATATCTATGTATTTTCTTTTTTATCACATACATGTATATCTTTATTGCTGTAATGTCTAATTATTCATGCAAGTGTGTCTTCTAGAGAGTCTTCTAATGTATCAATGTACATGTAGGAAGATGTGGCAGATACAAACACAGCTTACAAGCTATCTAGGCATTACCGGATAGTGGGCGCAGAATTAATCAAGTGCCGTGAGACTCGTTTAGTGAGTGGAGAGTTTAGAAGTGGATCAGTAAACTTGAGTTGGTATCTGAACTACAAAATACAATAGAGTTGCCTTTGTTTCTCATAGGATTGGCCTTGGGAAGAAAACATGTGATGAAGGACATTATAATGGAGTTCAATTTTATGAACAAACAAAGCCGCAAGTAAGGGTTGAGTCTCTTATGTCACGCAACAAACAAAAAACAAACCAATAACAAACCATCTACACTGTAAGTGTTGCAGATGCTGCAGACCTCGCCATTAAGACAAAATAGTGGAGATTGAGCAAACAGAGTGTAGATATAGTGTAATAAGCTGGATTTACCGGAAATCTATAATAGGCATATTTGGATGTTGCACTGTTAAGCTTCATAAATAGCAATCTGTGGCAATAACAATTTATTTTATTCAATAATATAGCGCTAGCTATAACGCAAGGTTATGCTGCCTGGTATAATTAATATTTATTAACAAGGGGATTCCCCTTTGGAGCGCTCAAACAGTCTTCGGTTATTTGAAGCAGTCCTACTATATGAACCAGTACAGTTTCCAAATACGCCTAATGTGTGTGTCAGACTCACAATTATACTGGTGTAATAGTGTAATGGTTTCTGTGTTTTGGTGCGGTCGTCCTTGGACGACTATCGACCCAGAAATGAAGTGCCTATGAGTGGTAATAGGACTTCGCATTACATGAAAGATCGAGCGGTCTCAGTAGCCCAAATACTACCAAAGACGACCCATCTGATCTCAAGTCCGACCTTCAGACTATACAGTGAAAGAGAGTAATTCAACCTAGTAGGCGGTTCGCAAAGCGAATGACCTAGTAAAAGGAAGAGAAAGTTCCTGTATCAAGTATAGATGTGTCTTTATTGAAAGCCAAGCGTAGACTGAGACAATGAACAGTAAAACAGTGCCCTTTATATAGTATAAAGACTTCCGGCCGACATGACGTCGGGAAAAGACGACGTGTGGTCGTCCGGAAGTTGCGCAACAAGATGGCCGCCGGAAGCCCGACGGCCGACCCAAAATAGGTCGGGTTCTACAAAAGTTGCTTATAATGGTCCAATTCATGTACAAAATGAATATCAATGGATTCTGAGAGGTCGGGCCTCTGTACATGGGTATAAAAGGCATTAAAAGACTTAGAAACATTCATGTGACTATGTATAACAACATATAGTAAGATACATGAATAAGGAATGAGCATAAACACATGGAGACATATATATATAGACGGTAATTAAGTACTTTGAACATGCAATGCAGTTAAGGGTAAGTATACGAGCACTAATTGTGAGAATGTTAGTGTCAGGTGAGTAGCGCTGTAACAACTACTAGGCACTTAGGGTGCGGTGGAGCTTCGTCCGGGAGTTGGAGTCGTATACAAATGTCCTGTACCATCACATAGCCCCCCGATCCTTGGCACTATCTCTCCGAGTATGTCTAAGGATCTGCTCCGTGAGCCGTTGGTGGAGGGATATTTCGTCCTGTACGGCTTCCGTCTGCTGGACTATAGTAAGCCGGTCTCTAACATGTGAGTGAAGAAGTCTCTGCTGGAGTATGTGCAATTGGTGCCTGAGGCGTCCGAGACGATTGTTCAGAGTAGCACACAATCGTTCTCTCTCCTTCTGGAATTCTGCTGTAGGGGTGCGGGATTCAAGAGTCTTCTTTGTATTTTTAGTATCTGGAGGGCTGGTCGACAACGGGACGGCCTTGTCTGGTCCGGGTCTAGCCTTAGGCGGCCGGGGCCGACGTTTGGGTATGTCGTAAGTATCAGTCCCTCGGTGATCCAAGGCTGGAGGGTCCATACGAGTCTGTGGTCGCTTTGGACTGCCTAGTCGCTCCCAGGGCGACTTTCTTTTACTTGTTTTCTTTGGGGCAGGAGGAGGTGTCAGTCGCACCACTGCTGCTCTGGCTTCAGCTTCTGGAGGAGCTGGTATAGTGAAAGGTTTCGGTCCTACGTCTGCTGGGATGCATGAGGGGTAAGCGACCCTCTTGTCGAGCTTCATCGCCTTGAGGAAAAGCTGGAACATGTGGGAATCCACTTCATACTGGATGGCTCCGTGGCCTGTCTGGCTTTGGTGCCGATAGACAGTCTCTGCATCACGGGCGCTGACTCCACAGGAACAGAAGAACTGGGTAAAGTGTTGGCGTGTGTGAGCCTTGATGGTGTTCTCCGTCCCTTCTAGCTTACATAGTCGACAATAGGAGTTCCTTCCTTTACATCGGGCTGTCCGACGTATATCACTACTGGTCCGTGGAGAGATCCAGCAAAGTTGAGACTGCGGCATAGGCGTCTCTGGAGAGGTCTCTATAAGAGAAAGTGTAGATACAAGAGGTTGATCATTTAGATTATCAATGTTTGCGTAGGCCGAGTCGTCTTCGTCACCCGACTCAGTCACATGGTGTACAATGTTATTGGAGTACATATGCGTGTCCGAGGTCGTCCCGGAGGGGAGGCGGTGCATGTCCGAGTCGGTTAGGACGGCATCGTCCCGAAGCACCGAAGGTACTTCAGTATGACCCGACCCGACTGGCACGACCTCATCCCTCGAGGAGTTCCCGAGATCAGCATATAAGTCGTCGTCGTCCAAAAGCAACAGTACCTCGTCCAAGTCTATTGGCTCACCTGGCAAGTCCATGAGTAGGCCGACTAGGGAGGGCACCGTCCTTGTTGAGGAGTCTCGAATAGAGTGCTCTGTTGTCCGACTAGGTGTTGACTGAGTGGTGGTGGTGAAGGTACTGGGGGATCCATCTGGATCCTGGCCTTTTATAGGTGTGGGGGCTGCCCTGGTTCTCCTTGTGGTGTGCGACGTTATGCCTGCAACACCTGGCTTCTCACCATGTAGTAGAACTACGTTGCGGCGGAAGTGCACTTGTCTGACCCCTGTTGTTAGATCTATTTTGATCTCAAGGTTGTCTGGGTCACCGGATCCGTCTGTGGAATTGGAGAGTAAACACGGGCCTGGCCGTGTCGGCCTACGATAGGTAGTCGTCTGGGCAGCCCATTTGTGATGAATTTCTTCTAGTATAACCTCTGGAGGTCGGCCTCGCTTCCACCGGGCCTTCCTCCTGTATGATAAGGGTCTGTTTTCCCTAGTGTAGGGCGTTAGCATCCGGACGTAGGAGGGTCTACCTTTTGAACCTCTGCCCCAGTCGGGCGGCGGGAATATCGGGTGCTGGAAATAGTCGACAGCTCCTTCCTCGAGGCGGTTTGCGCCTTGTCTACGCTCCTGGATGCGCGGCTTTTTAGCCTGTCGGCCCTGGTCCTCTACTTGCCTCTTTTTCTTCGCTGTTCCTCCCTCGGCTTCTAGCCCCCCTATCGGGTGGCCAGGGCGTCGGCATTGTACTTCGACGCCATGCGGAGTTGTACTGGGCGGTAATGATCCTTTTCCTCCCTTGGCCCTGGATCCTCTGTGGGGGTGTCCTTGACGTCGGCATTGATCATCGACGTCGGGCGCAGGTGTACTAAGTGATGAGCTTCCCGTTCCTCCCTTGGCCCTGGATCCTCTGTTGGGGTGTCCTTGACGTCGGCATTGATCATCAACGTCGGGCGCAGGTGTACTAGGTACTGAATTATCCGTTCCTCCCTCGGCCCCTGGTCCTCTGTGTGGGTGTCCAGGACGTCGGCATGGGTCATCGACGTCGGGCGGAGGCGTACTAGGCTTCATCTCAGGCATCGTCCTCAATGTATAAGGGCTTCCCGTTCTATTGACACACGGCCATTGATCTCGGCTGGTGTATACCTTTGCGGTATGGCAGTTTACAGAGCACTTGTGTTTAGTCAGGTAGGGCATCCCTAAGACGCCATCTTCTGGTATGGAGCCGATGAGGAACAGTTCTTGGCTAAAGGTACGACCGACTACCATAGGTAGCCTTACCATTCCCTCGAACCTGAGAGTCGAGCCGTCGGCCATCTTGCCATATGGCTGACTTACTGGTAGGACCTCTAGGTCGGGTCTCTGCAGCTTCTTCAGGGTGTGGGGTGATATGAGGTTGGTCGTACAGCCCGTGTCCAAGAGTAGGGTTACATCTTGGCTACATAGTCGTCCTTGTATGTACAGGCTAGGTACATGCGGCTTTACATACGTCACTTGAGTCACTGTTTTAGAAGGGGGGTCGGCCTTGCCGACCGGATACTTGGGACGGTCTTCCGAGATGGAAATGTGAGAGGTGTGAGGAACTTGTAGGGCCCGAGTGCCAGCCTCTACTGTCTCGGGCCGGAGCCTTCTCACGACTCGGGTACTGGCGGCTCAGGATATGTGGGGAGAGTGTTCCCATTGGTCCGTTGAGGAGGGGGACCAGGCTTTTTGCTGGTCTGCCAGGAGGGTCTGTTCCGAGGTCCTGGCGCTCTGGGGGCGTCTAGTAGTCCTCGAAGTCGTCTGACTTCTTGGCTGAGTGTCTGGATGGCCTCTTTCAGGTCGTTGATCCAGGTCAGGTCGGAGTCCACTGTATTTATTTGGGGTGTCTCCGGCTCGGGTTCTGTGACTGCCCTGATTTGGTGTGCTTTACTTCCACGGGAAGGTCCCTTGACGAGCAAGAAGTCGTTTCCGGCTCGGACGGCCGAGTCCACATCTCTGGGGTTTATTGCCAAGAGGTGTCTCTGTAGGTGTCCGTCCTCAAGAGAGTTACTGAAGTTTTCCACAGCCAATACCCGGCGGTGCGCTTCGGGTAGTTCCTGGAAAGCCACATGTACAAGTTTCTTGACTAGGGTGGCATGTTCCTGTAATGACATGCCGGGATCTTTCCGCAGCTGTATGAGCTGGAGTCTAGCTTCTTTATCAGTTAACCCGTATCGGGCGCGTAGAGCTTCGAAGATCCCTTCTGAGGTGCCGGGTCGGCCACACTCTTGTGCCGGTCCCTTGAGGGCCTCTCTTAGGTGAAGGTACATGGCTGCCGGGCTCCAGTCGTTTGCCTCGGCTATGGTCAGGAACTGTTCTATAAAGAACTCGACGTCTCCTTGTCCGTCGAACTGTGGTGTCTTGAAAGAGGGTTGAGGCGGCTGAGGTCGAGCTACTTCTATGTACTGTCCGATTACCTCTACTAGCCTGTCTATATCGCTAGCCATTGCTGAGTATAGATGGAGCCTCTTTGGTGAAGGGGACGTGTCGTCCTCGGTTTTGATGTCTGTAGGGTGTCGGGTAGTTAGTTAACTACCGTAGTTTGTTAGGCCGGGTCGGCCTGATGGTCGTACTGAGTACCGTCAATCTGTTCTGGATTCGAGGTCGGTCTTTGATTGAAGATCCGGCGTAGGTCGGGCTACATCCAGCGGAACCACGAGAATTATGGGTGCACTTTAGCGTTTGTCACCTTCTCGTATCCAAGGTTCCCGGGTCCGAGTCCTAAATCGCCGTAGAAGTATTGAAGAATGAGGTCGGTCGGTCACCCGAGGCCGAGGTCACCTTCCTTCTCTTCGTATCGTAAGAGTACGACCTTAGAATCCCACCGCTGCCACCAATGTAATGGTTTCTGTGTTTTGGTGCGGTCGTCCTTGGACGACTATCGACCCAGAAATGAAGTGCCTATGAGTGGTAATAGGACTTCGCATTACATGAAAGATCGAGCGGTCTCAGTAGCCCAAATACTACCAAAGACGACCCATCTGATCTCAAGTCCGACCTTCAGACTATACAGTGAAAGAGAGTAATTCAACCTAGTAGGCGGTTCGCAAAGCGAATGACCTAGTAAAAGGAAGAGAAAGTCCCTGTATCAAGTATAGATGTGTCTTTATTGAAAGCCAAGCGTAGACTGAGACAATGAACAGTAAAACAGTGCCCTTTATATAGTATAAGGACTTCCGGCCGACATGACGTCGGGAAAAGACGACGTGTGGTCGTCCGGAAGTTGCGCAACAAGATGGCCGCCGGAAGCCCGACGGCCGACCCAAAATAGGTCGGGTTCTACAAAAGTTGCTTATAATGGTCCAATTCATGTACAAAATGAATATCAATGGATTCTGAGAGGTCGGGCCTCTGTACATGGGTATAAAAGGCATTAAAAGACTTAGAAACATTCATGTGACTATGTATAACAACATATAGTAAGATACATGAATAAGGAATGAGCATAAACACATGGAGACATATATATATAGACGGTAATTAAGTACTTTGAACATGCAATGCAGTTAAGGGTAAGTATACGAGCACTAATTGTGAGAATGTTAGTGTCAGGTGAGTAGCGCTGTAACAACTACTAGGCACTTAGGGTGCGGTGGAGCTTCGTCCGGGAGTTGGAGTCGTATACAAATGTCCTGTACCATCACAATAGGACGCAACCGTCCGTCACCAGAGCAAATATAGTCTGCATGTGTATGTCTACATAAATTGGACTAATTAACAAACTCACGCATTTTTTTCGAAAACATAACTTCAATATTGTCTGTAGAAACACTGTAATTCATTACATGCATTGTTTTTTGCAGACAATCACTGAAGAGACCTTGTTGCATGTAAATAGTGACAATTAGTATATTATTTAAGAGTTGTCCAATCTTGTCCACTTGAGAGAACATAACTCCTCACCAAAAGTGATTGGCTGACTGTAGATAGGACAGATGTATGTAGGAGAGTAGTGCCTACACTGCAGAGCAGTCTCAGTAGAGAGATGGACAGATACCTAGAGTAGACTGTGAAAATGAAACATGGCGTATCGACTATCGACATACGTGTAGATACATGTAAGTCACACAGTGACAAGAGTGGACGACGACATACAGATGTAGATGTTACACATATATATTATACAAATGTATAAGCTAGTGGAAAACATCAAAGTAGAAGAAAAGCTACAAAATATAAAACCAAATAAAAACCAATAAAACACTAAAACAAAAACACTAAAAACTAAACTAAACTACAATTATAGTGTGGAGCGTGTGGAGTGTAGGTGGATCGTATGCTACCCAGCAACTCATATTAATGCGTACTAAAGAGCACAGATATATGCGGCACAACTATCTCGTTGTAGACCTTGGAATAGAGTCGACACCGCCACATCCTAGACCACAGAACCAAAACCTACGCTACACAGTTTACTACATTGGAGATCAAGGTGCTGACAAAAGGACCTACAGACAGCGTACTACTACTACATACTACGTACAGCTGGTGATTCCTAAGTACTTTGGTTCCAATCAAATGTTTTAACTGACAATACCAAAACACACTATTTTAGTTATATCAACCTCAGCATGATTATTGTCCACAAAAACAATTTACCTGGATTGATTAGTTAAAATAATAAATTAGCGTACAGCAATAAAACAAACACCACTAGACAGAGAATTTCATTTCAGTTCAGAATATGGTCTGTTTGTATCTCGAGTCTGAACACAATTAGAGGGCTCAACTCAAACGTGTTCAACCTTCTCCTGTGGAATTACGGTACTGGGAGTTACATGATTTTTTGCAGATATGTGCAGAATGGGTGTAAGGTGGGCCCATGTATTATACTCCTAACACAATACATGTACAATTATAAAAATAATATACAATTGTACTAGCATATATATTAATCAATAACAGGTATAAAATTAGTGTAATCTGTTTTAGTCACAAAGACATAATTTATATATTTATTGATTTGAGGTTTAAGTCAGTATGGAAGTGTGTTTTCTAGAGGGTCTTCTAGTGTAACAATATAGGAAGTTGTTATCAGATGCAAGTGCAACTTAACAAGCTATCAACGCACTTTAGAATGATGGAAGTAGAATTAATCAAGGGTTGTGAGAATATTTTTGCAACTGGAGAGTTTGGTAAAGTTGAGTTAGTGGCTAACCAATAAAATGTCACAGAATTGCCATTGTTTCTCATTTGATTGGCCCTCACATTACATCACCAACTACCAGTAAAAGCAAAAAAAGACCATAACCTACTAAAGGACACTCTGCTGAAAGGGTTTGCTTTCAATAGTTGCATTGGTCATATTTGAAAAGAGACAAGTTTTTGCAAAAGCTGGAAATTGCAGAAGTCTTTTCAGCAGACAGTAGGTTTGTTGGAGCCTTATACAAAACAAACATTGAAGGTCCACTCTTCAAACACACATTGGTGTAATGTAGACTCATGAAATATACTTTGACGACTGCGTTGCCTCGTGAGGAAGCCAAGCAACTGAAGAGTGCAGCACCTTGAGATGGGTTGGGTTCAATGAATGCAGTGGTTAGAACTACATGTAGAGCAGTGATAACACCGACCAGAGTTAATTCAGAGATGCCTCTTTATATGAACGAAACCAATTGGCACGCGATGTTGAAAGAGTTACTGAAGTCCCTTCAGAAACTAGTGCTGAAGCAGTTTTATATAATGAACAGCTCCACTAGAAATAAAATTTACCACATCTGAAGAAGCAGAGACAGCATCTACTGAAGAAGACTAATATCACTAAACCACCAGCAACAGATGTAGCCATATACATGTGCTTGTAGCTACATGTAATTGGTAGAGGCATCTATGAATTCAGTCCGGTATATTGAGAAAATTAAAATATGAGTCAGAGAGTTGTAAGGTCAAAGTATACTTATAACGTAGATTTAGCTGCAGAACTTGATTCTCTGGCAATGTTATGTAATGACTGTGGTAGATAATTTGTGAAAATTCTCATGCGCTTTATAATCTGAGTGCAGTTACACAAAACTACAAAAAATTTTCAAAACATCAAATGAATGACCGATTTGACCTGCTTGTTAGAGAGTTCAGTGGCTAATAAACCTATGATATTTAGTATGATTAGACAGACCAGAGAGTCAGCTTTCAGGAAACATGCATATTGGTATGAGTTATGTCTCCCAGTGTTGAGTAGTGATGTTTTACATATAGTCACAAGAACCTAGCCACCAGGGTTGGACATACACTGCACTCTGGCGGTCAGACTTCAAAGTGTACATGTACATGTACATGTAAAGCTGTGAAATATGCCTATTTCTAACACGTAAGTGGAGGTAGATGATATCCCTGACGTATTGGTGATAATATGTTTCACTGGCAAACAGATTGTGGAAGGTTTCCTCGTGTAGAAGTTGGCATTTGCAGCGTCAACAGCCAGAATAATGAGCATGATGATGTAAACCATGACATTAGTGATAGTAGCACCTGTAGTGTATTGTCGTCTAGAAAGTCCTCTAGTGTAGCAATAAAGTTGTGGTAGATAAGGTACAAGTAGCAGGATTTTCCAAATAATTTAACAAAAAATATAAATGCAGCATTGATAACAGTTGTCATTATACAACAACTAAATTTACGTTCATCTATTTTACTACTTGCTTTAACTACCAAAGATTATATTATTAGCTGTTATCTACATGTATATGTTTACCTCAATTTTCAACCCAATTGTCATATGAGGTTGAGAGCAATTCAAAGAGTAATATTTTTCTCAATGTAATAATGATGGTGCTAAGACAATGCATGCCTTTCTTTCCAAAACTTAGTAGTCAGTCTTTGACTCATTTTTAATCAATGATAATTTGTCAATATTAATTGAGTAAATATAATTATTGCAGTGAAGGGCCAAGATGCATTGGAATATTCAATAATTGGAAGAACCCAAACAAAACTGGTTGGGAAAGCAGCTAATCTGAGTAGATATCACTAGTCATTTGCAATGCACTTTAGACTGAGGCCTTTGTTAATGTATAATATGAGAATTACTTTACAGGACTGGGCTTTTAGTATTAGTCCCAATGTTAATTTTCTGAGATTTTTCCTTGCACACAGTAGATAATTTTTAATGTAGACACCAAAGCTATCAGAAGGAATGACTGTTCCATTGTTCTACAGTACCAATCCACTACTGCTTATAATAACGAGTAACATACATGACTGTATATAAATATAATGAAGTCTGTCTATTGATACTGGGTGTATTTACCTCTCTGGTAGACTAGTCAGGTTATTACATGATACATCTAGTGAGGTGAGCTCCTTGAGTTGAGACAGACTGTAATATAAATAGGTGTAAGATGAATCTATCTTTCACACTCTTAGTACAGTGTACATGTACTTGTATAATAATAGCATAATTACATTGTACATAATAACATCACATGACTTTGTACATGTATACGTATATTATAATAACATATTGAATATCATCTAGTTACACAAATATACATGATAACAGAATACTTGTGTACTGTGTGTATTTACCTCTCTGGTAGAGTAGTCAGTGCGTTCCTTGATACATCTAGTATTATGAGCTCATTGAGTTGACCCAGACTGTAATATAAATAAGTATAAGATGAATCCATGTGTTATAGTCTTAGTACAGTACATGCACATATACATGTATAATGATAGCATACATAATTACATTGTCCATAATAGCATCACATGTACATGTATACGTATATTATAATATATCATAAACATCATTCAGTTACACAGAAATACATGACAGGACTGTATATTAATATAATGAATTCTGTCTATTGATACAAAAATACCTCTCTGGTAGAGCAGTCAGTGTGTTCCTTGATACATTTAGAACTATGAGCTCCTTGAGTTGACCCAGACTGTAATATAAATAAGTGTACGATGAATCCATGTGTTATACTCTTAACACTAATACATAATAACAATATAATAGCATATCACGGTTAATAACATACATGTACATGTATATAAATACCAAGGATATCATCTAGTGGTACAAAAATACATGATAACTAAATATATATGACCGTACTGTGTATTTACCTCTCTGGTAGAGCAGTCAGTGTGTTCTCTGATACATTTAGAATTATGAGCTCCTTGAGTTGACCCAGACTGTAATATAAATAAGTGTGAGATGAATCCATGTGTTATAGTCCTAAAACAGTACATGTAATACAGTAATAATAGCTTTGGCTAGAAGTTAGATAATAATATTAACATACATATTTATAATATTATTTATAATTATAAGCCACGTGCCTAAGCCTGTCACCACACTAAACTTACATGTGCATGTACTGCGAGAATAAAACCACAGTTAGACCTAGTTCCTGTCCATTTATATATGTAGATACACCATGTATATACATGACGTATGTGATGATGAGGTAGGCACACTGCATATTGTATGAACATATTTACATGTAAGTAAGCTAAGTATAACTTACCTCTCGGGGAGAACAGATAGCCCACAATCTTTCATATCTAGCTGTGTAAGTGATGTGAGTGAACATACAACATCTGGTACAGTAGAGAATTGGTTCTTGGGCAGATTATCTTCTTCACCAAACCTCAATGTTCTCTCATTACCAATGTGTAAATACTTCAGGTTGGTCAGCTGACAAAAACTGTAACACAACACATACAATACTATGTGACGATTATATACATGTACATGTACCATGTATTGTATAAATCTACATAGTTTTTAATTCTACATCGGTGTTAGCCAGACTGCATGGAGAAATGCTGGTGTATTGTGAACACACCTCCTTTTCAACTACTGCAGGTGTTGGTGGCTGAGTGTTTTAGCGCTAGTCATTCTGGTCTTGCAGCATTGACGCAAGTTATCTGCAAGGACGTGGGTTCGAGTCCCGCCAATGTCCTCGAGGTTTTCGTCCCGAAGAAGGTTTTCCTTCTATGCCATATCAAACTATAATAATATTCAGCCTTAGGAGTTGTGGTGGTCCCTCAACTAGCTCCGCTATTGGGCAGCCACGTTAAAAAATTGTGTTTTGCTCCGCGGATATTATTACCAAACTTGCTGGGCGGAAATTGGTACCCTTTGAGATATGACAGTGATGATCCAATGTGTATATTGTACTAACTACATGTAAAAGAGTTGCATGTTTACTAATAATACAGGTATAACATGCATATGTTGTACACTTATTGATACATGTATGAAACTAACCCAGCATAACTCAAATTTGCATATTTTCTGGTAGATCATGGTGCAACATTTGCTGTCGCTAACCTTGCAACACAGTTTTTATGGACATTGTTTTTTAAAGACAAGTTCTCTCAGGAGTTTTCCTCCGCTAGAACCTATGTATTTATATCATTATATGAATACTACAGCTGTGTTGATAGTATTATGATACATTTATTACAATCACGTATTATAGCCTATACTGTACATGTACATGTAGATATAAACAATGTGCTACATGGACTTACAACTGCCACAAATCGAGTACATGTAAAGGTTAAAGGGAAGGCTAGGTCAATTTAAGTAAGCAATGCAGTCTGTGAACCTACAAAGCATAACTGGGGGCACTGTTGGCTACATACGTTCAATCTCTTTGAGATTTGCCTCTTTAGTAGCTTAGATGAAAACCTCCACATTTTAGCAATATTACATGTATATTGAAAGATGCAAGTTAAAAAGACATTTATCCAAATAATGATTTCTAGTAACGGCGTCTAAGTGATTTGGCTTGAACTCTTAGTGAAGAATAAATTACAATATATTGACTGTTGTTCTATTTTATTATCCTGGTGTTTATAACGAGGATTAGACTTTTCCACAGTGACTGTATTTTGTTAGACTAATTTAATCGACATATATGCAGCTATACAGCTTCAGTCACTTTCGCAGTTAATAGAATATAATATTATTCCATTAACAGCTAAAATCAACATTTACTATGTTGAATAATTTAATCTAACAAAATACAGTTATTCTGGGAAAAATCTAATTCTCATTACGCTGCGTGGCTCATTATGGCTGCATGTTTAACATAACAGCAATCAGGTTAATAATTATAATCAACACAAAGTAATTTGATATTCAATTTTTCATTTCATAATGATACTCATACTGTCAATTGATAAATTAAAACATCCCATGGTTTTTGTTGGTTATTACTTTGATTGCTGTTCTGTAAAGCATGCGGCCTTCCCATGAGGAACAAGAAAAACAAACAGAAGGTAAACCAAACAATGAGAGACGCAAAGCACAACTAGCACTGTGAGCACAACCTCAAAATAATAAATCCAGAAATACATAATATTTCACCACGCTCCCTTAAGGTTTTCAAATATCATAACATGGCGCTGACAAGTACATGTATTTAGATGAAACTAAGAATATAACATGTATATCACTGCAAAAACCAGTACATGTGACGGTTTGGTTTTCCATGAGAGATTGATGCTCTTCATTTGCAGCATTCATCCTCTGTGTAGACTGAGAGCAATATGTTGCTTCCTGATATGTAAAGAGTTGGGCTACACCACTGACATATATAGCTTGATGATCTGCACCATTACAGCAGTACTCCACAGTATTTCGGTATTTTTTTCTTACGGTTCAAGAACCGCAAAAATTTAGGATGCTGAATGCAGCCATACAGTTCAGTTTTAAAATTCAGATCATGCCTAGCCCTTAGCACACCCAATTACACGTATGATGATGCCTGGTGTTGCGAACACATGAATTCATGTTATGCTTCTTTCAGTCCTTATAATTCCATGTTATTCTTGGAATTAAGACTTAGCTGCAGCCATCTTAGTCACCCGGCGGTTATTTATTGCAATTTCACTCAATTCTAGCAGTTACTATTGCCTATATTTATTATAAACAATTAATATTTAATATTATATTGTTAACTGTTAAACGAAATAAAAATGGCTGACATGTTTATGCTTCTTTTAATCCTTTAAAACCCGATGTCATCCTTGGAATATAGTTTTAGCCGCAGTCATCATTGTCACTCGGTGATGTTGTGCTTTAGTTTTCTCTCAATTCTATTTATGTAGTCATGTTTGCATGTTGTTATAAATAAATGATTATTCAAATTATTAAACGAAATAACAAATGGCTGCCATTTCCGGTGGCTGAGATTACGAACATGTCAATCTACGTTAACCTTCTTTCAATCTTTACAAGTTGATGTGATCCTTTGTTACCAATTAATGATTTAATTTAGTTTCACTCAATTCTAGTAGTTATACCCGGGTATTTATTTTCACAAAGCCAACCTGTGACAATCCTTCACACTGAAACACTAAAACTTTAAACACATAACTCGAAAGTTTTGAAAATGATACTAACCTCATCCCTCCAGGTGCCTCCCCTTCAACTCCTGCACCCGGCTTTCTAATGACCTAACCCTGCTTCTCAGCTCTATATTCTCCAGTTCTAGAATTTCTCTAAACACCCTTTCTACTTTGATTGGCCAAATACCCACATCTGAGCTCTCTCAGAGCCTGAGGAATCTCATCAGGCTCGCCCTCACTATTCCCTTAGCCCTGGGTGTGAGGTCGGCCCCATCACTTAGAGCGAACTCATTCACCTCTCCCGCGAACTATAGGCTGTCATACAATCTATGAAATCCTATCCATGCCCCCCTTCTTTCCCGTTAACATTCCAAACCATGCTGTTAAACTCTGTAAACTCTATTTCCTCCTGTGCTCCCCTTTTACACTCTGCCTAGAACTGTTGGTGGATATACTGGTAGTAAAACCAGATTCACCTGGTTTTACATTGCACTTCTCATTAGCCTCTCTGCTTCTTGTTTCTCCCTTTCTTCAGTCCCAGATTTTTTCACCAAATGCCCCCTTCATTAACAGTAAAATCCTTGCTAAGTAATCTCTAGTCCGCAATTCAACCACCTGATCTTTCTCCAACTCACATGACTCCTCAACTGCTCCCCTGGTCCAACTATTGTTATTGCCCCCTCTGATTACAAGTGAAAATGCTGTCCATGTTCCTAAAATCGTGCCCCTTCCCCTTAATGTGTTCATTAAATCTTTATTTGATGTCAGTGTACCTCACCTCGTTAATCGCTATATTCTATTCATTGTATATTTCAAACCCCTGTATAGTCTCCTAATATATCAAGTAGCATACACCCCTTCTTGTGTTCTACGATAGCTACATGCACCTTTGCCGGTTCAACTGCTGCCCCCATCGTTTTAAACTCATAGAATGCAATTTGTATCTCAAACTGTTTGATCAATTTCTGCCAATCATCTACTGATAACCCAGTTCTGTTACGTTCCAAAGTCATTTAATTGTGCTCTTGGTTATGAGAATTAATTTCTCATAACTAATAGCATAAGAAAATGACGCCGGAAAATGAAAATAAAAATGAACTAAAAATTACATCAAATTATTACAAATGTAAATATCTGCACAAGCATTCTGTTGTGGTGAGTATCGAGCTGTTACCTGGTCACTTATACCACATGTTTGCAGGTAGTCCTGGAATTTGTTTGATACGTATTTGCCTCTCCATCACTACCACCACCACTACACATTGCATGAAATGTACCATAGATGATATCATTGAGGCAACACCTACTGTGGCCAAAGTGAACAATAAAATCCCGCAAGTTATCACTAATACAAGTCCGGTACATGAAACACACTATACAGTGTTACTACTCTATAGCTTTCTTAGAGGATACTCATTGTGTAACGTTGCCTCTACAAATAAATTCCACCGGAGAGACATCCGCTATGCAAACAGTCTTTGGATTGCCTAATGGTGTATATTCACTAAAGTCACTCTTTTGCTTTGCCATATAGTGGGTGGCACCACTATTAATTATGCAGTTCAGCTTTACCGAAAATTCACCAGGAGCCGACTTTGGGGTAAAGAATGCGGCATTTCCGTGGTAAAGTATCACCATCTTACACACACAACTTAGCACCATATGGCTGACTGGGGCCTTGTGAGTAGCTATAAATTTCATTAAATTCTAAAAGATAGTGTGCAAACTGCAGGGAGTCATCTATACATGTTACGCTTGTGATAATTTGTATTACGGAGTGGGCTGGAGTGGAAATTTTGAATAATTTCATCGTTTACATAATGCCTACTCTATAACAGCAATAATTAGTAGAACAATCAGTGATTAAATAAGCACTGCTGTTGCTCTTTGATTACTGCCACTTTCATGTTTGTAAAATTTTAACAAAGTTGGACAGAAAATTAAAAATTAAATTTTGAAACCTCATTTAACAAGTCATACAGTTTGGAAATCACTGCTATATATTTACATAGAAAACTGCCTATGTGTACAACGTGTACATTGTGTAATTAAAATGTCCCAATATGCCCCTTCCAAATGTGCTGTCATCTCCCCTAATCATACAAATATAATAGTGTTGTGTCCCTCCATACCAAAAACGTTGGAACCAAAGTCTAACCAGCGACACTGGGAATACATGATAGCAGAATACTTGGATGAGATACAAAAATGCATGATAACTAAATATACATGATCGTACTGTGTGTATTTACCTCTCTGGTAGGGTGGTCAGTTGATTGGATGATACATCTAGTGTATTTAGCTCCTTGAGTTGACTCAGACTGTAATATAAATAAGTGTAGGATAAATCCATGTGTTATACTCTTAAAACAGTACATAATACAGTAATAACTGCTTTGGCTAGAAGTTAGATAATAATATTAACGTACATATTTATAATATTATTTATAACTATAATACACGTACCTAAGCCTATCACCACACTGAACTTATACATGTACATGTACATGTACTGTGAGAATAAAACCCCCACCAGTTAGACCTAGTTCCTGTCCATTAATACATGTAGATACACCATGTATATACATGTATTAATAATATGTACTACATGACGTATGTGATGATGAGGTAGGCACACTGCATATTGTATGAACATATTTACATGTAAGTAAGCTAAGTATAACTTACCTCTCGGGGAGAACAAATAGCCCACAATCTCTCATACTTAGCTGTGTAAGTAATGTGAGTGAACATACAACATCTGGTACAGTAGAGAATTGATTCATGGGCACATCATCATCTTCACTAAACCCAAATGGTCTCTCATTACCAATGTGTAAATACTTCAGGTTGGTCAGCTGACATAAACTGTAACACAACACATACAATACTCTGTGATGATTATATACATGTACCATGTATTGTATAAATCTACATATTGTATACTATCTCCCCTAATTGTTACACGAAAATACATGATAACATAATACTTGTGTACTGTGTGTATTTACCTCTCTGGTAGAGTATTCAGTTTATTCATAGATACATGTAGTGTGTTGAGTGTAAGATGAATCCATGTGTTACACTCTCAGTACAGTGTGCATGTACTTGTATACATAAATAATAGCACAATTACATTTTACGTAATAACAATACATATACATGTATACATATATTATATTATCATGAATATCATTCAGTTACACAAAAATACATGATAACAGAATACTGTGGTGAAACAGCCTTCGTGGTAATGGCACCTAGGCCAGCCACACTGACAATTATAATAACTGACATTTAATCACATTATCTTATCCATGCATTGTTATCCATATTCATCTATGCATTCATTATTACCTTATATACTTCGTGTCTTATATATATCTGTACTAGCAATCAAGCCTTGGGATTACGTTATTGCAACTCGGTTTTTCCCACACTTATATACCTATTTAGTAATTGTCTGTACTTGCTTGATTGTGCATTATTAGAGTCTCTTTGCCACTTTACATAGTAACTTTGTGGCAGACCTTATAGATTTAGCTCATAATTATATACAACATGTTTCTCCTTATTGTAAGCACATTTTGTGTAAAGGCCGACCTTTTATGTGGCCGAGTTGGGCGGAACCGGACATATTGTTGCATCAGTTCCGGAGCCGACACCATGTCGGCTGGACGACACCATGTCGTACACTTTTTGCCGAAAGTTGGTTATGTATATAAGGCAGTGCATTTTGTGTTGTAATCCAGTTGTTGATTGCGCTTGAATAAAGCAAGATCTCCTAACTCAACCTACAGAGGCTTACTCTTTAGGCGGGTAACTCTACCTGAGAATCCTTTGGATTCAGTACGGTTTGAGCTTATCTCATCCTAGGCTAAGCACATCTCTATCCACCCCTTAGGCTTAGGCCGATCCCGGGTTCTAATGAACCTAGCGTCGGACTTAGGCTCTTAAGGTTAGACACTCTTTCTCTACAGTCTCTTGGAGTATAAACCCTGCATGACCTACGTCGGTCCTGAGCTTCAATGAGTCTCGGCATCGGCCTACGTCTGATATAATCTACAATCTACACTATAAAGAGCACCCATAACTGTTCACTCTTTTATGTAATGAGCAGAAGGTACACTTGGTCGGCCTCTACCACCTTCCAAGCCCTTCACATACTTGTAGCCCTCAGCTCTCGTATGCAATAGCACTCATAAACGTTACAATACTTGTGTACTGTGTGTATCTACCTCTCTGGTAGAGTATTCAGTTTATTACTTGATACATTTAGTGTTTTGAGCTCCTTGAGTTGAGACAGACTGTAATATACATACTGCCTCTTTCCACAAAAACAATGTAACTCACTATATTGTAATTTTACAGGAGAAGGCTAAACGCGTTTGAGTTGAGCCCTCCAATTGTATTCATCCTAGAGATGCAAACAAAATATATTCTGAACCAAAATTGCATTCTCTGTTTAATGGTACCATTTTTATTGCTGTATGTTGATTTTTTAACTAATTAATCCAGTTACATTGTTTTTGTGGAAAATTGCTGTGCTGGGCTCTCTTCAGTGATTGCCTGCAAAAACAATGCATCTAATGAATTACAGTGATTCTGCAGACAATGTTGAAGTTATATCAGCAAATAATGTCTGTGAAAGCAATGCATGAGCTTGCAAATTAGGGCAATCAATGTAGAAGCACACATGCAGACTATGTTCGCATGTGTGACAGACAGTACCATCCCATTACACTGATATTATCAGGCTGAAACATAGATTTCTGTAAATCCAACTCAATATAAAATATCTACACTCGGTTTACTTGATTCTGATTATCTTTTCAATTGCTAATGAGGTGTACAGCGTCTGCAAAACTGAAATCATTTGTTGATAGTTTGGTTCTTGCTTTTTGGGTGTCGTCAGGGGCTCAACTCTTACTTTGGGTTTAGATTTTTCATGAAATTAAACTCTATTATGATTTTCTGTATCACATTTTTGCTTCCCAAGTGCTTTTAGTCCTTCCGCAAAAATGTGCCCATAATTTCCAACATAATGGCCCTGTGGTGATTGTCCAAATACACGTTATAAAATCTCAACCATGTGGTTTGTTTTTACCTACTTTATTATTCCTCTGCATATACATGTAATTTTTAGCATCTAGAAACTAAAAGTTGTCGTATAAGCGCTCTTATTTTCAAATAATGGGAAAGCGCTCATGTAATGCTGGTCCAGTTTAAGGAACATAATGTTTAATGTAGCACTACCTTCCATATGTTGCCAGAAGCACATCTCCATAAGTAGATGGTAGAATATTTCATTGTTCGTTCTGTCAATCTTTACGGATCGTATTTTCAACCAGATCGCATTTTTACCCGAGCATGTCATAAAAATAGTTATAAATAATATAAATTTATGGAAGCTACAACCACCGAAAGGCTCTGTAAACGGATAGGAAAATGCACAGGCTATGTTAGGTAAAAACTAGTGCTTCAGATATAAAATGCGATGATGAAATGGCACACTTTTATAAGACTTGTTTGACAAGGAAAATGTAACAATGTGGGCAAAAATGCTCCATATTAAATAAATCCGAGTTAAATCTGAGTGATATCTGAGTAAAATCTGAGTACAACCTGAGTACAATCATGATTCAGAGTACCAACACATAATGAGCGGCCATTCCATGGGGACTGATCAAATTTGCGTGCTGGCCCGACTCAGATTCTTTTGAAAATTTGCAGGTAGAAAGAGCACTCTTGAATTAGTGGGAAACCACCAATTTTTTTTCTATTTGACCCCTGTGGTGCCGGCAGCAGCTTGTTGAAAAGTGAAAAAATGTGGTGGGGACAACTCCAAATTGAATTTTTTGAAATTCCTAAACATTCAAATTATTACTGTGGCCACTGTATGATACTTAGAGCTGTAATTTTTGTTGCGTACCTTTATATATGTGCTTCAGCTTCATTACTCATTCAAGCCTTTATGCTCAACATATTGAGGGTCAGAGGTCACCAAAAACACCTCTCGGTGCTAGTTTGATCCAAATTCACTTAAAATCGACCAAATAGACACTGTGGGATCTAATGAAAAAAAGGTTGATATACAATAACTAAGTATTGAAGATGCTCAATACAAGAATAAATGAATTTTTGACAATAAAAAAACACTTGCCAGACTGAACCATAAGGCGACAGCGGCTCAAATTCAACATGGCCGTCGTCCGAGTTGGCGTTTTGGGGCGTTATTCAAGGCTAAATCTACTAAACTTAGTAGTGAAAATTAATGGTGAAAGTGTTGCTATATATACAATCATCCCTGTAGATTCCATTTCTGCAATAAAAACTTTGTCTTTTTGGGTCTAAAAGGCTGAATTCTCAGATTCAAATTTTACATATATTCGCTATAATATAGTGACGACATGGCCATGCAGTTAATTGGCTATGGTCATAGAAGTCAGTCAATACTTAATTTGAGGTACAATTTGCGACTTGGCCTGGTTATACAACCTTAACGGTGAAGAAAAATGGGTGAAATCCTTTTTAATAGCGCAAACATACAGTTTTGGTAACTTTACCATGACTCGTCCTTTCACACGTTTGTTAAATGAGGTAAGATAGCTAATCTAAGCAGCATTTCAAGGTGTGACTTATACCAAGTATTGCTTAGTGAAAAAGAAGGTGAAGAAAGTGATGCTCCATGGAACTAAGGCACCTTTAATCAGTGGGTAAAGCTGAGGAGTTAAAGGCTATTTAAACTAGCTCAAGACAAATTTTCGGGTCACCATTAGTTATCAAATTCTAATCAAATGTATACAATATGTACATGTACATGCATAACTATAGCCACAGGCCTCGAACAATAACTTTTAAGAATTTTTATATATATTTACATGTAGCTGACAATTAAACCGGTGTATGCTAATTAGCTCCAAAAATATTTTTTTGGTACTATATAAATGACCACAACTAAGGTAAGTGGTGCGACATGCATTAACTTTTAATCAACAGAGTAATCAAAAATATGAATATGGTTTTGTGAGACTTAGTTTAGTTGTACCTAGCAAGTTGAAATTATATTACAAGTGTTCGCTGGTTTCCAAAAGTAATAATGTTTAATGTACTTGCTAGCATGACCTCGCCAAATTTACCATTCCTTATACCGACAGCTTGATTTTCAATCAGGATAGTTTTGACCCTTCAAAAGACTAAACCACTTATCTGAAAAAAATTATGCTCAGTGAATAAAAGAAGAGCAGATCTTACCTGTCTAAGTGCAGACAACCATATTGACCTGGCCATAATAATTGTTATACTATGGACTGCTGAAATTCAATCTCTTCTAATAAATACTGTACAACACTTATACACCGGAAAAGGAACTATTCACATATCATGAACAAAAAATATTTTTGAAGCTAATTAGTAAAGACTGGTTTAATTGTAAGCTAAATACATGTATATAATAATTATTATGTAAGTTTGTCAAAACTATTGGTTGTGGGCTGTCGCTATAATTTTGCATGTGTATTTTTAATTAGAATCTGATAACTAATGGTGACCATAAAAAAAATCCCGAGCTACAACACCACCTCACCCACTGATTAAAGAAGCCTTAGTTCTATGGAGCTTCATCTTCTTCCCCTTCCTTTTCATTAAACAATACTTGGTTAAGTCTGACCTGGAAATACTGCTTAGCTTAGCTATTCTGCCTCATTTAACAAATGTGTGAAAGGAAGAGTAATGGCAAAGTTAACGAAACTGCATGTTTAGGCTAGGAAAACGGATTTCACCCATTTTTCTTCACAAAGTAGGTTGCATAACTAGGCCAAGTCTCAAATTGCACCTTGAATTAAGTCTTAACTGACCTTTATGGCCATAGCCAATTAACTGCATTGGCGATATAGTCACTATATTATAGCGAATGTATGTAAAATTTTAATCTGAGAATTCAGCCATTTAGACCCAAAAAGACAAAGTTTTTATTGCAGAAATGGAATTTACAGGTGTGAATTGTATATATAGCCACATTTTCACCATTAATTTTCACTACTAAGTTTAGTAGATTTAGCCTTGAATAACACCCTGAAACGCCAACTCGGACGACGGCCATGTTGAATTTGAGCTGCTGTCGCCATACAGTTCATTTTGGAGAATTTTTTTTTTTCTCAAAAATTTATTTATCCTTGTGTTGAGCACCTCTAATCCTTAGTTATTCTATATCAACCTTCTTTTCATCAAATCCAGCAGTGTTTATTTGGTCGATTTTCAGTGAATTTGGGTCAAACTAGCTCCGAGAGGTGTTTTCAGTGACCTCTGGCCCTCAATATGTTGACCATACAGGCTTGAATGAGTAGTGAAGCTGAAGCACGTATATGGAAGTATCTATGTAACAAAAATTACAGCTCTAAGTATCATACAGTGGCCACAGTAATAATTTGAATGTTCAGGAATTTCAAAAAAGCCCTTTTGGAGTTGTCCCCACCACATTTTTCCACTTTTCAACGAGCTGTTGTGGGAACCAAAGGGGTCAAATAGAAAAGAAATTGGTGGTTTTCCACTAATTCAAGGGTGCTCTTTCAACCTGCAAATTTTCAAAAGAATCTGAGTCGGGCCAGCACGCAAATTTGATCAGTCCCCATGGAATGGCCCTGAGTGCTCTTTAGTTGTACCATACTGACAGTCAGAGCAAGCTAGACTCCACACAGCCTTTATGATAGATTCATTGGAACTGATAATAAATATTTGCCGAGACAGCCCCGCTACTGGGGCTCCAAACATACTATAATTCACTTGGGTTCATATCAGTTCATGATGGAGTCATGTAGGAGATGTGAGAGGATAAAAACATGTTGAATAGTAAACTCCAGAAAATAGAATGAGATAAACTTGCACTGTATGTGTTTTGATCTGGAGTTACATTGTTTTTGCTGACAATCACTAGTGCCAATATTGAGATACAGTGTTTCTGCTCTCCCAAAAAACTCATAAAGACCCATTTTTTTTCAAAAATATTTTAGTATGTGATGTAAGATGGTATTTCAACACCATTTATGCAAAAAACCCAACTTTGAAAATTTGAGTTACAGTTTTTTTGTAGAAATGGGCAGCATAAGTGTAAGATGAATCTATGTGAATACGTGTACTGGTATAATAATAATATTGTAAAAGGTCAGGACATTTGCTGATACGACTTCAGCTTACCTGATGGACCTTATAACACCCTAAGTGCCAAGTAGTTGTCACCGCTCTACTTGTTTAGTCTTTAACAATCTGCGCTTAGTTGCATCATGGCGCATACCCACATGTACATTGTTGTGCATGTTTTGACCATCTCTTAACAATTTGTTGCATTAGTACCAAAACAGTCTATCTGGACAAAATGTAATTGGCGGGAAATCAAGTTTAAAGATTTGAGCCTTTGCAACTCGCTATCTAAAGGAGCTAGCCTATTAAAACTTTAAAGTCTACTTGTTCTTCTTAACCGGAAAACACCAAAAAACTGAATACTGGGTCATCAGAACATAGTAAACCGTGAGTGCCATTAAACCAGGTAGCCTGATTAGTCACTGAATTTTGCTGATAAAAGATCAAAATATGCTAACTTGCATATCATTACAATGTACTTAATAATGTTTGCTAATTAGTTTTAGCCTTCATCATTATAAATATATTGCATATACAGGTGTATAATTATAGGTATTAAAAATGTCAGCATTATAAATTGTATCAGTTTTATGATGTTGGCCAACAGTAATGTGGCTCGACCACTGGAAAAATAATGTCCATGCGGTCATGCTCTACACGGCATGTGTTTGTTCACTGCAAAATCTTTTACATAGCCTTCTTTCTAGGCGATGCAAGAATTCCATTGCGGTTGATGTTTATGTGATTTTATGTTGGAATTGAATTGATGGAATTTGCAACTGTTCAAAACCTGGCGTTTTGAAAACAGACAATTCGCAACCGCAAACCTCAGATTTCAACCAATTATTATTTTTATTATTACAATTTTTTGTTTTTACTACTTCTGCATCTAAAAAAATAGAGTTATCTGTGAAGTGTGTTCTTCTAAATGCCATTTTTACAGTTTCGAGCTGGTCGGTTTTGAACTCGGTTTTTGAACTGTCCGGTTTTGAAATGTTCTGTTTCGAACTGTCTTTTTTGAAATGTCCGTTTACCAAATTTATGCTGTATTTTCTCTTTAAATGAAATTATTCTTAGTGCATGGAATGTAAAAAAAATTTATAAAATTTAATATTTTTACCATTGGTGAATTTGTTCATTTTAACAATGCTGAGCTCTTACTAGAAGGACCATGTAATTAAGATAATAATAATAACTTTAACTAATTTTGATAGTAAATTGTGATTGTGACAACACTGTTAGATGCTGCTACTATACATGTAAATCTAATACCAACAAATACAGTGCTAATACCTCATTTCGTACAGGGCTGTAATACCATAATTTTCTCACAATACCTCTACAGGATGCCACTTATTGTAAAATGGAGAACTTTGTACTAGTTTTGCTCACTAGGTACTGAAATGCTAAGTTTATCACTAGTATAAGAATCAGAGAATACAAAATACTGTCTTTGTAATTCTCTCCTTGGCTTGATGACTTATCGGTGCAAAAATTCTGTGATTTCATTGGCTAATGTCAATTAGCCTGATTTGGTTCTGCTGGGAACCAGATAACCTGATTTGTTTTTGGGCAATAATTCAATGCCAGGTTGATGGAATAAAATGAAACTTTAGGAACATAAACTTGGAGGGAGAAGCTACCCATTGCTCATTTCCAAATTTTAGGGTGCAGCCAGATAACCCTTTTTGGTACTAACGCCACGAATTACCTTTCGCTTATATACTTATAATTTGAATTACTGAGCAATTATGTCCTCTGTTATACCCATGTAACGAGGGCCGCGGTCTCAGAATTAATCGATATTCATTTAGTGCATGAACTGGATGATTTTAATCATCTGTTGTTCAACCCAACACGTTTTGGGTCGGCCATCGGGCTTCCGGTCGTCATCTCTTTGTGTAATTTCTGGACGACACTATGTCACCCTTTTACGACACTACGTCAACCTTTTACCGGAACTTCTTCCAGCAGTTCTAATAGTATATAAAGCACATTGTTTTTATGTCCATGGTCTCAGTTGATGCTTAGATCTTAATAAAGACACTTCTATACTACTTATACAAAGTCTTCTCTCGTAGCTAAGGTTAATTCCAGATAAATTATACATGTAGGTCTATCGTATCTTGATGCCCAAACTATCTACTAGGATCAAAACATACTCTTTCTCTAGAACACATCTAAACATTGACTAGAAACCTAATAATGAGTCACTTTGGTCAATTACTGTAATCACATGTACTGTTCACTCTTTTTATGTAAGGAAGGACTAGCACCACTTCTGGGATCTTCTCACATCTGCACTATCAGGTCAGCAGAAACACTACAGTATTGTAACAATTGGTGTTTTTAAAACATCATTGCACAACACAGGGTTACACTAATCCTCTCAATGTGCATCTTTTCTGAAAGGTGAGACTCTCATCCTTCTAATTAAATATACACTAACAGATTTATTAGCTACTGGAATCTCTCACAAGTTGGAGACGTCAGACAATATTGGGATGCTTTGACAATATTTTTGTAATTCAGTATAGCTTAACCTATGTAGATAAAGGCTATAGTTGCATGGGAATGTTCATTATTTTTCTGTATCAAAACGTTACTTACATGTAGATATTGTAATAACATCGACTTCCGCAGTAAAATCTCCATAATGGTAATTATTTTACTGCAAGAGTAACTCCATATGTTGTGGTTGTGCCCCAAACGTCCCAATTTGTGCACAAACCACAGACAACTAATGAGCAATGCTCAGTATGGGGCTACCTAACCTTCAGCAGGTTTCATATGCCTCAAAAGCCATAAGTGTGATATTGTGCCCTATCAACAGTGAGGTTCATTTAATCTTTGGACACTTTTAAAATACCAGCAAAACTCTAGAATTTAAGTGTATAAGGTATAAGTACATAATGATCTTCACCGCTTGAATTCAAATGTTACTTTACGCATACCTACATGTACATGTGTTTAATATACTCAAGATAAATAATATTCATCTTGCTTACCCCAAAAGGTAATGCATAACGTGTATGCAGATGTGCTGCTGGTCTCTTAACCGCACAGTGTACTTTAGTATGATGACATGTATATATATACAACTCATTGTATGCACTAGATTTAGCTATTAACCAAAATTACATGTAAAATGTCATTTACCACATACAGTGGTTGTTACCAATATTAACTTGATTGGTATAATATTACAGCTAGCAAACAGTTAGAATTACTCCACAATACATCCTTTGGTGCTGATAATTTATATTTTTCCAATGGTGGGCTCCAGCATCCATCCCACACTCACTAGACATACAACAACACATACACCCTGAGCCAACTTTTGAAAATCTCAATTTGTTCCAAAAGTAGTCGACAGCACTGCTTGGAATACATATATAGTAACTTGTGTCACCTGGGTTTATATATTATTACAAAGTACATGTATTATATAACAATCACATATTAATACGGCTCATCTGCACTATATTATATATGAATGTTTACTTTACAAATAGAGAACCATCCCACTTACATGTAGACTTAGTTCCAGCACAGATACTAGGTATTATATAAAAACATGTAAGTACACTACTACACATTATATTAATCTTACTACTTCGAAATAGTAAGTATAATTTACCTCTCGGGGAGAGTAGATAGTCCACTATCTCTCATATTTAACTCTGTGAGTGTTGTCAGGGAACATACAACATCAGGTACCGTGTGGAGGGAGTTACCACTTATATCTAACTTCTGTAGACTAGTCAGCTGACCTAAACTGTAATAGAAGATTTAGAATAAAACTTGTAGTTTCAGGTAATACTCTTTTACATAATATACAGAATACATGGTATACATGAGCCTCAATGATATGACGTAAATACACCAGAACAGAACTACATGTAGCATATATTATGTAGCATATATTGTTTGAATGGTGGGCTCCAGCACTCATCCCACACCCACAAGACATGCAACTACAAATACACGATGAGCCAAATTTTGAAAATCTCAATTTGTTTAAATAGTGGTCGACAGCACTGCTTGGAATACATATATAGTAACTTGTGTCACTTGTGTTTATATATTATTACAAAGTACATGGGTTTGTATGATCTAACAATCACATATTAATGCAGCTCATCTGCACTATATTATATTATATGAATGATTACTTTACAAATAGAGAATCATCCCAGTTAGACTTAGTTCCAGCACAGATACTAAGTATTATATAAAAACATGTAAGTACACTGCACATTATATTAACCTTTTACCTTCCAGCTATTTTATGCCTTAAAATTCCAGGTTAATTTTACTCAATATGACAATGGAGCACATATCTTACAATTGCTCCTCATCCGCTGGGGCTAGTTTAGACTTTAATACTGACTTGTAGGTAAAACTTTCAGCTTTTTACCTGCTGTCTTCCTTTTCACCATGTTATCTGTTATTATCTGAAATATCCCCCAAAACTAGAAAAAATTACTCCAAATCTTGCCATGTTGCTGTTTCATAGTCAAATGTAATGGGCAGCAGCTGACTGCATGCTACACTAACCTGAGATGACCGCTATTTTTGTCACTTATCATAGCAATAAATCATCAAAACTAGCAGTTCAATATACTGTTGGAATGCTCAGACTGAGCTCTATTTGATGAGCTAAACAGTTTTGTGGTGTTTTTATTTGTTTAGCTATAATAATGCTGTCAAAATAAGGACGTTGCTTGAACGTTGAGTGGAAAGTTAAGGCTAGTAATTAGGACGTTCCTAGAACGTCTAGTGGAAGGTAAAAGGTTAATCTTACTACTTAGGAAGAGTGACTATAATTTACCTCTCGGGGAGAGCAGACAGTTTACAGTCACTCACATCTAACTCTGTAAGTGATCTGAGGGAACATATAGCATCAGGTAATGTGTGGAGGGGGTTACCACTTATTTCTAGCTTCTCTAGTCTAGTCAGCTGACATAAACTGTAATAGAAGGTTTAGAATAAAGTTACCTACTTGAACATGTAGTTTCAGATAATAATTATGCGTATTAAATAGATACAGAATACATAATATCCCACAACTACATGTACATGTAGATACGGTTTTCTATAGAGGATAGGATAGCATTTCAATCACTATCACAATATTATGTACACGTACGTATATCCTGTGACACTGAAATGCACATGAGACCAAAAAATCACATTCCCCTAATACTAATAGTGTGGTAAGAACTCAGTCTCTTAGAATACTTCAGCACCATTTAATAAAGTAAACATGTGTAAGTATATGTACATGTTGGATGTAGTGTACATGTACATTATAAGAAATACATTTTTTGCAAAAGTTTTTGAATTGTGCAAACACTTTCTGTATGTAGGCTGCTTACACTTGGAAGTAGTACTGGGAAGTGGCAGACAAACCTTAAGAAAAGTGAACTAGCTGTCAATGGGCGCATTATTAAGCTAAACAACTATTCTGCCCATATCTGAGAAAACAATGTATCTCCAAAATTTTTGATTTTCGTATTTTTTGCATTTTTGAGATGTTCATAACATACAGTTTCACAAGTAAAAAAATGAAATTGAAATTCACATTGCAAACAGTGTTTTCAAGACATGTGAAGCACTGTATTGGGTAAATGTTGCAATAGTTTAACTGAGAAAACACTGTATTGACCAAATTCCAACAGAATAACTGGCAAAACAGTGCATTACATTGTAGTTTAGCACTAGAAACCTGATTCCATAACAGAGCCCATGCCATAACCAGAGGGTATAGACTAAAACTTGTAGTTTCAGGTAATACTCTTGTACAGATACAGGTTACATGGTATACATGTACTTCAAGGAGATGTAAATACACCAGAACAGAACTAACTCTTTCCAGTTTAATGGGGGCCAGGAGAAAAAGCAAGCTGGACCCTCAAACCTATTAATACAGTGGAACACCGACTACAGAGGGGAGTGTGTGGTGGAGACCCATTGTGAGCAATTGCTGTACCATTTCAAGACTGAATTATATCCATAATGTTTAAATTTTTCTTTACATCTACCTATAATATATCAGGATAAATAATTTGCAACTTGCTTACCCAAAAAAGCCAATGGCAGCATAAGTACATTGCATGATCCCAGTCTCTTAACAATGTCCGGCACCTTAGTATAATTATAGACAAATTATTGTATGCTCTTAGCTATTAACCAAAGTTAAATCACATACAGTGGTCATTGCCACTATAACTTGATTTCCAGATAACAGCTAGCAAACAGGCAGAACTGCTCCACAATACATCCTTTGGTTCTGACTATCCATATTTATTCCAAAGGTGTGCTCCACCACCCCTCCCACACCCACATGACATATGACAACTAATTCGCGCTCTGCCAAACCAATTTTGAAAACCTTGATTTTTCTAAAAGTAATCTTCAGCAATGCTTGGTTATGTGCAGTATAACAACCTACATATATTTATATCACCTATATTTATATATCATTGCCGAGTGGACATGCAATGGAGTGGACAAACAATGACTATACACCAATTTTGTTCATTTTAACTATACATGCAATTGGAAGGTAAACAAAGTCACCATGATGTAAGCCCTCTGTTAAAAAGGAGTATGGATAAAAATCAAAGTTCTACTAAAGTGGTATTTTCAGCAAAATAGTGTTACAGAGTTGACAATCTAAAAAAGCGCATATACGTAGTAAAACTGTGTATTCTGTGTTTTAGCTTGAATCTTCACTGGTGTCTTTATCTTACTAAATTTATTATTCTTATTGGCAAAATGACACCGTCAAGATTTCTACGCCAAGAGTCAAACACAAACTGTGCAGCAGACAAAGCTGCCCACAAATCGCACCGCGCCCGGCACCAACCCAAGTGTCAAAGTGCGCAACGGTACAACTGCACTCAGCTAGATGGCCAGGCGCAATGCGTCAAAGCGCACTTGTTATAGTTTCACTACACAATTGTAATTGTGAAATTATCAGAAGACCATAGCCGACAACTGAAAATTTATTTGATAATTTTGTGCAGACACAGACAATAGACCGATCTAACTAGAAAAGTAAACTGAGATTGACTTTCAATGCTCCATTTTTACCATTAAGTTGCTGCAGAGTTGGCAACGGAAAAACTGTGACGAGACTTTGAACAAAAATAGCTCAGAACTATACATGTATTCATGTTTATTGTTAAGATAAACATTTAGTTCATGTGTTTAAGAGCAGAAAGAGTGGTATTATAATCAGCCCATAACGGAGGAAATATTTCAGAATTCAGAATTTTGTGTGTAATCTGAGAACCACTCATATAATTATGTTAATTTTTGTTTTCACCCTAATTTCGCTTTCCCTAAATAAATTGTCTCCTCCACAGCACACTAAACACTTTGAACACGCTAAACTAAACACTAACAATTAATACTGTTACGAAGTCTATTCTGGTACAATTCTAGTTTATTGTACGAATGTGGTAAATACTCTGTCTCAGCGTAATTGCAATTGCAGCTAAATTATCAGTCGCAGAGAGTGTTGCTACTAAAACAGCTTAAATGTGTCAGGGACTGGGGAGGGGGGGCAGTTATACCCATTACTGAGAGATTTTGTGGTAGAGATTAATCCTGTACAATTTCTGTATCATCTCAAGATTTATATTGATGCTCAAATGTTTAAATTTATATTTTATAAACCTCACAGTTAGTAACACGCTGCTTGTAATGTAATGTAATGTACAACAAAAGGTTAGAAGCATTATATAATGCTTACTGTTACTCTTGTAGTTTCTAGTTTTTGGAAGGTGAACCCTGTCACCTCTCCTGCATCCACCTAATGGAACCCGACAGATGTGAGCTGAGCCACAATTTAATAATCTCAATTCTTCTACATTTTATTTACTTCACTTGTGTTATGTATTATCATCATTAAAAATACAGTCCATGTGGCTGAACCCATCACTGTACCAAACATATACAATCATACACATGTACAATGAGTATATCACCACAGTTATGTGGTTCTTGCACAGGTATGTCGCTAAGTATTACAAGTATTAATTTTTTTGGTAGCACTGCCTGGTGACCTATGAGAGAATCATCACAAATTAGCCTTACATGTGCATGTAGTTCTTGTACCAGATGACATGATGATATTATTCAACAACCAGGTAAGTACACAATCTTGTACATCATATCAAACTACTTCAGAAGAGTACCTACACTGTACACGTATAACTAACCTCTCGGGGAGAGCTGATAGTCCACATAGTCTCATATCTAACTCCGTAAGTGATGTGAGTGAGCATACAATTTCTAGTACAGTAGAGAACTTGTTCTGGGACATATGTTCTCGTACTCCCATCATGAACTGAAAACTGTTGCCAAGCACTAACTTCTTCAGGTTTGTCAGCTGATGTAAACTGAAACAAGACATATTCAACACTCTGTAGGGATTGTATACCATCAATGCATTCTGCAGATGTAAGGCTACATATTATATTCTTATACAGTTATACTGTGATGGTACGCCAAGTCGTATCTTCCATCTGACACTCATTATTGTGTACACTTACATGTATATATCTGCTTGTACTTTACTATATGTTACTGTATATAGTTACATGATTGTTACCAAGTCTTTTAATGCCTTTTATACCCATGTACAGAGGCTCGACCTCTCAGAATCCATTGATATTCATTTTGTACATGAATTGGACCATTATAAGCAACATTTGTAGAACCCGACCTATTTTGGGTCGGCCGTCGGGCTTCCGGCGGCCATCTTGTTGTGCAACCTCCGGACGACCACAAGTCGTATTTTCCCGACCTTACGTCGGCCGGAAGTCCTCATACTATATAAAGGGCATTGTTTTACTGTTCATTGTCTCAGTCTTCACTTGGCTTTCAATAAAGACACATCTATACTTGATACAGAGACTTTCACTTCCTTCTGTCAGGTCATTCGCTTAGCGAACCGCCTACTAGGTCGGATCACTCTCTTTCATTGTATAGTCTGAAGGTCGGACTAGGGATCAGATGGGTCGTCTTTGGTAGTATTTGGGCTACTGAGACCGCTCGATCTTTCATGTAATGCGAAGTCCTATTACCACATATAGGCACTTCATTTCTGGGTCGATAGTCGTCCAAGGACGACCGCACCAAATCACAGAAACCATTACAATAGATTGGTCATCATTTCCAGTCAAACAGATAGTGAAATGCGACTTTAAGTTTTGTCTCAAAAGAATTTTAAAAAATATTTACATGTAAACTTAATGTAGCTACATGCAGCTGTGCACCGCTAAAATTGTAGCCTTAGCTCTTATAAATGAAGGTAAGTATTGAGGTTTCCATAATAATGATACATTTATTTCAACTCTAACACGTGTTGTGAAACCAATAAATATCTTTCCCCAACACAGTATGTCACGTGTATGGTCATATTATACAGATCCATAGCCTAGGTTTGTCATCTGTATGGTAATATTATGCATATCAGTAGCACAAGTTTCTCTCATTTATAGTGGGTGGTCAGAGTGATCATGTGACAGAAAAGCCTGCCTTCATTCTCAACTCCAAAGATCTCTCTTTTGGCATGTCTTAAGGAGATTTTTCACGAATGTCAAAATATACTAAGCACATTTTTGGTCTCCCGCAACTGGACTACATGTAGATATACCATATGCGTACATGTGAATACTTGTATATGCACTATAATGTATGTTGTGTACTGTGTGGTAGAGTAGAGAGTGTTGATTATACTTGACATTATAACAGAATTATACTTGTATAGTGTATAGGTAGTTACCTCTTTGGTAGGGTAATCAGTCTATTACTTGATACATTTAGTGTATTAAGCTCCTTGAGTTGACCCAGACTGTAATATAAATAAGTGTAAGATAAATCCATGTGTTATACGATTAACACTAATACATAATAATAACATAATATCATATCACGGTTAATGACATACATTTACATGTATATAAATACCAAGGATATCATCCAGTGGTACAAAAATACATGATAGCAGAACACTTGGGTACATTGTGCTGTGTGTATTTACCTCTCTGGTAGAGCAGTCAGTTCATTACTTGATACATCTAGCATGTTGAGCTTTTTGAGTTGAGACAGACTGTAATACAAATAAGTGTAAGATGAATCCATCTGTTACACTCTTAGTACAGTACATGACTGTAATACAGTAATAACAGCTTTGGCTAGAAGTTAGATAATAATAATAACATACATAATATTATTTATAATATTTATTTATAATTATAATCCACGTACCTAAGCCTGTCACCACACTGAACTTACATGTACATGTAGTGTGAGAATAAAACCACAGTTGGACCTAGTTCCTGTCCATTTATATATGTAGATACACCATGTATATACATATGTACTACATGACGTATGTGATGATGAGGTAGGCACACTGCATATTGTATGAACATATTTACATGTAAGTAAGCTAAGTATAACTTACCTCTCGGGGAGAACAGATAGCCCACAATCTTTCATATCTAGCTGTGTAAGTGATGTGAGTGAACATACAACATCTGGTACAGTAGAGAATTGGTTCTTGGGCACATCATCATCTTCTCTAAACCCAAATGTTCTCTCATTACCAATGTGTAAATACTTCAGGCTGGTCAGTTGACATAAACTGTAACACAACACATACTATATATTGTGTAAATCTACATGTAGTACTACATGACGTATACACATGTATTTATACAGTGAGACCTGTGATAACATGGTTTTTAATTCTACTACTATAGGTGTTGGTGGCCGAGTGGTCTAGCGCTAGTCATTCCGGTCTTGCAGCAATGATACAAGTTATCTGCAAAGACATGGGTTCGAGTCCCGCCAATGAACTGGAGATTTTCGTCCCGAAGAAGGTTTTTATAATAATATTCAGCTCTAGCAGTTGTGGTGGCCCCTCGATTAGCGCTGCTATTGGGCAGCCGCGTTAAATAATTGTGTTTGGCCCCACGGATATTATTATTAAAAATTTGCTGGGCAGAAATTGGTAACCTTTGAGGTTGCTGCGATGATGGTCTTTTGCATAAACTACATGTAAAAAGAGTTGCGTGTTTGCTATTTAAAAGTATATGCATATGTTGTAAACTTACTGATACATGTATGAAACTAACACAGCATAACTCAAATTTGCATATTTTCTGGGGGATCATGGTGCAACATTTGCTGTCGCTAACCTTGCAACACAGTTTTTCTGAACACTTTTTCTTGAAGAGAAGATCTCTCTGGAGTTTTCCTCCGCTAGAAGTTATGTATTTATATTATTATATGAATACAACAGTTGTGTTGATTGGGTGAAATCCGTTTTACTAGCCTAAACATGCAGTTTTGTTAACTTTGCCATTGCTCTTCCTTTCACACGGTTGTTAAATGAGGCAGAATAGCTAAGCTAAGCAGTATTTCCAGGTCAGACTTAACCAAGTATTGTCTGATGAAAAGAAAGGAGAAGAAAATGGAGCTCCGTAGAACTAAGGCTTCTTTAATCGGTGGGTGAGGTGGTGTGTTAGCTCGGAATTTTTTTATGGGCACCATTAGTTATCAGATTCTAATCAAAAATATACATGCAAACTTATAGCCACAGCCCACAAACAATAGTTTTGACAAACTTACATAATATATACATGTACATGTATTCAGCTTACAATTAAACCAGTCTTTACTAATAAGCTTCGAAGATATTTTTTGTTCATAATAATATGTGAATAGTTCCTTTTCCGGTGTATAAGTTTTGTACAGAATTTATTAGAAGAGATTGAATTTCAGCAGCCCATAGTATAACAATTATTATGATCAGGTCAATATGGTTGTCTGCACTTAGAAATGTGAGATCTGCTCTTCTTTTATTCAATTTTTTTCAGATAAGTGGTTTTGTCTTTCGAAGGGTCAAAACTATCTCGATTGAAAATCAAGTTGTCGGTATAAGGAACGGTAAATTTGACGAGGTGATGCTAGCAAGTACATTAAGCATTATTACCCTTGGAAACAAGTGAACACCTGTAATATAATTTCAACTTCCTAGGTACAACTAAAACTAAGTCTCACA
Organism: Bugulina stolonifera; assembly: GCA_935421135.1. Taxonomy (NCBI): domain Eukaryota; kingdom Metazoa; phylum Bryozoa; class Gymnolaemata; order Cheilostomatida; family Bugulidae; genus Bugulina; species Bugulina stolonifera. Next base: position 2,149,191 of record OW285197.1, on the reverse strand, counting down.
AAACCATAATCATATTTTTTATTACTCTGTTGATTAAAAGTTAATGCATGTCGCACCACTTACCTTAGTTGTGGTCATTTATATAGGACCTAAAAGATCTTTTTGGAGCTAATTAGCAAACACCGGTTTAATTGTCAGCTACATGATTGCATATTATATAAAAATTGTCAAAAGTTGTTGTTCGTTGGCTGTGGCTATAGTTATGCATGTACATGTATATATTTTATTAGAATTTGATAACTAATGGTGACCCCAAACTTTGTCTTGAGCTAATTTAAATAACTCTTAACCCCTCAGCCTCACCCACTGATTAAAGAAGCCATATTTCCATGGAGCATCACTTTCCTCACCTTATTTTTTACTAAACAATACTTGGTATAACTCACACCATGAAATGCTGCTTAGATTAGCTACTATCTTACCTCATTTAACAGTGTGAACTTCGTAATTTATGTCACGTTTAGCTGAACACACCTGAATCTGTATTTATGTTGTTTTGCCAGTTTTTGGGCATCAAATTTAATGTTTATGAAGAATAATAATATGACATACATGTATGTGCAATGGTTGAGAATCATAGCTACTTGTTAACTATCTTGCAATCCCTATACAGGATGTGTATATGCTATGATTTCATATTATTATATTGCAATAGCTTGCTTATATTATATGTGTTTATGTAAAAACTAAATCAGTTTTAATATTACACTGATACCAAACAGTTCTCTCTCTAACCCACACTCACAACTTATAAATAATATTATGGGACAATATTAATAAATTATATGCTCCATACTTTGTGTAACCTGTGCCATGTGTGAATGAAAACTTTACGTAGAAGGTGGTATTTTATGGTGATTTCTAACTAATGAAAGCTCACTGTGTGTTGTACCAGTACAGTGGGAGTTTTCTGTCCATATCATCATGCCTAGCATTTCTTTTTGGGTGTAAAACGAATTCTGAAGATTTAACTCAACTAGTAGATGACATTAAACTTCTTCTAAATGTACATGGCGTATTTGATAGAAAGCACATTGAGTGGACTGTCATAGATGATGTCTCAACAGCAAGCCTTTAATAGGATGCTTTGACAAACAGCACTGCAATTTTTTTGTGAACTGGGCAATGAGCTATCAATTTAGTGAAGTTGTCCCATTCAACAGTAACAAATTGATGGAAAAGGCCAGAACTATGATTAGGTTATATTAGAAACAACACTATAATTGTTCGTAGTGTCAAGGAGTTAAGGTTTAAGTTTATTTACCGGTAGTATGAATTCTGTTACAGTCTGTCCAGGAAGCTGACTTTTTCAGTTTTGCCGATAATTATACAATGTACATGCATGTACAGTATTTCATGTATGAGTGATTCCCAAATTATATGTTAAACTAGGTTTCAAAATTCAATTTAATTTTTTCTCAGATTTTTTTCAAAATTTGCATATGTGAAGAACATGAGGTCTGCAACAGCAGATCTTAATTGCTATCAGTTGCTTCACTAATTATTGCTACGGAGTTGACATTATTATGTAAACAATTACGGACAAAATATCCACTCCGTAACACAAAATGTCAACTCTGTAACATCTACAATACTTCTTACAGTTTACACGCTAATCTTAAAAAAATTGATGATTTTCCTGTGCATGTTGAGAGCTAGTACATGTATGTGTGGCAACCCAAGAAAAAACAATCATATTCACTACCTACATTGTACCTATAAACTAGTGAATTAAGCAAAACCATTTGAAGCTGTCTTACGGAGTGGGCATGTAATGGGGTGGACAAACAATGACTATACACCAATTTTGTTCATTTTAACTATACATGCTATTGAAAAATAAACAAAGTTACCATGATTTAAGCCCTCTGTTAAAAAGGAGTATGGATAAAAATCAAGGTTGTACAAAAATTGTGTTTTCAGCAAAATGGTGGTACAGAGTTGACAATCTAAGAAAGTGCATTCATTTATAATTGCTAAATTATCCGAAGACCATAGCTGCAAACTGAAAATTGTTTTGATAATTTTTGCAGGCAAAGACAATAGACCGGTCTAACTAGAAAAGTAAACTGAGATTGACTTTAAATGCTCTATTTATACCATTAGGTTGCTACGGAGTTGGCAACGGGAAAACTGTGACAAGACTTTGAACAAAAATAGCTCAGAACTATTTACATGCATTCATGTTTACTAAAAAGATAAACACTTAGTCCATGTCTTTAGGAGCAGTAAGAGTGGCTACATAGCATAATGGGTGCAGCCAAAGCAGCACAATCAAGGATGTAAGTTCAGTACCCAGTCACTGTGACACTAAATTTTGAGCAATTTCCTCCTTAAATCGACCTGCTAATTAGCTTTAAATAGATTACGATGCTCTAACAAAGGCTAACAATAGTTACCCCTTTTTTATCTATCCATTGTCTAAATGTAGCAAAATAATTCGGGTATAATCAACCCATAACAGGGGAAGTATTTCACTGTGACTGAATGTCACGTATAATCTGAGAACCACTCGTATAATATGTTAACGTTTGTTTTCACCCTAATTTCGCTTTTCCTAAATAAATAAGAACTGCAATTGTCTCCTCCACAGCACACTAAACACTTTGAACACGCTAAACTAAACACTAACAATTAGTACTGTTACGAAGTCTATCCTGGTGCAATTCTAGTTTATTGTACGAATGTGGTAAATACTCTGTCTCAGCATAATCGCAATTGCAGCTAAATTATCAGTCGCAGAGAGTGTTGCTACTAAAACAGCTTAAATGTGTCAGGGACTGGGGAGGGGAGGGCAGTTATACCAATTACTGAGGGATTTTGTGGTAGAGATTAGTCCTGTACAATTTCTGTATCATCTCAAGATTTATATTGATGCTCAAATGTTTAAATTTATATTTTATAGACCTCCCAGTTAGTAACACACTGCTTGTAATGTAATGTAATGTACAACAAATGGTTAGAAGCATTCTATAATGCTTACTGTTAGTCTTGTAGTTTCTAGTTTTTGGAAGGTGAACCCTGTCACCTCTCCTGCATCCACCTAATGGAACCCGACAGATGTGAGCTGAGCCACAATTTACTAATCTCAATTCTTCTACATTTTATTTACGCCAACACTATGTAGGGATTGCATACCATCATCGCATTCTGCAGATGTAATGCTATTATGTTCTTACACACTTATAATATACCACCAAATGTTTTGATAGTCACATTGGTAAACTCTGCATTGCTGCTATCTATAATAGACATGGGGAAGTGCCACTGGTGTATAACAGTATTATGACCACACATTTCATTTACTGCAGAATTTTAATGAGCAGATATTATGTAACCTTTGAAACAGCTGTAACGACTCATGTTGTTTTGTGCTCCCCAAGTTAGAAAGGTAATTGACGATGTCACAGCATGGCACTGTTGATGTAAAGCAGATGTTTAATCATGGGGAACCAATCAAAGACCGGAGATAGAATTGGCAACAGCACAGTGCAATAGCAATCAGCATCACCACTACCAGCTCTGTCCTAGTACATATCTGATTGACGCTGTCGACTCACCAACTACTCTAGATTATTATTTTGACCCACAGCAAACAGTTCACCAGCAAACTGAACTACACAAACTACTTGCACGTGACGTCATGTAACTCATAATATGCAGGGTGGAACCGTTACAGAAAAGAGTCTGTGATGTAGACTGAGTCCGAATAATTACTGTGTCATCTCAAAGCATTATTTTGATCCTCTCCATGTACATGTGCTCAAATTCAATAAATCACATGGTTCACCACGCGTATCTTGTCTACCAAACTACAACTGCATGTAGATGCCTGTAATATCATAATGTTCTCCCAACCATTTAACAGTATGCTTGCATCTTTCCATAATTTTATGAGGTTGTTTACTAAACTCCAGGATTTGGAAAGGAACAGTAATAATATGCTTGAAAGTATTGAAGTGGCCCAAGACACTTCCCTATATAATATAGCCTCAACCTCCCGACTGACATTTATGCATACTGGGTGCCTGGCAGTTGTCTCGCTCAACTCATACCCATCTACTTACTCTTGTACTCACCCCTTTATGTATGCATACTTGTTCATAATTACTCTATTATTCAATTCCTGGACTCTAACTTATAATTTACAATGTATTACTTCTTTTTATACTTGTGTAATGGGGGCCAAGGTCTCAGATTTGGTTGTAATTAATGTTGCATATGATTCATATCATTTGCTGCTGGTCTCTTAACCGCATGGTGCACTTTAGTATGATGACATGTACATGTATATGTACATGTATATGTATATACAACTCATTTTATGCGCTTAGCTATTAACCAAAACTGCATGTAAAATGTTATTAATCACATACAATGGTCATTGCCAATATTAACTTGATTTTTATATTACAGCTAGCAAACAGTCAGAATTACTCCAATATAGGTTCATTTCCAAATAACAGCTAGCAAACAGTTAGAGTTGCTCTACAATGCATCCTTTGGTGCTGATAATTTATATTTTCCAAAGGCGTGCTCCACCACCCATCCCACACCCACAAGACATACAACACCTAATTTGTGCTTAGCCAAACAAATTTTGAGAACCTTGATTTCGCTAAAAGTAGTATCCAGCACTGTTTGGTTATGTGTAGCAAGCTACATATATTTATATCACTTATATTTATAATTATAATACATCATCTCTAAGTACATGTATGTGTATGATTTATCAATCACATCATAAAAATACAGTTCACGTCTATGAACCTACCACTGTATTAAACTTATTATACGTACAATGTACAATGAGAGAATTACCAGAGTTAGACTACGTTCAGCGCCAATACATCACTATGAATTATATAATAACCAGGTAAGTACACTGTACATTACAGTATATCAAACCACTTCAGAAGAGTAAGTATAACTTACCTCTCAGGGACAGTTGATAGTCGACAATGTCCCATATCTAACTCTGTAAGTGTTGTCAGTGAGCATACAACATCAGGTACTGTGTGGAGGGAGTTACCACTTATGTCCAACTTCTGTAAACTTGTCAGCTCACCTAAACTGTAATAGAAGATTTAGAATAAATCTACCTACAATGTACTTATAGAATCTGGTAATACTTGTATAGATATAGAATACAGGGTATACCACAACCACTGCATCTAGATACAGCTTTCTATAGAGGATAGGATAGAATTTCAATCACTATTACATGTATATCCTGCGACATTGAAATGCACATATTATAAGCTGTGGGAGCATGGACACTACTCTTATCCACTATAGGGCCATTCCATGGGGAGTGATCAAATTTGCGTGCTGGCCCGACTCAGATTCTTTTGAAAATTTGCAGGTTGAAAGAGCACCCTTGAGTTAGTGGGAAACCACCAATTTTTTTTCTATTTGACCCCTGTGGGTCTGGCAGCAGCTTGTTGAAAAGTGGTAAAATGTGGTGGACGACTCCAAATGGACTTTTTCGAAAATCTTGAACATTCAAATTATTACTGTGGTCACTGTATGATACTTGGAGCAGTAATTGTTGTTACATAGATACTTTCATATATGCGCTTCAGTTTCATTACCCATTCAAGCCTGTATGGTCAGCATATTGAGGGTCAGAGGTCACCGAAAACATTTCTCGGAGTTAGTTTGACTCAAATTCACTTAAAATCGACCAAATAAACACTGTTGGATTTGATGGAAAGAAGGTTGATATACAATAGATAAGGATTAGAGGTGCTCAACACAGGGATAAATGAATTTTTGAGAACAGAAAAAAACTCTCCAAAATGAATTGTATGGCGACAGCGGCTCAAATTCAACATGGCCGTCGTCCGAGTTGGCGTTTTGGGGTGTTATTCAAGGCTAAATCTACTAAACTTAGCAGTAAAAATTAATGGTGAAAATGTTGCCATATATACAATTCAAACCTGTTGTAGATTCTATTTTTGTAATAAAAAATTTGCCTTTTTGGTCTAAAAAGCTGAATTCTCACATTCAAATTTTATATACATTCGATGTAATATAGTGACTATATCGCCAATGCAGTTAATTGGCTATGGCCATAAAGGTCAGTCAAAACTCAATTTAAGGTGAAATTTGAGACTTGGCCTCGTTATGCAACCTAATTTGTGAAGATAATTGCGTGAAATTTGTTTTACTAGCCTAAACATGCAGTTTTGTTAACTTTGCCATTACTCTTCCTTTTGCACGTTTGTTAAATGAGGCAGAATAGCTAAGCTAAGCAGTATTTCCAGGTCAGACTCAACCGAGTATTGCTTAATGAAAAGAAAGGGGAAGAAGATGGAGCTCCATAGAATTAAGGCTTCTTTAATCAGTGGGTGAGGTGGTGTTTTAGCTCGGGATTTTTTTATGGTCACCATTAGTTATCAGATTCTAATCAAAAATATACATGCAAAATTATAGCCACAGCCCACAAAAAATAGTTTTGACAAACTTACATAATATATACATGTATTTAGCTCACAATTAAACCAGTCTTTACTAATTAGCTTTAAAGAAATTTTTTGTTTATAATAATGTGAATAGTTCCTTTTCTAGTGTATAAGTGTTGTAGAGAATTTATTAGAAGAGGTTGAATTTCAGCAATCCATAGTATAACTATGATTACGGCCAGGTCAATATGGTTGTCTGCACTTAGAAATGTGAGATCTGCTCTTATTTTATTCAATTTTTTTCACATAAGTGGTCTTGTCTTTCGAAGGGTCAAAACTATATTGATTGAAAATCAAGTTGTCGGTATAAGGAACGGTAAATTTGGCGAGGTGATGCTAGCAAGTACATTAACCCATTAGGTCCTATTGTGTTCTAATTCAATGGGCATTTCTGTCCTAAGAGAATTCATTGTTTAGCAGGCTTATGGACATAGCTTCATTGTTATGCAATTTGTGTTAAAAATATCAACATTTTCATATACACATATGCATATATTCCGAATCAGCAGAAAATTCTCTACATTTTGACATGTATTCCAACCTTGTGCTACCTATATTGAACATCCAAGAGGGCAGTGAACTTTAGCTATATTATTTTTATCATATCCCTCAATGCACAAGGCTAGGGGCTCACATATCATATCCTCTAATTTGAATTCTCTCTTAGATGTATTCTATTTTCTTACTTATTCTGAATCTGCAAAAAATGCTCTACAATTTGATATATGTAATAGCTCTCCAAGTCTTATGTGTAATGCTCAACAGAGGAAGAGTTTCTGGGTATGTCGATTTGAAAATTACCATGAATACATTTTATACATGTACATGTACATTGTATAATATAACTGTTTTATGTCATATGATATTAGAGGTGCTACCTTATAAAACCAATACTACATCACAATGTTGACATGTGATCTATTTATGGTCATACAAAAGCAGAAAAATTAGTATGTGCAATGCAGATAAAAATAATATGGTATTATATAAAATATGTCATACAGTTGAGAAGATGATACGTAGCTACATATAATATGTACATAAATATTAGACACAGAATAATATAACAGGTGGATATGCATGTGGCAAATGACAGGGAAAAGTAATGTCACAAGCAATGCCTGCTAATGATGGGATCAATGTTCATGGCTTGTTACTGTTAGTACCTCTACCTTTGCCTGTGCAAATAAATAATAATAATTTACACAAAATTTTGGGTAAAAAATAATCTTATGAATTAGAAACTATTGGAAGTGAATTCTTAGTCTGTTCCCCCCCCCCCCCCCATGCATATGTGTCTGCTAGGTTACTATAACAGTGAACCTGGTACTAACTTTCTAACCAGAAAGTGAACATGATAGCTGTGCACCTACAGGTACAAGTGCAATTAGAGAGAGTATATGGGGTAAAGCTTGATTCATAACTACAAGGCTGGCTATAAGCTTGTCAATTTAGTGCATGTAGCCTCCACACAGCACATAGGACCTACACTGGGAAGATCAATGATTGCAGAGCCAGTGGCAGTCAGTCTAGTACATGTACTTACAGAAGGAAGGGTCTAACTACTAGGCTGGTGTGTGAGCACAACAGAACAAGAAGAGGAACAATGATATTGGAACTTGCTACCAAGTGAACCTGTGTACTATATGATGTAGTATGAACCATGGATAATTCAAAAGTGACTAACTAGATGGTTGGTTGTCTGACAACATACATGTACACTTGGGCTTCCGTACTAGGCGACTTGAACATGGAATCATGTACGAAATATCAGAAAAAAATACTGGTGAGAAACTATGAACCAGGAAGTGAATGTTTTTGCCTGACCACCTACATGTACAAGCATCTGCACCTACTGAGCTACCAAAACACTAACTGTGTACCAGTACATGTACAGATTACAAAAGGCGTATGGATGAGTTTCCACTGCTAACCAGGAAGTGAACAATGATACCTGGCCACCTAGATGCACATGTTCCTACTAGTCTACTAGGACATCAACTGTGTACTATTAGAAGTACAAATAACACAGAGGGCAGAGATGAGTTCCCACTACTAACCAGAAAGTGAATAATGATACCTGGCTACCTGCATGGAACCTGTGAACCTGTGCTTGTACATTAGATGTGGAAACAGAGGAAGAGGGTACACAGTCATGTAAAACTACTATAACCAGGAAGTGGACATGCTGCATATACACAGACTATAGGCCATGCCCCTTCCAAATTTAGAACTTGTTAGATGACCTTATGAAAAATATCTACTAATATAACATAGGCCTACATGTATATTATTATTTCTGGTAGTTTTAGACCATGTGATAAGATTGAGTAAATAATTGTAAGATGTATTGTGTATGCCAGTCCAGAGTACCAGCTAGTAGCCAGCAGATATAAATATAGAAATAAAATAAATATAATAATAAATAAATAAATCTGCAAGGCCACTAGCCTGGGACTAGCTACATGTTTATAATAATTATAGCAGTAGGGCATTATGTTTTAACTCTGCTACTAAGATGCTAGAATTATCCTGGATTATTCATCAAAACCATTGAGTGATTTAGTGTGATAGTAATAGCTGGAACATTGATCCCCATTATGATTATTTCTGTAATTTTTATTCCAATAGCTGAGCAAATGCTTTATAGCTGTCATAATACTTACATACTCTCAATCAGCTATACTCACAAGCTCTATCACAACCAGCAATGTCATTATCAATCATTGGCAATGTTCAAATGGAAGCAGCCATCGCGGTAAAATCTCCAATTTTCAAACACGCTGTTCTCAAAATTTTCTCATCTGACCTATATAATTTTCTACTCCTAAAATACTGCTGGATAGCTCTAGTATCCTAGCAACCAAGTATTATAGCAGTTTCAGCTTGATAAAAGCTCATACAGAAATGAAAGTGAAACCTCAGTGGAGCGGGCGGCTACGGGCGTTACAGGAAAAAGTTGCCAGGGCGGCAACGGGCGGTATAGGACCTAATGGGTTAAACATTATTATCTTTGGAAACAAGCGAACACTTGTAATATAATTACAACTTGCTAGGTACAACTAAAACTAAGTCTCACAAAACCTTAATCATATTTTTTATTACTCCGTTTAATAAAAGTGAATGCATGTCGCACCACTTACCTTAGTTGTGGTCATTTATATAAGACCCGAAAGATATTTTTGGAGCTAATTAGAACACACTGGTTTAATTGTCAGCTACATGTAAAAACATATAAAAATTTTCAAAAGTTATTAATTGTTCGTCGGCTGTGGCTATAATAGTTATGCATGTACATGTACATGTATTAATATATTTTATTAGAATTTGATAACTAATGGTGAAACCAAACTTTGTCTTGAGCTAATTTAAATAACTCTTAACCCCTCAGCCTCACCCACTGATTAAAGAAGCCATATTTCCATGGAGCATTACTTTCTTCACCTTCTTTTTCACTAAGCAATACTTGGTATAAGTCACACCTTGAAATACTGCTTAGATTAGCTATCTTACCTCATTTAAACTATGCCTATATTTGGCACTTTTTGCAAGATATTTAAGTAGCAGTACCCTTAAACCACTACTGTCTCACCATTCAATATTTGCAAAGAATACTGGTCATCTTATTTCATGAAGATTGATGTGCTGTTTGTCTTTGTAAACCTAGTGGCAGTCAAGATAAACTCATTTGAATATTGGCTATTATGACCTCCATTCAGCATTGAGACCTGTTAAGTTCCTATGGCTATGCCTGTTCTAAGTCTATACTTGTAACTTATGTACATAGGTAAGCTACTAACATCAAATAGCCCAGTAATCTTATTGAGCCAACACTAACTGTCATTCTATAAATAACTCTTGTGCACAGTGATGAATAAGTAAGTTAGGGTCATGCCCACAAAAAACAATGCAATGCATTGCAAGTCCTATGGCTGTCTCTGTAGCACAGTTTTATATTAACTGCTTGAGAGCTTCCAAAATTCCCAGCATAGGCTGATTGAAGGTGAAATCAGCCAATATTAAAATAGGGTTTTCTTGGCAGCTGCTAGGTTACCAAAGACAAACAACACATCAATCTTACTGAAAAAGGATGAACAAGATTATTTGAAAATATTGAATGGTGCGACAGTAGTGGTTTAATGCTCCATTTTGTACAAGTTTTTTACTCCAAGTTGCTGCTGTTAGTTAATAAAAGATGCATAAATTATGTAGGGGTCCAAAAACGCAAAATATCCGCCATTGCAAAATCTATTGTGTAACAGCTAAATTATGTCCAATCAAGTCATAAGAGGCTGTAAAGACAGGCTGCAGAAAAGCCGCTATAGCTTTCGGGAAAAGAAAATAAGGGACCAATTAGATGCTTGTTTGCATAGCCACTGCATGCGTGTGTGGGCTCGGTAGATTATAGTGTTGGATCCCTGTATTTATATTTTCTGTTGCTAGCTGTAATGCATCTTGACTAATGTTTAGTGCTATCTAGGTTCCCACGCTATACAGACTCCATCGCCACCAAGGTTATCTTGATTTCCACCACGCTTCACCCAAAAGAAGAGTTATCAAATCCATTGGTATTATTCTGTGCTATCTTCAACCTAAACCTGCAGTAAGTATGATTATCTAAAGAAGTAAAGCTATGAATTTACTGAAGAACTGAACAATTACTTTATGCAAAGCTAAAATAGTTTGATTAGCTTGTAAATACAATATCAATAATAAATAAAATATTAATATAATAATATAATTATATTTTTATTATTAATAAGTAAAGTTATGCTTATTTTTACTAAAGAGATCTACTATACTATACCACAACCAAGCCAGGAAAACTTTTTAGATGTTTTCGCATAACATATTCAAATATACTTGTAATAATATAAGTATAGTATTATATATTTAGGCCTATGTATATGTAATTATAAAACAATTAATTATTTCAGAAGTCAAATAAAGTAATTTTTCACATCATCTGACATATAAATCTTATATTTGAATTAATTATTGCTGCATGCCACCCAGAAATGCATATAAAATTCATGCTGCTATTCTTCGATATTTCGTATTTTATAGATGAGTTCAAAAAATAATCAAACCATTGTTCGGGAATGGGGCGATGAACCCTTGTTGAGAGAAGAAGTGATAGAACAGGAAATGGTAAGTTCAGCCTTGAGTCAACCCACAGTAGGTATGCCCAAATTATCATGTTCACCTGATGCCTTTAGATCAACTTGTAACTTGTTGGTATTGCTACCTACATGCTCAGAGTTTTTATTTACTAAAATACAAACATTTTCAGGCCTGTGATCCAGCACCAGTGGAAGAATGGTGTAGCTGCGGGAAGTGCCATGCTTGGCCTTCTAATGACATGAACATCTGCTGCAGAAGTCATCCTATTTGGGACACCCGTAGTGGAGACATGTAGTGCATTACTATGTGCCAAAACATTCACCAGCTACTCCAACCTGCCCCATTGAGGATGATGTACCACAACTACACAGCCTACCACAGTAAGTTTCTAAGCTGTATGGACATGGCTAACCTAATTTCAATGTCAACTAGTGAAATTGTATTGATATTTTTAACATTCTTGTGATTATCAATTTTAGGACCAGTATATCCAGATGCGGAATCGCTAGTACCAGGCCACAACTACACCCAGGAGCAGACCGACGAATTGGTTAATAACCAACAGAGACTATGTGCCTACAGGTCACTAGTATTCTGGGCCTACCCCAGGCTTAGGCGTGGTGAGAGGAGACCTCTGCCATCATGTTTATACTTGATGGTCAGAGCCCAGTTCAACTCTATGGATGAGGACATCTGGGCGGACTATAACCACACTGTCTACACAGAAAGAGGGGTAGATGGCGATATGTAATTGTAATTGTATTTATGTATTATACAAATGTACATGTGTATCCTGAAATAAATATATCTTCGGACTCAATTTAACACCTGTAACTTGTGAATCCAAATTATGTAACACAATTTATATAAACCCACGATTATTTGGGGCTGATAAGCAAAATAATAGTATATAATAAAAGCAACACAATGTAAGAGATCAATACTGGAGGTTTTGAGAGATACTTCTAGCTGTACTCCTCGACTGGTATATAATGGGGCTTGAGCCTACATCCCCTTGTCTGAACTTGCTCAGCTAATTCAGCAATGCTGGAGTATTCTGGTCCAGTAGAGGCTTGGGTGGGAGGCTGCCAGGTATCCCATTCAGGTTTGGTGTTGCTCACTATGTGAGCTTCTAACTCATGGAAAAGGTCATCGACATATCCTGAAACCAGGAACAGCAGTTTATATTTACTAACTAACTGTAGTTTAATTCTACTGAGTGGAAATGGCTAGTGCAACTTCACACATTACATAGATAGACTAGCAATGCTTGCAATCATAAAATTACACTTACTATATGTAGCATCTACTCTTCTTGTCACTGCTTTGGGAACCAAGGCAGTGGCTTTTGACCTCGCAACTTGATAGAGTGGAGTGCCATCTTTTTTCAGCTTGATAGAGCGCTGGCAGTTTTCATTGTGCAGCATCACAGTTAGCTGCACCCTAAAAGTTATCCCTTGGTTTAACATACCAGAAACTATTTTGATATTTGATAATACATCTAACACATTGAAAAGTTGTGGTGTGGGCACGTAATGTAGTTTCTGCAAAGTTGCTAATTCAGTAGTTAAGAAATAACACACAATACTTTATCTTCCTCACCTAGATACTTGACCATGATAGCTGAAACCTTCCATCTTGGGTGCATAGCGGTTCATTACAGAGTGATATGATTCCAACTCTGATGTAGCAAATTCACCAGCCATGCCAATTGCCTTGATCAGTCTGTTGTTCAACAGAATCTTGGCTACATCTTGATATAATATGGTTCCTATGACAAATTACAAGTTATATGTATATCTAGATGAGAGAAGGCAATTCTGTCATTCAGAAGGTACATAATACCTACATTTACATATGCGCAAGAGCCATATTAATTTATTTTCTTCAAAGTACTTACGCTGATCCAGCCAGCCTCTGCGCCACCTATTTCCTTCTTCGTCTACCACAACGTCAGGTAGTTCTTCATGCTGGCATGACCGGTAGAACTTGTTGTGTTGGTGAGTGTGTATGTTGCATATATGATTCATGACAGATGTCCACATCTCCGTTCTCAGCTCAGTATTTCGCTCAGTTGAGCAAACAGATTTGTAGAGATGGTTGATAATAGATGGTATCCATTTTAAACACCATCTTGTTGATACGCTCTTAATGAATAGCTTGTTCAGCTTCTTTTTGATGCCTATAAAATTTACAAGTTATACAAATATATCAAGTGTATTTTGCCATTTTATTTGCTATAGCCACACACGATGTAGGGTGCTACTTAGAGACTGGGTGGTGGTGCGTATACAGTCAAAGCTACATAGAATTATCTACAACTTGGTTACCTTTGGCCACATGCCATGTGTCAAAATAATGTACAACCTTCCACTCTTCACGCAAGTACTTGGCTGTGGACAGGTGCTGGTCAGTAGTTAGTGATACTACTTGGAGAGCTGCCAATTCTACTTCCTCCCTGAATCTGATAAGTCCTTCAAGCTCCATTGCCTGTGATGAGCCAGTCTCTGTACACTAAAAATGAAATAATTCACAGGAGGTAACATACAGGCTACCACATGTACAACTGCTAAACTGTGTACATACACTCCTTACTTGAAATGCAGTAAAGTTTCACTATAATTATTTACCTTTATCACCTGGCAGGAGACAATTAAGGAGGTTTCTCCATCCATGACAGTATTGTTATGGATTCTTCTGTTCCTTCAACTGTCATTCCATAAACCTTTTCTGGGTCGTCTAGACACTTGCAGATCTAACTTTTACTTTATTAACACTTCAACTTCTCTTCCACTTTCTCTCTACTTACTCTACTCCTCCCCTTTCCTACTTTATATAAAAATCCCTTATATATAAGTATCTAAAATAGCTACATGCAGCTAGAGCTACATGTAGCTAACTCCTATTATATAGGTAAAAAAGCAACAGCTTCCCTAGCCTTACAATTACAATACCAGCTTGCAAAAACACTTCTAGAATCTACCACATTCTCCCCTCCTAGATGAGGTGTGGGTATTACCTACACCTACATCGATAAACACGATGGATAACCTGATCATAAAAAGTAGAAGAAAGTTTTAGTATAAATATGTCCATTAGTTTTAAAACTTAGTTTCTACACTATTGTCCTGTCTGTTCTTTAGCATCAGCGGTAGCAGATACAAAGATATTCCTTTGCCTCCTCAATATTCTGGACATCACACCTGTGCTCACTCCGATGTTAGTAGTATACGTCCCACAAATAGAAGGTTAGAGGCTCCTATAGGTTGCATTATACCATTCTACAGTAGACACTGGATACACCATCTGAACATCACACCAGTGCTCTCTTCAATGCAAGCAGTATCAGTCCAACCAAGCAGAGGTTTAGAGGCTCCTATAGGTTGCATTAAACCGTGTTAAGCTACAGTAGACTTTGGATATGCCAGCTGAACATCAATATATAGTAGGCAACAGACAAGTACTCCTTAGTTAGAAATCTTCGTTTTTATACCATTGTCCTGTTTTGTCTTTAGCACCATTAGTAGATACAAGTAATTCTGGTGTCTCCTCAATCTGTTTCAACATCACACCTGTGCTCACTTCGATGTTAGTAGCATAGATTCCACAAATAGAAGGTTAGAGGCTCCTATAGGTTGCATTATACCATTCTACCGTAGATTCTGGATACACCATCTGAACGACGAGATATAACAGGCACCAACAAACAGTACTCATGAAATTAAAATAATTACAAAAACTAAAATAAATACAAAACACAATAATTTCTATCCAATTGTCATTAGAGAGAAAGTATCCTCCAGCTTCCTGGTTCACTACTCTTAGGTGTAGATCCTGATGAGCTATACACAGCTTGATAGGCTATGGCATAAACACCACGCTCACGCTGGACTCTTACAAGATAGTCTACCCTATCCATCTAAGCATGACTTTCCATACGAGTTGTAAGTGTTAGAGAGAAAGTATCCTCCAGCTTCCTGGCTCACTACTCCTAGGTGTAGATCCTGATGAGCTATACACAGCTTGATAGGCTATGGCATAAACAACATGCTCACGCTGGACTCTTACAAGATAGTCTACCCTATCCATCTAAGCATGACTGTCCAAGTCAGTCGGTGTAATACGAGTTGTAAGTGTTGAGCAGTTAGAGTGTTTAGACCGGAATCCCACTGCTGCCACCAATGTTATGGATTGTACGGTTCATTCAACTGTCATTCCATAAACCTTTTCCGGGTTTGTCTAGACACTTGCAGATCTAACTTTTACTTTATTAACACTTCAACTTCTCTTCCACTTTCTCTCTACTTACTCTACTCCTCCCCTTTCCTACTTTATATAAAAATCCCTTATATATAAGTATCTAAAATAGCTACATGCAGCTAGAGCTACATGTAGCTAACTCCTATTATATAGGTAAAAAAGCAACAGCTTCCCTAGCCTTACAATTACAATACCAGCTTGCAAAAACACTTCTAGAATCTACCACAGTATAGCACCCATGTAAGGCTGTGTGCCCTGGACTGTCAAATCGACCATCTCCATGCAGATTGAGTGGCCGGTCCGCTAGAAATTGCTGTGCATCGGTCATCTTTCTTGCAAAGACTGATCTAATAACCTTCAAATTACAAACAGTCAGCTGTTAGCACAATATACAACAGTAGTAACCATAATTCACATTATGGAAAAAATTTGTTAGGTAATACAAATGCATTGCCACACTTCAAAAATCGATAATGACAATTAGCTTACCCCGTGCAGATATGTTCTTTGGTGCTGAAAGAAAGTGCTTGGAGATGGGCACACAACACAGAGCATACTCATTGCTCGCAAAAACTTGGATGGAAGCGAGCCACTGAATAGTATCACAGCAGAGAGAAGGATGTTGATTAATGGCTTCTCCTCATGTTTTTCACTGGTTTCCCAGAAACGGGCGTGTCTGCACCCCTTGTTACTACATCGGCAGCAGAACTTGACATAAGCCCCCTGGCGAGACTGAACTTCGACATCGCTGTGGGAGCTACAGTGCTCACAAGTAGAGAGGAGTTCCATAAGTTTGCTGTGAGTCACAATATACTTGGTCTCGTCAAACCATTGGCCACGACTGCAATGTATACAAACGAGATTCCTCTATTTAATTGCATGTAACAGTGCATGGAACAGGTTAATGCGAATGTTACAGTAGATTGTCTATATTCATTGCATAGCATGAATTATATATTTTGTGGCCTGTTCAGCTAAGCCGACATGTTGAACCTCATTGACCCCTCACCATATTTATATAGCTTGCCTTACCTCTGCTTGTATAGAGTCTGGTTCTCCTCCATCTCTTCGAATGCGACATCCTGGTCGTCTCTGTCAGGCAACCACTCTGGGTCCTGAGCAAACTAAATAACAGTATCAAAACACAGTGAATAACAGAAGATGCATGTATGCTAACAACCCAATAGTCGAAAAGAGCAATTGGGAAACCCCAATACTGGTTCATGCAAACTACCTTGTCATTGACAGCAGGTAGCTCGTCTTCTGACTCAGAAACCTCACTCTCTGTATCTTCGATGGTGGTCTGCGTAGTTGCCTCTGAGCAGGCACTTGTTACTGCGTCTTGGATCACCTCATTAGACACATCCTCCTGAACAGCTTCAAGAGTTTGTGAGATGAGCCTCTCCTGCTGTTGAGTAACAGGTTCAATGTCTTTGCTACAATTGAATATAAAATGGTTTAAGCTAAATGACTATGGCGCTATTGCAAAGTAACGCAAGGCTTGGTATCTGTTTCAGTTCCATGAGACACACATATGCACCACATAGAGAAATTAAAATTATAGAAATACACTTACAGGTTATACTGTGTTGCCTTAGATCGGACCTTGCATACTTTGACATTCCGCAGTGTTTGTACTGCTTTAGTTTGTGAGGAGGAGATCGAGATTGGCATTCCTATTGCCTCAGGTGGCTTGATCCGAGGAACTGTGGTGGTACGAGGCACTTTTGGAGGTCTAAAATTGCACATACATACATGTATGCACTTGCATTATATTAAGGTAATTATTCATTGCCTGGGCTATACTTTTACACCAAAAATGTTATGTAGCACAAAGAAAACCATAGTTTATGTCTGCTTGTACTGTATACTAATGATGAGACACCTAGACAGTATTCTAACAACAGAAACAAGAGAATCTCATGTTAGACAGTGTAACAAAGAATAGTAGCTAATGCTAGGCAGTATAATTATACCTAGATAAGGTCAACTAGTACAATAAAGTGATAACTAGTTTAGGTAATAATAGAACTGTTGGTAGGGTAGTCTAAGAGACAAAGTAGAGACAAATGTACAAAAGTAGTGAAATATATGCACACATATAATTATAGTAATAGATAGTGTACAATAATTTGCTTGTAGAACAGCATTACAAGCAAATTATTGTACACTATCTATTACTATAATTATGTGTACATATATTTCACTACTATTGTACATTTGTCTCTACTTTGTCTCTTAGACTACCCTACCAACAGTTCTATTATTACCTAAACTGGTTATCACTTTATTGTACTAGTTGACCTTATCTAGGTATAATTATATTGCCTAGCATTGGCTTCAATGAACATGATTTGCAATCTTTGCTGCAACTGCAAGAAATGGAACAAGTAGACCACTTACGGTTCGGACAATAGTTCTCTAATAATACCACGTCGTTCGCGTACATCAAGTGGTTGTTCAGAAGCAGCCTTCCTTGGTGAAAGCATCGTTTCTAATTGGCCAGGCTCTAGTTGAATAGATGGCACAGCAGTTGTTGTCAACTTTAGCCTGTCATATGAACCGACAACAATGAGCTTATACAATACTACTATGCCCAATACAGAATCTGCAAACTTATGAATAAACTAAGAGTAATTTCGTCACCATCTCCAACTGCCACATACCAGTTATACGACAGTCATAGTTATCTATTAACAACAACAATTCCTAAGCATACACTGTACCTTATGGCTTCACTCCCCATAGTCTTGTACATTGCCAAGTTCTCAAAACTATCTTCTGAAAAATGTCTAAAACAGAGCCGGGAGCCACTGTTTGGTGTCCACTCACTTCCATCTTTGGCAAGCCGCCTCTGCCTCACAAATCGAGTCCATGCTCTATTTCGCCCAGCTTGCTTAGGCCAGGAAAATAAATGGTCCATTGCATCACAGTTACCAGCAGCACAGATGATCATTGTGAATAGTTACTAAAATTACAATTTTATAGTTTTTACGAAAAATAACTACATGTATCCATTATGTCTATTGTTACAGAAATGGTGCTGAACACCGAGCAATACCACTAATAATAACCAAAGCAACCATGTTTGCAATAAAAATCAACAATGATGCTCATGAGCACTAGTTGCGTCAATAGTCATGTAATCGCACAATTGCGATTCATATAGATTTAGTAGATTTAGTTGAAAGGTTGGAACAATAGAGCACAAGCTCAAAGAGTAACGAAAATTAGATAGTCAAACAGTACTGCAATAGGCCTACATGGACAACTTGGAAATACACAGAAAACATTAATTGATTTGAATTTAAAAAATGGTAATCAAAGACATGGTGATGATTTTGCTTCAAGCTTACCTATAGGCTACAAAGTTTATAATTTACTGAGCTGTAGCTTACACTCACTGTGGGTGTAATAACTTAATAAGAACATGGATAGCATAAATAGTAGCCAATAAATACAATATTAAAAACACAGATCTGATAATAATAGCAAGTAAATAGAACTAATAAAAATATAGTAATATACCAGTTCTCACCACCCAGTGACCAAACTAGAGGACATAGGTTTGCTAGCAAACTGCCCTCCTTGGCAGTTCTTTGTACAACTGCTTATGGTTATCCACAGCAAAGAGTGGATGAGAGCTTGGTAGCTATCTGGCTGAAAGCCTTGCCTTATTTATTAACTTACATGTAGCTTCTTCTGATATTACACAGAAAGCTATTTGTTTGTACCTCCTTGTAATACCAGGAAGCATGCAGCTGGAATCACTAAAACATGTTTTTGCTACACTAAAATTAAGCTATGAAAAGCCAACATGCTAATAGGGACTTGCTATAAATAAATACAATCATTGTATTTATTTATAGCAAGTCCCTATTAGCATGTTGGCTTTTCATAGTGCAGTGCATCACAACATCATAATGTTGTACTTTGAATGGAATTTGGGCATTATAACCATACCGGACTTTATTTTTACTAATATTTTATCATTTGGGTACATTGTTATTCAGTTTTACATTACATTAAATATACAATAAAAACAAGAAAAATAATTTAAATTTCGAAATATCTAATAGTATGTGGATTACATTATCTTATGTTATATAATATTATATGCAAGAAATTTCAATCTTTTGAATTTGTCCATTATAATTATTATAGATATATCTTTATTATTATTATTATGTTTATATTATAATAATATTAAATATATATTTCCTTGGTTGATATTATATTTATTTATATTATTAAATTATTATTTTCAATTATTATTTTAATCTTTTGACTATGTTACTGTCAATTATCAATAAGTGAAAGATAACAATTAAGATCAGATAATCACAGCAGCACTTTCAAGATTACAATCCACTCATACTAGGCTGATACTTACTCTGGAATTACTCTGAATCTACTCTGGAAAGACTTTGGAATTAACTAGGTGTGAGGAGTAACATGCAAGCAAGTGAGTCAAATAAAGGAAATAGTTATGCGTGGAAATAAATGGAAACGGTGCTAGAATATTCGGCCAATCAAAATAGGTTTCACAATTCTACCGAAGCCTTGCGCAAGAAAAAAATGCAGTTTTATATTTAGAAATTCTAAAGATTCATGGGGATATCTCAACTCATCTTTAGGTAGGTGTTAGCTGTGTAGCTTTTTTACTGATGTTTAGATTTTTGTCCAAGATGCCCCGGTGATTACTGAGTACTGGCCACTTGAAGACATGCTAAATTTTGCTCAAATCAGCGTGGGCCCAATCAGAGGTCGCTAGTAGAAATTTATCTATGACATCACAAATATTACCCGCCATCGGGTCTTTAAATTATATCCGTTTTACATGGACCTGAAATGGATAAAAAAACTTAGCTTTATTTTTCACTTGTGCAGAGGTTTATTTTTGAAAATAATTACATAGAAGGGAACATTAAGGGTACTGCTACCTAGATATCTTGCAGAAAGTGCCAAATATTGCCATAGTTTAACAAACGTGTGAAAGGACGAATCATGGTAAAGTTACCAAAACTGCATGTTTGCGCTATTAAAAAAGATTTCACCCATTTTTCTTCACCAATGAGGTTGTGAGACCAGGCCAAGTCGCAAACTGTACCTAAAATTAAGTCTTGACTGACTTCAGTTCTATGGCCATGTAGTCACTATATTATAGCGAATATTGTGATGGTACAGGACATTTGTATACGACCCCAACTCCCGGACGAAGCTCCGCCGCACCCTAAGTGCCTAGTAGTTGTTACAGCGCTACTCACCTGACACTAACATTCTCACAATTAGTGCTCGTATACTTACCTTTAACTGCATTGCATGTTCAAAGTACTTAATTACCGTCTATATACATGTCTCCATGTGTTTATGCTCATTCCTTATTCATGTATCTTACTATATGTTGTTGTACATAGTCACATGAATGTTACTAAGTCCTTTTTTATGCCTTTTATACCCATGTACAGAGGCCCGACCTCTCAGAACCCATTGATATTCATTTTGTACATGAATTGGACCATTATAAGCAACTTTTGTAGAACCCGACCTATTTTGGGTCGGCCGTCGGGCTTCCGGCGGCCATCTTGTTGCGCAACTTCCGGACGACCACACGTCGTCTTTTCCCGACGTCACGTCGGCCGGAAGTGTATGTAATATGTAATATGTAATATGTAAAATCTGAATCTAATAATTCAGCTTTTTAGACCCAAAAAGACCAAGGTTTTATTACAGAAATGAAATCTACAGAATGTGAATTGTATATATAGCAACATTTTCACCATTAATTTTCACTACTAAGTTTAGTAGATTTAGCCTTGAATAACACCCCAAAACGTCAACTCTGACGACGGCCATGTTGAATTTGAGCCACTGTCGCCATATGGTTTATTCTGGAAAGTGTTTTTTATTCTCAAAAATTTATTTATCCTTGTATTGAGCATCTTCAATACTTAGTTATTGTATATCAACCTTTTTTTCATCAGATGTGGTAGTGTCTCTTTGGTCGATTTTAAGTGAATTTGGGTCAAACTAGCTCCGAGAGGTGTTTTCGGTGACCTCTGACCCTCAATACAATGTATATTGAGCATACAGGCTTGAATAAGTAATGAAACTGAAGCACATATATAAAAGTATTTAGGTCACAAAAATTACAGCTCTAAGTATCATACAGTGGCCACAGCAATAATTTGAATGTTTAGAAATTTCAAAAAATTCAATTTGGAGTTGTCCCCACCATATTTTCCCACTTTTAAAGGAGCTGCTACCGGAACCACAGGGGTCAAATAGCAAAAGATTGGTGGTTTCCCACTAATTCAAGGGTGCTCTTTCTACCTGCAATTTTTTAAAAGAATCTGAGTTGGGCCAGCACGCAAATTTGATCACTCCCCATGGAATGGCCCTACTCAATATTGACTCTATGCTCTATAGTTTATTTTACTTTACTCTATACACTATTATTTACTTTATACACAACACATTCATTCCATAGCATACACATTTGCACAACAATAATATTATTTTGTCCTGTTTTATGGTTTCATAATTAAAACTTCTAATCTTTTTTATGGTTTGTTATACAATTTATTATCGTTTTTTCCCAGGCCCATACCAAGAGATGGACTTGCATATTCATAATTGTTGTCCCTAAGCTGACCGATGTGACTTGCTTTATTTCATGTTAAAACATAGACATGACACTACATTTAATTAGTGACTCATATTAGTTCTTTTGATATACCAAGTACCACCTTCTGCCATAATATCTTTTGTAATAGAAAGTGTAGAACAAATTTACCTATTTGTGGTTTCTGGTATTACTTGTACATATACATGGTATACCACAATTATTAGTAGGTTTAAAATAAATTACAGTACACCATATATTATAATTATGGAGCTGGAGCAAGAGTGAGTATAAGTTACCTCCCGGGGAGAACAGATAGTCCACACCTACTCATATTTAACTCTGTAAGTGTTGTCAGTGAGCATACAGCATCAGGTACTGTGTGGAGGGAGTTACCACTTATGTCGAACTTCTGTAAACTTGTCAGCTGACATAAACTGTAATAGAAGGTATAGAATAAATTTCCTTATTTGTGGTTTCTGGTATTACTTGTACATATACATGGTATACCACAATAATAGAAGGTTTAAAATAAATTTACCTATTTGTAGCATCTCTGGTATTCCTTTTATACAGAATACATAAAATACCTTTCTGTAGAAAATGGGACTGCTACTAATTGGTAGCCTACACCACAGAAATGTACACAAGAGGGTAAACTTGATGGACTCCCCAAACTAGTGATATCTCAGGAACTCAAGCTACCAGAATACTCATAATGAAAGGTCTCAGTATAAATTGTTCTAATTAACTAACAACAAGACACAGTCAATGAAATGAAGTACCTATACAATCATGTAATAATAGACTAACTTGTTAAGACTGTTCTCATCCCTGATGGCTCTGATGCGTATATATGTGACATGAGGAGCCAACTCCGCAATGTTCTCACGTACATCTCCTTCTAGTATCAGTTGAGTTATTGTGTGATCTCCTACTTCCCTCTTGATCTCCTCAGTAGTGTACTGCTTTAGGTCGCTGTACTTCCACTTATCATCTTTAACAGGAGGCTGTCCAGAGTGTCTCAACCAGATTCCATGTTTCTCTAAAGTATATGGGCAACATAATGATAAATCACATCATTATTCTGATATACATACATTATTAAGACTAGCCTGCGAAATATTCTGTCATTCCACCTTACTGTACTTACTAAATTATTATAAACCAATTAGAAATTAATTTTTGGGTTTGTCATGAAACTTTTGTTTATAATAGCTGTGGTACAAGGTCACATTGCAAAGATTACATCCAGTCAAGCATGACTGTGGTCAACACACTTCTACAAAGGGAATCCTGGTTTAGGTGCAATTGTATCCGAGTTGTAGTTTGTCATGACTACTCGCTAGTTAAGTCAAGTCTAGCCAAGTGCCTGGGTTAACTAGTATAGTCTAGAGTAGCTCAGACCAGTAAACACGGGTCCCTCCTATTAGATGCACATTGGGAATTATATACGCAACTTTGTGTTCACGTACATGTATAATTACACACAGCCTGCTGATATAATACACACAAGCTTTACACACACACACACACACACACTCTCTCTCTCTCTCACCTATACTAGCATACGCTGGCAAATGCAGTCCCACTTTTCCTGCAGGCAAATGCAGTCCTACTGTAGCTCCAATACTAATGCACCTAGGAGTTACTGTAATACATCAATAAAAAGCTAATCAAAATATAAGGTTGGTGGGCTGGGTTCCAAACCTCTATGGGCCTTTATAGTCTAAGCTGGTTTTTCTACTGGGAAATGAGGACGTGTGAGCAAAGCGTGAGTGAAGAGTGAGTTCTTCGTCAAATGGGGACATTCAACAGGAGACGACAATTTCTTAAAATGGTCAATTCTCCATAAACTGCCTTGAACCATCACAAGTATATAGTAGCGAATTATCTTTAATAAGTAGTGAGCAGATATGAATAAGTATGAGATCAGCAACTTATCTATTGCCTCTTATGCACATGCAGCACAATCATGAGGTGTTGAATAACTTTGCCATGTACTTTTGCATCTATTTACTAGAACAAATAATAATATGCCAAATATTGCTTCTGATTCTTGGCGCAGGCAGCAGCACACTTTGTCACTCTAAATGAAACACATGCAGTTTTAGCCTTCATTCGCACTTACTTTTGAGTACTTTTATATAACCCATCTATTGGGCATTGATTAGACGATTGATTTGATATTTAGTTGCACCATTTATTCGAGTAAACCTAATAGACATAAAAGGCGAAACACATTGAAATTAGAAGTTCTCTATCACTGATATAATATTTCAAATCCTCCCCGAGAGCTTCTTCAATTACCAGACTTTTCTATAAAAGAGAAGAAAACAAAATGATGTAATTTCCTCATGGCTCATGTGAAATTGTCTATTATTGGTAAAATGGCCTGTCAAAAAAGAATCAACTTTGCATGTGTTTTAAGAGCATCAAAGGCTTACCACACAATTTGAAAAAACTTATGATTTGTGTACCAAGCATTGCAATAATAAACAGTGCTAGTTTGCTTCCACAGAGCTTAATACATCTATAGCAACTTATTCTGCGAGTTTGGAGGCCAGTTGTCTTGCACACCAAAAGCAACTTTTTCTACTAAAGATATTACACTGGCGGAAGAAAATTCTCTAACTATGCTGTATTTTAGACTACTTGCTTTTTTTCTGCAGGCAATTTCCTACTTAATTTTCTGCCTTTCTTTTTTGCATCCACGAGCTAACTTAAACACTTCAATGCTCCTGCATGTTTGGGATAGCGCTCCAAGACTCCCTGAAGCAATCACGAACAGCCGTCACCTTCCTCGGTATAAACTTCGGGTTTCACTAAAAGTAACAAGTGAACAACGGAACAGTGAAATGTTAGTGTTTTTAGACATAATTACATTGTTCTAGCCAAAACCTCCACTGTCTAATGGAACAAATACACAGCTAACATTGTCACAAAAGTGAACTTGTTGACTTGTATGGTTCCTCCTGCAATATATCGCAATTAATTTTTAAGAAGGAAACTTGTGTGTCAATAAAACATACCAAAAATTTGGAACAATACAAAAAACAAGTAAAATATGCCAACTCAGCCTGTAAAAGTTTGTGTTTGACAGCATGTGTAAAACGCTCGATCTATGTTGTCTGGGGTGAAATATACTAAAACTTGCTTAATTCCAACTCCAAAGGACTACCATAATTGGTGTGAATTAGGCCCTTGTTGAATTGTAAGATCACTTCATTTAACTTGTGTCATTATATAGTGCTCAGCAGAGACTAAGGCTCATAGTTAGAACTAACCAAGCTTTTGAATTATTCAGGGCCAAATTAAGCGGATTTCACCGTACACAAATGTTTTCAATCATGATATTTTCCTATGGTGAAAATGTTACCCGATTACCTAGCTCTGTGAATGTCTGTAGAATATCCACATGTACTATAGACAATTTCAGTAATTACTATGCTCAAGATACTACCTTCTTTTGTTCTTTTTGATAGAGCCTCGATTGGCTCTCCCTGTTTCATGTTTCTCTTGACTCCTAAAATATTTTATCAACCCAACATTAAACTTAAATATACTGTACACAATATTACGAGATGCACATCATAGTGTATTTGTAATAATTTACACAGCCATGCATTTCTAGCTAGCTAGGAAGCTGTTGGCAAATCATGTCTTAACGAGTTCGCAACTTTGCACAAAAAATTTCGAACAGAAATGGACACCGGTAGATTACAATAATATTTGATGCTACCAGTTCAGAATCATGTTGAGCAAATCTTACCTCTATGTGATGCCTTATATGTTTCTCTGGCAATGTCAGTTTCTGAACCACAGCTCTCATTTTCATTGGCAAGATCTTTGATTTCACCAGGCAATTGTTCACCAACTAGAATGTCATACACCATTTATACTTAATTCACAAACATTGTAAGTAAATTTGTTAAGCTGCACTCCGTTGAGCTGCACAGCATGTCATCATGTTTAGACATTAAATACATTGTTCATCCTACAGTGGGATGATATAACTTATAGGTTAGACCATATTGTTAAATTTTCGTTGCGAACAATATGAGTGTTAGTTACATGTACAGTAAATGAGACGTACAGTGTAGTATATTCCGAAACCCAGTCTCAAAAACAAATTCACTTTAGCTTACCCTTATACAGGTATATTTTCCGACTCTAAAGGCTGCTTTAGACATTCACAGGAAGTACTTCAAGACCTTTATCGCCCATTCACTTCTATTTAGTCGTCAGGCTCATCGTTCTCGAACTCATCAGCTAAAAATCATTGACAGCTATACTGTTCTATTGCATGTATAGCATTTATTGACAGTCTTGTCAGAACCCAGTTTCCTTCACTCATATAAGCTTTGCCTTTTATCAAAGTTCTGAATGTGCGGCAGGAAGAGGAGGAAGATTTTCGGAGAGTCAATAATATAAGTGTTGAAGGCAAGATAACTAGAGGTAGACTGAAACATAGGTGGATACTCTCAGAGCAGAGTGAGATGGAGGTCGCTGATAGAGTTAGCTACGATGCAGAACCCTGTTACATGCAAGGTTTAAAATAGCCACGATGAGAAATGCTGAGAATTGCTGAATGTGTGACAAGCAACAAAATATTAGTGTTAGACAAATCAGCTATAATGCAATACTTGAGTTGCACATATAATGAACAACATAATATAAGACAGGGAGCAATTGTAACTTTTCTACTACTTGCACAATAGAAAATAAACTTTAGAAAACTGTAAATACAGATAAAAAAATACTCACAATCTAGTTCTTCTGCAATGTCAATTTCTTCCAAACTCTTGCCATGATATTTGAAGCGATTTTCTGATACTGCAGCGACGAGCAGCTTAGACACCTTTGCCAACTGGAAATGTGTATCTGATTGTCTGTAAATCTTCCTAGAGGCAGAAATGTCATGGCCCATGAAATCGGCTACAATCTCTAGTTCAAGGCTGCCAACTTTTAAATTGACATTGAACTTTACGAACAGAAAATGGTGAACCATAATATTATGGTACAATACCGCAGTAGCACAAATTCTATTTGCTTATAATAAATACTATATCAATCATCAAAATATTTAAAGGGATGCTGCTAAAGCTGAAGGTCTCTGCAATGACAGAGGATAGAAATAGTGCAGCTCAATGGCAGTGTGGCAATGATGACCATAGAACATTACCCCCATGTGAATAAAGAATGCACATTTATGACAAGCAACTCATGTCACCTATCAAAGTGTTTTTTTTTCAAAGTGGCTGAGCTGGTTAAGTGGTCGGGTGTCCTGTCTAGAGCACAAGGTAACTGGGTGATGTAGATGCCCCAGGTTCAAACCTGGTCGGGCATGTAGTTTTATAAATGTGAAATCAAGTTCCTAGAACCCGCGTAAACAAATTGAAAAATCCTTGTGTAAGCTCTAACATAAGACATAAAACACATCGAAAGACGATTTTTTGTTAGAATAGTTACCAGCAAAATACTGATGGCCAGTCTCATTCTCATCCTTCAGGACATCATTCTCCAGCCCACTACAGTTGTCACCTGTAAAATTTAAATGGCATAAAGTTGATTTTGAAACCGGTGTTTGTAGAGAGAATATCAAGAATAGACATGGTCATGGATATATCTATACGCTGCTTATCCCAAAGAGTTGTGTTTGCCTCTCTCTTGTTTTAACTAAATGAGGACCTGGTCACGGATATAATACTATATTTTCATTTGAATATTAAAATTAGAAATACTTTTAACCGATACCGGTCAAATGAGGACATATTACAGTGAGAAATGGTCAGTTTAGCCATGTACCAAATGAGGACCTGTACGTGAGTGTCACAATTAGTTAGTTGCTAAAGGAAGGATTGTTTGCTTCTCTCTCATCATTGTCAAATGAGGACAAGGTGCAAGAGATGTTATGTCCAGTTATGTACCAAATTAGGACATAGTGAGTGTGAGCAATGGTAAGCTTGTCAATATACCAAATGAGGACATAGTGCAGTGAGCAATGCTAGGTGCCAAATGGGGACACAGTGCAGTTAGTAGGACCTGTTCATCGATGTAACAATCAAAAGGAGTTGTGTTTGCCACTCTCTCATTTTCACCAAATGAGGACATAAGCAAACTGTATAGCCTATGAGTGTGAATATAGAAGTTTAGCTAATACCAAACATGTACCAGTTTGATTAGAGTAGTGTTTTTCATGCTTGCTAATTGAGAACATGATATCCAATGTCACAACTCATAAGTGTGAGGGCTACGACAGTCCCGTACCAAACCAGCACATGTTTTTCTCTCTCTTTTCTGTTAAACGAGGGCATAATAACAAGCAATGCACCTCATGAGTATGAATCATGGCAAATCCAGCTATATTATAACCGCTTTTGTTAATACTCATAAGAGAACTAAATTCTGCTAATAACTTTACCTGCTAGAAGGTAATGGTTGGTGACATCATCATCGTTTTCCCAATTGTCCTTTTTCATGTCACTGTTTTTCTTATCTGTAAAACACAACAAATGGTGCAAACATGATTATGGCAGAGGTGCAATGAGCACTCTGGAATAGCGAGTGAGTACAAACGGGAGGTAAATGTACCATGGACCAACTGAGGACACGTTCATAGATGTAACAGTCAGTTTGTTGCCGAATGGAGTAGTGTTTGCCCCTCTCTCATTTTCACCAAATGAGGACCTGGCTATAGACATGATATCTGGTTGTTAAAGAGAGTGCTGTACACTTCTTTTCCCTGTCAAATAAGGACATAGTGAGTGCGAGTGATGGCAGGTTCACCCATATACCAAATGAGGACCTGTTTGTAGGTGTCACAATCAGTTTGTTGTCAAAGTAAGTGTTGTTTCCTTCTCTCTTGTCTTGTCAAATGAGGACATGGCAACAAGCTGTATAGCCAATAAGTGTGAGTAATGGTAAGTTTTGCTATGTACCAAATGAGGACGCAGTGTAGTGAGTAATGGTAAGTTTGACTACATCATGCCAAATGTGGTCCTGGCTATAGACATGATATCTGGTGGTTAAAGAGAATGGTATACATTTCTTTTCCCTGTCAAATAAGGACATAGTGAGTGCGAATGATTGCCGGTTTAGTCATATACCAAATGAGGACCTGTTTGTAGGTGTAACAATCAGTTTGTTGTCAAAGGAAGTATTGTTTGCTTCTGTTCTGTCAAACGAGGACATGGTAAAAAACTGTATAGCTTGTGAGCGTGAGTAATGGCAAGTTTGGCTATGTACCAAATGAGGACATGCAGTGAGTAACAGTAAGTTTAGCTATTTACCAATTGAGGACCCGGCTATAAACATGGCCTTTGGCTGACAAAGAGAGCGGTGTATGTTTCTTTTCTCTGTCAAACAAGGACATAGTGAGTGTGAGTGATGGCGGCTTTAGACATATACCAAATGAGGACCTGTCCGTGGGTATAACAATCAGTTTGTTGCTAAAGGAAGTATTGTTTGTTTCTCTCTCGTCTTGTCAAATGAGGACATGGTCTACGTATGTGCCAAGTTAGAGACTGCATAAATGGCTACACCATATTAGTTTAATTCTCAAATAGAGTAGTTTAATTTTGTTTCATTCCCGGTAATTGAGGAAATGGGTTTATTACCTTTAACAACTTGACAGAAACTTTCTCCAGATCGGCCTGAGTCTGTCACCTATAGAATAAGAAAGTGGTTTTCTCAGGACAAATCGATTAGTTTTACAAACATTTAGATCAAAGCCACTTCAACTACATAATTAGGCTGTCCCCTTAACAGCAATCATCAATTTTATGTAGGCTAACTTTCGAATTAGCAGTTTATTTTAAATTACAAAGTCTTTGGTTGCAGCAAGGCAAAACTCTAGGTTTAATACAATGAAGTGTCGCGCAAAATTTAGATATACAGGAGAGAATTCGAGCAGAAAGTACAATTGACATTACAAGAACTAATAACTATTCTTCCTGGCTAGATTGGGGCTGATTTGACTATAGCTAATGTTACAATGGGAGAAAAAGTAAAGGCTCTAGACTAAAATATTTGCTAATATCATAATCAGCCATTGGTACTTTCGATCAACAATTAATGTTTAGAGAACCTCTTCGCATAAACATGTTTGTCTTAGCACATACATTTGCATGATAGAATAACCTCAACTAAACAGCTACATGCAGTAATAAAAGGGCAATGAATCTAACAATAAATTAAAATGTCCAATCTATGTATTCATGTCACTTCAGAAAATAAATTGTCAATTTTTTAGCGTAATATATAAAAAACACCTAATCAAGGTTAAATTCCTGCACTAATTACAGTCTGGAAAACATAGTGTGACAAGGTGGCCAACAATATAAAATGGCGCATTCACTTACCTTTTAATGTCTAACTTTTTGCGGCTATTCAGTCAAACTCTCTCTCAATATTGGCTGGCACAGATGCTAGACTAGTGGTGAAGCAAGGAAAAATGAATGAGCCTGGTTTGAGCCTTTCCTTTTAGACCATATAGGTGTTATGGAGTTGAAAGAGCAACATCTGTGCAGTACATCCCTCAGGAAAATTACCATATAGGTTATCGAAGGATTGAAAGGCGATGCAAAATATGGTTGTTCTAGGGGGGTACCCTAGAACAACCACAGTGTCAATACATTTTTGTAAAATGACAACTGTGGCTGTTATATTATTATATAGCTACAAGTACATTGCGTCATGAATGAACGGTCTATTGATTGCAGGCCAGTTGGATCAGCTTTGAGTGGGGGTGGACAACTGATTATTTGGTCTCAAATGATAATATGGCTAAATTTAATTCATATTTTTCTTGTACAAGTAGTTTTGATGTTTTTCTACTTTTTATTCACATTTGCAATACCTTTGGTATGTTGACCATAGCCTATGCAGTAACTTCTAATTTTGTCAATGTTACCCCCAACAGCAAGCATGCTTTAGCTCAGGTTTCTTAGAAGCAATGCTCTTTTGACTAGGACATCAACCATGAGGCCCATTATAAATAAGTGGAAAGGACCTAAAGGCTATTTATTGTTAATAATGTAATTGTCTTCTCTTGAAATAAGTTTTCCAACCTCCATCTTGCATATTATGCAGACTGCTTCAGTTTCAGTTTGTTTCTTTGTCCTACTGCTTGAACTTTAGAATGGAACCAGCTGTTGGCTGAAAAGGGAGAAGTTCAGCATTAGCTTCACAAATCACTTACTTCTCAAACTCTGACTATCACTGTGTAGTATTTCTTTAGTGCAAATTGTAATCATTTATAATGATAATTATATTATAATTATATATAATATTCAGTAATATTGATATTGAATTCTCATCTGTTGAGTATTTTTATTTTTATTTTAGACCTACTCGATACTTACACTATTACTATACTTTTACTAAACTACATGTGATTTTAATTCCCCATAGTTATTATCATATATAATTATGCTATAGAAGCCATATGATGTGGTATGACATATGAATAATTTATGCAATATGAATATTATTACATAACTTTAAGATAATCATAATCAATCCAATGCGTGAATTTTAATATAAATTGAATTTATAATAATAATAATAATCATTATAATATAATTAAATAAATAGTCAATAGTTTAAATGATTTTAACAATTATTCATATTGTTTAAATTAATATAAAATAGTGTAAAACAAGTATAATTATAACAATCATATTTTTAATTTTAGGCCTAAATGTCTACCAATTTTATTTTTGAATTAGAATTTATTATTGTTTTCATTTGCCAACATCGTAAATGGCTAAAAACTGAAAAAAGAAGTAAGCAGACACAATAATCTCCATATGAATGCGGACATTATGATTATATTACTAATTTAAATTCTTATACTAGCATATGGTATAGGTCCCTATGCGTACTATTAGTATTATAAAATTTAATAATGTAATACTCGTATGAACAAATAATTAAATTAAATTATTATTGGTAATAGGCCTAATTACAGCATAGTTATATAAAAACAAATTATAGTAAATAATAAAATGTGATTAAATTTTAATTTTTTATTAAATTGTTTGCCCTGTTAATAACATAAATGCTAAAAACTAACTTTAAAGGTAATATTGAGTATTTAATAAGGCCTTTTACTGTGTAAGCCCTATCCTTACAGAGGTAAAGGGGCATTTAAAAAAAAACAGATAAAACAGGACATTTCACTACCGGACTGTTCGAAACTGTTTTGGTTATTTTTAGAGGAGCACAACTTACATACAAATAATTTCAAATAAATAAAAGATAATTTTGAAAATAGAAATTATTTGAAGTCTAGGGCTTAGAGGTTTCAAACTGCCTGGTGTTGAACTGTCCAGTTTCGAAAGGTCCTGTTTTGAACTGTCCTTTTCATACAGTCGCAAAACCCCTCCCAATCGTGCAAATCAATTTTTTGAAAGTTTCCAAGTTGTAGTAGGCCTAAGTGTTATCATGTAAGGCAGCAGAGCTGGGTCCAAGTCATAGGTTTGACTTGACAAGAATTTAATTCACGAGTCGACTTGATTTGGACTTGCCAACTTGGTGACTTGACTTTGACTTGCACATCGATGTGACTTCACTTGACTTAATTTGAAAATCTGAATTACTTGTGACTTAGGACTTTGAATTGGGGTATACCAAGTCAATGTGACGGATAAAATTGTGTACACTGTTTAGCCAACATAAAAAAACAAGTCTTAATTGTCTACCCACATATCACTTTCCTCAGAGTATATCAGGGTTAGGGGTTTGAGACTATGCACTACAATATGAACTAGTTTGGAATTACAGGGTAGCTAGTTGACACTCCCTTATCGTGTGCTGCTTACGTCCGATTAAACACTGTATCACCATTACTAATGTACAATACCACATGACCAGTCTAGATATCAGTGCCAATATCATTACATCATCTATAGACTGGTTCTTTATCATAGTTGAATGGCATGCATACCCAGCTAAACTTTTGCATGGTTTGAAACAGAGTTGTGTCCCAGTCGACTTGCAAGTCAACAAGTCAAGCCATTTTTTAAAACTTTGGAGGCAAGTCAAGTCCATGTCGAGTCAGTGCTACCTTAAGTCAAGTCAGCTGTCATGCAAGTCACAAGTCAAGTTCAAGGCCGCTTGTCTACTTGCAAGTTGAAATGCAAGCCAAGTGGGAGACAACTTCAAGATTATTGTACATTTTTCCAAACATCACTTTTTTTCTTTTAGTAGACATTCCAATGCATGAAAAACCATGCCAAAATGTAGGATGGGCATGTATGCTAGACATTAATTATGGCAACTAGTCTATGTATGTAGCAATATTGGCACTACAGTTGAGACTGGTCATGTAGTATTATATACAGTATTGGTGACGGTGATACTGTGTTACATAGCATATAAACAGAACATGGGACAGTACAGAGTGTCCACTGGCCAGTCCTGCAATTCCAGTGTACGTATTGTAGTTTAATTGACTAATTATTGCATTGTGCACTGTATTCACTACTTACACCATACTACTTGCACTACTTTATTCTCCACATTGACTTGACAGAACCCAAGTCAAAATCACAAGTCATTGCTGCGTCCAAGTCAAGTCACATTGATATGCGAGTCAAATTCAAATCAAGTCAGCGTGTTGACAAGTCCAAGTCAAGTCGACGTATGATTTGACTTAGCAAGTCAATCTATGACTTGGACCCAGCTCTGGTATGCAATAGATTGCAATGTCTATTAAAAAGGCGATGTTTTGTAAAAAAACCTGTCAATGTTTTTTGAAGTTGTCTCCCACTTGACTTGACACTTGCATTGTACACTGACTTGAAGCAGCTCTGACTTGACTTCAACTTGGCTTGCCTCCAAAAGTTTACAATGAGTCGACCTGTTGACTTAGATCCAGCTCTGTTGGATAGAGACTGAAATAAGAAGTTTAAATTTAGCTTTGTTATGTAGTGAACTACAACTATCCTACGCATCCCATAGGAGACTGTGCCAAGGAGCTGTGCACCTATTGGCTAGCAGGATAAACGGATTTACGGTAGCTAGCCGACTTGTAGAAGACTGCAATCCTTATCTTCATAAACTTTGGTGAGTGAAGACAAGGGTTTCTTTGTACCCGGTTGCTTGTTGCTGTAGGTTAGCTAAGGATAAGGTGAAAAGGTGAAGGGATGAAGAAAAAACTTAAACTTTCCTAGGTTATTTGAACTCCAAAACTGAACCAACTGTCAAAACCATGTAGGCTGCAGTGCTTTACTACAACCAACTAGAAGACCAAATGCAGCCTAGTAAATTTCTTACAATCAATTCAGACCGGTGCTTATTATACAGTCATGTAGATATAGGCCTAAATAACATTATTTATATTTATGTAAATGATTGATCAAAACTTCATCTGCTCAAACCATTATTGCATTAACTAGTAGTTATAATATCATATTCCATATCATTTTCAGGATTTTTATTTGATGGAAGGAAAAGACAGAAAGATGCAGACACTTGGCAGCCACCAGAAAGTGTGGTTCCAACATCAAAGGAAGAGTCAGACTTATGTGGGAGCAAATCCTATGAAGCTGTAAGCAAAAATTCCCTAGTGTATTATTGTACTTAGGATGCCTGCCTGGTTGGTCAAAACTAGATTAAACCTATAGTAGGCTAAATGCGTCACATATGACTAAAATTGTTTAAGGTAAACAGACAGGATAGGCATACTTGACCTGCATTTCAGCCATGCAATGCCGTAACCAACATGTATTACAAAGTGTATAAATTTACACCTAGTAGTATATATTTGTAAAGAACATGCATGCTGTCAAACTACTTTGGGTTGTGATTGAACATCATGGCACTTCTGACAGAGTCATGTTTTTTTTCATTTATTTATATTAGTTTATGTCATCATTATTCAAATAGTAGTGATATTAAAATAAGGTAATAGAACATGGGGCTAATCAGATAGTTCGAAACTAGAGTTGTGACAGCCCCATTCCAGAGGTTCGCCAGCCACAGAAGGCTGACACATGCAACCAGGGACACACGCTGCGCCTACCCACTATGCATCAAGCTCCCAGAGATGAGCAGCCAGGTGTCCCGCATAGACCCCACCGGGGAGGCCTCGTAGGTCCCACGCATGCTCACCAAATAGATTAGCGGCAGTAAAATAAATAGACCTCTTTCCCAGTTCCGAATTAACTTTAATTGATTTCAGTGGATTTTTCAATGTCATGGGGTGTACAGTCTCAATTAAATTAAGATTATTAAGTTGATTGTTAAAGTTGACCTTCTTTGCAAACCCACTATTTAGCACCATGGCTGTCATAGCTTTATAATCATATCTAAAAGTAGTCAAAAATGGTTAAAATTTCCATGATAATGTTTGCAGTGAGAGTTACCCTCCCTTACTAATAATGTCAATTCGCATAAATTGTATCCGATTTTCTCAACTTTTTCACGCTGTACATTGTATCAAATAGTCAAACCTGCTATCATAGTAAACATGTCCTTGTATAATATGTATTTCTAGGTAACACAAGCATGTGGGGGAGAGACTACTCTGATTCTATTTAGATACATGGGAGATCTTCTAATGACTTTAGAGAAAAGCTAACTATGTCTATCATGCTCTTCGCAGGGTTGTTTGTTAGTAAGTGAAAATTTGGCTAATGAACTTAATAGAAAAATGGTAGCCGGTTGTTTTACCATTCTTGTCATAGTTATGGGTGCACAAAATTAGTTTACATTGCAGGTCAACTACACCTTGTTTGCACAACAACCTCTCACAGTTGCAACTTAGCTTATACACATACTTAGATGATTGCCTTTCTCATGTATTCACAATAATATAGATCTCTGTTGACACGTACAAATAGTCTCTAACAATCAAGCAGTCCCGTGTAACATATTTCTGATCGAGTATTTATGTCAGTTCAGTCATTAATATTGTATCTTTCTACAAAATTATGAGATACCATGCTCTATGATGCCGCCGAGTTTAAAAATAGATATTTTGATAGAACCCCTAGTTTTATTATAAGATATTGGCATGGGTTAATTAATTTAATGATAGAGGGTAGCACTAGCCCTATTGTATAATTTTATTTCTACTGTTTCTACATTTAATCCTAGTGGCCAGGTGAACTGTCTGCATAAGTAATGATGATCAACCTTTTGTTGTTTTATGTTTCAGTAATGATGGGCTTACGAAGAAGAAAGATACTTCACTCCTATGCTCCCTTTCCTACTAATGGATTCAACTACAGGTACTGTATGTCACAATTAAAATAAATGATATATTTGTGCAATGTAGGTCCTAAATCAGTGGTATTCAATTCAAATTTTAATAAATGTACATGTATGTTTGGTACATGCATGTGCAAGTCCCTGGCTTAGCAATCATTTATTGTGTTTTATTGTTATTCATAGTCTTGGCTAGCAATCTGAAAATTTCAGCGACTGATGCCTGCATTTGTGCTGCATTAATGTCGTATTCAACCACATTTCATGCAGTTTTACAAACTGAAATGCATGTGAACACACAGCCATATTATATGTACATGTAATATCGCTAGTACCTGGCAATGCACCTGGCCGCTATGTACCTGGCCTCTAGCTTGGGGGCCCAGTCACCTGTTTGATCCTCAACCCATGTAATTGCAATCAATAAGAAGCTGGTAGAATTAGTCATGTAATTAGTTAGTATTATTTAGTGTCAGTAAAAGGGTTCTGCTGGTAAGCAGTAGTCATTCTGCCAATGTTGCACCAACAAATTTCATCAACATAGCCTCTACAAAGTTGTGATTTTCTTCTGCAAATTGCAGTAATAAAACTCTGATTTTCATTTGCAGAATAAGAAGAGATTACAGTGGAAGAGAAAAGGAAAGAAGTATAATAATTCAATTATATCTATGTAATTATTGTAATAAACAGGTTGTAATAAAACAAGTATTCAATACAAATTATGTTTCTCTGTTTATTTACATGTACATGTATGTTAGACTTATACTACAGCTGGAACTACTAGGCAGGTGTCGAAATATGTACAAACAGTTGCCTTCTGTGAAAGAGCATTAAGGATAGCAGAGTTTATTTTTTCCCGCTACTATGGTGTACAAACAATGCCAATCCTAGCCCAAACCACTAGTGACCTCTTCACAAGTCATGATCATGAGTTCATAACCAATTTAAATTTGAATTGCTTCTAGAATCAGTCTTTCTGAATGTACGTGTAAGTAAAGTATTTCTACCAAGTTCATTCTACAGTAGGAGCATAACAAGACTCCAGAAGCCAAGCCATAGTTGATAATGTTGTTAAATATCATAACACAGCAGTACTATGATACAAGTGTCAATGCTATAGGCTTCTGGGTTAATGCATGTGCTATTTTTCACAATGTTTCTGGGTTGTCTCCCCTCTCTCAAATGTTATGCAGGGAATAAAACATCCAAGTGTTAAATTATGTGGATTTAACATGCATATTTGACCAAGTACAAAAGTGCTCCAACTACTATTAGTACGAATATCATTTACAATGCACGTGTCAGCAGCTACGTGTATGTATACTGCAATTGTTCAGCTGTGGAGGAGGGAGGACAACTACTAAATATATACATGAAATAATTGAAAGCCTCCTACAGAAAGCAAGTATAATATTAGATGCTGGTTTTCAGTATGTCCCATCTACACTAATGTTGCCCTCTCTTTTACACAGCTGAGTAAACATAGTTGCTACAAAAACAGTGCATCTCCTACCACATTTTTGTAACTTACATAATATACATGTACATGTATGGTATTGCGTTCATGCATCCATGGTGTTCCTCTTAGAGCTGCTAGCAAGGTACATGCACATGTACATTTGTATATTCTGAACTGAAGTTGTATTCTCTTTACATGTATGTGACATCTATAATTTTATTTTTCTGTTGTTTTAATGGATCGATCAACATGTACATGTAGGTATTCTTGGTAGATTAGGCTTACTTTAGTCGTTGTCTGCTGGAAGAATGTACTAAAAATTGCGTTCATGGGTAGTACACAACCTCAAGCTATACAATATGCTAAAATAAACACTGAGAGAACCTTCAATCTTTTGTTTATGTATAACCTACTGCTGCTGGTCTCACTAGAATAATTATTATGTCCGATATACAATGTACGTATGTCTCTCACATTTACATGGTTATGACCTGTGTGATAGATTCGGCTCTGTCTGTCTATTCTAACTACCCTAATTGCTTCGGTTCTGCAGGGAAATAAGTTTGGATAGTCTGTTAGATTGTTAGATAATTGTACACAGTATGTTTTATATTATGCATGTACACTGCTAGTACATGACTCTTATTATGAACACAATATGTGATGTACATGTACATGTAATACATGTACATTGTATATTATGTAAAACATTTTGAGAGGTCTGGTGTTGTTATTTAATGTATAAGAGTATTATAATCCAACATGTAGGTATGTAATTCTTCAACTCATTGTCTCAACAACAACAAAGATCTCTAAGGCAGAGAGAAAAAGTGCAGAACACATGTCACAAGGGCCCCTGTGGCTAATAAATTGTAGATATACTGTATATCAAAGAGGAGCAGGGATCAGCCCTTGGCCACCTTTGTTGAACTACATGTAATAATATTGATAGACCAACTGCTGTTAGTACTTCCTCGTTCTCAATTATTTGCAAGCAAGGCAACAGGTAGTGCAAGAGAAAGGAATGACATGTACTTTCATGCCTTAGCCTACTCTAACTAATAGTACCACGTAGGTAAATGTGTTACTGCAACTGCAAAGCAGGTATTGCAATACACTTCAATTTGAGAAGCTAAAATATTTAATATTATTAACTTCCATATGACATGTATAATTGTACACCTGTCTACATGCACATCACATAATCCTAATATTCTCAATACAGTGCAATGTAAGGATGGGACAGAATAAGTCTGTGTCATTTCATATACATTGTACATGTACATTTACGCGTACATGGTAGATGTACAATGTACATGTATCACATGCTTAGCTGTTTCTCATCTATTAATGGTGGTGTATGATTTCACCACATTTTCACTACTGCTCTTCAGTCACTGCCCATTAAACCCAGCATGAACAGTGGTACCCCAAAACATAAACAGAGAGTTCTTGAGCTGTCATTTTAACCTGCTTTGCTGTGATGTTGCTGCTCTTGTTTTGGTTGAAGAATACAGACGGGGAGCTTCATCCTACATGTACATACTAGATGCACACAGATTTATAGAATATAATTTATAATACAGTGAATTGTGAATAGGCTACACATAAAAATATGAAATCATAACTTAACCCTTTCTCAGGAAGATTCTTTATTAATATTGAATGTATTTTGGAGAAATACAATTCATAGGCACAAAACTATTGATTGCAGTTGGAAGTCGTCCTCTCTCAATCTATTTTGTTTCATTTCTACCAGTAGGAGACAGATGGAAAGTGAGAGGATAACTTCTCTCTATGATCATTATTGAATGAAGGCCCTTGCTCCTGAAGAATAATTATTATTTAGATTACAAATTTAGTTAGAATTGCAACATGTATATCAAGTTGATACTCCTAGATTTTGTTCATTCATCAGAGAATTGTTATAAGTAGAAGTTGTCCTCTCTCTCACCATTTGTGTTTTGCTGGTAGAAGTTGAACATAACTGGCTGAGAAAGGCTAATTTATAATTACAATAAATAGCTAATGAGCGCCCAGTAGACAATGCACATGCAAGGCTGGGTGTTTTCTGTACTGCTGATGGTCAGTGTGTGAAGAGAGGACAACTACTAATACACCAAGGTCTAACTACATGAACTGCTATTTCCTACTAACAATGAACAGCTAGCGAATGAGATTGTGCCTACGTTCAAGAGCAAAATTCACTCTGTTTGGCAATGTTAATTATTGTGCATTTTAGTGATACTGTTGCATTAGTTAATGTTGTAGTGTTGAGCACCCTATAACCTGTAGTTGGGAAACATTGCATCATTGGGTGATGTAATTATCCTAAAGTGAAATAATAAAACATTATTGTAATGGCTGTGCGCCACAGGCCAGCCACTGCTAGCTTGTGAGAGTAGAGAGATGATAACTTCTTATTGGTTCAAGCCACCCTAAGTAGGTACTGGGTTTGCTGCTATCCTATGTGCTCCCAGATCAACTATTCAGTGGTATTTAGTAGTGTATTGTGTGAAAAACACTATCTAGGTATAACAATGATTCCTCTGTACAATGAAATTGTCCTTTTCTATACTCTGTAGTACTGAGACAAGAGAATACACAAGTAAGTATAATAATATAAATATCACAGATAAGATAATGGGTGATTATTGCATAACAATTACATAATAGATTAATATGGATGATAGCCATCTAACCACTTGGCCTGGCCTGCTTAGTGTCCTGTCATAGACACAGATTAACATAGAGCTGTCTGGTAGGTCCTACTGCGGTCAGTGTCAAGGGCAGCGTTAGTGTCAAAGGCGGCCTCAGTGTCAAGGGCAGCCGGTCACCACATTATACAGTTTATTAAAACAGTTTTAAGGCACTGTCTTGTAATACCAGTTAAAAGCTTTGATAACCAAGTCAATGTACAATTACATAGTTTTGGATTTCTTTCACCCATGGCCTCCGCATCTTTTTCATCACTGGTGGCGGTTCTCTTTAAAATTTCTTGAGCAGAGCGAATTCCCTTTTCATATATCTAAAATACAGAACATTTCACTTGTCTTTTGCTGCAGCAACATTTTTCCATAAAGTTGTCCAAATAGCATCTCTATGGGAGATTAGCGACACTCCTTAAACCTTCATAAAATGCTGTCAAGAGTGAAAAAGTTACCATAGCTGGGTAAACTGTGAGATTGTTGAAAATTATGCAAGGGATTGAACTTACATTGTACAATGTGCTTCCAGCTGTTATGTCTATAGCAGTTGAACCAAGTCTAGGCCTATGAATTTGTCTGCTCCCCCTACAGTTCATTCACCTCTTCAGCTATCATTCTGTTATGTAATACATGTACATTACAAATTAGTATCAACTTATTAGACCTGTGAAAGTACAGAAAGCCTAAG
Organism: Bugulina stolonifera; assembly: GCA_935421135.1. NCBI lineage: Eukaryota > Metazoa > Bryozoa > Gymnolaemata > Cheilostomatida > Bugulidae > Bugulina > Bugulina stolonifera. The sequence goes on along the minus strand of OW285197.1, from coordinate 2,107,643 downwards.
GGTTCCATCCCAACATGAATGCTAATCTACATGCACATGTACATGTAAATAAGGGGTAAAAATCCATGTAACAACC